>JBAIZL010000001.1:240021120-240266120 GCA_036971475.1 Prosapia bicincta
CTACACAAAAGTTCAAGAACTGCCCAGCTTTGGAACGAAGAAAGTAATAATAAAAAAATAACAGTACTTAAAACTAACCAGTGGGTATAACTTGAGGCTACACAAGGCAGAAAGTTCAAGAAGTGCCCTGCTTTGGAACGAAGAAAGTAATAATAAAAAAATAACAGTACTTAAAACTAACCAGTGGGTATAACTTGAGGCTACACAAGGCAGAAAGTTCAAGAACTGCCCTGCTTTGGAACGAAGAAAGTAATAATAAAAAAATAACAGTACTTAAAACTAACCAGTGGGTATAACTTGAGGCTACACAAGGCAGAAAGTTCAAGAACTTCCCTGCTTTGAAACGAAGAAAGTAATAATAAATAAATAACAGTACTTAAAACTAACCAGTGGGTATAACTTGAGGCTACACAAGGCAGAAAGTTCAAGAACTTCCCTGCTTTGAAACGAAGAAAGTAATAATAAATAAATAACAGTACTTAAAACTAACCAGTGGGCATAACTTGAGGCTACACAAGGCAGAAAGTTCAAGAACTGCCCAGCTTTGGAACGAAGAAAGTAATAATAAAGATATAACAGTACTTAAAACTAGCCAGTGGGCATAACTTGAGGCTACACAAAAGTTCAAGAACTGCCCAGCTTTGGAACGAAGAAAGTAATAATAAAGAAATAACAGTACTTAAAACTAGCCAGTGGGCATAACTTGAGGCTACACAAAAGTTCAAGAACTGCCCAGCTTTGGAACGAAGAAAGTAATAATAAAGAAATAACAGTACTTAAAACTAACCAGTGGGCATAACTTGAGGCTACACAAAAGTTCAAGAACTGCCCAGCTTTGGAACGAAGAAAGTAATAATAAAGAAATAACAGTACTTAAAACTAACCAGTGGGCATAACTTGAGGCTACACAAAAGTTCAAGAACTGCCCTGCTTTGGAACGAAGAAAGTAATAATAAAGAAATAACAGTACTTAAAACTAACCAGTGGGCATAACTTAAGGCTACACAAAAGCTCAAGAACTGTCCTGCTTTGGAACGAAACTTCAGTAATAATGTGAACATGAACCCAGCTGTTGTTTTAATTTGTAGTTACATGAAATACAGATTTATAAGAAAAGGGATAGTAAAATTGGTAATATAATCTACCAACAATTAGGCCACATATTCAGAGAGTATATTGATAAGGGTTAGATGAAAGTTAAGAAATTATATTGTTCTAGGCGGATAACATTAAAGATGCTACAGCGACCTTCATTTTCAATGCTCTGTTCGACTCGTATGCAATTCAAACGGCTTTCATAGGGATGTGGATAATCAATTTTGAGTAATTGTTTCTACTTCTTTTGGCTTGATAAACTCAAAATAATCTGAGTTAAAGACCAAAATTTTAAATTTAACGCCCACAGAATTATCACTACCACATGATTATCACATCTACGGACAATGCGTTTTTTTTTTTTGTTATTGAAAGATCTGTACAAGTCGCCTCCAGCATCATCAATTTTGTATGGGAATATCTATCTACAAATGCAGCAGGAGAAGTTTACCGTGACCATTCAAGTACTTTTCCAGATCTTGAATTTGCACATACATATCGGTCGCCTAGTTCGTCAATGACCTTAGGCACCCCAGGATGGATGCAGACCTCGGCTTATATATCTACGGATCCAAATGAAAAGCCAGCTATCTACATCGAATTACAAACTCACGAGTTTTATGAAAGCTGTTGCAACAGTTACTTTGACATTACTGATTTATAAGTTAATAAAGATCTGGTGACAGAGTAGCTAATGAGAGTACACTCGAGGGATCGATAAAGAAGTTATCACTGCTCTGGAGTGAATATCGGCGTGTAATTATAATAAACATTATACTTCTCCATGCACTTTAATTTCATAAAAATATAAACTTGACTGAAGTGTTGTAAAATACGTCAGTATTTTATTTGTACATAATTTTTTCAACCCAATAACAATATGGCGTCCGGAGTGTATATTATTACCATGGCACTAACATTACGAGAACCAATAGTGTTGCCACTGTAGCGAGACGGTGTGACTAATCATATGTTTAGACTAGATGTGTCTAGTCTCGGTGAAAAAATAAACAGTAGGACGATATCTTCTCGTCAGCTGTCTAATTGTTTGGCCAGTTACTGGTTGAAACGTGTACCACTATCGAAAGTTAAAGTAGATGCACTGGTGTGCTCTATGGGAGTAGCAAGTGGTGAATTGGGATAAAAATGTTAGAAGGCAAAAAAAGCTACAAAATGATCATTCGGAGTGTTCTGGAGGGTGCTAAGTCCAATGCCATCTTCAAAACTAGACAGTGGATGTACGAGTGCGGCTCTACGGGATTAGTAAAGAGCTACAAATGTCAGAATTCGAAAGTTCACTCTGGGGGTTTAAAGGGTAGTGAGCACTATACCGTCATCGAACGTCAGTGGGGATGCTCTACAAGAAAATCAAAATGATGAATTGTGTAGAAGGCAAAAATTGCGTAGAGTACAAAATATTCAATCGGAGTGTTTTGGAGGGTGCTGATTCCAATGCCGTCATTGAAATTAAACGGGACGGGCTTAGAGCAAATGTCAGACATCAGAGAAAAGCTAGAAAATAACCATTTGGGGTGTTTTAAAAGTGCTGAGTACTATAACGTCATCGAACATTAGTGGGGATACACAGGTGATGTTCTATGGGAGTAGCAAATGATAAATTGGTTTATAAATGTCAGAAAGCAAAAAAAGCAAAAAAAGCTGAAAAAATGATCAATCGGAGTGTGTTGGAGGGTGCTGAGTCCAATGTCAGCTTCAAAATTAAATAGGGATGAACGAGTGTGGTTCTACGGGAGTAGCAAAGGGATGAATAAAGGTAAACATATCAGAAGGCAAAAAACCTAGAAAATGATTAATCGGCATATTTTGAAGAATTCTAAGTCCACTGCCGTCATCGAAAGCAAACGGGGATGCACGGGTAGAGCTTAAGGGGAAACAAAGGGCTCAACTGCGTTACTAATGTCACAAGGCAAAAAAGTTAGAAAATGATAACTCGGAGGGTTTAAGTTTGCTAAGGCTTATACTGTCGTCAGTATACTGAACGTCAGCGGGGATGCATGAGTGTCACAATGCAGAAGTAGCAAAGGGGTGAATTGGAGTAAAAATGTTAGAAGGCAATAAAGTAAGAAAATGATATCTCGGAGGGCTTTAAGGTTGCTAAGGCTTATACTGTCGTCAGTATACTGAACGTTAGCGGGGATGCATGAGTGTCACAATGCAGAAGTAGCAAAGGGGTGAATTGGAGTAAAAATGTTAGAAGGCAAAAAAGTAAGAAAATGATAACTCGGAGGGCTTTAAGGTTGCTAAGGCCTATACTGTCGTCAGTATACTGAACGTCAGCGGGGATGCATGAGCGTCACACTGCAGAAGTAGCAAAGGGGTGAATTGCAGTAAAAATGTTAGAAGGCAAAAAGAGTTAGAAAATGATAACTTGGAGGGCTTTAAGGTTGCTAAGGCTTATACCGTCGTCAGTATACTGAACGTCAGCGGGGATGCATGAGTGTCACACTGCAGAAGTAGCAAAGGGGTGAATTGGAGTAAAAATGTTAGAAGGCAAAAAAGTAGGAAAATGATAACTCGGAGGGCTTTAAGGTTGCTAAGGCTTATACTGTCGTCAGTATACTGAACGTCAGCGGGGATGCATGAGTGTCACAATGCAGAAGTAGCAAAGGGGTGAATTGGAGTAAAAATGTTAGAAGGCAAAAAGAGTTAGAAAATGATAACTTGGAGGGCTTTAAGGTTGCTAAGGCTTATACCGTCGTCAGTATACTGAACGTCAGCGGGGATGCATGAGTGTCACACTGCAGAAGTAGCAAAGGGGTGAATTGGAGTAAAAATGTTAGAAGGCAAAAAAGTAGGAAAATGATAACTCGGAGGGCTTTAAGGTTGCTAAGGCTTATACTGTCGTCAGTATACTGAACGTCAGCGGGGATGCATGAGTACCACAATGCAGAAGTAGCAAAGGGGTGAATTGGAGTAAAAATGTTAGAAGGCAAAAAAGTAGGAAAATGATAACTCGGAGGGCTTTAAGGTTGCTAAGGCCTATACTGTCGTCAGTATAGTGAACGTCAGCGGGGATGCATGAGTGTCACAATGCAGAAGTAGCAAAGGGGTGAATTGGAGTAAAAATGTTAGAAGGCAAAAAAGTAGGAAAATGATAACTCGGAGGGCTTTAAGGTTGCTAAGGCTTATACTGTCGTCAGTATACTGAACGTCAGCGGGGATGCATGAGTATCACACTGCAGAAGTAGCAAAGGGGTGAATTGTAGTAAAAATGTTAGAAGGCAATAAAGTAAGAAAATGATAACTCGGAGGGCTTTAAGGTTGCTAAGGCTTATACTGTCGTCAGTATACTGAACGTCAGGTGGGATGCATGAGCGTCACACTGCAGAAGTAGCAAAGGGGTGAATTGGAGTAAAAATGTTAGAAGGCAAAAAAGTTAGAAAATGATAACTCGGAGGGTTTAAGTTTGCTAAGGCTTATACTGTCGTCAGTATACTGAACGTCAGCGGGGATGCATGAGTGTCACAATGCAGAAGTAGCAAAGGTGTGAATTGGAGTAAAAATGTTAGAAGGCAATAAAGTAAGAAAATGATAACTTGGAGGGCTTTAAGGTTGCTAAGGCTTATACTGTCGCCAGTATACTGAACGTCAGCGGGGATGCATGAGTGTCACACTGCAGAAGTAGCAAAGGGGTGAATTGGAGTAAAAATGTTAGAAGGCAATAAAGTAAGAAAATGATAACTTGGAGGGCTTTAAGGTTGCTAAGGCTTATACCGTCGTCAGTATACTGAACGTAAGCGTGGATGCATGAGTGTCACACTGCAGAAGTAGCAAAGGGGTGAATTGGAGTAAAAATGTTAGAAGGCAATAAAGTAAGAAAATGATAACTTGGAGGGCTTTAAGGTTGCTAAGGCTTATACCGTCGTCAGTATACTGAACGTCAGCGGGGATGCATGAGCGTCACACTGCAGAAGTAGCAAAGGGGTGAATTGGAGTAAAAATGTTAGAAGGCAATAAAGTAAGAAAATGATAACTTGGAGGGCTTTAAGGTTGCTAAGGCCTATACTGTCGTCAGTATACTGAACGTAAGCGTGGATGCATGAGTGTCACACTGCAGAAGTAGCAAAGGGGTGAATTGGAGTAAAAATGTTAGAAGGCAATAAAGTAAGAAAATGATAACTTGGAGGGCTTTAAGGTTGCTAAGGCTTATACTGTCGTCAGTATACTGAACGTCAGCGGGGATGCATGAGCGTCACACTGCAGAAGTAGCAAAGGGGTGAATTGGAGTAAAAATGTTAGAAGGCAATAAAGTAAGAAAATGATAACTTGGAGGGCTTTAAGGTTGCTAAGGCTTATACTGTCGTCAGTATACTGAACGTCAGCGGGGATGCATGAGCGTCACACTGCAGACGTAGCAAAGGGGTGAATTGGAGTAAAAATGTTAGAAGGCAATAAAGTAAGAAAATGATAACTTGGAGGGCTTTAAGGTTGCTAAGGCTTATACTGTCGCCAGTATACTGAACGTCAGCGGGGATGCATGAGTGTCACACTGCAGAAGTAGCAAAGGGGTGAATTGGAGTAAAAATGTTAGAAGGCAATAAAGTAAGAAAATGATAACTTGGAGGGCTTTAAGGTTGCTAAGGCTTATACCGTCGTCAGTATACTGAACGTAAGCGTGGATGCATGAGTGTCACACTGCAGAAGTAGCAAAGGGGTGAATTGGAGTAAAAATGTTAGAAGGCAATAAAGTAAGAAAATGATAACTTGGAGGGCTTTAAGGTTGCTAAGGCTTATACTGTCGTCAGTATACTGAACGTCAGCGGGGATGCATGAGCGTCACACTGCAGAAGTAGCAAAGGGGTGAATTGGAGTAAAAATGTTAGAAGGCAATAAAGTAAGAAAATGATAACTTGGAGGGCTTTAAGGTTGCTAAGGCTTATACTGTCGTCAGTATACTGAACGTCAGGTGGGATGCATGAGCGTCACACTGCAGAAGTAGCAAAGGGGTGAATTGGAGTAAAAATGATAGAAGGCAATAAAGTAAGAAAATGATAACTTGGAGGGCTTTAAGGTTGCTAAGGCTTATACCGTCGTCAGTATACTGATCGTAAGCGTGGATGCATGAGTGTCACACTGCAGAAGTAGCAAAGGGATGAATTGTAGTAAAAATGTTAGAAGGCAATAAAGTAAGAAAATGATAACTCGGAGGGCTTTAAGGTTGCTAAGGCTTATACTGTCGTCTGTATACTGAACGTAAGCGGGGATGCATGAGTGTCACACTGCAGAAGTAGCAAAGGGGTGAATTGGAGTAAAAATGTTAGAAGGCAATAAAGTAAGAAAATGATAACTTGGAGGGCTTTAAGGTTGCTAAGGCTTATACTGTCGTCAGTATACTGAACGTCAGCGGGGATGCATTAGTGTCACACTGCAGAAGTAGCAAAGGGGTGAATTGGAGTAAAAATGTTAGAAGGCAATAAAGTATGAAAATGATAACTTGGAGGGCTTTAAGGTTGCTAAGGCTTATACTGTCGTCAGTATACTGAACGTCAGCGGGGATGTATGAGCGTCACACTGCAGAAGAAGCAAAGGGGTGAATTGGAGTAAAAATGTTAGAAGGCAAAAAGAGTTAGAAAATGATAACTTGGAGGGCTTTAAGGTTGCTAAGGCTTATACTGTCGTCAGTATACTGAACGTCAGCGGGGATGCATGAGCGTCACACTGCAGAAGTAGCAAAGGGGTGAATTGGAGTAAAAATGTTAGAAGGCAATAAAGTAAGAAAATGATAACTTGGAGGGCTTTAAGGTTGCTAAGGCTTATACTGTCGTCAGTATACTGAACGTCAGCGGGGATGCATGAGTGTCACACTGCAGAAGTAGCAAAGGGGTGAATTGGAGTAAAAATGTTAGAAGGCAATAAAGTAAGAAAATGATAACTTGGAGGGCTTTAAGGTTGCTAAGGCTTATACTGTCGCCAGTATACTGAACGTCAGCGGGGATGCATGAGCGTCACACTGCAGAAGTAGCAAAGGGGTGAATTGGAGTAAAAATGTTAGAAGGCAAAAAGAGTTAGAAAATGATAACTTGGAGGGCTTTAAGGTTGCTAAGGCTTATACTGTCGTCAGTATACTGAACGTCAGCGGGGATGCATGAGTGTCACAATGCAGAAGTAGCAAAGGGGTGAATTGGAGTAAAAATGTTAGAAGGCAAAAAAGTAAGAAAATGATAACTCGGATGGCTTTAAGGTTGCTAAGGCCTATACTGTCGTCAGTATACTGAACGTCAGCGGGGATGCATGAGTGTCACAATGCAGAAGTAGCAAAGGGGTGAATTGGAGTAAAAATGTTAGAAGGCAAAAAAGTAGGAAAATGATAACTCGGAGGGCTTTAAGGTTGCTAAGGCTTATACTGTCGTCAGTATACTGAACGTCAGCGGGGATGCATGAGTATCACACTGCAGAAGTAGCAAAGGGGTGAATTGTAGTAAAAATGTTAGAAGGCAATAAAGTAAGAAAATGATAACTCGGAGGGCTTTAAGGTTGCTAAGGCTTATACTGTCGTCAGTATACTGAACGTCAGGTGGGATGCATGAGCGTCACACTGCAGAAGTAGCAAAGGGGTGAATTGGAGTAAAAATGTTAGAAGGCAAAAAAGTTAGAAAATGATAACTCGGAGGGTTTAAGTTTGCTAAGGCTTATACTGTCGTCAGTATACTGAACGTCAGCGGGGATGCATGAGTGTCACAATGCAGAAGTAGCAAAGGTGTGAATTGGAGTAAAAATGTTAGAAGGCAATAAAGTAAGAAAATGATAACTTGGAGGGCTTTAAGGTTGCTAAGGCTTATACCGTCGTCAGTATACTGAACGTAAGCGTGGATGCATGAGTGTCACACTGCAGAAGTAGCAAAGGGGTGAATTGGAGTAAAAATGTTAGAAGGCAATAAAGTAAGAAAATGATAACTTGGAGGGCTTTAAGGTTGCTAAGGCTTATACTGTCGTCAGTATACTGAACGTCAGCGGGGATGCATGAGCGTCACACTGCAGAAGTAGCAAAGGGGTGAATTGGAGTAAAAATGTTAGAAGGCAATAAAGTAAGAAAATGATAACTTGGAGGGCTTTAAGGTTGCTAAGGCTTATACTGTCGTCAGTATACTGAACGTCAGGTGGGATGCATGAGCGTCACACTGCAGAAGTAGCAAAGGGGTGAATTGGAGTAAAAATGATAGAAGGCAATAAAGTAAGAAAATGATAACTTGGAGGGCTTTAAGGTTGCTAAGGCTTATACTGTCGTCAGTATACTGAACGTCAGCGGGGATGCATGAGCGTCACACTGCAGAAGTAGCAAAGGGGTGAATTGGAGTAAAAATGTTAGAAGGCAATAAAGTAAGAAAATGATAACTTGGAGGGCTTTAAGGTTGCTAAGGCTTATACCGTCGTCAGTATACTGATCGTAAGCGTGGATGCATGAGTGTCACACTGCAGAAGTAGCAAAGGGGTGAATTGGAGTAAAAATGTTAGAAGGCAATAAAGTAAGAAAATGATAACTTGGAGGGCTTTAAGGTTGCTAAGGCTTATACCGTCGTCAGTATACTGAACGTAAGCGTGGATGCATGAGTGTCACACTGCAGAAGTAGCAAAGGGGTGAATTGGAGTAAAAATGTTAGAAGGCAATAAAGTAAGAAAATGATAACTTGGAGGGCTTTAAGGTTGCTAAGGCTTATACTGTCGTCAGTATACTGAACGTCAGCGGGGATGCATGAGTGTCACACTGCAGAAGTAGCAAAGGGGTGAATTGGAGTAAAAATGTTAGAAGGCAATAAAGTAAGAAAATGATAACTTGGAGGGCTTTAAGGTTGCTAAGGCTTATACTGTCGTCAGTATACTGAACGTCAGCGGGGATGCATGAGCGTCACACTGCAGAAGTAGCAAAGGGGTGAATTGGAGTAAAAATGTTAGAAGGCAATAAAGTAAGAAAATGATAACTTGGAGGGCTTTAAGGTTGCTAAGGCTTATACTGTCGTCAGTATACTGAACGTCAGGTGGGATGCATGAGCGTCACACTGCAGAAGTAGCAAAGGGGTGAATTGGAGTAAAAATGATAGAAGGCAATAAAGTAAGAAAATGATAACTTGGAGGGCTTTAAGGTTGCTAAGGCTTATACCGTCGTCAGTATACTGATCGTAAGCGTGGATGCATGAGTGTCACACTGCAGAAGTAGCAAAGGGATGAATTGTAGTAAAAATGTTAGAAGGCAATAAAGTAAGAAAATGATAACTCGGAGGGCTTTAAGGTTGCTAAGGCTTATACTGTCGTCTGTATACTGAACGTAAGCGGGGATGCATGAGTGTCACACTGCAGAAGTAGCAAAGGGGTGAATTGGAGTAAAAATGTTAGAAGGCAATAAAGTAAGAAAATGATAACTTGGAGGGCTTTAAGGTTGCTAAGGCTTATACTGTCGTCAGTATACTGAACGTCAGCGGGGATGCATTAGTGTCACACTGCAGAAGTAGCAAAGGGGTGAATTGGAGTAAAAATGTTAGAAGGCAATAAAGTATGAAAATGATAACTTGGAGGGCTTTAAGGTTGCTAAGGCTTATACTGTCGTCAGTATACTGAACGTCAGCGGGGATGCATGAGCGTCACACTGCAGAAGAAGCAAAGGGGTGAATTGGAGTAAAAATGTTAGAAGGCAAAAAGAGTTAGAAAATGATAACTTGGAGGGCTTTAAGGTTGCTAAGGCTTATACTGTCGTCAGTATACTGAACGTCAGCGGGGATGCATGAGCGTCACACTGCAGAAGTAGCAAAGGGGTGAATTGGAGTAAAAATGTTAGAAGGCAATAAAGTAAGAAAATGATAACTTGGAGGGCTTTAAGGTTGCTAAGGCTTATACTGTCGTCAGTATACTGAACGTCAGCGGGGATGCATGAGTGTCACACTGCAGAAGTAGCAAAGGGGTGAATTGGAGTAAAAATGTTAGAAGGCAATAAAGTAAGAAAATGATAACTTGGAGGGCTTTAAGGTTGCTAAGGCTTATACTGTCGCCAGTATACTGAACGTCAGCGGGGATGCATGAGCGTCACACTGCAGAAGTAGCAAAGGGGTGAATTGGAGTAAAAATGTTAGAAGGCAAAAAGAGTTAGAAAATGATAACTTGGAGGGCTTTAAGGTTGCTAAGGCTTATACTGTCGTCAGTATACTGAACGTCAGCGGGGATGCATGAGTGTCACAATGCAGAAGTAGCAAAGGGGTGAATTGGAGTAAAAATGTTAGAAGGCAAAAAAGTAAGAAAATGATAACTCGGAGGGCTTTAAGGTTGCTAAGGCCTATACTGTCGTCAGTATACTGAACGTCAGCGGGGATGCATGAGTGTCACAATGCAGAAGTAGCAAAGGGGTGAATTGGAGTAAAAATGTTAGAAGGCAAAAAAGTAGGAAAATGATAACTCGGAGGGCTTTAAGGTTGCTAAGGCTTATACTGTCGTCAGTATACTGAACGTCAGCGGGGATGCATGAGTATCACACTGCAGAAGTAGCAAAGGGGTGAATTGTAGTAAAAATGTTAGAAGGCAATAAAGTAAGAAAATGATAACTCGGAGGGCTTTAAGGTTGCTAAGGCTTATACTGTCGTCAGTATACTGAACGTCAGGTGGGATGCATGAGCGTCACACTGCAGAAGTAGCAAAGGGGTGAATTGGAGTAAAAATGTTAGAAGGCAAAAAAGTTAGAAAATGATAACTCGGAGGGTTTAAGTTTGCTAAGGCTTATACTGTCGTCAGTATACTGAACGTCAGCGGGGATGCATGAGTGTCACAATGCAGAAGTAGCAAAGGTGTGAATTGGAGTAAAAATGTTAGAAGGCAATAAAGTAAGAAAATGATAACTTGGAGGGCTTTAAGGTTGCTAAGGCTTATACCGTCGTCAGTATACTGAACGTAAGCGTGGATGCATGAGTGTCACACTGCAGAAGTAGCAAAGGGGTGAATTGGAGTAAAAATGTTAGAAGGCAATAAAGTAAGAAAATGATAACTTGGAGGGCTTTAAGGTTGCTAAGGCTTATACCGTCGTCAGTATACTGATCGTAAGCGTGGATGCATGAGTGTCACACTGCAGAAGTAGCAAAGGGGTGAATTGGAGTAAAAATGTTAGAAGGCAATAAAGTAAGAAAATGATAACTTGGAGGGCTTTAAGGTTGCTAAGGCTTATACCGTCGTCAGTATACTGAACGTAAGCGTGGATGCATGAGTGTCACACTGCAGAAGTAGCAAAGGGGTGAATTGGAGTAAAAATGTTAGAAGGCAATAAAGTAAGAAAATGATAACTTGGAGGGCTTTAAGGTTGCTAAGGCTTATATCGTCGTCAGTATACTGAACGTAAGCGTGGATGCATGAGTGTCACACTGCAGAAGTAGCAAAGGGGTGAATTGGAGTAAAAATGTTAGAAGGCAATAAAGTAAGAAAATGATAACTTGGAGGGCTTTAAGGTTGCTACGGCTTATACCGTCGTCAGTATACTGAACGTAAGCGTGGATGCATGAGTGTCACACTGCAGAAGTAGCAAAGGGGTGAATTGGAGTAAAAATGTTAGAAGGCAATAAAGTAAGAAAATGATAACTTGGAGGGCTTTAAGGTTGCTGAGGCTTATACCGTCGTCAGTATACTGAACGTAAGCGTGGATGCATGAGTATCACAATGCAGAAGTAGCAAAGGGGTGAATTGTAGTAAGAATGTTAGAAGGCAATAAAGTAAGAAAATGATAACTCGGAGGGCTTTAAGGTTGCTAAGGCTTATACTGTCGTCAGTATACTGAACGTCAGCGGGGATGCATTAGTGTCACACTGCAGAAGTAGCAAAGGGGTGAATTGGAGTAAAAATGTTAGAAGGCAATAAAGTATGAAAATGATAACTTGGAGGGCTTTAAGGTTGCTAAGGCTTATACTGTCGTCAGTATACTGAACGTCAGCGGGGATGCATGAGCGTCACACTGCAGAAGAAGCAAAGGGGTGAATTGGAGTAAAAATGTTAGAAGGCAAAAAGAGTTAGAAAATGATAACTTGGAGGGCTTTAAGGTTGCTAAGGCTTATACTGTCGTCAGTATACTGAACGTCAGCGGGGATGCATGAGCGTCACACTGCAGAAGTAGCAAAGGGGTGAATTGGAGTAAAAATGTTAGAAGGCAATAAAGTAAGAAAATGATAACTTGGAGGGCTTTAAGGTTGCTAAGGCTTATACTGTCGTCAGTATACTGAACGTCAGCGGGGATGCATGAGTGTCACACTGCAGAAGTAGCAAAGGGGTGAATTGGAGTAAAAATGTTAGAAGGCAATAAAGTATGAAAATGATAACTTGGAGGGCTTTAAGGTTGCTAAGGCTTATACTGTCGTCAGTATACTGAACGTCAGGTGGGATGCATGAGCGTCACACTGCAGAAGTAGCAAAGGGGTGAATTGGAGTAAAAATGTTAGAAGGCAAAAAGAGTTAGAAAATGATAACTTGGAGGGCTTTAAGGTTGCTAAGGCTTATACTGTCGTCAGTATACTGAACGTCAGGTGGGATGCATGAGCGTCACACTGCAGAAGTAGCAAAGGGGTGAATTGGAGTAAAAATGTTAGAAGGCAATAAAGTAAGAAAATGATAACTTGGAGGGCTTTAAGGTTGCTAAGGCTTATACTGTCGCCAGTATACTGAACGTCAGCGGGGATGCATGAGCGTCACACTGCAGAAGTAGCAAAGGGGTGAATTGGAGTAAAAATGTTAGAAGGCAAAAAGAGTTAGAAAATGATAACTTGGAGGGCTTTAAGGTTGCTAAGGCTTATACTGTCGTCAGTATACTGAACGTCAGGTGGGATGCATGAGCGTCACACTGCAGAAATAGCAAAGGGGTGAATTGGAGTAAAAATGTTAGAAGGCAATAAAGTAAGAAAATGATAACTTGGAGGGCTTTAAGGTTGCTAAGGCTTATACTGTCGTCAGTATACTGAACGTCAGCGGGGATGCATGAGCGTCACACTGCAGAAGTAGCAAAGGGGTGAATTGGAGTAAAAATGTTAGAAGGCAAAAAGAGTTAGAAAATGATAACTTGGAGGGCTTTAAGGTTGCTAAGGCTTATACTGTCGTCAGTATACTGAACGTCAGCGGGGATGCATGAGTGTCACACTGCAGAAGTAGCAAAGGGGTGAATTGGAGTAAAAATGTTAGAAGGCAATAAAGTATGAAAATGATAACTTGGAGGGCTTTAAGGTTGCTAAGGCTTATACTGTCGTCAGTATACTGAACGTCAGGTGGGATGCATGAGCGTCACACTGCAGAAGTAGCAAAGTGGTGAATTGGAGTAAAAATGTTAGAAGGCAATAAAGTAAGAAAATGATAACTTGGAGGGCTTTAAGGTTGCTAAGGCCTATACTGTCGTCAGTATACTGAACGTCAGCGGGGATGCATGAGCGTCACACTGCAGAAGTAGCAAAGGGGTGAATTGCAGTAAACATGTTAGAAGGCAAAAAGAGTTAGAAAATGATAACTTGGATGGCTTTAAGGTTGCTAAGGCTTATACTGTCGTCAGTATACTGAACGTCAGCGGGGATGCATGAGCGTCACACTGCAGAAGTAGCAAAGGGGTGAATTGCAGTAAACATGTTAGAAGGCAAAAAGAGTTAGAAAATGATAACTTGGATGGCTTTAAGGTTGCTAAGGCTTATACTGTCGTCAGTATACTGAACGTCAGCGGGGATGCATGAGCGTCACACTGCAGAAGTAGCAAAGGGGTGAATTGCAGTAAACATGTTAGAAGGCAAAAAGAGTTAGAAAATGATAACTTGGATGGCTTTAAGGTTGCTAAGGCTTATACTGTCGTCAGTATACTGAAAGTCAGCGGGGATGCATGAGTATCACAATGCAGAAGTAGCAAAGGGGTGAATTGGAGTAAAAATGTTAGAAGGCAATAAAGTATGAAAATGATAACTTGGAGGGCTTTAAGGTTGCTAAGGCTTATACCGTCGTCAGTATACTGAACGTCAGCGGGGATGCATGAGCGTCACACTGCAGAAGTAGCAAAGGGGTGAATTGCAGTAAACATGTTAGAAGGCAAAAAGAGTTAGAAAATGATAACTTGGATGGCTTTAAGGTTGCTAAGGCTTATACTGTCGTCAGTATACTGAAAGTCAGCGGGGATGCATGAGTATCACAATGCAGAAGTAGCAAAGGGGTGAATTGGAGTAAAAATGTTAGAAGGCAATAAAGTATGAAAATGATAACTTGGAGGGCTTTAAGGTTGCTAAGGCTTATACTTTCGTCAGTATACTGAACGTCAGGTGGGATGCATGAGTATCACAATGCAGAAGTAGCAAAGGGGTGAATTGGAGTAAAAATGTTAGAAGGCAATAAAGTATGAAAATGATAACTTGGAGGGCTTTAAGGTTGCTAAGGCTTATACCGTCGTCAGTATACTGAACGTCAGCGTGGATGTATGAGTGTCACACTGCAGAAGTAGCAAAGGGGTGAATTGGAGTAAAAATGTTAGAAGGCAAAAAAAGTTAGAAAATGATGACTTGGAGGGCTTTAAGGTTGCTAAGGCTTATTCTGTTGTCAGTATACTGAACGTCATGTGGGATGCATGAGCGTCACACTGCAGAATTAGCAAAGGGGTGAATTGGAGTAAAAATGATAGAAGGCAAAAAGTTAGAAAATGCTGAGTCTAATGGCATCATCCCACGTAAACGGAGACGTACGGCTGTGGCTCTACGGGAGTAGAAAATGGGTGAATTTGGGTAAATATATCAGATGCAAAAAATTGCTTTAAAATAGTTACTCTTCGAATTGTGAGAATGCTGAGTCCTATGCTGTTATTGAATGTCAACGGGGACGCATGGGTGTGGCTCTTCATGATTAGCAAAGGTGTGATTTGGAGTAAAATATTCAGAAACAAGAAGGTCACTAGAAAATGATCTCACAAGAGCCTTCTATTAAACTCAACGGGCATGTAGGAGTGTGGCACTACGGAGGAGAGAAAGAGGTAAATTTTAGTAAAAAAATACCAGAAGTCAGATAATTACTAGGAAATGGTCACTAGTTGGTTTTTGAGCGTGGATTATTTTAAATACAATAGTGTTAATTTTGGAGTTGAAAATCCCAACGTTAAGAAAAGCCTGGAAACTCTTAATTAAAGTTTTAGGGTTCTGAGTCTAATACCGCCACCGATATTAACGGCGCGCCATTTAACTAGTGTAGCTCTACAGTAGTGGTTAAGGGGGGGGGTAATGAGTTGGGGTTAGAAATGGCTGAATAAAAAACGTCGCTAGGAATCGGCCCCTCAGGCGAATTCTAGAGTGCCAAGACCAAAACAACCAGCTTTATGTTAAATTCTGGATATGAAAACTTGTGTTCATAAGAAGATGCTTTTATAAATGAAAACGGAAAAGTTTTGTTTTAGAAGCATTGTAAAAACTTAATAATATTGGATGTGGGTTAAAGAAAAAAACGTTTAGTCAATAAACAAGCTGACCTAATATTTTTTTTACCTTGTATTCAAACATATCTGTAGACTAAACGACAAACAGAGTTTTTTCACCTACATTAATTCATTATCAGCTTATGTATCTAGAAAACCTATTGTGCCAATATCTACAAGTTTCAAGTTTAGTTAATAATAATCTCTGTTTTGGCCTAAAAATTTAGATGTGTGTGTGTGTGCGTGTGTTGATTTCTTTTTTTATCACTTTAGGTTTTTACAGATTTATTCACAGCCTTTCTGATAATCACTGTTATTATACCACCAGTATCTTCACACACTGTATTGTTTTTCAATTTTATTTAAATATGTTGACAGCGACCTATGGTAGGTTGTTGAAGTCAAATCATATCAGTATTTCATTGTTAATAATATTTGATTTTGTGTTTTAAAAGAAATATTCAGTTTCTAATTTCGGAAGGATGAGGTTATTAAAGCATGAAAGTAACTATACAATCCTGCTAGACTTTCTTATCCGGAGATTATTAGAATTATAGGTCTAAAGTAAAATGAAATGTTTAGTAATTATTTTATATCTATCAAGAGACAAAAACAAAATTAATCTTTACAATTGTACTAAATAGATAAAATAATTATTTACCAATATTAGGTGCTTCTCTGAAGCAGCATGGCTGTTGTTGTAGTACCAAGTGGTAATGGCAATGTCCCATCTCATGGACATAACTTTCTGACGAAGTAGAACACACCGTTATCCTAAAAAAATATACAGTTTTGCTAAAATCTCTAAGCCTAAAATAACTCACTTAAATTTAAAATTTAATTTACCCTGCCTAAAATAATCATAATAGGATAAAATTCAGTACCATCAGGTAATAAACCAAATACAATAAGAGTAAACAAATGTTTAGAGTGATGTCAGAAATTCAATTACCAACTAAAAATGCCAACAAAAGATAATAGCCTTAAAGTTGTGAAATGAAGTCTTTTTGTTATTAAATACCTTATTTTAGTTTGTATTGTGCTTTTAATTATTATTTTATTTGGTAGATTAAAAAAGGGGCTAAAACGTTTTTATAAAATAGCATAAAATATTACTCTATATGAAAATAAAAAAATTGTCGTTATGCAAAATTAAAATAAATATTAAATTACACAAAATAATGTTTGGGGAATGTTGCAATAGATTGTTTTGTAAAACGTTTATTCAAGAATAGTTAATGTAATTATGAATAAGTGGTAAGGAGTTGTAATAGTTATTTTTATATAAAGAATTATTTAAAAGTGCAAGAAATAATGAGTTAATTATGGAATTAAAGAGAAAGGGAGAGTAAAGTTAAAATTATCACAGTGGAGAAGTGATAGTATTAAATCCCAAGAGCAACAAGTGGAAGCCTAGGAAACTCAAACAATTAAGTACAAACTTTATTAAACTAGATTCCAGCCAACCGAAATGGTAATTTATTGACTAAATTTCTTACAGACGTTTTGTTCACACCGCACCACTTTTACTTTATGGAAAGATCTCAAATGAAGTTAAAGTAATACTAAATAACACCGAATTTTAATAAATTGTGTTGAAGAACCAAAAGCCTCAAGAGTCCCCTATTATATTAAAAGTAGTATTGGTTCTCAATTAGAAAATTTTCAGCTAATCATCGTGCTGTATTTAAATGCACAAATTGTAAATTAGTCTATGTAAGGTAGAATAAATTAAATGATATTAAATTAAACACTTTTAAATTATTATTAGAAGCCTAAATGTAGGTAATTTGGCTGTAGGTTAACACGGTCTTTAAAAATTAGAAAATACATATTATAAAGAAATAACCTTTGTAAAATATATATATATATATATATATATAATATTATATAACACAAATAAAAATTAACCACATGCTGCAAAATAGATGGTAGGTAATAGGTTTTGCGTATACCGATATTCGTCGAGCGTAAATATTGGAACTATTGTAAATTTGTAGGGTACTATGTGCAATTAATTAAAAAAAACCAAGCATATAAAGAAAAATTAGAAGTAGAACTCCAAAATTAAGCTTATAGTCAGGTAAATATATATGAGTGGCGAAACCCATGCCAGCAGGTAGTTCCTAAAGTTGACGGTGAAGAGATTAATATTCAAAGCAAGGTGAGTGGGAAAGCGTAGAATTAGACGAAATAATAAAAGAAGATAATTGATTGACAAGACAGGAAAAAATGGAAGCATGGAGAAATATGGGTTGAGGATGGAGTTTATTAAGTTCTGGCAGCTGTAGATGAAAATGCTAGAGAGATGATGGGGAGGTAATCAAGTTTGGAGGAACGGGTAGGGCAGATCTTTGACCCAAGAGTCCCAAAAATGGATATGAAAGTCGTGATAGAGACACATTTTGACGGAGTGGCATTCGACCAACCAAGAAAGAAACCGTCATCTAAGAAACCAAATGAACCACGCTGGAAGAGAGGAAATGCACCAAAAAGTTGATGATCGGTCAAACCTACTCAAACTCTACTAAAACACGCAATTAATGATTATTAAAAATTAAATAAAACCTACTCAAATTCTACTAAAATACAAATTAACTAATTATTAAAGACTAGATTTTGTAAAATAATCCGTATACCCACCAAAGTAGATTCAGAGAACGGACATAATCACTACATTTATAGAATACAAGACATAATACAGTCGCACTACACTGAAAAATAAATCCAATTAATAGTTCTGTTGTTAGTTGGGATAGTATTAAACTTAAGACTAAACCATATATAATTGGGAAAATTATTTTTTGTTTCGTTTCCGCCTAAATTAAGCACGTCTTAATATATATATATATGTGTTAATCTTGAAGAATCAAGCAAACCCAAAACACATTGAACATAAACACGACCAGGTGGATAAGTCGATAACCCCAAAAACAGCAAATGTCTAAGTTGCTTCAACACAAATTGATGAAAGGAAGTTAAATAAAGACCCATTGCCTTTAATATTATTAGGAAATTCAAGTAAATTGGGACGTGATAGTGTTTATATTTTAGTACATAAAATAAAATTTTAAAAAATAAATAGCAAATGTTTTCAAACCTGATATCATTTTTATCTTGGAAGTCGTATGTAGCCGGAATACATTCCATTCTTACACCTTTTGGTTTTGTAAATACTGATTTATCCCAAAAGCTCTGAGGCAAAGGCTCCAAGCCAATAGACGTGTAAAACTCTTCCACCAGTCTTGCAAGTTTTATTCCTGAGATATTCTAAAATGAAATTCAATAAAAATCTATTTTACTGAAACTAAGCGAGAATATTAAGGAGAGAATATAATACACTAAGGATCACAACAGTTAATGAATCATAATAATTAATACTGACTTTACAAATGATTATACTGTCTATAACACATTTTAACTTTCAGAAATAAATTGATATCCGATGGCAAAGGGAAAAAAATACTGTAATTTTTTCCTTCGAGGGTTTGTAGTTCTTTATATAATGACAAGTTCATCTGTGTTCAATATACGGGGTCCTAATAACACTTCGAAATGTAAGTCAGGTCTAAATCAACGGAAATTTCGGCTAACACTTTATAGTGGAGTTGTTTTGTTTCTTTGATCCTAACCTATGATTGGATAAATAATATTTTTAAATGTAAAATGTATTTGTATACACATTATATAATTAACACAGTTAGGCCAAATAAAATATTAACTTAGAAATCAGTTCAACGCAAAACCGTCTCTTTTCTGCTTTTACAAGACATCTGATGGTATAAAAGCTTCACTAAATCTAGTTAGGCCTATTAAGAACATAAAAGTATATTGTACTGAATAATTGATAATCTTTACCTGTTTATGTAATATATCTTGGAGACTATTTACAGGTTTTTCGGGAAATGGTAATAACTCTTGGCGAGAATCTACAATATCTGTATAAACATATAAACATTAATCATTTGTTTAAATAAATTTTAATTTTAATGATAAATTCAACACATTCACTATGACCAACATTAGTTACGGTCAGGCGTGCCATAGCACAGTCACATGAGATTATATCGATATGCGATTGTATATTGTTAACTTTATTACGGCAAAGTTATGTGAGAAGTTGACATAGCATGAGCTCTGGGTGTAGAGGTTATGTACCTTAGGGTACCAGCTGTTTATCTTATCTACATCCACGCTCCCATCCATTGTTCAGTATTTATAAGTAGCTTTTGACAAAGCAGTATGGTATTATTCTTAATATTTTTATTGTTATATATTAATGGGAGATATGCTCGTGGGGAGCCAGACTCATGAGTGATTTAACAAACTTAATGATAGTTTCTATATGAACTAAGTTAATCACAATATGAAATATACATAATTGATATTATATGAGGATTATTTTCTGGAATGTATACGGAAAAATGATCAAACCCCACAATTGAGCTCTCCTAAGGAAACATTTTGATTTGGCTTTTCAATAAATCTCAGAACCTGCCAGTCACAATGACTTTGCAAATACTCTATTGTAGCCTTTAAAATTTACTTTTGGAAGTATAATACTATTACGTCTGTATGATGTTCATTTAATAACCCAAAAACCCATCCTTTTATAGACGTTTTCTTACAATTTCGAGGAGGACAAGGTACCATAAAAGAGTTTACATGTATATTAAAATAAAAATTCTCTCATAAGATCAAAACTACGTTTAATAATTGCAATAAATGAAGTATTGAACGTATTTGGAACGTACAATTCACTTGGCTATTGAACTATTTCTACAGAGGGAAACCTGTCCATCGACTTTATAAGACACAAAGAACCATTTAGTACCTATAAAGTGGAAATGTTTAGTGACTTCATGAACTTATATTTAAATAAAGAAGTGTGATGATGTAGAATACATAGCTGAAACCTGATGTGGACTCATTCCAGCATTTTATATGGCAAAATAATTATTCTTTGGATATCCAGTGTCCATGACGAATTATAGGCTATAAGGTGTCGACAGAGAATATCTGGTAAAAGTACAAGTGTCTTATACCTGTGTATTAGAAAAAGCAGTTGAACGGGGAGAGATATTATTATTATTGGAATATTGTTCAGGAAGTATCTAGGAAACGTTTCTAGTGTTATATATCTGTGAATTAGGACAAATTAGTTTAATGTGGAGAGATATTATTTTTGCAATATTTCTTAGAAAGTAACTGTTAAGAGTTATAATGTCATATATATGTGTGTTTGAAGAAATCAGTTCAATGTGGAGAGATATTCCTACTGCAATATTATTTAGAAAGTATCTGTGACGAGTTGTAGTATCACATAACTGTGTGTTAGTTCAAATGAGTTCAATACAAAAGGGATATTCCTATTACTATTGCAATATTATTAAGAAAGTATGTGTGACGTGTTGTAGTATCACATAACTGTGTGTTAGTTCAAATGAGTTCAATACAAAAGGGATATTCTTATTACTACTGAAATATTATTAAGAAAGTATCTGTGACGAGTTGTAGTATCACACAACTGTGTGTTAGTTCAAATGAGTTCAATACAAAAGGAATATTCCTATTACTTCTGCAATATTATTAAGAAAGTATCTGTGACGAGTTGTAGTATCACACAACTGTGTGTTAGTTCAAATGAGTTCAATACAAAAGGAATATTCCTATTACTTCTGCAATATTATTAAGAAAGTATCTGTGACGAGTTGTAGTATCACATAACTGTGTGTTAGTTCAAATGAGATCAATACAAAAGGGATATTCCTATTACTTCTGCAATATTATTTAGAAAGTATCTGTGAAGAGTTCTCGTGTCCTATTTCTGTGTATTTAAGAAAATCAGTTTAATGTAGAGATATACTATTATTGCAATATTATTTCGAAAAGAAATGTTTTTAAAATGTATAACCTCTTGAATAATAATGGGAAGAAATGCTGAAATAAAAAATGTTTCAATTACATATTTTTTAAAAATATATTTTCATTTTGTCAACTATACATTACTTCCATTTTTTAATTAATATTGAATAATAAATTCTATGAATTGAAAAATCGAATCAGTTTAAAATGCATAGTTATTACGAATGTATCAACTTTCGAATAGAAGTTTTTTCTTTTATTTTTTAATGTATCAGGTTACCTAATAAAGCAGCTGGCATTGGTCCTGTTTTTGATATAACATCTTTACCAAAACGTTTTCTAAATCTTCCTCGAATGAAAGAAATGTATTGAAAGTAGAATGGTTCAAATTGTTCCCATAGATGTTCCATCACACATTCAAACTCATTGACTGGGGGATCTTCGAAGTCAGCTATGATACTATCTGCTTGGTTTGCAAAACCTATAAAAATATAAATAATATAGAACACACAAAGATAATTAGGCAAAATAGTGAAACAGATTTTTTCTGCCAGAACCAGAAATGGTTCTGCCAGAACCAAATCTGACCCAGAACCAGAAATGGAATCCTGACTAATTACCTATTAAATATTACCTGTGAAATATTTACCTATTTTAAGGTATTTATTAAATAAAATATTATGTTTTGGTTGATACGTAGCTTACTACAAGTGATTACAGGACAGGTTATATTAATAGTAGTTTCTTACGAAACAGGAGTTACCTTGAACCAACGAATATATACTTTCTGTTTGTCTACAAAATATCTGTTTCAATACTTAATTACGTTATTTAAACCAAGCTGTTTATTATTTTTCGGCTGTAGACTGTACAGCAAACGGTTGGTCAATTGGTCCGAATTTTGAAATATATTCAAGATTTTATAAAAACATCAAATATACTTTAGTTGTATTTTTCCTGGCTCTTTGTTATAGTCTCTATAGAAGTATAAGTAAGAGATCCCGATGTGGTCTACATGTAAATACTAAAAGGAGAGGCAAATCTTTGATGATGTTGTCTTAGCGTCTTCTCATTACTGTTTTTGTTATAAAAAATATGTATTTTTCCTGGCTATTTGTTATAGTCTCTATAGAAGTATAAGTAAGAGATCCCGATGTGGTCTACATGTAAATACTAAAAGGAGAGGCAAATCTTTGATGATGTTGTCTTAGCGTCTTCTCATTACTGTTTTTGTTATAAAAATATGTATTTTTCCTGGCTATTTGTTATAGTCTCTATAGAAGTATAAGTAAGAGATCCCGATGTGGTCTACATGTAAATACAAACAGGAAAGGCAAATCTTTGATGATGTTGTCTTAGCGTCTTCTCATTACTGTTTTTGTTATAAAAAATATGTATTTTTCCTGGCTCTTTGTTATAGTCTCTATAGAAGTATAAGTAAGAGATCCCGATGTGGTCTACATGTAAATACTAAAAGGAGAGGCAAATCTTTGATGATGTTGTCTTAGCGTCTTCTCATTACTGTTTTTGTTATAAAAAATATGTATTTTTCCTGGCTATTTGTTATAGTCTCTATAGAAGTATAAGTAAGAGATCCCGATGTGGTCTACATGTAAATACAAACAGGAAAGGCAAATCTTTGATGATGTTGTCTTAGCGTCTTCTCATTACTGTTTTTGTTATAAAAAATATGTATTTTTCCTGGCTATTTGTTACAGTCTCTATAGAAGTATAAGTAAGAGATCCCGATGTGGTCTACATGTAAATACAAACAGGAAAGGCAAATCTTTGATGATGTTGTCTTAGCGTCTTCTCATTACTGTTTTTGTTATAAAAAATATGTATTTTTCCTGGCTATTTGTTATAGTCTCTATAGAAGTATAAGTAAGAGATCCCGATGTGGTCTACATGTAAATACAAACAGGAAAGGCAAATCTTTGATGATGTTGTCTTAGCGTCTTCTCATTACTGTTTTTGTTATAAAAAATATGTATTTTTCCTGGCTATTTGTTATAGTCTCTATAGAAGTATAAGTAAGAGATCCCGATGTGGTCTACATGTAAATACAAACAGGAAAGGCAAATCTTTGATGATGTTGTCTTAGCGTCTTCTCATTACTGTTTTTGTTATAAAAAATATGTATTTTTCCTGGCTATTTGTTATAGTCTCTATAGAAGTATAAGTAAGAGATCCCGAAGTGGTCTACATGTAAATACAAACAGGAAAGGCAAATCTTTGATGATGTTGTCTTAGCGTCTTCTCATTACTGTTTTTGTTATAAAAAATATGTATTTTTCCTGGCTATTTGTTATAATCTCTATAGAAGTATAAGTAAGAGATCCCGAAGTGGTCTACATGTAAATACTAAAAGGAGAGGCAAATCTTTGATGATGTTGTCTTAGCGTCTTCTCATTACTGTTTTTGTTATAAAAAATATGTATTTTTCCTGGCTATTTGTTACAGTCTCTATAGAAGTATAAGGAAGAAATCTCGATGTGGTCTACATGTAAATACTAAAAGGAGAGGCAAATCTTTGATGATGTTGTCTTAGCGTCTTCTCATTACTGTTTTTGTTATAAAAAATATGTATTTTTCCTGGCTATTTGTTATAATCTCTATAGAAGTATAAGTAAGAGATCCCGAAGTGGTCTACATGTAAATACTAAAAGGAGAGGCAAATCTTTGATGATGTTGTCTTAGCGTCTTCTCATTACTGTTTTTGTTATAAAAAATATGTATTTTTCCTGGCTATTTGTTACAGTCTCTATAGAAGTATAAGGAAGAAATCTCGATGTGGTCTACATGTAAATACTAAAAGGAGAGGCAAATCTTTGATGATGTTGTCTTAGCGTCTTCTCATTACTGTTTTTGTTATAAAAAATATGTATTTTTCCTGGCTATTTGTTATAGTCTCTATTGAAGTATAAGTAAGAGATCCCGAAGTGGTCTATTTGTAAATACTAAAAGGAGAGGCAAATCTTTGATGATGTTGTCTTAGCGTCTTCTCATTACTGTTTTTGTTATAAAAAATATGTATTTTTCCTGGCTATTTGTTATAGTCTCTATTGAAGTATAAGTAAGAGATCCCGAAGTGGTCTACATGTAAATACTAAAAGGAGAGGCAAATCTTTGATGATGTTGTCTTAGCGTCTTCTCATTACTGTTTTTGTTATAAAAAATATGTATTTTTCCTGGCTATTTGTTATAATCTCTATAGAAGTATAAGTAAGAGATCCCGAAGTGGTCTACATGTAAATACTAAAAGGAGAGGCAAATCTTTGATGATGTTGTCTTAGCGTCTTCTCATTACTGTTTTTGTTATAAAAAATATGTATTTTTCCTGGCTATTTGTTATAATCTCTATAGAAGTATAAGTAAGAGATCCCGAAGTGGTCTACATGTAAATACTAAAAGGAGAGGCAAATCTTTGATGATGTTGTCTTAGCGTCTTCTCATTACTGTTTTTGTTATAAAAAATATGTATTTTTCCTGGCTATTTGTTACAGTCTCTATAGAAGTATAAGGAAGAAATCTCGATGTGGTCTACATGTAAATACTAAAAGGAGAGGCAAATCTTTGATGATGTTGTCTTAGCGTCTTCTCATTACTGTTTTTGTTATAAAAAATATGTATTTTTCCTGGCTATTTGTTACAGTCTCTATAGAAGTATAAGGAAGAAATCTCGATGTGGTCTACATGTAAATACTAAAAGGAGAGGCAAATCTTTGATGATGTTGTCTTAGCGTCTTCTCATTACTGTTTTTGTTATAAAAAATATGTATTTTTCCTGGCTATTTGTTATAGTCTCTATAGAAGTATAAGTAAGAGATCCCGAAGTGGTCTACATGTAAATCCTAAAAGGAGAGGCAAATCTTTGATGATGTTGTCTTAGCGTCTTCTCATTACTGTTTTTGTTATAAAAAATATGTATTTTTCCTGGCTATTTGTTATAATCTCTATAGAAGTATAAGTAAGAGATCCCGAAGTGGTCTACATGTAAATACTAAAAGGAGAGGCAAATCTTTGATGATGTTGTCTTAGCGTCTTCTCATTACTGTTTTTGTTATAAAAAATATGTATTTTTCCTGGCTATTTGTTATAATCTCTATAGAAGTATAAGTAAGAGATCCCGAAGTGGTCTACATGTAAATACTAAAAGGAGAGGCAAATCTTTGATGATGTTGTCTTAGCGTCTTCTCATTACTGTTTTTGTTATAAAAAATATGTATTTTTCCTGGCTATTTGTTATAATCTCTATAGAAGTATAAGTAAGAGATCCCGATGTGGTCTACATGTAAATACTAAAAGGAGAGGCAAATCTTTGATGATGTTGTCTTAGCGTCTTCTCATTACTGTTTTTGTTATAAAAAATATGTATTTTTCCTGGCTATTTGTTATAATCTCTATAGAAGTATAAGTAAGAGATCCCGAAGTGGTCTACATGTAAATACTAAAAGGAGAGGCAAATCTTTGATGATGTTGTCTTAGCGTCTTCTCATTACTGTTTTTGTTATAAAAAATATGTATTTTTCCTGGCTATTTGTTACAGTCTCTATAGAAGTATAAGTAAGAGATCCCGATGTGGTCTACATGTAAATACTAAAAGGAGAGGCAAATCTTTGATGATGTTGTCTTAGCGTCTTCTCATTACTGTTTTTGTTATAAAAAATATGTATTTTTCCTGGCTATTTGTTATAATCTCTATAGAAGTATAAGTAAGAGATCCCGAAGTGGTCTACATGTAAATACTAAAAGGAGAGGCAAATCTTTGATGATGTTGTCTTAGCGTCTTCTCATTACTGTTTTTGTTATAAAAAATATGTATTTTTCCTGGCTATTTGTTATAATCTCTATAGAAGTATAAGGAAGAAATCTCGATGTGGTCTACATGTAAATACTAAAAGGAGAGGCAAATCTTTGATGATGTTGTCTTAGCGTCTTCTCATTACTGTTTTTGTTATAAAAAATATGTATTTTTCCTGGCTATTTGTTATAATCTCTATAGAAGTATAAGTAAGAGATCCCGAAGTGGTCTACATGTAAATACTAAAAGGAGAGGCAAATCTTTGATGATGTTGTCTTAGCGTCTTCTCATTACTGTTTTTGTTATAAAAAATATGTATTTTTCCTGGCTATTTGTTACAGTCTCTATAGAAGTATAAGTAAGAGATCCCGATGTGGTCTACATGTAAATACTAAAAGGAGAGGCAAATCTTTGATGATGTTGTCTTAGCGTCTTCTCATTACTGTTTTTGTTATAAAAAATATGTATTTTTCCTGGCTATTTGTTATAATCTCTATAGAAGTATAAGTAAGAGATCCCGAAGTGGTCTACATGTAAATACTAAAAGGAGAGGCAAATCTTTGATGATGTTGTCTTAGCGTCTTCTCATTACTGTTTTTGTTATAAAAATATGTATTTTTCCTGGCTATTTGTTATAATCTCTATAGAAGTATAAGTAAGAGATCCCGATGTGGTCTACATGTAAATACTAAAAGGAGAGGCAAATCTTTGATGATGTTGTCTTAGCGTCTTCTCATTACTGTTTTTGTTATAAAAAATATGTATTTTTCCTGGCTATTTGTTACAGTCTCTATAGAAGTATAAGGAAGAAATCTCGATGTGGTCTACATGTAAATACTAAAAGGAGAGGCAAATCTTTGATGATGTTGTCTTAGCGTCTTCTCATTACTGTTTTTGTTATAAAAAATATGTATTTTTCCTGGCTATTTGTTACAGTCTCTATAGAAGTATAAGTAAGAGATCCCGAAGTGGTCTACATGTAAATACTAAAAGGAGAGGCAAATCTTTGATGATGTTGTCTTAGCGTCTTCTCATTACTGTTTTTGTTATAAAAAATATGTATTTTTCCTGGCTATTTGTTATAATCTCTATAGAAGTATAAGTAAGAGATCCCGAAGTGGTCTACATGTAAATACTAAAAGGAGAGGCAAATCTTTGATGATGTTGTCTTAGCGTCTTCACATTACTGTTTTTGTTATAAAAAATATGTATTTTTCCTGGCTATTTGTTACAGTCTCTATAGAAGTATAAGGAAGAAATCTCGATGTGGTCTACATGTAAATACTAAAAGGAGAGGCAAATCTTTGATGATGTTGTCTTAGCGTCTTCTCATTACTGTTTTTGTTATAAAAAATATGTATTTTTCCTGGCTATTTGTTACAGTCTCTATAGAAGTATAAGGAAGAAATCTCGATGTGGTCTACATGTAAATACTAAAAGGAGAGGCAAATCTTTGATGATGTTGTCTTAGCGTCTTCTCATTACTGTTTTTGTTATAAAAAATATGTATTTTTCCTGGCTATTTGTTATAGTCTCTATAGAAGTATAAGTAAGAGATCCCGAAGTGGTCTACATGTAAATCCTAAAAGGAGAGGCAAATCTTTGATGATGTTGTCTTAGCGTCTTCTCATTACTGTTTTTGTTATAAAAAATATGTATTTTTCCTGGCTATTTGTTATAATCTCTATAGAAGTATAAGTAAGAGATCCCGAAGTGGTCTACATGTAAATACTAAAAGGAGAGGCAAATCTTTGATGATGTTGTCTTAGCGTCTTCTCATTACTGTTTTTGTTATAAAAAATATGTATTTTTCCTGGCTATTTGTTATAATCTCTATAGAAGTATAAGTAAGAGATCCCGAAGTGGTCTACATGTAAATACTAAAAGGAGAGGCAAATCTTTGATGATGTTGTCTTAGCGTCTTCTCATTACTGTTTTTGTTATAAAAAATATGTATTTTTCCTGGCTATTTGTTATAATCTCTATAGAAGTATAAGTAAGAGATCCCGAAGTGGTCTACATGTAAATACTAAAAGGAGAGGCAAATCTTTGATGATGTTGTCTTAGCGTCTTCTCATTACTGTTTTTGTTATAAAAAATATGTATTTTTCCTGGCTATTTGTTATAATCTCTATAGAAGTATAAGGAAGAAATCTCGATGTGGTCTACATGTAAATACTAAAAGGAGAGGCAAATCTTTGATGATGTTGTCTTAGCGTCTTCTCATTACTGTTTTTGTTATAAAAAATATGTATTTTTCCTGGCTATTTGTTATAATCTCTATAGAAGTATAAGTAAGAGATCCCGAAGTGGTCTACATGTAAATACTAAAAGGAGAGGCAAATCTTTGATGATGTTGTCTTAGCGTCTTCTCATTACTGTTTTTGTTATAAAAAATATGTATTTTTCCTGGCTATTTGTTACAGTCTCTATAGAAGTATAAGTAAGAGATCCCGATGTGGTCTACATGTAAATACTAAAAGGAGAGGCAAATCTTTGATGATGTTGTCTTAGCGTCTTCTCATTACTGTTTTTGTTATAAAAAATATGTATTTTTCCTGGCTATTTGTTATAATCTCTATAGAAGTATAAGTAAGAGATCCCGAAGTGGTCTACATGTAAATACTAAAAGGAGAGGCAAATCTTTGATGATGTTGTCTTAGCGTCTTCTCATTACTGTTTTTGTTATAAAAAATATGTATTTTTCCTGGCTATTTGTTATAATCTCTATAGAAGTATAAGGAAGAAATCTCGATGTGGTCTACATGTAAATACTAAAAGGAGAGGCAAATCTTTGATGATGTTGTCTTAGCGTCTTCTCATTACTGTTTTTGTTATAAAAAATATGTATTTTTCCTGGCTATTTGTTATAATCTCTATAGAAGTATAAGTAAGAGATCCCGAAGTGGTCTACATGTAAATACTAAAAGGAGAGGCAAATCTTTGATGATGTTGTCTTAGCGTCTTCTCATTACTGTTTTTGTTATAAAAAATATGTATTTTTCCTGGCTATTTGTTACAGTCTCTATAGAAGTATAAGTAAGAGATCCCGATGTGGTCTACATGTAAATACTAAAAGGAGAGGCAAATCTTTGATGATGTTGTCTTAGCGTCTTCTCATTACTGTTTTTGTTATAAAAAATATGTATTTTTCCTGGCTATTTGTTATAATCTCTATAGAAGTATAAGTAAGAGATCCCGAAGTGGTCTACATGTAAATACTAAAAGGAGAGGCAAATCTTTGATGATGTTGTCTTAGCGTCTTCTCATTACTGTTTTTGTTATAAAAATATGTATTTTTCCTGGCTATTTGTTATAATCTCTATAGAAGTATAAGTAAGAGATCCCGATGTGGTCTACATGTAAATACTAAAAGGAGAGGCAAATCTTTGATGATGTTGTCTTAGCGTCTTCTCATTACTGTTTTTGTTATAAAAAATATGTATTTTTCCTGGCTATTTGTTACAGTCTCTATAGAAGTATAAGGAAGAAATCTCGATGTGGTCTACATGTAAATACTAAAAGGAGAGGCAAATCTTTGATGATGTTGTCTTAGCGTCTTCTCATTACTGTTTTTGTTATAAAAAATATGTATTTTTCCTGGCTATTTGTTACAGTCTCTATAGAAGTATAAGTAAGAGATCCCGAAGTGGTCTACATGTAAATACTAAAAGGAGAGGCAAATCTTTGATGATGTTGTCTTAGCGTCTTCTCATTACTGTTTTTGTTATAAAAAATATGTATTTTTCCTGGCTATTTGTTATAATCTCTATAGAAGTATAAGTAAGAGATCCCGAAGTGGTCTACATGTAAATACAAACAGGAGAGGCAAATCTTTGATGATGTTGTCTTAGCGTCTTCTCATTACTGTTTTTGTTATAAAAAATATGTATTTTTCCTGGCTATTTGTTATAATCTCTATAGAAGTATAAGTAAGAGATCCCGAAGTGGTCTACATGTAAATACTAAAAGGAGAGGCAAATCTTTGATGATGTTGTCTTAGCGTCTTCTCATTACTGTTTTTGTTATAAAAAATATGTATTTTTCCTGGCTATTTGTTATAATCTCTATAGAAGTATAAGTAAGAGATCCCGAAGTGGTCTACATGTAAATACTAAAAGGAGAGGCAAATCTTTGATGATGTTGTCTTAGCGTCTTCTCATTACTGTTTTTGTTATAAAAAATATGTATTTTTCCTGGCTATTTGTTACAGTCTCTATAGAAGTATAAGTAAGAGATCCCGAAGTGGTCTACATGTAAATACTAAAAGGAGAGGCAAATCTTTGATGATGTTGTCTTAGCGTCTTCTCATTACTGTTTTTGTTATAAAAAATATGTATTTTTCCTGGCTATTTGTTACAGTCTCTATAGAAGTATAAGGAAGCAATCTCGATGTGGTCTACATGTAAATACTAAAAGGAGAGGCAAATCTTTGATGATGTTGTCTTAGCGTCTTCTCATTACTGTTTTTGTTATAAAAAATATGTATTTTTCCTGGCTATTTGTTACAGTCTCTATAGAAGTATAAGGAAGAAATCTCGATGTGGTCTACATGTAAATACTAAAAGGAGGGGCAAATCTTTGATGATGTTGTCTTAGCGTCTTCTCATTACTGTTTTTGTTATAAAAAATATGTATTTTTCCTGGCTATTTGTTACAGTCTCTATAGAAGTATAAGGAAGAAATCTCGATGTGGTCTACATGTAAATACTAAAAGGAGAGGCAAATCTTTGATGATGTTGTCTTAGCGTCTTCTCATTACTGTTTTTGTTATAAAAAATATGTATTTTTCCTGGCTATTTGTTACAGTCTCTATAGAAGTATAAGGAAGAAATCTCGATGTGGTCTACATGTAAATACTAAAAGGAGAGGCAAATCTTTGATGATGTTGTCTTAGCGTCTTCTCATTACTGTTTTTGTTATAAAAAATATGTATTTTTCCTGGCTATTTGTTATAATCTCTATAGAAGTATAAGTAAGAGATCCCGAAGTGGTCTACATGTAAATACCAAAAGGAGAGGCAAATCTTTGATGATGTTGTCTTAGCGTCTTCTCATTACTGTTTTTGTTATAAAAAATATGTATTTTTCCTGGCTATTTGTTACAGTCTCTATAGAAGTATAAGTAAGAGATCCCGAAGTGGTCTACATGTAAATACTAAAAGGAGAGGCAAATCTTTGATGATGTTGTCTTAGCGTCTTCTCATTACTGTTTTTGTTATAAAAAATATGTATTTTTCCTGGCTATTTGTTATAGTCTCTATAGAAGTATAAGTAAGAGATCCCGAAGTGGTCTACATGTAAATACTAAAAGGAGAGGCAAATCTTTGATGATGTTGTCTTAGCGTCTTCTCATTACTGTTTTTGTTATAAAAAATATGTATTTTTCCTGGCTATTTGTTACAGTCTCTATAGAAGTATAAGGAAGAAATCTCGATGTGGTCTACATGTAAATACTAAAAGGAGAGGCAAATCTTTGATGATGTTGTCTTAGCGTCTTCTCATTACTGTTTTTGTTATAAAAAATATGTATTTTTCCTGGCTATTTGTTACAGTCTCTATAGAAGTATAAGGAAGAAATCTCGTAGTGGTCTACATGTAAATACTAAAAGGAGAGGCAAATCTTTGATGATGTTGTCTTAGCGTCTTCTCATTACTGTTTTTGTTATAAAAAATATGTATTTTTCCTGGCTATTTGTTACAGTCTCTATAGAAGTATAAGTAAGAGATCCCGAAGTGGACTACATGTAAATACTAAAAGGAGAGGCAAATCTTTGATGATGTTGTCTTAGCGTCTTCTCATTACTGTTTTTGTTATAAAAAATATGTATTTTTCCTGGCTATTTCTTATAATCTCTATAGAAGTATAAGTAAGAGATCCCGAAGTGGTCTACATGTAAATACTAAAAGGAGAGGCAAATCTTTGATGATGTTGTCTTAGCGTCTTCTCATTACTGTTTTTGTTATAAAAAATATGTATTTTTCCTGGCTATTTGTTATAGTCTCTATAGAAGTATAAGTAAGAGATCCCGAAGTGGTCTACATGTAAATACTAAAAGGAGAGGCAAATCTTTGATGATGTTGTCTTAGCGTCTTCTCATTACTGTTTTTGTTATAAAAAATATGTATTTTTCCTGGCTATTTGTTACAGTCTCTATAGAAGTATAAGGAAGAAATCTCGATGTGGTCTACATGTAAATACTAAAAGGAGAGGCAAATCTTTGATGATGTTGTCTTAGCGTCTTCTCATTACTGTTTTTGTTATAAAAAATATGTATTTTTCCTGGCTATTTGTTACAGTCTCTATAGAAGTATAAGGAAGAAATCTCGATGTGGTCTACATGTAAATACTAAAAGGAGAGGCAAATCTTTGATGATGTTGTCTTAGCGTCTTCTCATTACTGTTTTTGTTATAAAAAATATGTATTTTTCCTGGCTATTTGTTATAATCTCTATAGAAGTATAAGTAAGAGATCCCGAAGTGGTCTACATGTAAATACTAAAAGGAGAGGCAAATCTTTGATGATGTTGTCTTAGCGTCTTCTCATTACTGTTTTTGTTATAAAAAATATGTATTTTTCCTGGCTATTTGTTATAATCTCTATAGAAGTATAAGTAAGAGATCCCGAAGTGGTCTACATGTAAATACTAAAAGGAGAGGCAAATCTTTGATGATGTTGTCTTAGCGTCTTCTCATTACTGTTTTTGTTATAAAAAATATGTATTTTTCCTGGCTATTTGTTATAATCTCTATAGAAGTATAAGTAAGAGATCCCGAAGTGGTCTACATGTAAATACTAAAAGGAGAGGCAAATCTTTGATGATGTTGTCTTAGCGTCTTCTCATTACTGTTTTTGTTATAAAAAATATGTATTTTTCCTGGCTATTTGTTACAGTCTCTATAGAAGTATAAGGAAGAAATCTCGATGTGGTCTACATGTAAATACTAAAAGGAGAGGCAAATCTTTGATGATGTTGTCTTAGCGTCTTCTCATTACTGTTTTTGTTATAAAAAATATGTATTTTTCCTGGCTATTTGTTACAGTCTCTATAGAAGTATAAGGAAGAAATCTCGATGTGGTCTACATGTAAATACTAAAAGGAGAGGCAAATCTTTGATGATGTTGTCTTAGCGTCTTCTCATTACTGTTTTTGTTATAAAAAATATGTATTTTTCCTGGCTATTTGTTATAATCTCTATAGAAGTATAAGTAAGAGATCCCGAAGTGGTCTACATGTAAATACTAAAAGGAGAGGCAAATCTTTGATGATGTTGTCTTAGCGTCTTCTCATTACTGTTTTTGTTATAAAAAATATGTATTTTTCCTGGCTATTTGTTATAATCTCTATAGAAGTATAAGTAAGAGATCCCGAAGTGGTCTACATGTAAATACTAAAAGGAGAGGCAAATCTTTGATGATGTTGTCTTAGCGTCTTCTCATTACTGTTTTTGTTATAAAAAATATGTATTTTTCCTGGCTATTTGTTATAATCTCTATAGAAGTATAAGTAAGAGATCCCGAAGTGGTCTACATGTAAATACTAAAAGGAGAGGCAAATCTTTGATGATGTTGTCTTAGCGTCTTCTCATTACTGTTTTTGTTATAAAAAATATGTATTTTTCCTGGCTATTTGTTATAATCTCTATAGAAGTATAAGTAAGAGATCCCGAAGTGGTCTACATGTAAATACAAACAGGAAAGGCAAATCTTTGATGATGTTGTCTTAGCGTCTTCTCATTACTGTTTTTGTTATAAAAAATATGTATTTTTCCTGGCTATTTGTTACAGTCTCTATAGAAGTATAAGGAAGAAATCTTGATGTGGACTACATGTAAATACAAACAGGAGAGGCAAATCTTTGATGATGTTGTCTTAGCGTCTTCTCATTACTGTTTTTGTTATAAAAAATATGTATTTTTCCTGGCTATTTGTTATAATCTCTATAGAAGTATAAGTAAGAGATCCCGAAGTGGTCTACATGTAAATACTAAAAGGAGAGGCAAATCTTTGATGATGTTGTCTTAGCGTCTTCTCATTACTGTTTTTGTTATAAAAAATATGTATTTTTCCTGGCTATTTGTTACAGTCTCTATAGAAGTATAAGGAAGAAATCTTGATGTGGACTACATGTAAATACAAACAGGAGAGGCAAATCTTTGATGATGTTGTCTTAGCGTCTTCTCATTACTGTTTTTGTTATAAAAAATATGTATTTTTCCTGGCTATTTGTTATAATCTCTATAGAAGTATAAGTAAGAAATCCCGAAGTGGTCTACATGTAAATACTAAAAGGAGAGGCAAATCTTTGATGATGTTGTCTTAGCGTCTTCTCATTACTGTTTTTGTTATAAAAAATATGTATTTTTCCTGGCTATTTGTTACAGTCTCTATAGAAGTATAAGGAAGAAATCTTGATGTGGACTACATGTAAATACAAACAGGAGAGGCAAATCTTTGATGATGTTGTCTTAGCGTCTTCTCATTCCTGTTTTTGTTATAAAAAATATGTATTTTTCCTGGCTATTTGTTATAATCTCTATAGAAGTATAAGTAAGAGATCCCGAAGTGGTCTACATGTAAATACTAAAAGGAGAGGCAAATCTTTGATGATGTTGTCTTAGCGTCTTCTCATTACTGTTTTTGTTATAAAAAATATGTATTTTTCCTGGCTATTTGTTACAGTCTCTATAGAAGTATTAGGAAGAAATCTCGATGTGGTCTACATGTAAATACTAAAAGGAGAGGCAAATCTTTGATGATGTTGTCTTAGCGTCTTCTCATTACTGTTTTTGTTATAAAAAATATGTATTTTTCCTGGCTATTTGTTACAGTCTCTATAGAAGTATAAGTAAGAGATCCCGAAGTGGTCTACATGTAAATACTAAAAGGAGAGGCAAATCTTTGATGATGTTGTCTTAGCGTCTTCTCATTACTGTTTTTGTTATAAAAAATATGTATTTTTCCTGGCTATTTGTTACAGTCTCTATAGAAGTATAAGGAAGAAATCTCGATGTGGTCTACATGTAAATACTAAAAGGAGAGGCAAATCTTTGATGATGTTGTCTTAGCGTCTTCTCATTACTGTTTTTGTTATAAAAAATATGTATTTTTCCTGGCTATTTGTTACAGTCTCTATAGAAGTATAAGGAAGAAATCTCGATGTGGTCTACATGTAAATACTAAAAGGAGAGGCAAATCTTTGATGATGTTGTCTTAGCGTCTTCTCATTACTGTTTTTGTTATAAAAAATATGTATTTTTCCTGGCTATTTGTTATAATCTCTATAGAAGTATAAGTAAGAGATCCCGAAGTGGTCTACATGTAAATACTAAAAGGAGAGGCAAATCTTTGATGATGTTGTCTTAGCGTCTTCTCATTACTGTTTTTGTTATAAAAAATATGTATTTTTCCTGGCTATTTGTTATAATCTCTATAGAAGTATAAGTAAGAGATCCCGAAGTGGTCTACATGTAAATACTAAAAGGAGAGGCAAATCTTTGATGATGTTGTCTTAGCGTCTTCTCATTACTGTTTTTGTTATAAAAAATATGTATTTTTCCTGGCTATTTGTTATAATCTCTATAGAAGTATAAGTAAGAGATCCCGAAGTGGTCTACATGTAAATACTAAAAGGAGAGGCAAATCTTTGATGATGTTGTCTTAGCGTCTTCTCATTACTGTTTTTGTTATAAAAAATATGTATTTTTCCTGGCTATTTGTTATAATCTCTATAGAAGTATAAGTAAGAGATCCCGAAGTGGTCTACATGTAAATACTAAAAGGAGAGGCAAATCTTTGATGATGTTGTCTTAGCGTCTTCTCATTACTGTTTTTGTTATAAAAAATATGTATTTTTCCTGGCTATTTGTTACAGTCTCTATAGAAGTATAAGGAAGAAATCTCGATGTGGTCTACATGTAAATACTAAAAGGAGAGGCAAATCTTTGATGATGTTGTCTTAGCGTCTTCTCATTACTGTTTTTGTTATAAAAAATATGTATTTTTCCTGGCTATTTGTTACAGTCTCTATAGAAGTATAAGGAAGAAATCTCGATGTGGTCTACATGTAAATACTAAAAGGAGAGGCAAATCTTTGATGATGTTGTCTTAGCGTCTTCTCATTACTGTTTTTGTTATAAAAAATATGTATTTTTCCTGGCTATTTGTTATAATCTCTATAGAAGTATAAGTAAGAGATCCCGAAGTGGTCTACATGTAAATACTAAAAGGAGAGGCAAATCTTTGATGATGTTGTCTTAGCGTCTTCTCATTACTGTTTTTGTTATAAAAAATATGTATTTTTCCTGGCTATTTGTTATAATCTCTATAGAAGTATAAGTAAGAGATCCCGAAGTGGTCTACATGTAAATACTAAAAGGAGAGGCAAATCTTTGATGATGTTGTCTTAGCGTCTTCTCATTACTGTTTTTGTTATAAAAAATATGTATTTTTCCTGGCTATTTGTTATAATCTCTATAGAAGTATAAGTAAGAGATCCCGAAGTGGTCTACATGTAAATACTAAAAGGAGAGGCAAATCTTTGATGATGTTGTCTTAGCGTCTTCTCATTACTGTTTTTGTTATAAAAAATATGTATTTTTCCTGGCTATTTGTTATAATCTCTATAGAAGTATAAGTAAGAGATCCCGAAGTGGTCTACATGTAAATACAAACAGGAAAGGCAAATCTTTGATGATGTTGTCTTAGCGTCTTCTCATTACTGTTTTTGTTATAAAAAATATGTATTTTTCCTGGCTATTTGTTACAGTCTCTATAGAAGTATAAGGAAGAAATCTTGATGTGGACTACATGTAAATACAAACAGGAGAGGCAAATCTTTGATGATGTTGTCTTAGCGTCTTCTCATTACTGTTTTTGTTATAAAAAATATGTATTTTTCCTGGCTATTTGTTATAATCTCTATAGAAGTATAAGTAAGAGATCCCGAAGTGGTCTACATGTAAATACTAAAAGGAGAGGCAAATCTTTGATGATGTTGTCTTAGCGTCTTCTCATTACTGTTTTTGTTATAAAAAATATGTATTTTTCCTGGCTATTTGTTACAGTCTCTATAGAAGTATAAGGAAGAAATCTTGATGTGGACTACATGTAAATACAAACAGGAGAGGCAAATCTTTGATGATGTTGTCTTAGCGTCTTCTCATTACTGTTTTTGTTATAAAAAATATGTATTTTTCCTGGCTATTTGTTATAATCTCTATAGAAGTATAAGTAAGAAATCCCGAAGTGGTCTACATGTAAATACTAAAAGGAGAGGCAAATCTTTGATGATGTTGTCTTAGCGTCTTCTCATTACTGTTTTTGTTATAAAAAATATGTATTTTTCCTGGCTATTTGTTACAGTCTCTATAGAAGTATAAGGAAGAAATCTTGATGTGGACTACATGTAAATACAAACAGGAGAGGCAAATCTTTGATGATGTTGTCTTAGCGTCTTCTCATTACTGTTTTTGTTATAAAAAATATGTATTTTTCCTGGCTATTTGTTATAATCTCTATAGAAGTATAAGTAAGAGATCCCGAAGTGGTCTACATGTAAATACTAAAAGGAGAGGCAAATCTTTGATGATGTTGTCTTAGCGTCTTCTCATTACTGTTTTTGTTATAAAAAATATGTATTTTTCCTGGCTATTTGTTACAGTCTCTATAGAAGTATTAGGAAGAAATCTTGATGTGGACTACATGTAAATACAAACAGGAGAGGCAAATCTTTGATGATGTTGTCTTAGCGTCTTCTCATTACTGTTTTTGTTATAAAAAATATGTATTTTTCCTGGCTATTTGTTATAATCTCTATAGAAGTATAAGTAAGAGATCCCGAAGTGGTCTACATGTAAATACTAAAAGGAGAGGCAAATCTTTGATGATGTTGTCTTAGCGTCTTCTCATTACTGTTTTTGTTATAAAAAATATGTATTTTTCCTGGCTATTTGTTACAGTCTCTATAGAAGTATAAGGAAGAAATCTTGATGTGGACTACATGTAAATACAAACAGGAGAGGCAAATCTTTGATGATGTTGTCTTAGCGTCTTCTCATTACTGTTTTTGTTATAAAAAATATGTATTTTTCCTGGCTATTTGTTATAATCTCTATAGAAGTATAAGTAAGAGATCCCGAAGTGGTCTACATGTAAATACTAAAAGGAGAGGCAAATCTTTGATGATGTTGTCTTAGCGTCTTCTCATTACTGTTTTTGTTATAAAAAATATGTATTTTTCCTGGCTATTTGTTATAATCTCTATAGAAGTATAAGTAAGAGATCCCGAAGTGGTCTACATGTAAATACTAAAAGGAGAGGCAAATCTTTGATGATGTTGTCTTAGCGTCTTCTCATTACTGTTTTTGTTATAAAAAATATGTATTTTTCCTGGCTATTTGTTATAATCTCTATAGAAGTATAAGTAAGAGATCCCGAAGTGGTCTACATGTAAATACTAAAAGGAGAGGCAAATCTTTGATGATGTTGTCTTAGCGTCTTCTCATTACTGTTTTTGTTATAAAAAATATGTATTTTTCCTGGCTATTTGTTATAATCTCTATAGAAGTATAAGTAAGAGATCCCGAAGTGGTCTACATGTAAATACAAACAGGAAAGGCAAATCTTTGATGATGTTGTCTTAGCGTCTTCTCATTACTGTTTTTGTTATAAAAAATATGTATTTTTCCTGGCTATTTGTTATAATCTCTATAGAAGTATAAGTAAGAGATCCCGAAGTGGTCTACATGTAAATACTAAAAGGAGAGGCAAATCTTTGATGATGTTGTCTTAGCGTCTTCTCATTACTGTTTTTGTTATAAAAAATATGTATTTTTCCTGGCTATTTGTTATAATTTCTATAGAAGTATAAGTAAGAGATCCCGAAGTGGTCTACATGTAAATACAAACAGGAAAGGCAAATCTTTGATGATGTTGTCTTAGCGTCTTCTCATTACTGTTTTTGTTATAAAAAATATGTATTTTTCCTGGCTATTTGTTACAGTCTCTATAGAAGTATAAGGAAGAAATCTTGATGTGGACTACATGTAAATACAAACAGGAGAGGCAAATCTTTGATGATGTTGTCTTAGCGTCTTCTCATTACTGTTTTTGTTATAAAAAATATGTATTTTTCCTGGCTATTTGTTATAATCTCTATAGAAGTATAAGTAAGAGATCCCGAAGTGGTCTACATGTAAATACAAACAGGAAAGGCAAATCTTTGATGATGTTGTCTTAGCGTCTTCTCATTACTGTTTTTGTTATAAAAAATATGTATTTTTCCTGGCTATTTGTTACAGTCTCTATAGAAGTATAAGGAAGAAATCTCGATGTGGTCTACATGTAAATACTAAAAGGAGAGGCAAATCTTTGATGATGTTGTCTTAGCGTCTTCTCATTACTGTTTTTGTTATAAAAAATATGTATTTTTCCTGGCTATTTGTTATAATCTCTATAGAAGTATAAGTAAGAGATCCCGAAGTGGTCTACATGTAAATACTAAAAGGAGAGGCAAATCTTTGATGATGTTGTCTTAGCGTCTTCTCATTACTGTTTTTGTTATAAAAAATATGTATTTTTCCTGGCTATTTGTTATAATCTCTATAGAAGTATAAGTAAGAGATCCCGAAGTGGTCTACATGTAAATACTAAAAGGAGAGGCAAATCTTTGATGATGTTGTCTTAGCGTCTTCTCATTACTGTTTTTGTTATAAAAAATATGTATTTTTCCAGGCTATTTGTTATAATCTCTATAGAAGTATAAGTAAGAGATCCCGAAGTGGTCTACATGTAAATACTAAAAGGAGAGGCAAATCTTTGATGATGTTGTCTTAGCGTCTTCTCATTACTGTTTTTGTTATAAAAAATATGTATTTTTCCTGGCTATTTGTTACAGTCTCTATAGAAGTATAAGGAAGAAATCTCGATGTGGTCTACATGTAAATACTAAAAGGAGAGGCAAATCTTTGATGATGTTGTCTTAGCGTCTTCTCATTACTGTTTTTGTTATAAAAAATATGTATTTTTCCTGGCTATTTGTTATAATCTCTATAAAAGTATAAGTAAGAGATCCCGAAGTGGTCTACATGTAAATACTAAAAGGAGAGGCAAATCTTTGATGATGTTGTCTTAGCGTCTTCTCATTACTGTTTTTGTTATAAAAAATATGTATTTTTCCTGGCTCTTTGTTACAGTCTCTATAGAAGTATAAGGAAGAAATCTCGATGTGGTCTACATGTAAATACTAAAAGGAGAGGCAAATCTTTGATGATGTTGTTTTAGCGTCTTCTCATTACTGTTTTTGTTATAAAAAATATGTATTTTTCCTGGCTATTTGTTACAGTCTCTATAGAAGTATAAGGAAGAAATCTCGATGTGGTCTACATGTAAATACTAAAAGGAGAGGCAAATCTTTGATGATGTTGTCTTAGCGTCTTCTCATTACTGTTTTTGTTATAAAAAATATGTATTTTTCCTGGCTATTTGTTATAATCTCTATAAAAGTATAAGTAAGAGATCCCGAAGTGGTCTACATGTAAATACTAAAAGGAGAGGCAAATCTTTGATGATGTTGTCTTAGCGTCTTCTCATTACTGTTTTTGTTATAAAAAATATGTATTTTTCCTGGCTATTTGTTATAATCTCTATAAAAGTATAAGTAAGAGATCCCGAAGTGGTCTACATGTAAATACTAAAAGGAGAGGCAAATCTTTGATGATGTTGTCTTAGCGTCTTCTCATTACTGTTTTTGTTATAAAAAATATGTATTTTTCCTGGCTCTTTGTTACAGTCTCTATAGAAGTATAAGGAAGAAATCTCGATGTGGTCTACATGTAAATACTAAAAGGAGAGGCAAATCTTTGATGATGTTGTTTTAGCGTCTTCTCATTACTGTTTTTGTTATAAAAAATATGTATTTTTCCTGGCTATTTGTTACAGTCTCTATAGAAGTATAAGGAAGAAATCTCGATGTGGTCTACATGTAAATACTAAAAGGAGAGGCAAATCTTTGATGATGTTGTCTTAGCGTCTTCTCATTACTGTTTTTGTTATAAAAAATATGTATTTTTCCTGGCTATTTGTTATAATCTCTATAGAAGTATAAGTAAGAGATCCCGAAGTGGTCTACATGTAAATACTAAAAGGAGAGGCAAATCTTTGATGATGTTGTCTTAGCGTCTTCTCATTACTGTTTTTGTTATAAAAAATATGTATTTTTCCTGGCTATTTGTTACAGTCTCTATAGAAGTATAAGGAAGAAATCTCGATGTGGTCTACATGTAAATACTAAAAGGAGAGGCAAATCTTTGATGATGTTGTCTTAGCGTCTTCTCATTACTGTTTTTGTTATAAAAAATATGTATTTTTCCTGGCTATTTGTTATAATCTCTATAGAAGTATAAGTAAGAGATCCCGAAGTGGTCTACATGTAAATACTAAAAGGAGAGGCAAATCTTTGATGATGTTGTCTTAGCGTCTTCTCATTACTGTTTTTGTTATAAAAAATATGTATTTTTCCTGGCTATTTGTTACAGTCTCTATAGAAGTATAAGGAAGAAATCTCGATGTGGTCTACATGTAAATACTAAAAGGAGAGGCAAATCTTTGATGATGTTGTCTTAGCGTCTTCTCATTACTGTTTTTGTTATAAAAAATATGTATTTTTCCTGGCTATTTGTTATAATCTCTATAGAAGTATAAGTAAGAGATCCCGAAGTGGTCTACATGTAAATACTAAAAGGAGAGGCAAATCTTTGATGATGTTGTCTTAGCGTCTTCTCATTACTGTTTTTGTTATAAAAAATATGTATTTTTCCTGGCTATTTGTTACAGTCTCTATAGAAGTATAAGGAAGAAATCTCGATGTGGTCTACATGTAAATACTAAAAGGAGAGGCAAATCTTTGATGATGTTGTCTTAGCGTCTTCTCATTACTGTTTTTGTTATAAAAAATATGTATTTTTCCTGGCTATTTGTTATAATCTCTATAGAAGTATAAGGAAGAAATCTCGATGTGGTCTACATGTAAATACTAAAAGGAGAGGCAAATCTTTGATGATGTTGTCTTAGCGTCTTCTCATTACTGTTTTTGTTATAAAAAATATGTATTTTTCCTGGCTATTTGTTATAATCTCTATAGAAGTATAAGTAAGAGATCCCGAAGTGGTCTACATGTAAATACTAAAAGGAGAGGCAAATCTTTGATGATGTTGTCTTAGCGTCTTCTCATTACTGTTTTTGTTATAAAAAATATGTATTTTTCCTGGCTATTTGTTACAGTCTCTATAGAAGTATAAGGAAGAAATCTCGATGTGGTCTACATGTAAATACTAAAAGGAGAGGCAAATCTTTGATGATGTTGTCTTAGCGTCTTCTCATTACTGTTTTTGTTATAAAAAATATGTATTTTTCCTGGCTATTTGTTATAATCTCTATAGAAGTATAAGTAAGAGATCCCGAAGTGGTCTACATGTAAATACTAAAAGGAGAGGCAAATCTTTGATGATGTTGTCTTAGCGTCTTCTCATTACTGTTTTTGTTATAAAAAATATGTATTTTTCCTGGCTATTTGTTATAATCTCTATAGAAGTATAAGTAAGAGATCCCGAAGTGGTCTACATGTAAATACTAAAAGGAGAGGCAAATCTTTGATGATGTTGTCTTAGCGTCTTCTCATTACTGTTTTTGTTATAAAAAATATGTATTTTTCCTGGCTATTTGTTACAGTCTCTATAGAAGTATAAGGAAGAAATCTCGATGTGGTCTACATGTAAATACTAAAAGGAGAGGCAAATCTTTGTTGATGTTGTCTTAGCGTCTTCTCATTACTGTTTTTGTTATAAAAAATATGTATTTTTCCTGGCTATTTGTTACAGTCTCTATAGAAGTATAAGGAAGCAATCTCGATGTGGTCTACATGTAAATACTAAAAGGAGAGGCAAATCTTTGATGATGTTGTCTTAGCGTCTTCTCATTACTGTTTTTGTTATAAAAAATATGTATTTTTCCTGGCTATTTGTTATAATCTCTATAGAAGTATAAGTAAGAGATCCCGAAGTGGTCTACATGTAAATACTAAAAGGAGAGGCAAATCTTTGATGATGTTGTCTTAGCGTCTTCTCATTACTGTTTTTGTTATAAAAAATATGTATTTTTCCTGGCTATTTGTTATAATCTCTATAGAAGTATAAGTAAGAGATCCCGAAGTGGTCTACATGTAAATACTAAAAGGAGAGGCAAATCTTTGATGATGTTGTCTTAGCGTCTTCTCATTACTGTTTTTGTTATAAAAAATATGTATTTTTCCTGGCTATTTGTTATAATCACTATAGAAGTATAAGTAAGAGATCCCGAAGTGGTCTACATGTAAATACTAAAAGGAGAGGCAAATCTTTGATGATGTTGTCTTAGCGTCTTCTCATTACTGTTTTTGTTATAAAAAATATGTATTTTTCCTGGCTATTTGTTATAATCTCTATAGAAGTATAAGTAAGAGATCCCGAAGTGGTCTACATGTAAATACTAAAAGGAGAGGCAAATCTTTGATGATGTTGTCTTAGCGTCTTCTCATTACTGTTTTTGTTATAAAAAATATGTATTTTTCCTGGCTATTTGTTATAATCTCTATAGAAGTATAAGTAAGAGATCCCGAAGTGGTCTACATGTAAATACTAAAAGGAGAGGCAAATCTTTGATGATGTTGTCTTAGCGTCTTCTCATTACTGTTTTTGTTATAAAAAATATGTATTTTTCCTGGCTATTTGTTATAATCTCTATAGAAGTATAAGTAAGAGATCCCGAAGTGGTCTACATGTAAATACTAAAAGGAGAGGCAAATCTTTGATGATGTTGTCTTAGCGTCTTCTCATTACTGTTTTTGTTATAAAAAATATGTATTTTTCCTGGCTATTTGTTATAATCTCTATAGAAGTATAAGTAAGAGATCCCGAAGTGGTCTACATGTAAATACTAAAAGGAGAGGCAAATCTTTGATGATGTTGTCTTAGCGTCTTCTCATTACTGTTTTTGTTATAAAAAATATGTATTTTTCCTGGCTATTTGTTATAATCTCTATAGAAGTATAAGTAAGAGATCCCGAAGTGGTCTACATGTAAATACTAAAAGGAGAGGCAAATCTTTGATGATGTTGTCTTAGCGTCTTCTCATTACTGTTTTTGTTATAAAAAATATGTATTTTTCCTGGCTATTTGTTACAGTCTCTATAGAAGTATAAGGAAGAAATCTCGATGTGGTCTACATGTAAATACTAAAAGGAGAGGCAAATCTTTGATGATGTTGTCTTAGCGTCTTCTCATTACTGTTTTTGTTATAAAAAATATGTATTTTTCCTGGCTATTTGTTACAGTCTCTATAGAAGTATAAGGAAGAAATCTCGATGTGGTCTACATGTAAATACTAAAAGGAGAGGCAAATCTTTGATGATGTTGTTTTAGCGTCTTCTCATTACTGTTTTTGTTATAAAAAATATGTATTTTTCCTGGCTATTTGTTACAGTCTCTATAGAAGTATAAGGAAGAAATCTCTATGTGGTCTACATGTAAATACTAAAAGGAGAGGCAAATCTTTGATGATGTTGTCTTAGCGTCTTCTCATTACTGTTTTTGTTATAAAAAATATGTATTTTTCCTGGCTATTTGTTACAGTCTCTATAGAAGTATAAGGAAGAAATCTCGATGTGGTCTACATGTAAATACTAAAAGGAGAGGCAAATCTTTGATGATGTTGTCTTAGCGTCTTCTCATTACTGTTTTTGTTATAAAAAATATGTATTTTTCCTGGCTATTTGTTACAGTCTCTATAGAAGTATAAGGAAGAAATCTCGATGTGGTCTACATGTAAATACTAAAAGGAGAGGCAAATCTTTGATGATGTTGTTTTAGCGTCTTCTCATTACTGTTTTTGTTATAAAAAATATGTATTTTTCCTGGCTATTTGTTACAGTCTCTATAGAAGTATAAGGAAGAAATCTCGATGTGGTCTACATGTAAATACTAAAAGGAGAGGCAAATCTTTGATGATGTTGTCTTAGCGTCTTCTCATTACTGTTTTTGTTATAAAAAATATGTATTTTTCCTGGCTATTTGTTATAATCTCTATAGAAGTATAAGGAAGAAATCTCGATGTGGTCTACATGTAAATACTAAAAGGAGAGGCAAATCTTTGATGATGTTGTCTTAGCGTCTTCTCATTACTGTTTTTGTTATAAAAAATATGTATTTTTCCTGGCTATTTGTTATAATCTCTATAGAAGTATAAGTAAGAGATCCCGAAGTGGTCTACATGTAAATACTAAAAGGAGAGGCAAATCTTTGATGATGTTGTCTTAGCGTCTTCTCATTACTGTTTTTGTTATAAAAAATATGTATTTTTCCTGGCTATTTGTTACAGTCTCTATAGAAGTATAAGGAAGCAATCTCGATGTGGTCTACATGTAAATACAAACAGGAAAGGCAAGTCTTTGATGATGTTGTTTTAGCGTCTTTTCAGTAATGTTTCAGTTCTAAAAAATATATAATTTTTCCTTGCTAATTTTTACAGTGTCTATAGTAGTATAAGTAAGAGATTCCGATGTGGTCTACATGTAAATACAAACAGGAAAGGCAAATCTTTGATGATGTTGTTTTAGCGTCTTCTCATTACTGATTTTGTTATAAAAAATATGTATTTTTCCTGGCTATTTGTTACAGTCTCTATAGAAGTATAAGGAAGAAATCTTGATGTGGTCTACATGTAAATACAAACAGGAATGGCAAGTCTTTGATGATGTTGTCTTAGCGTCTTCTCATTACTGTTTTTGTTATAAAAAATATGTATTTTTCCTGGCTATTTGTTACAGTCTCTATAGAAGTATAAGGAAGAAATCACGATGTGGTCTACATGTAAATACAAACAGGAAAGGCAAGTCTTTGATGATGTTGTCTTAGCGTCTTCTCATTACTGTTTTTGTTATAAAAAATATGTATTTTTCCTGGCTATTTGTTACAGTCTCTATAGAAGTATAAGGAAGCAATCTCGATGTGGTCTACATGTAAATACAAACAGGAAAGGCAAGTCTTTGATGATGTTGTCTTAGCGTCTTCTCATTACTGTTTTTGTTATAAAAAATATGTATTTTTCCTGGCTATTTGTTATAGTCTCTATTGAAGTATAAGGAAGCAATCTCGATGTGGTCTACATGTAAATACAAACAGGAAAGGCAAATCTTTGATGATGTTGTCTTAGCGTCTTCTCATTACTGTTTTTGTTATAAAAAATATGTATTTTTCCTGGCTATTTGTTACAGTCTCTATAGAAGTATAAGGAAGCAATCTCGATGTGGTCTACATGTAAATACTAAAAGGAGAGGCAAATCTTTGATGATGTTGTCTTAGCGTCTTCTCATTACTGTTTTTGTTATAAAAAATATGTATTCTTCCTGGCTATTTGTTATAATCTCTATAGAAGTATAAGGAAGAAATCTCGATGTGGTCTACATGTAAATACTAAAAGGAGAGGCAAATCTTTGATGATGTTGTCTTAGCGTCTTCTCATTACTGTTTTTGTTATAAAAAATATGTATTCTTCCTGGCTATTTGTTATAATCTCTATAGAAGTATAAGGAAGAAATCTCGATGTGGTCTACATGTAAATACTAAAAGGAGAGGCAAATCTTTGATGATGTTGTCTTAGCGTCTTCTCATTACTGTTTTTGTTATAAAAAATATGTATTTTTCCTGGCTATTTGTTATAATCTCTATAGAAGTATACGTAAGAGATCCCGAAGTGGTCTACATGTAAATACTAAAAGGAGAGGCAAATCTTTGATGATGTTGTCTTAGCGTCTTCTCATTACTGTTTTTGTTATAAAAAATATGTATTTTTCCTGGCTATTTGTTATAATCTCTATAGAAGTATAAGGAAGAAATCTCGATGTGGTCTACATGTAAATACTAAAAGGAGAGGGAAATCTTTGATGATGTTGTCTTAGCGTCTTCTCATTACTGTTTTTGTTATAAAAAATATGTATTCTTCCTGGCTATTTGTTATAATCTCTATAGAAGTATAAGGAAGAAATCTCGATGTGGTCTACATGTAAATACTAAAAGGAGAGGCAAATCTTTGATGATGTTGTCTTAGCGTCTTCTCATTACTGTTTTTGTTATAAAAAATATGTATTTTTCCTGGCTATTTGTTATAATCTCTATAGAAGTATAAGGAAGAAATCTCGATGTGGTCTACATGTAAATACTAAAAGGAGAGGCAAATCTTTGATGATGTTGTCTTAGCGTCTTCTCATTACTGTTTTTGTTATAAAAAATATGTATTCTTCCTGGCTATTTGTTATAATCTCTATAGAAGTATAAGGAAGAAATCTCGATGTGGTCTACATGTAAATACTAAAAGGAGAGGCAAATCTTTGATGATGTTGTCTTAGCGTCTTCTCATTACTGTTTTTGTTATAAAAAATATGTATTTTTCCTGGCTATTTGTTATAATCTCTATAGAAGTATAAGTAAGAGATCCCGAAGTGGTCTACATGTAAATACTAAAAGGAGAGGCAAATCTTTGATGATGTTGTCTTAGCGTCTTCTCATTACTGTTTTTGTTATAAAAAATATGTATTTTTCCTGGCTATTTGTTATAATCTCTATAGAAGTATAAGGAAGAAATCTCGATGTGGTCTACATGTAAATACTAAAAGGAGAGGCAAATCTTTGATGATGTTGTCTTAGCGTCTTCTCATTACTGTTTTTGTTATAAAAAATATGTATTTTTCCTGGCTATTTGTTACAGTCTCTATAGAAGTATAAGTAAGAGATCCCGAAGTGGTCTACATGTAAATACTAAAAGGAGAGGCAAATCTTTGATGATGTTGTCTTAGCGTCTTCTCATTACTGTTTTTGTTATAAAAAATATGTATTTTTCCTGGCTATTTGTTATAATCTCTATAGAAGTATAAGGAAGAAATCTCGATGTGGTCTACATGTAAATACTAAAAGGAGAGGCAAATCTTTGATGATGTTGTCTTAGCGTCTTCTCATTACTGTTTTTGTTATAAAAAATATGTATTTTTCCTGGCTATTTGTTATAATCTCTATAGAAGTATAAGTAAGAGATCCCGAAGTGGTCTACATGTAAATACTAAAAGGAGAGGCAAATCTTTGATGATGTTGTCTTAGCGTCTTCTCATTACTGTTTTTGTTATAAAAAATATGTATTTTTCCTGGCTATTTGTTATAATCTCTATAGAAGTATAAGTAAGAGATCCCGAAGTGGTCTACATGTAAATACAAACAGGAAAGGCAAGTCTTTGATGATGTTGTCTTAGCGTCTTCTCATTACTGTTTTTGTTATAAAAAATATGTATTTTTCCTGGCTATTTGTTATAATCTCTATAGAAGTATAAGTAAGAGATCCCGAAGTGGTCTACATGTAAATACAAACAGGAAAGGCAAGTCTTTGATGATGTTGTCTTAGCGTCTTCTCATTACTGTTTTTGTTATAAAAAATATGTATTTTTCCTGGCTATTTGTTATAATCTCTATAGAAGTATAAGTAAGAGATCCCGAAGTGGTCTACATGTAAATACTAAAAGGAGAGGCAAATCTTTGATGATGTTGTCTTAGCGTCTTCTCATTACTGTTTTTGTTATAAAAAATATGTATTTTTCCTGGCTATTTGTTATAATCTCTATAGAAGTATAAGGAAGAAATCTCGATGTGGTCTACATGTAAATACTAAAAGGAGAGGCAAATCTTTGATGATGTTGTCTTAGCGTCTTCTCATTACTGTTTTTGTTATAAAAAATATGTATTTTTCCTGGCTATTTGTTATAATCTCTATAGAAGTATAAGGAAGAAATCTCGATGTGGTCTACATGTAAATACTAAAAGGAGAGGCAAATCTTTGATGATGTTGTCTTAGCGTCTTCTCATTACTGTTTTTGTTATAAAAAATATGTATTTTTCCTGGCTATTTGTTATAATCTCTATAGAAGTATAAGGAAGCAATCTCGATGTGGTCTACATGTAAATACAAACAGGAAAGGCAAGTCTTTGATGATGTTGTCTTAGCGTCTTCTCATTACTGTTTTTGTTATAAAAAATATGTATTTTTCCTGGCTATTTGTTACAGTCTCTATAGAAGTATAAGGAAGCAATCTCGATGTGGTCTACATGTAAATACAAACAGGAAAGGCAAGTCTTTGATGATGTTGTCTTAGCGTCTTCTCATTACTGTTTTTGTTATAAAAAATATGTATTTTTCCTGGCTATTTGTTATAATCTCTATAGAAGTATAAGGAAGAAATCTCGATGTGGTCTACATGTAAATACAAACAGGAAAGGCAAGTCTTTGATGATGTTGTCTTAGCGTCTTCTCATTACTGTTTTTGTTATAAAAAATATGTATTTTTCCTGGCTATTTGTTACAATCTCTATAGAAGTATAAGGAAGCAATCTCGATGTGGTCTACATGTAAATACAAACAGGAAAGGCAAGTCTTTGATGATGTTGTCTTAGCGTCTTCTCATTACTGTTTTTGTTATAAAAAATATGTATTTTTCCTGGCTATTTGTTACAGTCTCTATAGAAGTATAAGGAAGCAATCTCGATGTGGTCTACATGTAAATACTAAAAGGAGAGGCAAATCTTTGATGATGTTGTCTTAGCGTCTTCTCATTACTGTTTTTGTTATAAAAAATATGTATTTTTCCTGGCTATTTGTTATAATCTCTATAGAAGTATAAGTAAGAGATCCCGAAGTGGTCTACATGTAAATACAAACAGGAGAGGCAAATCTTTGATGATGTTGTCTTAGCGTCTTCTCATTACTGTTTTTGTTATAAAAAATATGTATTTTTCCTGGCTATTTGTTATAATCTCTATAGAAGTATAAGGAAGAAATCTCGATGTGGTCTACATGTAAATACTAAAAGGAGAGGCAAATCTTTGATGATGTTGTCTTAGCGTCTTCTCATTACTGTTTTTGTTATAAAAAATATGTATTTTTCCTGGCTATTTGTTATAATCTCTATAGAAGTATAAGGAAGAAATCTCGATGTGGTCTACATGTAAATACTAAAAGGAGAGGCAAATCTTTGATGATGTTGTCTTAGCGTCTTCTCATTACTGTTTTTGTTATAAAAATATGTATTTTTCCTGGCTATTTGTTACAGTCTCTATAGAAGTATAAGTAAGAGATCCCGAAGTGGTCTACATGTAAATACTAAAAGGAGAGGCAAATCTTTGATGATGTTGTCTTAGCGTCTTCTCATTACTGTTTTTGTTATAAAAAATATGTATTTTTCCTGGCTATTTGTTATAATCTCTATAGAAGTATAAGTAAGAGATCCCGAAGTGGTCTACATGTAAATACTAAAAGGAGAGGCAAATCTTTGATGATGTTGTCTTAGCGTCTTCTCATTACTGTTTTTGTTATAAAAAATATGTATTTTTCCTGGCTATTTGTTACAGTCTCTATAGAAGTATAAGTAAGAGATCCCGAAGTGGTCTACATGTAAATACTAAAAGGAGAGGCAAATCTTTGATGATGTTGTCTTAGCGTCTTCTCATTACTGTTTTTGTTATAAAAAATATGTATTTTTCCTGGCTATTTGTTACAGTCTCTATAGAAGTATAAGTAAGAGATCCCGAAGTGGTCTACATGTAAATACTAAAAGGAGAGGCAAATCTTTGATGATGTTGTCTTAGCGTCTTCTCATTACTGTTTTTGTTATAAAAAATATGTATTTTTCCTGGCTATTTGTTATAATCTCTATAGAAGTATAAGTAAGAGATCCCGAAGTGGTCTACATGTAAATACTAAAAGGAGAGGCAAATCTTTGATGATGTTGTCTTAGCGTCTTCTCATTACTGTTTTTGTTATAAAAAATATGTATTTTTCCTGGCTATTTGTTACAGTCTCTATAGAAGTATAAGTAAGAGATCCCGAAGTGGTCTACATGTAAATACTAAAAGGAGAGGCAAATCTTTGATGATGTTGTCTTAGCGTCTTCTCATTACTGTTTTTGTTATAAAAAATATGTATTTTTCCTGGCTATTTGTTACAGTCTCTATAGAAGTATAAGTAAGAGATCCCGAAGTGGTCTACATGTAAATACTAAAAGGAGAGGCAAATCTTTGATGATGTTGTCTTAGCGTCTTCTCATTACTGTTTTTGTTATAAAAAATATGTATTTTTCCTGGCTATTTGTTATAATCTCTATAGAAGTATAAGTAAGAGATCCCGAAGTGGTCTACATGTAAATACTAAAAGGAGAGGCAAATCTTTGATGATGTTGTCTTAGCGTCTTCTCATTACTGTTTTTGTTATAAAAAATATGTATTTTTCCTGGCTATTTGTTATAGTCTCTATTGAAGTATAAGTAAAAGATCCCGATGTGGACTACATGTAAATACTAAAAGGAGAGGCAAATCTTTGATGATGTTGTCTTAGCGTCTTCTCATTACTGTTTTTGTTATAAAAAATATGTATTTTTCCTGGCTATTTGTTATAATCTCTATAGAAGTATAAGTAAGAGATCCCGAAGTGGTCTACATGTAAATACTAAAAGGAGAGGCAAATCTTTGATGATGTTGTCTTAGCGTCTTCTCATTACTGTTTTTGTTATAAAAAATATGTATTTTTCCTGGCTATTTGTTATAATCTCTATAGAAGTATAAGTAAGAGATCCCGAAGTGGTCTACATGTAAATACTAAAAGGAGAGGCAAATCTTTGATGATGTTGTCTTAGCGTCTTCTCATTACTGTTTTTGTTATAAAAAATATGTATTTTTCCTGGCTATTTGTTATAGTCTCTATTGAAGTATAAGTAAAATATCCCGATGTGGACTACATGTAAATACTAAAAGGAGAGGCAAATCTTTGATGATGTTGTCTTAGCGTCTTCTCATTACTGTTTTTGTTATAAAAAATATGTATTTTTCCTGGCTATTTGTTATAGTCTCTATTGAAGTATAAGTAAAATATCCCGATGTGGACTACATGTAAATACAAACAGGAGAGGCAAGTCTTTGATGATGTTGTCTTAAAGTCTTTTCATTACTGTTTTTGTTATAAAAAATATGTATTTTTCCTGGCTATTTGTTATAATCTCTATAGAAGTATAAGTAAGAGATCCCGAAGTGGTCTACATGTAAATACTAAAAGGAGAGGCAAATCTTTGATGATGTTGTCTTAGCGTCTTCTCATTACTGTTTTTGTTATAAAAAATATGTATTTTTCCTGGCTATTTGTTATAATCTCTATAGAAGTATAAGTAAGAGATCCCGAAGTGGTCTACATGTAAATACTAAAAGGAGAGGCAAATCTTTGATGATGTTGTCTTAGCGTCTTCTCATTACTGTTTTTGTTATAAAAAATATGTATTTTTCCTGGCTATTTGTTATAATCTCTATAGAAGTATAAGTAAGAGATCCCGAAGTGGTCTACATGTAAATACTAAAAGGAGAGGCAAATCTTTGATGATGTTGTCTTAGCGTCTTCTCATTACTGTTTTTGTTATAAAAAATATGTATTTTTCCTGGCTATTTGTTATAATCTCTATAGAAGTATAAGTAAGAGATCCCGAAGTGGTCTACATGTAAATACTAAAAGGAGAGGCAAATCTTTGATGATGTTGTCTTAGCGTCTTCTCATTACTGTTTTTGTTATAAAAAATATGTATTTTTCCTGGCTATTTGTTATAGTCTCTATTGAAGTATAAGTAAAATATCCCGATGTGGACTACATGTAAATACTAAAAGGAGAGGCAAATCTTTGATGATGTTGTCTTAGCGTCTTCTCATTACTGTTTTTGTTATAAAAAATATGTATTTTTCCTGGCTATTTGTTATAGTCTCTATTGAAGTATAAGTAAAATATCCCGATGTGGACTACATGTAAATACAAACAGGAGAGGCAAGTCTTTGATGATGTTGTCTTAAAGTCTTTTCATTACTGTTTTTGTTATAAAAAATATGTATTTTTCCTGGCTATTTGTTATAATCTCTATAGAAGTATAAGTAAGAGATCCCGAAGTGGTCTACATGTAAATACTAAAAGGAGAGGCAAATCTTTGATGATGTTGTCTTAGCGTCTTCTCATTACTGTTTTTGTTATAAAAAATATGTATTTTTCCTGGCTATTTGTTATAATCTCTATAGAAGTATAAGTAAGAGATCCCGAAGTGGTCTACATGTAAATACTAAAAGGAGAGGCAAATCTTTGATGATGTTGTCTTAGCGTCTTCTCATTACTGTTTTTGTTATAAAAAATATGTATTTTTCCTGGCTATTTGTTATAGTCTCTATTGAAGTATAAGTAAAATATCCCGATGTGGTCTACATGTAAATACAAACAGGAGAGGCAAGTCTTTGATGATGTTGTCTTAAAGTCTTTTCATTACTGTTTTTGTTATAAAAAAGATGTATTTTTCCTGGCTATATTTTATAGTCACTATAGAAGTATAAGTAAGAGATCCCGAAGTGGTCTACACGTTAATACAAACAAGAGAGGCAAGTCTTTGATGATGTGTTTTTAACGTCTTTTCATTTCTCTTTAAAAAAAAAAAAATATGTATTTTTTCTTGTCTATTTGTTATAGTCCCTATAGAAATATAAGGAAGAGATCCCGAAGTGGTCAATACATTAATACGAACAGGAGAGGAAAGTCTGAGATAATACTGTTTAGCGTCTTTTCACTAATGTTTCAGTTATGAAAAATATTTTTATTTTTTATGCGTAGCTCAAGGGGTATAATAGTATATGTATTATGAAACTCATTTTATCTTTTTTAGCTTAAAATATGATTTTTTTGCTTACCAATAATTACAAAGTGTATGCATGTTTATAATTCCTCCATAAATGCTGTTTACTATTGTTCTGATGTTTTCAGTATACAAAATGTTAACATAAGGATATTTCTAGAAGCAGTAGGCTTATAGTAGGACGAGAATGAGAATACATAAACATCATTATACTTACCATCTGCTCTAGCAAGCTCGTTGCTGACATTAATATATTGTTCATAGTATGGTCTTACCGCACGACTACCGGGATCTAAAAACTGCATGTAGTAGTAGTTAATCTCATCTAGGTTACTAGAGTTGGAAAATGCTGAGAATGCGTCTGAGTACACTGTTTGTTAAAACAAATGAAAGAAAAATAAATAAAATACAGTCGAATATCATGATTAGGAAGAATATCTTAAATCATTTAAATAAGTAAAAGTGAACTTAATTCGTTTATTTCTTTTCCAATAAATACGCTCAAATTTTTCTTTGTCCTTCGTCTTTGCTGTTAAACGTATAGTTCTTTATCAAAGTGTAATGCATGTCTTTATTTTTGCTGCATCGTCTTCATAATATGTAAAGGATGAAACCTGGATGGAGGGTGTTTGGTATCTGCTATAGGAGAAAAGCATACAAACTCCATTTTGCTCTTACAGGTGTAGTTCTTTATCAAAGTGTAATAGATAACTTTATATTTGGCTACACGACTTTATAATATGTAAAAGAAGAAGCATTGAGAGTATTTGGTATCTGTTCAAGGGTCAAAGCATAGGAACTCGCCATTGCTGTTACACATAAAGATATTTATCAAAGTGTAATGCTTGCCATTACCTTTTGCTGCATCTTCTTCATGACATGTAGGAGATGAAGCTTGCAGGGAGGGTATTTGGTATCTGCTCTAGGAAGAAAGCGTACATACTAACCATTGCTGTTACACGTAAAGATATATATCAATGTGTAATATATAACTTTATCTTTGGCTACACCATCTATATAATATGTACGGGAAGTAGCTGGCCTGGAGTGTGTTTTGTATTTGCTCTAGGGGGAAAGCATACAAACTCCATCTGACTGTTACACATATAGTTCTTTATCACAGTGTATTAGATGTCTTTATCTTTGGATGTATATTTAATACGATATATAGGGAAGTAGCCGGCATGGATGATGTTTGGTAAATGCTCTAGGAGGAAAGCATACAATCTTCCTTTTGCTGGTACACATATAGTTCTTTATCACAGTGTATTACATGTCTTTATCTTTGGATGTATATTTAATACGATATATAGGGAAGTAGCCGGCATGGATGATGTTTGCTATCTGCTCTAGGAGGAAAGCATACAATCTTCCTTTTGCTGGTAAACATATAGTTCTTTATCACAGTGTATTACATGTCTTTATCTTTGGATGTATATTTAATACGATATATAGGGAAGTAGCCGGCATGGATGATGTTTGCTATCTGCTCTAGGAGGAAAGCATACAATCTTCCTTTTGATGGTACACATATAGTTCTTTATCACAGTGTATTACATGTCTTTATCTTTGGATGTATATTTAATACGATATATAGGGAAGTAGCCGGCATGGATGGTGTTTGGTAAATGCTCTAGGAGGAAAGCATACAATCTTCCTTTTGCTGGTACACATATAGTTCTTTATCACAGTGTATTACATGTCTTTATCTTTGGATGTATATTTAATACGATATATAGGGAAGTAGCCGGCATGGATGGTGTTTGGTATCTGCTCTAGGAGGAAAGCATACAATCTTCCTTTTGATGGTACACATATAGTTCTTTATCACAGTGTATTACATGTCTTTATCTTTGGATGTATATTTAATACGATATATAGGGAAGTAGCCGGCATGGATGATGTTTGCTATCTGCTCTAGGAGGAAAGCATACAATCTTCCTTTTGCTGGTAAACATATAGTTCTTTATCACAGTGTATTACATGTCTTTATCTTTGGATGTATATTTAATACGATATTTGGGAAGTAGCCGGCATGGATGATGTTTGCTATCTGATCTAGGAGGAAAGCATACAATCTTCCTTTTGATGGTACACATATAGTTCTTTATCACAGTGTATTACATGTCTTTATCTTTGGATGTATATTTAATACGATATATAGGGAAGTAGCCGGCATGGATGATGTTTGCTATCTGCTCTAGGAGGAAAGCATACAATCTTCCTTTTGATGGTACACATATAGTTCTTTATCACAGTGTATTACATGTCTTTATCTTTGGATGTATATTTAATACGATATATAGGGAAGTAGCCGGCATGGATGATGTTTGGTATCTGCTCTAGGAGGAAAGCATACAATCTTCCTTTTGATGGTACACATATAGTTCTTTATCACAGTGTATTACATGTCTTTATCTTTGGATGTATATTTAATACGATATATAGGGAAGTAGCCGGCATGGATGATGTTTGCTATCTGCTCTAGGAGGAAAGCATACAATCTTCCTTTTGATGGTACACATATAGTTCTTTATCACAGTGTATTACATGTCTTTATCTTTGGATGTATTTTTAATACGATATATAGGGAAGTAGCCGGCATGGATGATGTTTGGTATCTGCTCTAGGAGGAAAGCATAGAATCTTCCTTTTGATGGTACACATAAAGTTTTTATCACAGTGTATTACATGTCTTTATCTTTGGATGTATATTTAATACGATATATAGGGAAGTAGCTCGCCTGGAGGGTGTTTTGTATTTGCTCTAGGAGGAGAGAATACAATCTTCCTTTTGATGGTACACATATAGTTCTTTATCACAGTGTATTACATGCCTTTATCTTTGGATGTATAATTAATACGATATATAGGGAAGTATCCGGCATGGATGATGTTTGGTATCTGCTCTAGGAGGAAAACATACAATCTTCCTTTTGATGGTACACATATAGTTCTTTATCACAGTGTATTACATGTCTTTATCTTTGGATGTATATTTAATACGATATATAGGGAAGTAGCCGGCATGGATGATGTTTGGTAAATGCTCTAGGAGGAAAGCATACAATCTTCCTTTTGCTGGTACACATATAGTTCTTTATCACAGTGTATTACATGTCTTTATCTTTGGATGTATATTTAATACGATATATAGGGAAGTAGCTCGCCTGGATGATGTTTGCTATCTGCTCTAGGAGGAAAGCATACAATCTTCCTTTTGCTGGTAAACATATAGTTCTTTATCACAGTGTATTACATGTCTTTATCTTTGAATGTATATTTAATACGATATATAGGGAAGTAGCCGGCATGGATGATGTTTGGTATCTGCTCAAGGAGGAAAGCATACAATCTTCCTTTTGATGGTACACATATAGTTCTTTATCACAGTGTATTACATGCCTTTATCTTTGGATGTATAATTAATACGATATATAGGGAAGTATCCGGCATGGATGATGTTTGGTATCTGCTCTAGGAGGAAAGCATACAATCTTCCTTTTGATGGTACACATATAGTTCTTTATCACAGTGTATTACATGTCTTTATCTTTGGATGTATATTTAATACGATATATAGGGAAGTAGCCGGCATGGATGATGTTTGGTAAATGCTCTAGGAGGAAAGCATACAATCTTCCTTTTGATGGTACACATATAGTTCTTTATCACAGTGTATTACATGTATTTATCTTTGGATGTATATTTAATACGTTATATAGGGAAGTAGCCGGCATGGATGATGTTTGCTATCTGCTCTAGGAAGAAAGCATACAATCTTCCTTTTGCTGGTACACATATAGTTCTTTATCACAGTGTATTACATGTCTTTATCTTTGGATGTATATTTAATACGATATATAGGGAAGTAGCCGGCATGGATGGTGTTTGGTATCTGCTCTAGGAGGAAAGCATACAATCTTCCATTTGCTGGTACACATATAGTTCTTTATCACAGTGTATTACATGTCTTTATCTTTGGATGTATATTTAATACGATATATAGGGAAGTAGCTCGCCTGGAGGGTGTTTTGTATTTGCTCTAGGAGGAGAGCATACAATCTTCCTTTTGATGGTACACATATAGTTCTTTATCACAGTGTATTACATGCCTTTATCTTTGGATGTATATTTAATACGATATATAGGGAAGTAGCCGGCATGGATGATGTTTGGTATCTGCTCTAGGAGGAAAGCATACAATCTTCCTTTTGCTGGTAAACATATAGTTCTTTATCACAGTGTATTACATGTCTTTATCTTTGGATGTATATTTAATACGATATATAGGGAAGTAGCCGGCATGGATGATGTTTGCTATCTGCTCTGGGAAGAAAGCATACAATCTTCCTTTTGCTGGTACACATATAGTTCTTTATCACAGTGTATTACATGTCTTTATCTTTGGATGTATATTTAATACGATATATAGGGAAGTAGCCGGCATGGATGATGTTTGCTATCTGCTCTAGGAGGAAAGCATACAATCTTCCTTTTGCTGGTACACATATAGTTTTTTTATCACAGTGTATTACATGTCTTTATCTTTGGATGTATATTTAATACGATATATAGGGAAGTAGCTCGCCTGGAGGGTGTTTTGTATTTGCTCTAGGAGGAGAGCATACAATCTTCCTTTTGATGGTACACATATAGTTCTTTATCACAGTGTATTACATGTCTTTATCTTTGGATGTATATTTAATACGATATATAGGGAAATAGCCGGCATGGATGATGTTTGCTATCTGCTCTAGGAGGAAAGCATACAATCTTCCTTTTGCTGTTACACGTATAGTTTTTTATCACAGTGTATTACATGTCTTTATTTTTGGATGTATATTTAATACGATATATAGGGAAGTAGCCGGCATGGATGATGTTTGCTATCTGCTCTAGGAGGGAAGCATACAATCTTCCTTTTGATGGTACACATATAGTTCTTTATCACAGTGTATTACATGTCTTTATCTTTGGATGTATATTTAATACGATATATAGGGAAGTAGCCGGCATGGATGATGTTTGGTATCTGCTCTAGGAGGAAAGCATACAATCTTCCTTTTGATGGTACACATATAGTTCTTTATCACAGTGTATTACATGTCTTTATCTTTGGATGTATATTTAATACGATATATAGGGAAGTAGCCGGCATGGATGATGTTTGGTATCTGCTCTAGGAGGAAAGCATACAATCTTCCTTTTGATGGTACATATATAGTTCTTTATCACAGTGTATTACATGTCTTTATCTTTGGATGTATATTTAATACGATATATAGGGAAGTAGCCGGCATGGATGATGTTTGCTATCTGCTCTAGGAAGAAAGCATACAATCTTCCTTTTGCTGGTACACATATAGTTTTTTTATCACAGTGTATTACATGTCTTTATCTTTGGATGTATATTTAATACGATATATAGGGAAGTAGCCGGCATGGATGATGTTTGGTATCTGCTCTAGGAGGAAAGCATACAATCTTCCTTTTGATGGTACACATATAGTTCTTTATCACAGTGTATTACATGCCTTTATCATTGGATGTATATTTAATACGATATATAGGGAAGTAGCCGGCATGGATGATGTTTGGTATCTGCTCTAGGAGGAAAGCATACAATCTTCCTTTTGATGGTACACATATAGTTCTTTATCACAGTGTATTACATGTCTTTATCTTTGGATGTATATTTAATACGATATATAGGGAAGTAGCCGGCATGGATGATGTTTGCTATCTGCTCTAGGAGGAAAGCATACAATCTTCCTTTTGATGGTACACATATAGTTCTTTATCACAGTGTATTACATGTCTTTATCTTTGGATGTATATTTAATACGATATATAGGGAAGTAGCCGGCATGGATGATGTTTGCTATCTGCTCTAGGAGGAAAGCATACAATCTTCCTTTTGCTGGTAAACATATAGTTCTTTATCACAGTGTATTACATGTCTTTATCTTTGGATGTATATTTAATACGATATATAGGGAAGTAGCCGGCATGGATGATGTTTGGTATCTGCTCTAGGAGGAAAGCATACAATCTTCCTTTTGATGGTACATATAAAGTTCTTTATCACAGTGTATTACATGTCTTTATCTTTGGATGTAAATTTAATACATTATATAGGGAAGTACCTCGCCTGGAGGGTGTTCTGTATTTGCTCTAGGAGGAGAGCATACAATCTTCCTTTTGATGGTACACATATAGTTCTTTATCACAGTGTATTACATGTCTTTATCTTTGGATGTATATTTAATACGATATATAGGGAAGTAGCCGGCATGGATGATGTTTGCTATCTGCTCTAGGAGGAAAGCATACAATCTTCCTTTTGATGGTACACATATAGTTCTTTATCACAGTGTGTTACATGTCTTTATCTTTGGATGTATATTTAATACGATATATAGGGAAGTAGCCGGCATGGATGATGTTTGCTATCTGCTCTAGGAGGGAAGCATACAATCTTCCTTTTGATGGTACACATATAGTTCTTTATCACAGTGTATTACATGTCTTTATCTTTGGATGTATATTTAATACGATATATAGGGAAGTATCCGGCATGGATGATGTTTGGTATCTGCTCTAGGAGGAAAACATACAATCTTCCTTTTGATGGTACACATATAGTTCTTTATCACAGTGTATTACATGTCTTTATCTTTGGATGTATATTTAATACGATATATAGGGAAGTAGCCGGCATGGATGATGTTTGGTAAATGCTCTAGGAGGAAAGCATACAATCTTCCTTTTGCTGGTACACATATAGTTCTTTATCACAGTGTATTACATGCCTTTATCTTTGGATGTATATTTAATACGATATATAGGGAAGTAGCCGGCATGGATGATGTTTGGTATCTGCTCTAGGAGGAAAACATACAATCTTTCTTTTGATGGTACACATATAGCTCTTTATCACAGTGTATTACATGTCTTTATCTTTGGATGTATATTTAATACGATATATAGGGAAGTAGCCGGCATGGATGATGTTTGGTATCTGCTCTAGGAGGAAAGCATACAATCTTTCTTTTGCTGGTACACATATAGTTCTTTAACATAGTGTATTACATGTCTTTATCTTTGGATGTATATTTAATACGATATATAGTGAAGTAGCCGGCATGGATGATGTTTGCTATCTGCTCTAGGAGGAAAGCATACAATCTTCCTTTTGCTGGTAAACATATAGTTCTTTATCACAGTGTATTACATGTCTTTATCTTTGGATGTATATTTAATACGATATATAGGGAAGTAGCCGGCATGGATGATGTTTGGTATCTGCTCTAGGAGGAAAGCATACAATCTTTCTTTTGCTGGTACACATATAGTTCTTTAACATAGTGTATTACATGTCTTTATCTTTGGATGTATATTTAATACGATATATAGTGAAGTAGCCGGCATGGATGATGTTTGCTATCTGCTCTAGGAGGAAAGCATACAATCTTTCTTTTGCTGGTAAACATATAGTTCTTTATCACAGTGTATTACATGTCTTTATCTTTGGATGTATATTTAATACGATATATAGTGAAGTAGCCGGCATGGATGATGTTTGCTATCTGCTCTAGGAAGAAAGCATACAATCTTCCTTTTGCTGGTACACATATAGTTCTTTATCACAGTGTATTACATGTCTTTATCTTTGGATGTATATTTAATACGATATATAGGGAAGTAGCCGGCATGGATGATGTTTGCTATCTGCTCTAGGAGGAAAGCATACAATCTTCCTTTTGATGGTACACATATAGTTCTTTATCACAGTGTATTACATGTCTTTATCTTTGGATGTATATTTAATACGATATATAGGGAAGTAGCCGGCATGGATGATGTTTGCTATCTGCTCTTGGAGGAAAGCATACAATCTTCCTTTTGCTGGTAAACATATAGTTCTTTATCACAGTGTATTACATGTCTTTATCTTTGGATGTATATTTAATACGATATATAGGGAAGTAGCCGGCATGGATGATGTTTGCTATCTGCTCTAGGAGGAAAGCATACAATCTTCCATTTGCTGGTACACATATAGTTCTTTATCACAGTGTATTACATGTCTTTATCTTTGGATGTATATTTAATACGATATATAGGGAAGTAGCCGGCATGGATGATGTTTGCTATCTGCTCTAGGAGGAAAGCATACAATCTTCCTTTTGATGGTACACATATAGTTCGTTATCACAGTGTATTACATGTCTTTATTTTTGGATGTATATTTAATACGATATATAGGGAAGTAGCCGGCATGGATGATGTTTGCTATCTGCTCTAGGAGGGAAGCATACAATCTTCCTTTTGATGGTACACATATAGTTCTTTATCACAGTGTATTACATGTCTTTATCTTTGGATGTATATTTAATACGATATATAGGGAAGTAGCCGGCATGGATGATGTTTGGTATCTGCTCTAGGAGGAAAGCATACAATCTTCCTTTTGATGGTACACATATAGTTCTTTATCACAGTGTATTACATGTCTTTATCTTTGGATGTATATTTAATACGATATATAGGGAAGTAGCCGGCATGGATGATGTTTGGTATCTGCTCTAGGAGGAAAGCATACAATCTTCCTTTTGATGGTACATATATAGTTCTTTATCACAGTGTATTACATGTCTTTATCTTTGGATGTATATTTAATACGATATATAGGGAAGTAGCCGGCATGGATGATGTTTGCTATCTGCTCTAGGAAGAAAGCATACAATCTTCCTTTTGCTGGTACACATATAGTTTTTTTATCACAGTGTATTACATGTCTTTATCTTTGGATGTATATTTAATACGATATATAGGGAAGTAGCTCGCCTGGAGGGTGTTTTGTATTTGCTCTAGGAGGAGAGCATACAATCTTCCTTTTGATGGTACACATATAGTTCTTTATCACAGTGTATTACATGTCTTTATCTTTGGATGTATATTTAATACGATATATAGGGAAATAGCCGGCATGGATGATGTTTGCTATCTGCTCTAGGAGGAAAGCATACAATCTTCCTTTTGCTGTTACACGTATAGTTCTTTATCACAGTGTATTACATGTCTTTATTTTTGGATGTATATTTAATACGATATATAGGGAAGTAGCCGGCATGGATGATGTTTGCTATCTGCTCTAGGAGGGAAGCATACAATCTTCCTTTTGATGGTACACATATAGTTCTTTATCACAGTGTATTACATGTCTTTATCTTTGGATGTATATTTAATACGATATATAGGGAAGTAGCCGGCATGGATGATGTTTGGTATCTGCTCTAGGAGGAAAGCATACAATCTTCCTTTTGATGGTACACATATAGTTCTTTATCACAGTGTATTACATGCCTTTATCATTGGATGTATATTTAATACGATATATAGGGAAGTAGCCGGCATGGATGATGTTTGGTATCTGCTCTAGGAGGAAAGCATACAATCTTCCTTTTGATGGTACACATATAGTTCTTTATCACAGTGTATTACATGTCTTTATCTTTGGATGTATATTTAATACGATATATAGGGAAGTAGCCGGCATGGATGATGTTTGCTATCTGCTCTAGGAGGAAAGCATACAATCTTCCTTTTGATGGTACACATATAGTTCTTTATCACAGTGTATTACATGTCTTTATCTTTGGATGTATATTTAATACGATATATAGGGAAGTAGCCGGCATGGATGATGTTTGCTATCTGCTCTAGGAGGAAAGCATACAATCTTCCTTTTGCTGGTAAACATATAGTTCTTTATCACAGTGTATTACATGTCTTTATCTTTGGATGTATATTTAATACGATATATAGGGAAGTAGCCGGCATGGATGATGTTTGCTATCTGCTCTAGGAGGGAAGCATACAATCTTCCTTTTGATGGTACACATATAGTTCTTTATCACAGTGTATTACATGTCTTTATCTTTGGATGTATATTTAATACGATATATAGGGAAGTAGCCGGCATGGATGATGTTTGGTATCTGCTCTAGGAGGAAAGCATACAATCTTCCTTTTGATGGTACACATATAGTTCTTTATCACAGTGTATTACATGCCTTTATCATTGGATGTATATTTAATACGATATATAGGGAAGTAGCCGGCATGGATGATGTTTGGTATCTGCTCTAGGAGGAAAGCATACAATCTTCCTTTTGATGGTACACATATAGTTCTTTATCACAGTGTATTACATGTCTTTATCTTTGGATGTATATTTAATACGATATATAGGGAAGTAGCCGGCATGGATGATGTTTGCTATCTGCTCTAGGAGGAAAGCATACAATCTTCCTTTTGATGGTACACATATAGTTCTTTATCACAGTGTATTACATGTCTTTATCTTTGGATGTATATTTAATACGATATATAGGGAAGTAGCCGGCATGGATGATGTTTGCTATCTGCTCTAGGAGGAAAGCATACAATCTTCCTTTTGCTGGTAAACATATAGTTCTTTATCACAGTGTATTACATGTCTTTATCTTTGGATGTATATTTAATACGATATATAGGGAAGTAGCCGGCATGGATGATGTTTGGTATCTGCTCTAGGAGGAAAGCATACAATCTTCCTTTTGATGGTACATATAAAGTTCTTTATCACAGTGTATTACATGTCTTTATCTTTGGATGTAAATTTAATACATTATATAGGGAAGTACCTCGCCTGGAGGGTGTTCTGTATTTGCTCTAGGAGGAGAGCATACAATCTTCCTTTTGATGGTACACATATAGTTCTTTATCACAGTGTATTACATGCCTTTATCTTTGGATGTATATTTAATACGATATATAGGGAAGTAGCCGGCATGGATGATGTTTGGTATCTGCTCTAGGAGGAAAACATACAATCTTTCTTTTGATGGTACACATATAGCTCTTTATCACAGTGTATTACATGTCTTTATCTTTGGATGTATATTTAATACGATATATAGGGAAGTAGCCGGCATGGATGATGTTTGGTATCTGCTCTAGGAGGAAAGCATACAATCTTTCTTTTGCTGGTACACATATAGTTCTTTAACATAGTGTATTACATGTCTTTATCTTTGGATGTATATTTAATACGATATATAGTGAAGTAGCCGGCATGGATGATGTTTGCTATCTGCTCTAGGAGGAAAGCATACAATCTTCCTTTTGCTGGTAAACATATAGTTCTTTATCACAGTGTATTACATGTCTTTATCTTTGGATGTATATTTAATACGATATATAGGGAAGTAGCCGGCATGGATGATGTTTGGTATCTGCTCTAGGAGGAAAGCATACAATCTTTCTTTTGCTGGTACACATATAGTTCTTTAACATAGTGTATTACATGTCTTTATCTTTGGATGTATATTTAATACGATATATAGTGAAGTAGCCGGCATGGATGATGTTTGCTATCTGCTCTAGGAGGAAAGCATACAATCTTTCTTTTGCTGGTAAACATATAGTTCTTTATCACAGTGTATTACATGTCTTTATCTTTGGATGTATATTTAATACGATATATAGTGAAGTAGCCGGCATGGATGATGTTTGCTATCTGCTCTAGGAGGAAAGCATACAATCTTCCTTTTGCTGGTAAACATATAGTTCTTTATCACAGTGTATTACATGTCTTTATCTTTGGATGTATATTTAATACGATATATAGTGAAGTAGCCGGCATGGATGATGTTTGCTATCTGCTCTAGGAGGAAAGCATACAATCTTCCTTTTGCTGGTAAACATATAGTTCTTTATCACAGTGTATTACATGTCTTTATCTTTGGATGTATATTTATTACGATATATAGGGAAGTAGCCGGCATGGATGATGTTTGCTATCTGCTCTAGGAGGAAAGCATACAATCTTCCTTTTGATGGTACACATATAGCTCTTTATCACAGTGTATTACATGCCTTTATCTTTGGATGTATATTTATTACGATATATAGGGAAGCAGCCGGCATGGATGATGTTTGCTATCTGCTCTAGGAAGAAAGCATACAATCTTCCTTTTGCTGGTACACATATAGTTCTTTATCACAGTGTATTACATGTCTTTATCTTTGGATGTATATTTAATACGATATATAGGGAAGTAGCCGGCATGGATGATGTTTGCTATCTGCTCTAGGAGGAAAGCATACAATCTTCCTTTTGATGGTACACATATAGTTCTTTATCACAGTGTATTACATGTCTTTATCTTTGGATGTATATTTAATACGATATATAGGGAAGTAGCCGGCATGGATGATGTTTGGTATCTGCTCTAGGAGGAAAGCATACAATCTTCCTTTTGCTGGTAAACATATAGTTCTTTATCACAGTGTATTACATGTCTTTATCTTTGGATGTATATTTAATACGATATATAGGGAAGTAGCCGGCATGGATGATGTTTGCTATCTGCTCTAGGAGGAAAGCATACAATCTTCCATTTGCTGGTACACATATAGTTCTTTATCACAGTGTATTACATGTCTTTATCTTTGGATGTATATTTAATACGATATATAGGGAAGTAGCCGGCATGGATGATGTTTGCTATCTGCTCTAGGAGGAAAGCATACAATCTTCCTTTTGATGGTACACATATAGTTCGTTATCACAGTGTATTACATGGTTTTATCTTTGGATGTATATTTAATACGATATATAGGGAAGTAGCCGGCATGGATGATGTTTGGTATCTGCTCTTGGAGGAAAGCATTCAATCTTTCTTTTGATGGTACACATATAGTTCTTTATCACAGTGTATTACATGTCTTTATCTTTGGATGTATATTTAATACGATATATAGGGAAGTAGCCGGCATGGATGATGCTTGCTATCTGCTCTTAGAGGAAAGCATACAATCTTCCTTTTGCTGGTACACATATAGTTCTTTATCACAGTGTATTACATGTCTTTATCTTTGGATGTATATTTAATACGATATATAGGGAAGTAGCCGGCATGGATGATGTTTGCTATCTGCTCTAGGAGGAAAGCATACAATCTTCCTTTTGCTGGTACACATATAGTTCTTTATCACAGTGTATTACATGTCTTTATCTTTGGATGTATATTTAATACGATATATAGGGAAGTAGCCGGCATGGATGATGTTTGCTATCTGCTCTAGGAGGAAAGCATACAATCTTCCTTTTGATGGTACACATATAGTTCTTTATCACAGTGTATTACATGTCTTTATCTTTGGATGTATATTTAATACGATATATAGGGAAGTAGCCGGCATGGATGATGTTTGCTATCTGCTCTAGGAGGAAAGCATACAATCTTCCTTTTGCTGGTACACATAAAGTTCTTTATCACAGTGTATTACATGTCTTTATCTTTGGATGTATATTTAATACGATATATAGGGAAGTAGCCGGCATGGATGATGTTTGGTATCTGCTCAAGGAGGAAAGCATACAATCTTCCTTTTGATGGTACACATATAGTTCTTTATCACAGCGTATTACATGTCTTTATCTTTGGATGTATATTTAATACGATATATAGGGAAGTAGCTCGCCTGGAGGGTGTTTTGTATTTGCTCTAGGAGGAAAGCATACAATCTTCCTTTTGATGGTACACATATAGTTCTTTATCACAGTGTATTACATGTCTTTATCTTTGGATGTATATTTAATACGATATATAGGGAAGTAGCCGGCATGGATGATGTTTGCTATCTGCTCTAGGAGGAAAGCATACAATCTTCCTTTTGCTGGTACACATATAGTTCTTTATCACAGTGTATTACATGTCTTTATCTTTGGATGTATATTTAATACGATATATAGGGAAGTAGCCGGCATGGATGATGTTTGGTATCTGCTCTAGGAGGAAAGCATACAATCTTCCTTTTGCTGGTAAACATATAGTTCTTTATCACAGTGTATTACATGTCTTTATCTTTGGATGTATATTTAATACGATATATAGGGAAGTAGCCGGCATGGATGATGTTTGCTATCTGCTCTAGGAGGAAAGCATACAATCTTCCTTTTGCTGTTACACGTATAGTTCTTTATCACAGTGTATTACATGTCTTTATTTTTGGATGTATATTTAATACGATATATAGGGAAGTGGCCGGCATGGATGATGTTTGGTATCTGCTCTAGGAGGAAAGCATACAATCTTCCTTTTGCTGGTAAACATATAGTTCTTTATCACAGTGTATTACATGTCTTTATCTTTGGATGTATATTTAATACGTTATATAGGGAAGTAGCCGGCATGGATGATGTTAGCTATCTGCTCTAGGAGGAAAGCATACAATCTTCCTTTTGCTGTTACACGTATAGTTCTTTATCACAGTGTATTACATGTCTTTATTTTTGGATGTATATTTAATACGATATATAGGGAAGTAGCCGGCATGGATGATTTTTGTTATCTGCTCTAGGAGGGAAGCATACAATCTTCCTTTTGATGGTACACATATAGTTCTTTATCACAGTGTATTACATGTCTTTATCTTTGGATGTATATTTAATACGATATATAGGGAAGTAGCCGGCATGGATGATGTTTGGTATCTGCTCTAGGAGGAAAGCATACAATCTTCCTTTTGATGGTACACATATAGTTCTTTATCACAGTGTATTACATGTCTTTATCTTTGGATGTATATTTAATACGATATATAGGGAAGTAGCTCGCCTGGAGGGTGTTTTGTATTTGCTCTAGGAGGAGAGCATACTATCTTCCTTTTGATGGTACACATATAGTTCTTTATCACAGTGTATTACATGTCTTTATCTTTGGATGTATATTTAATACGATATATAGGGAAGTAGCCGGCATGGATGATGTTTTGTATCTGCTCTAGGAGGAAAGCATACAATCTTCCTTTTGATGGTACACATATAGTTCTTTATCACAGTGTATTACATGTCTTTATCTTTGGATGTATATTTAATACGATATATAGGGAAGTAGCCGGCATGGATGATGTTTGGTATCTGCTCTAGGAGGAAAGCATATAATCTTCCTTTTGATGGTACACATATAGTTCTTTATCACAGTGTATTACATGTCTTTATCTTTGGATGTATATTTAATACGATATATAGGGAAGTAGCCGGCATGGATGATATTTGCTATCTGCTCTAGGAGGAAAGCATACAATCTTCCATTTGATGGTACACATATAGTTCTTTATCACAGTGTATTACATGTCTTTATCTTTGGATGTATATTTAATACGATATATAGGGAAGTAGCCGGCATGGATGATGTTTGGTATCTGCTCTAGGAGGAAAGCATACAATCTTCCTTTTGATGGTACACATATAGTTCTTTATCACAGTGTATTACATGCCTTTATCTTTGGATGTATATTTAATACGATATATAGGGAAGTAGCCGGCATGGATGATGTTTTGTATCTGCTCTAGGAGGAAAGCATACAATCTTCCTTTTGATGGTACACATATAGTTCTTTATCACAGTGTATTACATGTCTTTATCTTTGGATGTATATTTAATACGATAGTAGATGTCAAAACCAGAGTTTCAGGCGAAACAGGTGGTTTTGATGAAAAATACGTTAATTTTCCGTTACAAACGGTTAGGTGAGGTACTAGGGATTGGTTTCAGCGATGATTGGAGCGTAACGTGAATGGGAGGAGGTAATAAATGTGCGCGGTTGTGCGCGGTTGTGCGTTAGTGTAGGTGGCAGGTGTTTTTTTAGAAATACGTTAATTTTCCGTTAAAGACCGTTACGTGAGGTAGTAGGGGTTGGTTGGTGATATAATTGGAGCGTAACGTGAATGGGAGGATGTGTGCGCGCTTGTGCGTTTGTGTATATGCGTGTTCGCTATTGTGTGATGTAATTAGAAGCATGTTCGGACATGTTGGTTACCTAGAGAATGAGGTAATTTTGGCATGTGTTTTTTGTGGAGGACCGTGTGTATTATATTCTGTACCCAGTTCGTTGCTGGCCTATATTTTTACTATAACGTCGCGTGTGTACGGTTTAAATCCGTTACGAGGTGATGGGATTATTTTCGCTATAAATGTGTCAGTCGCAAAGACTGAACGGTGACTTCTCTGTTTGTTCTCCAGATCTTTACTGGTTAAAAAATGTAAAAGCATGTTAAGTTATTAATATAGGTTCCTCGCTCGTGAGCTAATGTGTTTACATATCGTTGTGCTAGCGCTTGTTTGTTGTAACAGGTATTTGGCCTGAATAAATTGTTTTTAAAAACCTACCTCTGTTTCGAGTTATTTAACTGCCGTAATTATAAACATGTTCGGACCATTGAAAAGCGTTTTTAAGACTTTACCTGCGCGCTTGTACGTGCGAGTGCTCACGATTGTGTGACGTTATTAAAAGAGTAGCGTATATAAACTGCAATAGCTATCAAAAAAGTAACATTTGCCGTTCAGATTGACTAGCGATGGACATCGTACAAATGGGAAAAGGCATGGCATTCGTTCCCGTTGACAGTTTCAGAGAGAAGGCTTTAGTTACTAGGAAGACCTCATTGGCAGCAGATATACTTCGTGCAGAATGTAAAATCTGTCTATCAGAAGAAGTTCAAGTGGTTTATTTACCCTGCAGACACGTTATTGCTTGTTTGCTTTGCGGATTAGCCTGCAAAACTTGCGGAATTTGCAGAGAAACCGTTGACTCTATTATGAGAATTTATCTTTCCTAACATTTGTAATAATTTTTTGTTTAACAACAATATTTATTTTTAATAGTATAATTATTGTAACTTATTATTTAAAAAATATATATTATGTCTTGTAGAAAAAATGTAATTTTGTGTTTGCTTTGACCAAGCTTAAGTCATTTTACACCTTTGCTCAACTAAAAATCCTCTATTTTATTAATATTCAAACATCAAACAATACACACACACACACACACACACACACACACACACACACACACACACACACACACACACACACACACACACACACACACACACACAAGTGTTGGGCATAGTTGATATCCACGACATACTTGTGTGTGTGTTTGTTTTGAAATACAATGCAATTACGTTAGGATTAATAAAACTCACACTGACAGGTGTTAAGACAGGTGTTGTGGGGGACGGGTAAAACTAGGTTTGATGAACTCATAGGGGGGCAGGTGTTGCACTGCATGTAGGTATTAGCTCTATATAAACGAGCAAAACGTTTAGAGACTGTTCACTTCTATGCATGACTTTATAGAGTGAATACTATGTTCTTGTTAGCTTTTAAGATATTTCAATGTTTTAATATATTTTTTATTCCCTTGTATTTTATATAGGTTACTTTGGTTTTATGCTTTGTAAAGAAGGTATGCACCCAGAGATAACGGTTTTTTGCGGTTCAAAATAAGTGCCCATGCTTGAAACCCAAAAAATCTGCGAAAATATCGTTTGGTGACCATGCCAGTTGTATATTGTTCGCATATCTTGGTCATATCATATTTCCAAAGCATATAATTTGAGATAACATCTCTGTATTGTGAGTTTTTGTTAGCTTGTTAAGAAATACAATTATAATATATGTTTATTCCTTGTTGTACTTTATATAGCTCACTTTGGTTTACATTATATTGTATTATTTAATTTTTTTGTGCATGTTAGACTAAATGTTTAGATGTATTTTGTGGTTGCATGTTAAATTTTATTTTTATAATTATAGCATAAACACAGCATGTTTTTCAGGTTAAAATAATTATATATGTATTTCTTCCAGGTTTATATAAATAATACCAATATTTATTCTTGTTTCAGCAGTTTTTTCAGGTTAAAATAATTATATCTTTATTTATTTCAGGTTTTATATAAATAATACCAATATTTATTCTTGTTTATTTTTCAGGTATTATAAACAATATTACTCCTACTTTCAGGTTTACCTCAGGAATCTTGATTGTTTCTGATTTTGATCAATCCCCCCCCCTAATGTGATTTTTATTGGGTATCTTTTAATTACTTCAAGCCCATGTCTGGAGTATATTACACATAAGCACGTGCTATATATGTAGTTGGAACAGAATGGGGTATCTCATGAGTTGAAAATCAATTTCGTAAAATTATTGTTGATTTAGTCTTGTGGAATACATAAATTGTTATTCAAAATACCGAAAATCACATATTTGGGGGGGAATTTAATAACATTTTTTTATTTTTACTTTTCAGGTAAAATAATATATGTTTCTTACTTCCAGGTTTACATCATTAATATCCCTAATACTCCTTCCTCTTTCACGCACGCTAAGGCTATCTCCGGATAGTTTGTCTGGGGGCAACCCGGGCAAAGCGTGTTCTCCTGGACATCATTGTTTCTGTTCACTGGGAGCTTGATATCCAACCCCCCACCCCACCCACCTTTTTTGTCTTTTCCCCGAGGTGAGTAAACGTAGCGGATGATTGGCGAGATGAATTTCGCGTCATTCGTTGCGTCACCCGGCTTCCAATAGTCATATAGCAAGAACGAATTCAGCGTATGTCTATTATTCACTTACACCCCAATCCCTCTAGGTTGCCGTTGGTCTATTCGGCTGGTGACGTGAAGAATTGCGTTCCAGTCTAGTAGAGCGCCTAGGGATCCCTTTGTGCAGAGTGTTACAAGGAGGATATTCAGTATATTCTGCTTAGAGTCACTCCTTCCTATTCTTTCCCATAGTTTTAAGGAAAAAAATGTTTTAATATTCAAACGACCTTGACCCAGTTTTTAGCTGGAAGAAAATGCTTCACACATTTTCCAAAGCTTGGATTAAAGTTATAATACATTCTGTTACCTCCTCCCCCGAAAAAAAATAATAATAAGTTCAATTCTCCCCGCAGAGTTACTTCAATTTGTGATTTGGAACACTTCAATTCCTTCCACCTCCCCCCGATATCTTCTTTACTCAACTATTCTACTATGTTAAACCTCACCTACCTCTTCACATCCAAAACGTCATTCTCCCCCTCCCTTCCTAGTGATACAGTATAACCCCTCCTTCGTTTTAAATTGTATAAATAGCATAGACTCGCGACAACATCATCATTTTGCTTCTTAATGTTATAGCTGAAGAATGGATCCAACCGTCAGGATTTCTACAGCTCCTCTAAAAATGTCCACCATACATAGGAGAACTGAAACCGCAAGCACTTCAAATACCGCAGCCTATCATTTCAACAACCTGGTTAAGGACCTACTGCTAACAGATAGTCCTGTTAAAAATTGTAAAAACAAATCCTCGACTATTTCTCCGAAACCTACTGCAGCCAAAAAACTTGAGTTTTTACCTACTCTACCCTCCAATTCCCAAAAGCAATTCCGACTTTGTACATACAGATTTTCGAAAGGGATAAAGAGAGACGGAATATGCAACGCTCGTATTGCAGGTGATGGTGTTATACTGTGCAGCCGTCATCGCGAGCGTAATACAACAGGCCTGAAAGAAACAAAATCTTCCACAAATAAGTCTTCAAAAAATATTTTGCCGAAAATAAAAATATCCAGACTCAAAACTAACACCAAATATCGACTCCTATCATACTTGAACGATGATGAGGCCATCGTGGGAACTACAAAAGGTGCCTTCATCATACATTTCCCTTTTAAGAAGTTTAAAAAACAACCTCTTAAAGACGGATGGTATCTTGAAGTAAAGTTTGCAGATCACAACTCCAAAAATAAGCTTCTACATTGGGTTAAAAAATAATACGATTCATCTTCTCAGCAACTGTTTCCTCATACACACCCTCCTTTCCTTCCTTTGCTTTCCTTTCCAAGAATAGAGCAGCTGATGGGTTCGCCCATCAGCTGCTCTATTCTCTTTATTATAAACGACCTTGACACATATTTACCAAGGCTACTACACAAGAGCAGCATGTATAGAACAATAGCTTTTTATCTATTTATGCAACTTCATATTATATTATAAACTCACTATCTGAATTCTCAGTATTATTTTGTTTACAGGTGTGGGAATATGTCTGAGGAAAACCTTCTCAATGAAATAACCTCGCTTAGGAAATTGATAAAGTCAAAGTATAATCGGTTTAAGATACGAAAAATTGAGAGCGAAAGTAGAGTACAAAAACGTTTACATTATATTATAGAACCTATCAGAGAGTTGATTAAAACCGCTTTAGATAAAATACTATCTGAAAAAGCTTTGTATAAATCCAAAACGCTAACCGCGTGTGATTCGGGAGAACGTTTTGCAAAGTATAGTTTTATTCCTAAAGCGGTGTCATCTCCTACGACCCACTCTTTGACGGACGACACAGTGTTAGAAAGGGTGAAAACAGACCATGCCTCCTTGTTATATCCTGAATTTACAGACTTAAATGTAATAGCTGAGACATCCGATCCCCCAGAACCCAGTGTCGGCGAAGTTATATCAACTCCGGGTGCTTATGACGTAGCAACAGAGTGGTTAGAGGAGACTTTCGTTAATCCGCTCACTAAATCTTACATGAAGAAATTCATGAATGACGCTGCCGGTAATAAAAAGAGTATTGATCATACATACGGTCCACGTTTGGAGAAAGATAACATCTTTGTTGGTGACACGCAATTGTTGTTCGAAGAAGATGGTGGTCTGCGATTGGGTGATACCGTTTACAATCCGACTAAAGGATTGTATGAGCTTCTTTTCAAGAGAATACCTGATGATGACGTCTATGACGAGAATGATATCGCAGCCTATAAAGATATATTAGTCAAGACCAACGCTCATAGGATTGGATATTTGCGAAACAACAGGATTAATCGCCAAGTAAATTCCTTTAAATATAGGACTGTATTAGCTCAAATGTTTCCCACAACATACTACGGATCAGGGATGCGATACAGCAATAGCAACAGCAGACACTTAATGATAGTTCCAGCTAAAGCGGGTAACTTTACTCAAACCCTTAAAGATATAAACATACTGAATAACGTAACACAGTTCTAGGCACTAGGTCAGTATGTCAAGGTTATATATAGTTAATAGAATAGATCAGCTGATGGGTTCTCCCATCAGCTGCTCTATTCTTGGGAAGGGAAGGAAGCGAGGGATAGAGGGATGGGTGATATTGAGAGGATTGGTTTGGAAAAGGTTTTGAAATTTTCAGTTATTACTGAGAGCTTTGATCACTGTCTTCGAACGAAAGTCGTCTTCTTGCGGAGCATACACCGTCACGCCGAGGGTTGCTACTTATCGGTGTGCTAGTAGCCTGCGGTTGCCCATCATATGAATCTGTTGCATCTTCAGCATAAGACACTACATTTTCCTTCAACGAAGGATCTTCATCGTCCTCAAGTGAGTCTACAGTAGTTTGTAAAAAGTCTTCCAACGAGGTATTCATTACGGTTGTCATGTTTTGTATATCGACAGCCGTGAAAACAGCAAAAACTTGTTCAACTTCTTCCTCTGATAAAGTGGCTATCCACGACCATTCTATACAATGAATAGGTTGTTCTATATTCAGAGGAGCCATGTTAATTATAGTTAGGTTTGAACAATTATAATTCGCTTGTTTGCAGTTTTTGCTCTTTTATACGTGCGAAATAACTTTTTGAAAGGACAGTGATAGAAGGGGGGGGTAACAAGGATAATGCTTTTTTTAAAATATATAGTGGTGGGGGGATGTAGTTCAGGATATATATATAAGACATGCATGATTTTAGTATCATTTTAGTTTCTAACTTGAATTTGAGTAGAACAAATATACTAAAATGGAATCTAACAATGTTTTCTGCTGTGAAATTTGCAGAGATGAATTCAAAGATGAGTTACTGTATCTGATGCATTTTGAGTTATTTCACAGAGTCTGCACACAGGAAAATGAAGACAGAGAAGTTTACACAATTCCCGACTATGAAGGAACTATTCCAGCTGATGGAGAAAGGAACACAGAAAGGAATAGCTTATTCTCGTGCGAGATTTGTGGAGAAGAATTCAACGACCGCTTACTCCTGTTGTCGCATGTTGAGATATTCCATACACCTTTTCTCGATCAAGAAAACAACGAATTATACAGCTTACCAGACTTGCCGGAAACTAGAAAGGAATCAGTAGCTGACAGAGCAACAGTCATACATTACGCTCCCCCAAGACAAAAGTTGAAACACGAACTTCTATCTCAAGCGTTACCTAGGTCATATGTTAAACATTTCCTTATAAGGAACGTAACCGAACTCTATTTGGACGATTACATAATTGAAGCGAGCGATGTTGTAGTGGAGCTGTTGAAAGAGGAGCTCATTCGTTTAAATTTTATAAAGTTTGAACTTGTGATGGAGTCCGAATTTGTAAATGTGGAAGGAGAAATATCTCAGAGAGCGTTTATAACTAGGAACAGAAAAATTACTTTTGCATCAGACCTGGAAAACGTAGTCAGGGAATGTATGCAGGAGATTGTTTTGAAAATAACCGAACACGAAAGTCGGGGGTCTGGATGGACATTAGGTAAAGTTAAGAGTATGGTTGTAAGAGTACATAAACACGGGTATGGTAATCGTGGAAGTAGTTATATCCCGTTACCTAAGACGATAGCATCCACCTTGTCGCATTAATGTCCAGAACTCCGACAATAAATGTTTTCGATACGCAATGCTAGCAAAACATGTTGGTCCAAAAAAAGCATGTAGAGTTGACTACAAATACGAACAAGTTGGCAATAAGTACAACTTTGCTGGATTGCAATATCCGGTCTCAGTTGAGGATATAAAACTCTTTGAAAAACGAAATCCTGGAGTATCCGTGAACGTTTTTAGTCTCGACGAAAGTCATAATGTTTATCCGCTGAGAGTAGTAGAAACTGAAAATATTCGCCACACAGACTTACTACTACTGCACGATGGTGATGTCTCGCATTACGTCTACATTAAGAATTTTAACAGATTGGTAAGTGGGCAAATGAAAAGATATTATAGTAGCGTGACGGTATGTAAGAAATGTTTTGCTTTCAAATCTCTTTCAATGGAACTCGGAGGGCGACGGTGGTTGACCGAACACAACCGCTTATGCGGAGTACATGCCCCCGTTAAAATGGAATTACCTCATCGTGATAAACGGTTTGTTTCTTTCAACAAAACGAATCAGCTATACAGTGTACCTATAGTGATATACGCCGACTTTGAATCTACTTTGATACCTATTAAAACGGTTATGGAAGATCCTGAAGACGTCACCAAACATTTATACCAAAAACACGAGCCTAATAGCTACTGCATGATGGTAAAGTCTACTTTAGACGAAAACCATCTCACGAGGTATGGGTTAACATCAAAACCGCTTGTTTACAGGGGTTGTGATGCGGTAAAGAACTTTCTACAACAGCTGAAACTTGTTGCCGAGAAAATTGAAGGGATGTACTCAAATATTGTTCCCATGTTAGAGATGAGTGATGACGAAATACTTGCATACACATCCGCAACTACTTGTTACTTGTGTAAAAAATCTTTTACAGACATAAATCATAAAGTCCGTGACCATGACCATCTCACAGGAAAGTATAGAGGATCGGCTTGTAACTCGTGCAACATAAATTATAAGCTACCTAGTTTTATACCTGTCGTGCTGCACAATTTAAGTGGATACGATTCACATTTTATAATACATGAATTGAACTTATGGAAAGGACAAATCGATGTGTTAGCCTCGTCAAAAGAAAAGTTTATAAGTTTTTCGAAAAAGGTCGGTAAACTAAAATTGAGATTCATCGACTCTTATAGGTTTTTACCTTCAAGCCTTATGAAACTTAGCGAAAATCTATCACGGGACGATCTGCTGGAGACGAAGAAACTTGTACCTGAAGGGAAGCTTGAACTAGTGTTAAGAAAAGGTGTTTTCCCTTACGATTATATAGACGATGCAGATAGGTTCAACGAAACTTCGCTTCCTCCCATAGAATGTTTTTACAGCAAGCTAAATGAATGCGGAATTAGTGATGAAGAATACCAACACGCATGTAACGTATGGAACGGAATGGAGTTTAAGACTTTGGGAGAGTACAGTGATTTTTATGTACAACTCGACGTGACCCTTCTTTGCGATGTTATGGAGGAATTTAGAAACACCTGTATGAACGCTTACGGGCTTGATCCTCTCCATTCTTACACCTCACCAGGACTGGCGTGGCAGGCTATGTTGAGAGAAACAGGATGCACTTTGGAATTGATGATGGATGTCGATATGATCCTCATGGTAGAGTCGGGCGTCCGAGGCGGTCTAACGCAGTGCGTTAGGAAACATGTTAGAGCCAACAACAAGCATTTGCCTGACTTTGATAGTGAGAAAGAGTCTGTCTACCTGGGGTACTTCGACGCAAACAACCTTTACGGGTGGGCCATGTCGATGCCCTTGCCATCTGGAGGATTCGAATGGGTAGATCCAACTACGATAGAAGAAATTCAACATATCCCTCGTTACGGTTGTTTCGGGTATATTTTGGAGTTCGACTTTGAATACCCGGAGGCGCTCCATGATCATCATTACGATCTCCCTCTTCTACCAAAAAGCGAAGTTCCGCCTGGAGGTAAATACAAAAAGCTTTTGATGACTGTTGAATCGAAAGATCATTACGTCGCTCACTATTGGACCGTGCAACAAGCCATACAACTAGGACTTCGTATTACCAAAGTTCATAGAGTCATACGTTTTGCACAATCATATTGGTTAAAGCCGTACATCGATTCGAACACTGCTAGGAGATCCGCCGCTAAATCTGCTTTCCAGAGAGATTTCTTCAAATTAATGAACAACGCAATTTTCGGAAAAACTCTGGAAAACAAACGAAAACATATAGATGTTAGGCTTGTTACAGACGAAAAGAAACTAATGAAACTTGTGAAGCGAGACAACTTTAATACGTCTATTATTATAAATAAAGATCTGGTATTGGTTTGTATGAATAAGACTAAGATAGTTCTCGACAGACCACTTTATATCGGTATGTCCATCTTAGACATCTCCAAGACGCACATGTACGACTTCCACTACGAAAAGATGGTACGTCATTACGGAAGAGATAAAATCGGAATATCGTATATGGATACAGACGCGTTTCTCTACTGGATTCGAACATATGATCTTTACGAAGACCTCAAGACATTTCAACATAAAAACGATTTTGATTTCTCCGAATACCCACCGCACCATCCCACTTACGACGGAGGCGTTAATAAAAAGGTTCTAGGTAAATTTAAGGACGAGCTAAACAGCATCCCAATCATCGAACTCATAGCGTTGATGCCAAAGATGTACGCTATGACTACCGCCGTAGGTGGACACAACTGTGAAGAGGAGGAAGTAATAAAAAAGGCTAAAGGAATAAAAAAGAGCTACTTGAAGAAATCTATTATGTTTGAACACTACAGGAAATGTCTGTTCGAAAACGTAGAGTACAAGGCTACTTTCAACACAATTCGTAGCTTCGGTCATGAGCTTTACACCATGTTACAACGCAAAAGATCACTATCAACAAGAGACGACAAAAGAAAAATACTTTCAGACTGCATAAACACGTTACCGTACGGACACTATTCCTTGCGAGATATATCCGAATGTTAACGTAACAACAGTTATATATAAAAAAATCTAAATTCTATTATTTGTTTCCTATAATCACTAACGGTAACGATGGAGTTAAGGGAAAAGATTGTACGTGAATTACACGCACCAGCAAGAAGAAAATTTCCTAGACGAAATACTATCTTAAAAGGACTAGACGATAAATTTTTCCAAGCTGATCTTGTAGAGATGAGACCATACGCTAAGGACAATAAAGGTTTTAATTACATACTTACACTTATAGATTGTTTTACTAAAATTGCGCACGCTATTCCATTAAAAAACAAGTCTTCGGAAAACGTTGCTAATGCTGTAGAGGGGCTATTGCTTCAAGAGAGGATTAAGAAGCTCCAGACGGATGACAGTAAAGAATTTTTCAATAATCCATTCAAACAATTAATGAAGAAATATCGTATCAACCATTACTCTAGCAAGAGCGAAATTAAAGCTGCAATAATAGAACGTTTCAATAGAACGCTAAAGAGTAAGATGTACAAGGTTTTCTCAAAAAGAGGATCATACGTCTGGCATGACGTATTACCTGTTTTGATAAACGAATACAATAATACGGTACACAGGACTATCGGCGTGAAACCTGTAGACGTTAATAAAAAGAACGAACGAAAGGTGTTTGATCGTATAGTCCGGCAAACAAAACCGCATACGGAAAAACGAATGCCGAAAAGGTTTTTCCTCGGTGATCAAGTGCGTATTAGCAAACACAAGCGCGTTTTTACCAAAGGATACCTTCCTAATTTTTCGAATGAAGTGTTTACAGTTTACAGGATACAACCGACGTTTCCTGAGACTTATCTTTTGAAAGATCACAAAGGGGATATCATACAAGGTGGTTTCTACGGGCACGAGCTATCACCGTCTACAGTTGGAAACGTATATTTAGTTGAGAAAATACTCCGCAGAAAGGGCGATAAAATTCTTGTGCGTTGGTTAGGTTTCGACCGCAGCCAGGATACGTGGATAAATAAAAAAGATTTAATCTAATAACGGATGTACAGTATAATATGAGTCTGTAAGCAGGCAAGAAATGGAAATATTAGAGCAAAAGGATAAATTTGTTGTTAAAAATATAGATCTTCTGACTGCTGATAAAACCACCCACAGTGAAGGGAAACACGGTGCATTACTTCCTGACACTGTAAGATGCATAGTCTCGGGGCCATCAAACTGCGGGAAAACAAACGTAGTGTTTAACCTGCTCACGCAAGCTAACGGACTGCGATTCAATAATGTATACATATTTTCCAAGTCGCTCAACCAACCAAAGTATCTACTTTTGGTAAAGGTTATATCCGAGGTGCCAAGCGTCAATTGGTTCAAATTTGATGTAAACGAAGAAATCATGGGACCAAGTAAAGCTCGACCGTATTCTGTATTTTTATTCGATGACGTTAGCTCGGAAAGACATCATCACATAACCACGTACTTTGCCATGGGGCGACATAACATGATAGATTGTATTTACATAGGGCAAACCTATAGCAAAATCCCTAAGCAGCTATTACGAGATAACGCCAATCTCATTATCATGTTCAAGCAGGATGAGACTAACACGAGACACGTATACAACGATCACGTAGGTGCTGATATGGAATACAACAGATTTAAACAGATATGTTCTACAGCGTGGAACGATCATTTCGGATTCCTAGTCGTCGATAAGGAGCGTAACATCGATGAAGGTCGATACAGACTGGGATTTGACAGATACGTTGTAATAAACTCGCAGAGCGATTTACAATGTTAACATTACGATACAGCTATTCAACTGGATAACAAGCGCTAAGTAAATACATGGAGAAACAAAGGAAGTTGGTAAACGAAATAAAAGTGTTGAGCGATACCATCAGAAAAAAAATGAAGCCTTGAAATTAGGCATAAGCGAAAGGGATAAATACTTGGAGACCACTTTCAAACCGATAGTAGAACCGTTAAAGAAGATATCTGAAAAACTCGGTGAAAACGCATGGATTGATGGTGACGCGCAAGACATAATACCCTTTAAACAGGAGTCGGGCGCTGAGTTGACGGACACATCAGCAGACTATGTAACGGATGAAGATGATGGAAGAACGTCTGTTCACGAGTCAACTAAAGACGTCATTATATTGAGCGACAATATATCGAGTAAAGGTCCTATGGGTAAAAAGTATTTATTAAAGATGTTAGATTCAATGTCTGATACAAGCAGGAAGAAACAATACCATACGTTCGGCGCTCGGTTGGCTAAAGACGGGACATTGGATATAGGTGACGCGAAATTGGAGATCACCAACAATGATAACATACTGGTAAAGAATAAAACTTTTCGAGGTACGCGCGGTCTGTTCGAGCTAATCTTCAATTATATTCCAGAGAAATATACAAAAAGAGATCTCGAAAATTTTAAACGCATTTGCCAACTGACCAACGCTCATAGAAAGGGATACAGTTCTAACGCACCTGTGTACAGGAACAGGTCAAAGAAATATAAAAGAATTATAGCACATCTATTTCCTCCGAGAGAAGACAAGAGCAAATCAGGAGCTGGTGTGAATTTAAAAGACACTCAGCATACCAACGTTGTTTATTACAATAATGCAAACGAGTTAGTGAATCGTCTGCGTTTGTTATATGACTCTATGTCTGCAGGACACACGGGGCTAGAGAACGAGGTAGTGTCGTTGACAGAAGAATTAAAACGAAGAAACGTTATTGCTTAACTTCATTTATTTAGATGAGCGTGGACAAGTTTGGTCGTCATCAAATCTCCAAGAGTAAAGTCGCTGTTAGAGCTCAGCCAGGTGAACGGGGTCCCAAAGGACCTTCAGGCGTAGGATTTAAACTCACTAGAAACGGAAATTACGATATGCAAAACAAAATTATCGAAAATGTTGGTAGGCCTGTGTCATCAAACGATGCTGCTACATTGGAATACGTCAGGTCTGTGACACCGTTATTATCGAAAGATGGTTTCGAGTTCTACAACAAACGTTTGAGCGGAGTTGGTAACCCTATAGAACAGTTGGATGCCGTAAACATAGAAACTCTAGAAAGGTTCGCGTCTTCACTCTTCCATTACATGCATACTGGAGACGGGAGAAGAGTAGCTTTACCGGGTGTAGATGGACGTACCTATTTAAACTGGAAGTACATCTTTGGTGGTACAAAGTTAAAGTTTATTCCAAAAGAGGAACCAGTCGCAACCAAGAGACAGAAGCAGGATTCAGTCAGACAACCGAAAGCTATAGCAGAACCTGGGAAAACATATAAGAACGACTTTTCTGAAGGAGAAAATCGAAAATTGAGCAGTGGAGGGGATACAACGGACATCTTTGGTGGTACAAAGTTAAAGTTTATTCCAAAAGAGGAACCAGTCGCAAACAAGAGACAGAAGCAGGATTCAGTCAGACAACCGAAAGCTATAGCAGAACCTGGGAAAACATATAAGAACGACTTTTCTGAAGGAGAAAATCGAAAATTGAGCAGTGGAGGGGATACAACGGATAATATAAATAGATACGATAACACAAGATGCAGAGTACACACGCACGAAGGAAGTGGAGAGTTGCACCTAGTCTGCAAATAGATAGTATATATTCAAGAAAATATTTCAGTTTATAATATAGGAGATATGGTTGCATACCCGAAATACAGTACACCTGGAAGTAGGCTGGAATCGTTCAACAACACCAGATTTGTATACTCCCGCCCTTATGCTTGGCAATTTGCAGAAGCCGGTTTTTTCTTTCACTCTCCACCTGATGGCGTTATATGCTTTTACTGTGGTGGTGGTTTAAAGGATTGGGAAGCACATGAATTTCCATGGATCGAACATGGTGGATGGTTTCCGAGGTGCGGTTATTTAAAATTAGTAAAGGGTGAGGATTTTGGAGCACGATGTCATGCTATGCGTAGGATGACGGTTTACTCATACCCAATACCAATACATCCCGCAAAGAAGAGGAAACAGGGATAAGCAATGTCTTTATTGTACAAGGCTAATGTAATATATTGTTATATAGAGAGCGAAACTAAAAATAATACATATTTCAAATTTACTTCTTGAAGAGGAAACATCCGTCATAAACTTACAAGATGGCTTTGACTGCTAGATATATAGAGTATTATCCGCTACGCATCGAACAAAAAGATGCTGTTAACGTTTTCTCAACCGAGATGAATAAGCTATTGGATCAAGGATTCAGCATGAGAGTTACAGTCGGCGCCTCGAACTATGGAAAGGATACTACCGACGCTCGTGGAACGTCACCAATATCTTATCCTCCAGAAGCGGAAAAACCAGCCGTTGACGGTATTGCGGAGGAGGGGAATTGACCGGAGAAGAGCTGTTACTTCCATTTACTATTTAGTTAAGTGTAATACAATGCAAATATTATTTTTTTGTTCAATAAAAAGTTAATGTGATACATGTGTTAGTAATTATTGTTGTAAAAAGAATAACAATTATTAAATATATGCTACAAAAAAAAAATATAAACAAAAAATAATAAACAAAATAAAACAAGAAATAATTATTGCAAGCATTTGGATGTGATAGAGGTATTTCTTTATTTTAAAAAAAACTTGGTATGAAGTGGTTCGTTATTATAAAGTAACAAGTTTCTACAACAAATGGACATTCTATATGAAGTAACCGTGTAGATAAATAATAGATACATATATATTTAATATGTTAAACGGTAAAACATTTAGTAACGGAAAGAAGTTTGTAAGAGAAGGAAGTGGTTTATCATCATCACTTGTAAGACTTGCGAAAAAAGCAGTCGGTATTATTCCAGTTAGTGCCGTAGTCAACAGGGCTATCGACGCTTTACCGGTGGAATTACACATACCGGGTGGGTATAGATATTGCGGACCAGGTACAAAGTTGAAAAAACGTTTGGCACGAGGAGATCGGGGTATAAATAAGTTAGACGAAGCCTGTAAGGTCCACGACATAGTTTATTCCCGATATTCTGATTCAGCATCACGTTCTGTAGCAGACAGGGTTTTAGCAGAAAAAGCTTGGCAAAGGGCTAAGTCTAGTGACGCTAGTATTGGTGAAAGAGCGGCTGCTTTAGCGGTGGCCGGAGCGATGAAGGCAAAAAGTGCAATCGGAGGTGGACGGATGAAAAGGAGAATAAGAAAAAGACGTAAAAGGGTGCCCGTCAGAAGAGTTGGTCGAAAGAGGACAGACAGTAAGTACAGGAGAAGACGTAGGAACAATGGTTCAAAAAACGGGAGGGGGTTGTACCTGCGACCGTACAGAAATGTGTATTAAACAGTAGTAGAAAACTCGTATTACCGAACAAGGCATTGACGAATGAAGAGCTCGAACGTTACGCACACTGCCTTTCTATACCGAATTTCAGAGGCGTCTTTATGAGAGACAATCTTCCGTCAAAACCTCGTGTAAACGAATCAGCTATAGTGAACTTGGACAGCACCGTCGGGTCGGGAACGCATTGGGTCTGTTACAAAAAATTAGGAGGCACAGTGTTTTACTTCGATAGTTTCGGCAACTTGCCACCACCATCAGAATTGAATCAGTATTTACGATCGGCAAAAACAATTCTATACAATTATGAAAGAAGACAACCGGAAGACTCGTTAATTTGCGGTCATTTATGTTTAGAATTCCTGGCAAATAAAGTCAGTGTCATTTAAGATGTGTTCGTACACGGTATCCCTTACTGGGGACGAGTCTATACTGAGGAGCGTGCTGTTTCCACCTTTAAGGCTGCACGAAGAAAGCCAGTGGGAAGCGGCTCTATTAGAATTCACTACATACAATTCCATACCAAACGTCACCAAAGGCATTAACAACAAATTACACTACAGCAAAGCGGGTGACGTAAAAAACAATAGAATATACGAGTTAGAATTGCCTACAGGGTCTTACGAAATTGACGAAGTGAACAGAGTGTTACAGAGGTCCATAGGTTACAGCAACTTTTCGCTTACGGCTAATAACAGCCTCCTTCGATGCGAAATAGTTACTAAAATCAACATACATTTCGATCAACCACATTCTATAGGATCGCTGTTGGGGTTTAAAAGAAACCTCGCACCGAACGAAGAAAAAAAACCTCATTTAGGCGATGAAGAGGTCAATATTATAAAGGTAAACAACATCGAAATTTCCTGTAACATCATAGACGGTTCTTACAAAAACGGAAAGAGGGAACATATTAAACATTCGTTTTTTCCATCGGTTCCTCCGGGATATAAAATAATAGAAGTACCACAAAATCTGGTTTACTTGCCCATAAAATTCAGTTTGATTTCAGAAGTCGTAGTGAGAGTGCTTGATCAAGACGGGGATCCAGTTGATTTTAGAGGAGAAACTATAAGCATCAGGTTGCATATAAAACGCGTATGAGTATGGGCTTAGACTTTATTAACGATACTCTTGGTGGAACGAAATTCAGTTCTTGTGAACAGATAGGAAGGATAACAAGTGAGAACAAGACGTTTCTAGAAAGAATAGGTTTCACAGTTCTTAACGATGGATATATTAGACATAGGCCACGGTCCGGTGTTCGACGAAACGATTTGGGAGAAGGAGTATCACAGCCACAACCCTTACGCTTCATCCAGATTAGGAAATAACGACGAAATCCGTATTCCTATTCAATCGCAAGATGCGTACACTCTGCCGTCGGAGAGCTACCTGTACATCGAAGGAAAGGTTACGAAAAAAGATGGGACTTTGGGAACGGAAGTCCCGTTTGTGAATAACGCGATGTCGTATCTGTTCGAGGAGATTAGATATGAAATTTCCGGTGTTACGGTTGATTCCGTGAAACGCGTGGGAATAACCAGCACTCTAAAAGGCCTAGTATCTCTTTCGGCTCCAGATCGCAACATTATAAGAATGTCCGGTTGGTTGTTTCCTACCGATATTAATGAAAAACCAAACTCAACAGGGAATTTTGACTTTTGTATTCCGCTTCAATTGTTGTTGGGGTTTGCAGAGGATTACCGTAGAATAATAATGAACGTCCGTCAAGAGTTGGTTCTAATAAGATCTTCTTCAGACAACGATTGCATAATAGGAGCTACCGGTGCAACCGATGCCACATTGGATTGGAAATGCGTTTTGGAAAAAATAGTATGGCGGGTGCCGCACGTGAGATTGTCTGATGAACACAAGGTCAGGCTTTTGAGAGAGCTAAACGATAACCACGAGATCGTGGTACCATTTCGGAGTTGGGAGTTGCACGAATACCCCGTACTGCCGCAAACTCAGAGACATTCATGGACGATAAAAACGTCGAACCAAATGCAGAAACCAAGATTTGTAATTTTTGCATTTCAGACTAACAGGAAGCACGTCATTACAAGATATTCAACTAATTTCGATCATTGCAATCTTAAAAACGTAAAACTGTTCCTAAACTCGCAGTTTTTCCCGTACGAGAACGTTAGCGCCGATTTTTCGAAAAAACGTTATTCAATGCTGTACGAGATGTACGCTAAGTTTCAATCATCGTATTAGGGGCGTAAGAACGTGCCTCTGTTTTCTCCGGATTCGTATGAGGAATATTCACCAATAGTGGTTATTGATTGTTCGAAACAGAACGAATCTGTGAAGAGCTCAACAGTTGATATCAGGTTAGAATTTGAGACAGCAGAAAATATTCCTGACAAAACGGCTGCTTACTGTTTGATTTTACACGATACGATAGTAACTTATACGCCTCTCACAGGGAGTGTAAAGAGAGTGTCGTAGAGGTGTTTTGTTTTGATCAGTGGGAGGGGGTGGCGATGTATATAAGAAAGTCGGATGGAGTTGTTTTCATTTAAAACTTTGATCTCGGCCAGTCAAGATCACTTTCCAGACATTCATAGTTAGAAAGGACCTTGAACGCACATAATGAACACATGTAGTGAGACGGACGCACCTTTAGCGGGTGGTGTTAAGTTGGACGAAAACGTGGATGATACGGTTTCTAATGAAAATTCAAAAGAAACTCGTGTAGAAATACCAGAGTTTAAAGACGTTGACAACGCTCTAACCTCGCTCTATAACAACGCAATACGTCTGACGGAAATGAAAAGGAACAGGGAAGACGATCTTGAAGACGACATAAGCGATATGTTTATCGGTGCCTATCTCCGTGCTTTGTACCCACTAACTGCGTGCATGGGAAAGAACGTGACAGTAGGGGTTTTTGAGTCTCTGTATCTTTCGCCAGGAGTGCTCATCAACCACTCCAAAAGATACATATTATTTACAGCGGATTCGTTCAAGACCTTTGTCGGCTACTTGAACGTTTTTGAAACCTTCCTAGCCTGTCGAGAAAGCGGAAAGAAGACACGTTTGATATTACCCGGAACAGATATCGAAGTTGACACCGTAAAGATATACGGTAAACACTACGTTCGTATTAAAGATTATCATCGGAACGGGCAAAAGGTTATGTTGACGCCTAGAGAATTTTACGTACTAAATGGTGTGGTTCCTGCCGTTGAAAGGTACTTGGAACAGTTGAAGTTGTCTGAGGAAAGTATTAGAGACTATGTAGAGGCTTGTTTAAAAGGTGGAATTGGTGAGCCACCAGAGTACGGGGACATTGATTATAGCATATACAACCGGTTGCCACAAGAGGTTGAACTCAATAGACAGCTGTTGCTTATGCTGGATCAAGAAACGAGCGTAGAAGACGAGGAGGAAGATATCAAGAACGTTGAACCGATAACGTCGGGGGAAGATGAGAACGCTACGAGCATTCTTCCTAAGCAGGAAGAGGTATAAAAGGCGAAAAGGATCGAGACCTATTTGCAGTCTGCGTCCGGACGTTTTGGAGAATAGAGGACAAGGAAAAAGAAATAATGGAACGATCTGCTTGCGTGTTAGAGATGCAATGTTTTAAAGGAGAGTGTAACGCGTTTATAGTGAAGGAACTCGTATTATTGGACCTACAAACAAACGCTACCTACACGTTCCTGTTTAAACCGCCTTTCGAATACTCTACCTTGAGCAATAAATACAAGAAAACCAACAATTGGTTGAGTAAGAATTATCATCACATATCGTGGGAGGAAGGGTTCACCGATTACGTAGAGCTTCGTAACGTCATGTTACACTACGTGAAACAGTTCGATCTGATATTTACAACGGGTGACGAAAAGGCGAAATGGATTCGTGGTTTCACTTCTGCTGAAGTTATCGATATCGGTTCCTCAAGAGAATGGACCTTCCTGAGAGGAATCCAGAACGTTTGTAAAAGCGTTATAGACCCGCAACACAAAGAAACGAATTGCGCGCTTCTACGTGCGATGAAAGTCGCGACAGTCTTAAGACTATGACTACAATAATAAGGGAGGGGGAAACGCATTATATAAACCAAAGAGAGCGGTGGTTAGACATCATTTCCTTATAGACCTCAGGCAGAGCTACACGATACAGTTACTTCTCCTCCGTAACTATGAACCGCGAAGCAACTTTACAGTCAATAATTCAACAGTTCAACTCAAAGTCTAAAGCTGACGGGTTGCCCATAAAGAAATGTTCAGAACTGAAGGAAGGTAAAAAGTATTCGGTGCACTACCTCAGAAAAGTCGACACTACCTACGGGGAAGCAGTTGTTGCTGCGCTCGGAGGTTTCCCATACAAGGAAGGAGAAGACCCGAAATTCCAGATATTCCTACCTAGACGCTTCATCACGCTGTTGGCGAACATGGATTTGGATGAGGTGGGTGCCGGCGAATTTCACATAGTCTCCAACGGACCGTCCGGATGTGGGTCCACCGAACTGACTTTACATCAGTAGCTGTATTAGTCTAAAAAAAAAAATTGTATTTTTGTTATAATATAGCGATGTAATTATAAGATGCTATTGTATTTGTGTAAAAAAAAAATAATAAAAAAAAAAAAATAAATAAATAAATAAAAAAAATAATATTAATGTCGCAAGCACTTCTGCTTGCGACTCTTTTTAAAAACATCTTCCTATGACCTTGACCTACTAACCAACTACTTATCCCACAACTATAACACAAGTATGTCGTCGTCATCATCTATACAAGTTCCCAATGACGTTTTACATTGCCCACAACATGTCCGAACATGTTTTTAATTACGTCACACAATCGTGAGCACTCGCACGTACAAGCGCGCAGGTAAAGTCTTAAAAACACTTTTCAATGGTCCGAACATGTTTATAACTACGGCAGTTAAATAACTCGAAACAGAGGTAGGTTTTTAAAAACAATTTATTCAGGCCAAATACCTGTTACAACAAACAAGCGCTAGCACAACGATATGTAAACACATCAGCTCACGAGCGAGGAACCTATATTAATAAATTAACATGCTTTTACATTTTTTAACCAGTAAAGATCTGGAGAACAAACAGAGAAGTCGCCGTCAGTCTTTGCGACTGACACATTTATAGCGAAAATAATCCCATCACCTCGTAACGGATTTCAACCGTACACACGCGACGTTATAGTAAAAATATAGGCCAGCAACGAACTGGGTACAGAATATAATACACACGGTCCTCCACAAAAAACACATGCTAAAATTACCTCATTCTCTAGGTAACCAACATGTCCGAACATGCTTCTAATTACATCACACAACAGCGAACACGCATATACACAAACGCACAAACGCGCACACATCCTCCCATTCACGTTACCCTCCAATTATATCACCAACCAACCCCTACTACCTCACGTAACGGTCTTTAACGGAAAATTAACGTATTTCTAAAAAAACACCTGCCACCTACACTAACGCACAACCGCGCACATTTATTACCTCCTCCCATTCACGTTACGCTCCAATCATCGCTGAAACCAATCCCTAGTACCTCACCTAACCGTTTGTAACGGAAAATTAACGTATTTTTCATCAAAACCACCTGTTTGGCCTGAAACTCTGGTTTTGACATCTACTTACGATATATAGGGAAGTAGCCGGCATGGATGATGTTTGGTATCGGCTCTAGGGGGAGAGCATACAATCTTCCTTTTGCTGTTACACTTATAGTTCTTTATCACAGTGTTTTACATGTCTATATCTTTGGATGTATATTTAATACGATATATAGGGAAGTAGCCGGCATGGATGATGTTTGCTATCTGCTCTAGGAGGAAAGCATACAATCTTCCTTTTGATGGTACACATATAGTTCTTTATCACAGTGTATTACATGTCTTTATCTTTGGATGTATATTTAATACGATATATAGGGAAGTAGCCGGCATGGATGATGTTTGGTATCTGCTCTAGGAGGAAGCATTCAATCTTCCTTTTAATGGTACACATATAGTTCTTTATCACAGTGTATTACATGTCTTTATCTTTGGATGTATATTTAATACGATATATAGGGAAGTAGCCGGCATGGATGATGCTTGCTATCTGCTCTAGGAGGAAAGCATACAATCTTCCTTTTGATGGTACACATATAGTTCTTTAACACAGTGTATTACATGTCTTTATCTTTGGATGTATATTTAATACGATATATAGGGAAGTAGCCGGCATGGATGATGTTTGGTATCTGCTCTAGGAGGAAAGCATACAATCTTCCTTTTGATGGTACACATATAGTTCTTTATCACAGCGTATTACATGTCTTTATCTTTGGATGTATATTTAATACGATATATAGGGAAGTAGCTCGCCTGGAGGGTGTTTTGTATTTGCTCTAGGAGGAGAGCATACAATCTTCCTTTTGATGGTACACATATAGTTCTTTATCACAGTGTATTACATGCCTTTATCTTTGGATGTATATTTAATACGATATATAGGGAAGTAGCCGGCATGGATGATGTTTGGTATCTGCTCTAGGAGGAAAGCATACAATCTTCCTTTTGATGGTACACATATAGTTCTTTATCACAGTGTATTACATGTTTTTATCTTTGGATGTATATTTAATACGATATATAGGGAAGTAGCCGGCATGGATGATGTTTGGTATCGGCTCTAGGGGGAGAGCATACAATCTTCCTTTTGCTGTTACACGTATAGTTCTTTATCACAGTGTATTACATGTCTATATCTTTGGATGTATATTTAATACGATATATAGGGAAGTAGCCGGCATGGATGATGTTTGCTATCTGCTCTAGGAGGAAAGCATACAATCTTTCTTTTGATGGTACACATATAGTTCTTTATCACAGTGTATTACATGTCTTTATCTTTGGATGTATATTTAATACGATATATAGGGAAGTAGCCGGCATGGATGATGTTTGCTATCTGCTCTAGGAGGAAAGCATACAATCTTCTTTTTGATGGTACACATATAGTTCTTTATCACAGTGTATTACATGTCTTTATCTTTGGATGTATATTTAATACGATATATAGGGAAGTAGCCGGCATGGATGATGTTTGGTATCTGCTCTAGGAGGAAAGCATTCAATCTTCCTTTGATGGTACACATATAGTTCTTTATCACAGTGTATTACATGTCTTTATTTTTGGATGTATATTTAATACGATATATAGGGAAGTAGCCGGCCTGGATGATGCTTGCTATCTGCTCTAGGAGGAAAGCATAAAATCTTCCTTTTGATGGTACACATATAGTTCTTTAACACAGTGTATTACATGTCTCTTTATCTTTAGATGTATATTTAATACGATATATAGGGAAGTAGCCGGCATGGATGAAGTTTGCTATCTGCTCTAGGAGGAAAGCATACAATCTTCCTTTTGCTGGTACACATATAGTTCTTTATCACAGTGTATTACATGTCTTTATCTTTGGATGTATATTTAATACGATATATAGGGAAGTAGCCGGCATGGATGATGTTTGGTATCTGCTCTAGGAGGAAAGCATTCAATCTTCCTTTGATGGTACACATATAGTTCTTTATCACAGTGTATTACATGTCTTTATTTTTGGATGTATATTTAATACGATATATAGGGAAGTAGCCGGCCTGGATGATGCTTGCTATCTGCTCTAGGAGGAAAGCATACAATCTTCCTTTTGATGGTACACATATAGTTCTTTAACACAGTGTATTACATGTTTTTATCTTTAGATGTATATTTAATACGATATATAGGGAAGTAGCCGGCATGGATGAAGTTTGCTATCTGCTCTAGGAGGAAAGCATACAATCTTCCTTTTGCTGGTACACATATAGTTCTTTATCACAGTGTATTACATGTCTTTATCTTTGGATGTATATTTAATACGATATATAGGGAAGTAGCCGGCATGGATGATGTTTGGTATCGGCTCTAGGGGGAGAGCATACAATCTTCCTTTTGCTGTTACACGTATAGTTCTTTATCACAGTGTATTACATGTCTGTATCTTTGGATGTATATTTAATACGATATATAGGGAAGTAGCCGGCATGGATGGTGTTTGCTATCTGCTCTAGGAGGAAAGCATACAATCTTCCTTTTGATGGTACACATATAGTTCTTTATCACATTGTATTACATGTCTTTATCTTTGGATGTATATTTAATACGATATATAGGGAAGTAGCCGGCATGGAAGATGTTTGGTATCTGCTCTAGGAGGAAAGCATTCAATCTTCCTTTTGGTGGTACACATATAGTTCTTTATCACAGTGTATTACATGTCTTTATCTTTGGATGTATATTTAATACGATATATAGGGAAGTAGCCGGCATGGATGATGCTTGCTATCTGCTCTAGGAGGAATGCATACAATCTTCCTTTTGATGGTACACATATAGTTCTTTATCACAGTGAATTACATGTCTTTATCTTTGGATGTATATTTAATACGATATATAGGGAAGTAGCCGGCATGGATGATGTTTGCTATCTGCTCTAGGAGGAAAGCATACAATCTTCCTTTTGCTGGTACACATATAGTTCTTTATCACAGTGTATTACATGTCTTTATCTTTGGATTTATATTTAATACGATATATAGGGAAGTAGCCGGCATGGATGATGTTTGCTATCTGCTCTAGGAGGAAAGCATACAATCTTCCTTCTGCTGGTAAACATATAGTTCTTTATCACAGTGTATTACATGTCTTTATCTTTGGATGTATATTTAATACGATATATAGGGAAGTAGCCGGCATGGATGATGTTTGCTATCTGCTCTAGGAGGAAAGCATACAATCTTCCTTTTGCTGGTACACATAAAGTTCTTTATCACAGTGTATTACATGTCTTTATCTTTGGATGTATATTTAATACGATATATAGGGAAGTAGCCGGCATGGATGACGTTTGGTATCTGCTCTAGGAGGAAAGCATACAATCTTCCTTTTGATGGTACACATATAGTTCTTTATCACAGCGTATTACATGTCTTTATCTTTGGATGTATATTTAATACGATATATAGGGAAGTAGCTCGCTTGGAGGGTGTTTTGTATTTGCTCTAGGAGGAGAGCATACAATCTTCCTTTTGATGGTACACATATAGTTCTTTATCACAGTGTATTACATGCCTTTATCTTTGGATGTATATTTAATACGATATATAGGGAAGTAGCCGGCATGGATGATGCTTGGTATCTGCTCTAGGAGGAAAGCATACAATCTTCCTTTTGATGGTACACATATAGTTCTTTATCACAGTGTATTACATGTCTTTATCTTTGGATGTATATTTAATACGATATATAGGGAAGTAGCCGGCATGGATGATGTTTGGTATCGGCTCTAGGGGGAGAGCATACAATCTTCCTTTTGCTGTTACACGTATAGTTCTTTATCACAGTGTATTACATGTCTATATCTTTGGATGTATATTTAATACGATATATAGGGAAGTAGCCGGCATGGATGATGTTTGCTATCTGCTCTAGGAGGAAAGCATACAATCTTCCTTTTGCTGGTACACATATAGTTCTTTATCACAGTGTATTACATGTCTTTATCTTTGGATGTATATTTAATACGATATATAGGGAAGTAGCCGGCATGGATGATGTTTGGTATCTGCTCTAGGAGGAAAGCATTCAATCTTCCTTTGATGGTACACATATAGTTCTTTATCACAGTGTATTACATGTCTTTATTTTTGGATGTATATTTAATACGATATATAGGGAAGTAGCCGGCCTGGATGATGCTTGCTATCTGCTCTAGGAGGAAAGCATACAATCTTCCTTTTGATGGTACACATATAGTTCTTTAACACAGTGTATTACATGTCTTTATCTTTAGATGTATATTTAATACGATATATAGGGAAGTAGCCGGCATGGATGAAGTTTGCTATCTGCTCTAGGAGGAAAGCATACAATCTTCCTTTTGCTGGTACACATATAGTTCTTTATCACAGTGTATTACATGTCTTTATCTTTGGATGTATATTTAATACGATATATAGGGAAGTAGCCGGCATGGATGATGTTTGGTATCGGCTCTAGGGGGAGAGCATACAATCTTCCTTTTGCTGTTACACGTATAGTTCTTTATCACAGTGTATTACATGTCTGTATCTTTGGATGTATATTTAATACGATATATAGGGAAGTAGCCGGCATGGATGATGTTTGCTATCTGCTCTAGGAGGAAAGCATACAATCTTCCTTTTGATGGTACACATATAGTTCTTTATCACATTGTATTACATGTCTTTATCTTTGGATGTATATTTAATACGATATATAGGGAAGTAGCCGGCATGGATGATGCTTGCTATCTGCTCTAGGAGGAATGCATACAATCTTCCTTTTGATGGTACACATATAGTTCTTTATCACAGTGAATTACATGTCTTTATCTTTGGATGTATATTTAATACGATATATAGGGAAGTAGCCGGCATGGATGATGTTTGCTATCTGCTCTAGGAGGAAAGCATACAATCTTCCTTTTGCTGGTACACATATAGTTCTTTATCACAGTTTATTACATGTCTTTATCTTTGGATTTATATTTAATACGATATATAGGGAAGTAGCCTGCATGGATGATGTTTGCTATCTGCTCTAGGAGGAAAGCATACAATCTTCCTTCTGCTGGTAAACATATAGTTCTTTATCACAGTGTATTACATGTCTTTATCTTTGGATGTATATTTAATACGATATATAGGGAAGTAGCCGGCATGGATGATGTTTGCTATCTGCTCTAGGAGGAAAGCATACAATCTTCCTTTTGCTGGTACACATAAAGTTCTTTATCACAGTGTATTACATGTCTTTATCTTTGGATGTATATTTAATACGATATATAGAGAAGTAGCCGGCATGGATGATGTTTGGTATCTGCTCTAGGAGGAAAGCATACAATCTTCCTTTTGATGGTACACATATAGTTCTTTATCACAGCGTATTACATGTCTTTATCTTTGGATGTATATTTAATACGATATATAGGGAAGTAGCTCGCTTGGAGGGTGTTTTGTATTTGCTCTAGGAGGAGAGCATACAATCTTCCTTTTGATGGTACACATATATTTCTTTATCACAGTGTAATACATGCCTTTATCTTTGGATGTATATTTAATACGATATATAGGGAAGTAGCCGGCATGGATGATGCTTGGTATCTGCTCTAGGAGGAAAGCATACAATCTTCCTTTTGATGGTACACATATAGTTCTTTATCACAGTGTATTACATGTCTTTATCTTTGGATGTATATTTAATACGATATATAGGGATGTAGCCGGCATGGATGATGTTTGGTATCGGCTCTAGGGGGAGAGCATACAATCTTCCTTTTGCTGTTACACGTATAGTTCTTTGTCACAGTGTATTACATGTCTATATCTTTGGATGTATATTTAATACGATATATAGGGAAGTAGCCGGCATGGATGATGTTTGCTATCTGCTCTAGGAGGAAAGCATACAATCTTCCTTTTGATGGTACACATATAGTTCTTTATCACAGTGTATTACATGTCTTTATCTTTGAATGTATATTTAATACGATATATAGGGAAGTAGCCGGCATGGATGATGTTTGGTATCTGCTCTAGGAGGAAAGCATACAATCTTCCTTTTGATGGTACACATATAGTTCTTTATCACAGCGTATTACATGTCTTTATCTTTGGATGTATATTTAATACGATATATAGGGAAGTAGCTCGCCTGGAGGGTGTTTTGTATTTGCTCTAGGAGGAGAGCATACAATCTTCCTTTTGATGGTACACATATAGTTCTTTATCACAGTGTATTACATGCCTTTATCTTTGGATGTATATTTAATACGATATATAGTGAAGTAGCCGGCATGGATGATGTTTGGTATCTGCTCTAGGAGGAAAGCATACAATCTTCCTTTTGATGGTACACATATAGTTCTTTATCACAGTGTATTACATGTCTTTATCTTTGGATGTATATTTAATACGATATATAGGGAAGTAGCCGGCATGGATGATGTTTGGTATCGGCTCTAGGGGGAGAGCATACAATCTTCCTTTTGCTGTTACACGTATAGTTCTTTATCACAGTGTATTACATATCTATATCTTTGGATGTATATTTAATACGATATATAGGGAAGTAGCCGGCATGGATGATGTTTGCTATCTGCTCTAGGAGGAAAGCATACAATCTTCCTTTTGATGGTACACATATAGTTCTTTATCACATTGTATTACATGTCTTTATCTTTGGATGTATATTTAATACGATATATAGGGAAGTAGCCGGCATGGATGATGTTTGGTATCTGCTCTAGGAGGAAAGCATTCAATCTTCCTTTTGGTGGTACACATATAGTTCTTTATCACAGTGTATTACATGTCTTTATCTTTGGATGTATATTTAATACGATATATAGGGAAGTAGCCGGCATGGATGATGCTTGCTATCTGCTCTAGGAGGAATGCATACAATCTTCCTTTTGATGGTACACATATAGTTCTTTATCACAGTGAATTACATGTCTTTATCTTTTGATGTATATGTAATACGATATATAGGGAAGTAGCCGGCATGGATGATGTTTGCTATCTGCTCTAGGAGGAAAGCATACAATCTTCCTTTTGCTGGTACACATATAGTTCTTTATCACAGTGTATTACATGTCTTTATCTTTGGATGTATATTTAATACGATATATAGGGAAGTAGCCGGCATGGATGATGTTTGCTATCTGCTCTAGGAGGAAAGCATACAATCTTCCTTTTGCTGGTAAACATATAGTTCTTTATCACAGTGTATTACATGTCTTTATCTTTGGATGTATATTTAATACGATATATAGGGAAGTAGCCGGCATGGATGATGTTTGGTATCTGCTCTAGGAGGAAAGCATACAATCTTCCTTTTGATGGTACACATATAGTTCTTTATCACAGCGTATTACATGTCTTTCTCTTTGGATGTATATTTAATACGATATATAGGGAAGTAGCTCGCCTGGAGGGTGTTTTGTATTTGCTCTAGGAGGAGAGCATACAATCTTCCTTTTGATGGTACACATATAGTTCATTATCACAGTGTATTACATGTCTTTATCTTTGGATGTATATTTAATACGATATATAGGGAAGTAGCCGGCATGGATGATGTTTGGTAACTGCTCTAGGAAAAAAGCATTCAATCTTCCTTTTGGTGGTACACATATAGTTCTTTATCACAGTGTATTACATGTCTTTATCTTTGGATGTATATTTAATACGATATATAGGGAAGTAGCCGGCATGGATGATGCTTGCTATCTGCTCTAGGAGGAATGCATACAATCTTCCTTTTGATGGTACACATATAGTTCTTTATCACAGTGAATTACATGTCTTTATCTTTGGATGTATATTTAATACGATATATAGGGAAGTAGCCGGCATGGATGATGTTTGCTATCTGCTCTAGGAGGAAAGCATACAATCTTCCTTTTGCTGGTACACATATAGTTATTTATCACAGTGTATTACATGTCTTTATCTTTGGATTTATATTTAATACGATATATAGGGAAGTAGCCGGCATGGATGATGTTTGCTATCTGCTCTAGGAGGAAAGCATACAATCTTCCTTTTGCTGGTAAACATATAGTTCTTTATCACAGTGTATTACATGTCTTTATCTTTGGATGTATATTTAATACGATATATAGGGAAGTAGCCGGCATGGATGATGTTTGCTATCTGCTCTAGGAGGAAAGCATACAATCTTCCTTTTGCTGGTACACATATAGTTCTTTATCACAGTGTATTACATGTCTTTATCTTTGGATGTATATTTAATACGATATATAGGGAAGTAGCCGGCATGGATGATGTTTGGTATCTGCTCTAGGAGGAAAGCATACAATCTTCCTTTTGATGGTACACATATAGTTCTTTATCACAGCGTATTACATGTCTTTATCTTTGGATGTATATTTAATACGATATATAGGGAAGTAGCTCGCCTGGAGGGTGTTTTGTATTTGCTCTAGGAGGAGAGCATACAATCTTCCTTTTGATGGTACACATATAGTTCTTTATCACAGTGTATTACATGCCTTTATCTTTGGATGTATATTTAATACGATATATAGGGAAGTAGCCGGCATGGATGATGCTTGGTATCTGCTCTAGGAGGAAAGCATACAATCTTCCTTTTGATGGTACACATATAGTTCTTTATCACAGTGTATTACATGTCTTTATCTTTGGATGTATATTTAATACGATATATAGGGATGTAGCCGGCATGGATGATGTTTGGTATCGGCTCTAGGGGGAGAGCATACAATCTTCCTTTTGCTGTTACACGTATAGTTCTTTATCACAGTGTATTACATGTCTATATCTTTGGATGTATATTTAATACGATTAATAGGGAAGTAGCCGGCATGGATGATGTTTGCTATCTGCTCTAGGAGGAAAGCATACAATCTTCCTTTTGATGGTACACATATAGTTCTTTATCACAGTGTATTACATGTCTTTATCTTTGGATGTATATTTAATACGATATATAGGGAAGTAGCCGGCATGGATGATGTTTGGTATCTGCTCTAGGAGGAAAGCATACAATCTTCCTTTTGCTGGTAAACATATAGTTTTTTATCACAGTGTATTACATGTCTTTATCTTTGGATGTATATTTAATACGATATATAGGGAAGTATCCGGCATGGATGATGTTTGCTATCTGCTCTAGGAGGAAAGCATACAATCTTCCTTTTGCTGTTACAAGTATAGTTCTTTATCACAGTGTATTACATGTCTTTATTTTTGGATGTATATTTAGTACGATATATAGGGAAGTAGCCGGCATGGATGATGTTTGGTATCTGCTCTAGGAGGAAAGCATACAATCTTCCTTTTGCTGGTAAACATATAGTTCTTTATCACAGTGTATTACATGTCTTTATCTTTGGATGTATATTTAATACGATATATAGGGAAGTAGCCGGCATGGATGATGTTTGGTATCTGCTCTAGGAGGAAAGCATACAATCTTCCTTTTGATGGTACACATATAGTTCTTTATCACAGTGTATTACATGTCTCTATCTTTGGATGTATATTTAATACGATATATAGGGAAGTAGCCGGCATGGATGATGTTTGCTATCTGCTCTAGGAGGAAAGCATACAATCTTCCTTTTGATGGTACACATATAGTTCTTTATCACAGTGTATTACATGTCTTTATCTTTGGATGTATATTTAATACGATATATAGGGAAGTAGACGGCATTGATGATGTTTGCTATCTGCTCTAGGAGGAAAGCATACAATCTTCCTTTTGCTGGTACACATAAAGTTTTTATCACAGTGTATTACATGTCTTTATCTTTGGATGTATATTTAATACGATATATAGGGAAGTAGCTCGCCTGGAGGGTGTTTTGTATTTGCTCTAGGAGGAGAGAATACAATCTTCCTTTTGCTGTTACACGTATAGTTCTTTATCACAGTGTATTACATGTCTATATCTTTGGATGTATATTTAATACGATATATAGGGAAGTAGCCGGCATGGATGATGTTTGCTATCTGCTCTAGGAGGAAAGCATACAATCTTCCTTTTGATGGTACACATATATTTCTTTATCACAGTGTATTACATGTCTTTATCTTTGAATGTATATTTAATACGATATATAGGGAAGTAGCCGGCATGGATGATGTTTGGTATCTGCTCTAGGAGGAAAGCATTCAATCTTCCTTTTGATGGTACACATATAGTTCTTTATCACAGTGTATTACATGTCTTTATCTTTGGATGTATATTTAATACGATATATAGGGAAGTAGCCGGCATGGATGATGCTTGCTATCTGCTCTAGGAAGAAAACATACAATCTTCCTTTTGCTGGTACACATATAGTTCTTTATCACAGTGTATTACATGTCTTTATCTTTGGATGTATATTTAATACGATATATAGGGAAGTAGCCGGCATGGATGATGTTTGCTATCTGCTCTAGTAGGAAAGCATACAATCTTCCTTTTGCTGGTACACATATAGTTCTTTATCACAGTGTATTACATGTCTTTATCTTTGGATGTATATTTAATACGATATATAGGGAAGTAGCCGGCATGGATGATGTTTGGTATCTGCTCTAGGAGGAAAGCATACAATCTTCCTTTTGATGGTACAAATATACTTCTTTATCACAGTGTATTACATGTCTTTATCTTTGGATGTAAATTTAATATGATATATAGGGAAGTAGCCGGCATGGATGATGTTTGGTATCTGCTCTAGGAGGAAAGCATACAATCTTCGTTTTGATGGTACACATATAGTTCTTTATCACAGTGTATTACATGTCTTTATCATTGGATGTATATTTAATACGATATACAGGGAAGTAGCCGGCATGGATGATGTTTGGTATCGGCTCTAGGGGGAGAGCATACAATCTTCCTTTTGCTGTTACACGTATAGTTCTTTATCACAGTGTATTACATGTCTATATCTTTGGATGTATATTTAATACGATATATAGGGAAGTAGCCGGCATGGATGATGTTTGCTATCTGCTCTAGGAGGAAAGCATACAATCTTCCTTTTGCTGGTACACATATAGTTCTTTATCACAGTGTATTACATGTCTTTATCTTTGGATGTATATTTAATACGATATATAGGGAAGTAGCCGGCATGGATGATGTTTGGTATCTGCTCTAGGAGGAAAGCATACAATCTTCCTTTTGATGGTACACATATAGTTCTTTATCACAGCGTATTACATGTCTTTATCTTTGGATGTATATTTAATACGATATATAGGGAAGTAGCTCGCCTGGAGGGTGTTTTGTATTTGCTCTAGGAGGAGAGCATACAATCTTCCTTTTGATGGTACACATATAGTTCTTTATCACAGTGTATTACATGCCTTTATCTTTGGATGTATATTTAATACGATATATAGGGAAGTAGCCGGCATGGATGATGCTTGGTATCTGCTCTAGGAGGAAAGCATACAATCTTCCTTTTGATGGTACACATATAGTTCTTTATCACAGTGTATTACATGTCTTTATCTTTGGATGTATATTTAATACGATATATAGGGATGTAGCCGGCATGGATGATGTTTGGTATCGGCTCTAGGGGGAGAGCATACAATCTTCCTTTTGCTGTTACACGTATAGTTCTTTATCACAGTGTATTACATGTCTATATCTTTGGATGTATATTTAATACGATTAATAGGGAAGTAGCCGGCATGGATGATGTTTGGTATCTGCTCTAGGAGGAAAGCATACAATCTTCCTTTTGCTGGTAAACATATAGTTCTTTATCACAGTGTATTACATGTCTTTATCTTTGGATGTATATTTAATACGATATATAGGGAAGTATCCGGCATGGATGATGTTTGCTATCTGCTCTAGGAGGAAAGCATACAATCTTCCTTTTGCTGTTACAAGTATAGTTCTTTATCACAGTGTATTACATGTCTTTATTTTTGGATGTATATTTAGTACGATATATAGGGAAGTAGCCGGCATGGATGATGTTTGGTATCTGCTCTAGGAGGAAAGCATACAATCTTCCTTTTGCTGGTAAACATATAGTTCTTTATCACAGTGTATTACATGTCTTTATCTTTGGATGTATATTTAATACGATATATAGGGAAGTAGCCGGCATGGATGATGTTTGGTATCTGCTCTAGGAGGAAAGCATACAATCTTCCTTTTGATGGTACACATATAGTTCTTTATCACAGTGTATTACATGTCTCTATCTTTGGATGTATATTTAATACGATATATAGGGAAGTAGCCGGCATGGATGATGTTTGCTATCTGCTCTAGGAGGAAAGCATACAATCTTCCTTTTGATGGTACACATATAGTTCTTTATCACAGTGTATTACATGTCTTTATCTTTGGATGTATATTTAATACGATATATAGGGAAGTAGACGGCATTGATGATGTTTGCTATCTGCTCTAGGAGGAAAGCATACAATCTTCCTTTTGCTGGTACACATAAAGTTTTTATCACAGTGTATTACATGTCTTTATCTTTGGATGTATAATTAATACGATATATAGGGAAGTAGCTCGCCTGGAGGGTGTTTTGTATTTGCTCTAGGAGGAGAGAATACAATCTTCCTTTTGCTGTTACACGTATAGTTCTTTATCACAGTGTATTACATGTCTATATCTTTGGATGTATATTTAATACGATATATAGGGAAGTAGCCGGCATGGATGATGTTTGCTATCTGCTCTAGGAGGAAAGCATACAATCTTCCTTTTGATGGTACACATATAGTTCTTTATCACAGTGTATTACATGTCTTTATCTTTGAATGTATATTTAATACGATATATAGGGAAGTAGCCGGCATGGATGATGTTTGGTATCTGCTCTAGGAGGAAAGCATTCAATCTTCCTTTTGATGGTACACATATAGTTCTTTATCACAGTGTATTACATGTCTTTATCTTTGGATGTATATTTAATACGATATATAGGGAAGTAGCCGGCATGGATGATGCTTGCTATCTGCTCTAGGAAGAAAACATACAATCTTCCTTTTGCTGGTACACATATAGTTCTTTATCACAGTGTATTACATGTCTTTATCTTTGGATGTATATTTAATACGATATATAGGGAAGTAGCCGGCATGGATGATGTTTGCTATCTGCTCTAGTAGGAAAGCATACAATCTTCCTTTTGCTGGTACACATATAGTTCTTTATCACAGTGTATTACATGTCTTTATCTTTGGATGTATATTTAATACGATATATAGGGAAGTAGCCGGCATGGATGATGTTTGGTATCTGCTCTAGGAGGAAAGCATACAATCTTCCTTTTGATGGTACACATATACTTCTTTATCACAGTGTATTACATGTCTTTATCTTTGGATGTAAATTTAATATGATATATAGGGAAGTAGCCGGCATGGATGATGTTTGGTATCTGCTCTAGGAGGAAAGCATACAATCTTCGTTTTGATGGTACACATATAGTTCTTTATCACAGTGTATTACATGTCTTTATCATTGGATGTATATTTAATACGATATACAGGGAAGTAGCCGGCATGGATGATGTTTGGTATCGGCTCTAGGGGGAGAGCATACAATCTTCCTTTTGCTGTTACACGTATAGTTCTTTATCACAGTGTATTACATGTCTATATCTTTGGATGTATATTTAATACGATATATAGGGAAGTAGCCGGCATGGATGATGTTTGCTATCTGCTCTAGGAGGAAAGCATACAATCTTCCTTTTGATGGTACACATATAGTTTTTATCACAGTGTATTACATGTCTTTATCTTTGGATGTATATTTAATACGATATATAGGGAAGTAGCCGGCATGGATGATGTTTGGTATCTGCTCTAGGAGGAAAGCATTCAATCTTCCTTTTGATGGTACACATATAGTTCTTTATCACAGTGTATTACATGTCTTTATCTTTGGATGTATATTTAATACGATATATAGGGAAGTAGCCGGCATGGATGATGCTTGCTATCTGCTCTAGGAGGAAAGCATACAATCTTCCTTTTGCTGGTAAACATATAGTTCTTTATCACAGTGTATTACATGTCTTTAACTTTCGATGTATATTTAATACGATATATAGGGAAGTAGCCGGCATGGATGATGTTTGCTATCTGCTCTAGGAGGAAAGCATACAATCTTAATTGTGCTGGTACACATATAGTTCTTTATCACAGTGTATTACATGTCTTTATCTTTGGATGTATATTTAATACGATATTTAGGGAAGTAGCCGGCATGGATGATGTTTGCTATCTGCTCTAGGAGGAAAGCATACAATCTTCCTTTTCCTGGTAAACATATAGTTTTTTATCACAGTGTATTACATGTCTTTATCTTTGGATGTATATTTAATACGATATATAGGGAAGTAGCCGGCATGCATGATGTTTGCTATCTGCTCTAGGAGGAAAGCATACAATCTTCCTTTTGCTGGTACACATAAAGTTCTTTATCACAGTGTATTACATGTCTTTATCTTTGGATGTATATCTAATACGATATATAGGGAAGTAGCCGGCATGGATGATGTTTGGTATCTGCTCTAGGAGGAAAGCATACAATCTTCCTTTTGATGGTACACATATAGTTCTTTATCACAGCGTATTACATGTCTTTATCTTTGGATGTATATTTAATACGATATATAGGGAAGTAGCTCGCCTGGAGGGTGTTTTGTATTTGCTCTAGGAGGAGAGCATACAATCTTCCTTTTGATGGTACACATATAGTTCTTTATCACAGTGTATTACATGCCTTTATTTTTGGATGTATATTTAATACGATATATAGGGAAGTAGCCGGCATGGATGATGCTTGGTATCTGCTCTAGGAGAAAAGCATACAATCTTCCTTTTGATGGTACACATATAGTTCTTTATCACAGTGTATTACATGTCTTTATCTTTGGATGTATATTTAATACGATATATAGGGAAGTAGCCGGCATGGATGATGTTTGGTATCGGCTCTAGGGGGAGAGAATACAATCTTCCTTTTGCTGTTACACGTATAGTTCTTTATCACAGTGTATTACATGTCTATATCTTTGGATGTATATTTATTACGATATATAGGGAAGTAGCCGGCATGGATGATGTTTGCTATCTGCTGTAGGAGGAAAGCATACAATCTTCCTTTTGATGGTACACATATAGCTCTTTATCACAGTGTATTACATGTCTTTATCTTTGGATGTATATTTAATACGATTTATAGGGAAGTAGCCGGCATGAATGATGTTTGGTATCTGCTCTAGGAGGAAAGCATTCAATCTTCCTTTTGATGGTACACATATAGTTCTTTATCACAGTGTATTACATGTCTTTATCTTTGGATGTATATTTAATACGATATATAGGGAAGTAGCCGGCATGGATGATGCTTGCTATCTGCTCTATGAAGAAAGCATACAATCTTCCTTTTGCTGGTACACATATAGTTCTTTATCACAGTGTATTACATGTCTTTATCTTTGGATGTATATTTAATACGATATATAGGGAAGTAGCCGGCATGGATGATGTTTAGTATCTGCTCTGGGAGGAAAGCATACAATCTTCCTTTTGCTGGTAATCATTAAGTTCTTTATCACAGCGTATTACATGTCTTTATCTTTGGATGTATATCTAATACGATATATAGGGAAGTAGCTCGCCTGGAGGGTGTTTTGTATTTGCTCTAGGAGGAGAGCATACGATCTTCTTTTTGATGGTACACATATAGTTCTTTATCACAGTGTATTACATGCCTTTATCTTTGGATGTATATTTAATACGATATATAGGGAAGTAGCCGGCATGGATGATGTTTGGTATCGGCTCTAGGGGGAGAGCATACAATCTTCCTTTTGCTGTTACACGTATAGTTCTTTATCACAGTGTATTACATGTCTATATCTTTGGATGTATATTTAATACGATATATAGGGAAGTAGCCGGCATGGATGATGTTTGCTATCTGCTCTAGGTGGAAAGCATACAATCTTCCTTTTGATGGTACACATATAGTTCTTTATCACAGTGTATTACATGTCTTTATCTTTGGATGTATATTTAATACGATATATAGGGAAGTAGCCGGCATGGATGATGTTTGGTATCTGCTCTAGGAGGAAAGCATTCAATCTTCCTTTTGATGGTACACATATAGTTCTTTATCACAGTGTATTACATTTCTTTATCTTTGGATGTATATTTAATACGATATATAGGGAAGTAGCCGGCATGGATGATGCTTGCTATCTGCTCTAGGAGGAAAGCATACAATCTTCCTTTTGATGGTACACATATAGTTCTTTAACACAGTGTATTACATGTATTTATCTTTGAATGTATATTTAATACGATATATAGGGAAGTAGCCGGCATGGATGATGTTTGCTATCTGCTCTAGGAGGAAAGCATACAATCTTCCTTTTGCTGGTACACATATAGTTCTTTATCACAGTGTATTACATGTCTTTATCTTTGGATGTATATTTAATACGATATATAGGGAAGTAGCCGGCATGGATGATGTTTGCTATCTGCTCTAGGAGGAAAGCATACAATCTTCCTTTTGCTGGTAAACATATAGTTCTTTATCACAGTGTATTACATGTCTTTATCTTTGGATGTATATTTAATACGATATATAGGGAAGTAGCCGGCATGGATGATGTTTGCTATATGCTCTAGGAGGAAAGCATACAATCTTCCTTTTGCTGGTACACATAAAGTTCTTTATCATAGTGTATTACATGTCTTTATCTTTGGATGTATATTTAATACGATATATAGGGAAGTAGCCGGCATGGATGATGTTTGGTATCTGCTCTAGGAGGAAAGCATACAATCTTCCTTTTGATGGTACACATATAGTTCTTTATCACAGCGTATTACATGTCTTTATCTTTGGATGTATATTTAATACGATATATAGGGAAGTAGCTCGCCTGGAGGGTGTTTTGTATTTGCTCTAGGAGGAGAGCATACAATCTTCCTTTTGATGGTACACATATAGTTCTTTATCACAGTGTATTACATGTATTTATCTTTGAATGTATATTTAATACGATATATAGGGAAGTAGCCGGCATGGATGATGTTTGCTATCTGCTCTAGGAGGAAAGCATACAATCTTCCTTTTGCTGGTACACATATAGTTCTTTATCACAGTGTATTACATGTCTTTATCTTTGGATGTATATTTAATACGATATATAGGGAAGTAGCCGGCATGGATGATGTTTGCTATCTGCTCTAGGAGGAAAGCATACAATCTTCCTTTTGCTGGTACACATATAGTTCTTTATCACAGTGTATTACATGTCTTTATCTTTGGATGTATATTTAATACGATATATAGGGAAGTAGCCGGCATGGATGATGTTTAGTATCTGCTCTGGGAGGAAAGCATACAATCTTCCTTTTGCTGGTAATCATTAAGTTCTTTATCACAGCGTATTACATGTCTTTATCTTTGGATGTATATCTAATACGATATATAGGGAAGTAGCTCGCCTGGAGGGTGTTTTGTATTTGCTCTAGGAGGAGAGCATACGATCTTCTTTTTGATGGTACACATATAGTTCTTTATCACAGTGTATTACATGCCTTTATCTTTGGATGTATATTTAATACGATATATAGGGAAGTAGCCGGCATGGATGATGTTTGGTATCGGCTCTAGGGGGAGAGCATACAATCTTCCTTTTGCTGTTACACGTATAGTTCTTTATCACAGTGTATTACATGTCTATATCTTTGGATGTATATTTAATACGATATATAGGGAAGTAGCCGGCATGGATGATGTTTGCTATCTGCTCTAGGTGGAAAGCATACAATCTTCCTTTTGATGGTACACATATAGTTCTTTATCACAGTGTATTACATGTCTTTATCTTTGGATGTATATTTAATACGATATATAGGGAAGTAGCCGGCATGGATGATGTTTGGTATCTGCTCTAGGAGGAAAGCATTCAATCTTCCTTTTGATGGTACACATATAGTTCTTTATCACAGTGTATTACATTTCTTTATCTTTGGATGTATATTTAATACGATATATAGGGAAGTAGCCGGCATGGATGATGCTTGCTATCTGCTCTAGGAGGAAAGCATACAATCTTCCTTTTGATGGTACACATATAGTTCTTTAACACAGTGTATTACATGTATTTATCTTTGAATGTATATTTAATACGATATATAGGGAAGTAGCCGGCATGGATGATGTTTGCTATCTGCTCTAGGAGGAAAGCATACAATCTTCCTTTTGCTGGTACACATATAGTTCTTTATCACAGTGTATTACATGTCTTTATCTTTGGATGTATATTTAATACGATATATAGGGAAGTAGCCGGCATGGATGATGTTTGCTATCTGCTCTAGGAGGAAAGCATACAATCTTCCTTTTGCTGGTAAACATATAGTTCTTTATCACAGTGTATTACATGTCTTTATCTTTGGATGTATATTTAATACGATATATAGGGAAGTAGCCGGCATGGATGATGTTTGCTATATGCTCTAGGAGGAAAGCATACAATCTTCCTTTTGCTGGTACACATAAAGTTCTTTATCATAGTGTATTACATGTCTTTATCTTTGGATGTATATTTAATACGATATATAGGGAAGTAGCCGGCATGGATGATGTTTGGTATCTGCTCTAGGAGGAAAGCATACAATCTTCCTTTTGATGGTACACATATAGTTCTTTATCACAGCGTATTACATGTCTTTATCTTTGGATGTATATTTAATACGATATATAGGGAAGTAGCTCGCCTGGAGGGTGTTTTGTATTTGCTCTAGGAGGAGAGCATACAATCTTCCTTTTGATGGTACACATATAGTTCTTTATCACAGTGTATTACATGTCTTTATCTTTGGATGTATATTTAATACGATATATAGGGAAGTAGCCGGCATGGATGATGTTTGGTATCTGCTCTAGGAGGAAAGCATACAATCTTCCTTTTGATGGTACACATATAGTTCTTTATCACAGCGTATTACATGTCTTTATCTTTGGATGTATATTTAATACGATATATAGGGAAGTAGCTCGCCTGGAGGGTGTTTTGTATTTGCTCTAGGAGGAGAGCATTCAATCTTCCTTTTGATGGTACACATATAGTTCTTTATCACAGTGTATTACATGTCTATATCTTTGGATGTATATTTAATACGATATATAGGGAAGTAGCCGGCATGGATGATGTATGCTATCTGCTCTAGGAGGAAAGCATACAATCTTCCTTTTGCTGGTAAACATATAGTTCTTTATCACAGTGTATTACATGTCTTTATCTTTGGATGTATATTTAATACGATATATAGGGAAGTAGCCGGCATGGATGATGTTTGGTATCTGCTCTAGGAGGAAAGCATACAATCTTCCTTTTGCTGGTACACATATAGTTCTTTATCACAGTGTATTACATGTCTTTATCTTTGGATGTATATTTAATACGATATATAGGGAAGTAGCCGGCATGGATGATGTTTGGTATCTGCTCTAGGAGGAAAGCATACAATCTTCCTTTTGATGGTACACATATAATTCTTTATCACAGCGTATTACATGTCTTTATCTTTAGATGTATATTTAATACGATATATAGGGAAGTAGCTCGCCTGGAGGGTGTTTTGTATTTGCTCTAGGAGGAGAGCATACAATCTTCCTTTTGATGGTACACATATAGTTCTTTATCACAGTGTATTACATGCCTTTATCTTTGGATGTATATTTAATACGATATATAGGGAAGTAGCCGGCATGGATGATGTTTGGTATCTGCTCTAGGAGGAAAGCATACAATCTTCCTTTTGATGGTACACATATAGTTCTTTATCACAGTGTATTACATGTCTTTATCTTTGGATGTATATTTAATACGATATATAGGGAAGTAGCCGGCATGGATGATGTTTGGTATCGGCTCTAGGGGGAGAGCATACAATCTTCCTTTTGCTGTTACACGTATAGTTCTTTATCACAGTGTATTACATGTCTATATCTTTGGATGTATATTTAATACGATATATAGGGAAGTAGCCGGCATGGATGATGTTTGCTATCTGCTCTAGGAGGAAAGCATACAATCTTCCTTTTGATGGTACACATATAGTTCTTTATCACAGTGTATTACATGTCTTTATCTTTGGATGTATATTTAATACGATATATAGGGAAGTAGCCGGCATGGATGATGTTTGGTATCTGCTCTAGGAGGAAAGCATTCAATCTTCCTTTTGATGGTACACATATAGTTCTTTATCACAGTGTATTACATGTCTTTATCTTTGGTTGTATATTTAATACGATATATAGGGAAGTAGCCGGCATGGATGATGCTTGCTATCTGCTCTAGGAGGAAAGCATACAATCTTCCTTTTGATGGTACACATATAGTTCTTTAACACAGTGTATTACATGTCTTTATCTTTGGATGTATATTTAATACGATATATAGGGAAGTAGCCGGCATGGATGATGTTTGCTATCTGCTCTAGGAGGAAAGCATACAATCTTCCTTTTGCTGGTACACATATAGTTCTTTATCACAGTGTAATACATGTCTTTATCTTTGGATGTATATTTAATACGATATATAGGGAAGTAGCCGGCATGGATGATGTTTGCTATCTGCTCTAGGAGGAAAGCATATAATCTTCCTTTTGCTGGTACACATATAGTTCTTTATCACAGTGTATTACATGTCTTTATCTTTGGATGTATATTTAATACGATATATAGGGAAGTAGCCGGCATGGATGATGTTTGGTATCTGCTCTAGGAGGAAAGCATTCAATCTTCCTTTTGATGGTACACATATAGTTCTTTATCACAGTGTATTACATGTCTTTATCTTTGGATGTATATTTAATACGATATATAGGGAAGTAGCCGGCATGGATGATGCTTGCTATCTGCTCTAGGAGGAAAGCATACAATCTTCCTTTTGATGGTACACATATAGTTCTTTAACACAGTGTATTACATGTCTTTATCTTTGGATGTATATTTAATACGATATATAGGGAAGTAGCCGGCATGGATGATGTTTGCTATCTGCTCTAGGAGGAAAGCATACAATCTTCCTTTTGCTGGTACACATATAGTTCTTTATCACAGTGTAATACATGTCTTTATCTTTGGATGTATATTTAATACGATATATAGGGAAGTAGCCGGCATGGATGATGTTTGCTATCTGCTCTAGGAGGAAAGCATATAATCTTCCTTTTGCTGGTACACATATAGTTCTTTATCACAGTGTATTACATGTCTTTATCTTTGGATGTATAGTTAATACGATATATAGGGAAGTAGCCAGCATGGATGATGTTTGCTATCTGCTCTAGGAGGAAAGCATACAATCTTCCTTTTGCTGGTAAACATATAGTTCTTTATCACAGTGTATTACATGTCTTTATCTTTGGATGTATATTTAATACGATATATAGGGAAGTAGCCGGCATGGATGATGTTTGCTATCTGCTCTAGGAGGAAAGCATACAATCTTTCTTTTGATGGTACACATATAGTTCTTTATCACAGCGTATTACATGTCTTTATCTTTGGATGTATATTTAATACGATATATAGGGAAGTAGCTCGCCTGGAGGGTGTTTTGTATTTGCTCTAGGAGGAGAGCATACAATCTTCCTTTTGATGGTACACATATAGTTCTTTATCACAGTGTATTACATGCCTTTATCTTTGGATGTATATTTAATACGATATATAGGGAAGTAGCCGGCATGGATGATGTTTGGTATCGGCTCTAGGGGGAGAGCATACAAGTAGGACTCGCCTTAGTTTGGCGCGCACCACCCCTAACTCAGCCGCTACGTAACCTAGAACTATAGGTGTAGTTTTGGATGATGCTGAAGGTCATCCCGGCCTTGACCCTAGACCAAGGGGTGGTTTCGACCACATTCAGAGGGGTGGGGGGTAGTTTTTCGAAAAAAAAAACTCGGCCGCTACGTAACCTAGGACTATAGGGGTAGTTTCGGATGATGCGGGCGGACGTCGCGACCTTGATCCAAGCCATAGGGGTGGTTTTGTCCACGTTTAGAGGGGTGGGGGTAGTTTTTCGAAAAAAAATAAATTCCAACCAACTAACCTAAGCTAGCCAAAATGGATCAAACCTAACCTACGTGTGGGGGGTGACCTCGGCCACGTTCAGGACCATACCCGGGGGATGCTCCGGGGGTTGAGTGAGGGTGGGGGGTAGTTTTCGAAAAAATTTTGGAAAATCGTGTCTTGACTGATAGGGTGAGTCTAGAGTGCAATATCGCAACGGTAGGGGTAGTTTCACCTAAGGGTAGTTTTTAAATAAAATCTGAAATTGCCGAAAATCGATCGGCCGGATCAACAGACAGTACGGTATATGTGTAGAGCCCAATATGGAATACTGCGGGGGCGGGATCGCCAAGGGGTTGTTTTAAATAATATATGAAATTGCCAAAAATCGATCTGGTTGATCGAAAGACCGTCCGGGATATGTGTCCATTATGGTGGGCTGTGTGGGTGGTTTCACCGGTTTTCAGATTGCCAAAAATGATCGAGGTCCTAGGTAAAAGCCACCCAGGAGTCATGCTCGAGGTAAAGCCATCTCGAGGCCGGCCGTTAAGTAAAGCTTCTTAGGTAAAGTAACCCTGGAATAGCTTGGGTGGTGGGGGTAACTTTGGAAAGACTTAATGGTTATCTGATGACGTATCAGCGCTCGAGAAACTCTATGCAAGTAGTAGGCTCACCCTAACTATAGTGGTCTACCCCAAATGAATCGGGTGATGAGGGGCCCAGGGGTAAACGATTGCCAAACTCAAAATTAGTCTATCCTACTAAATTAATAAACAATACACTCAGCCTTTAAGTGAAGCTACACAAGAGCAGGGCTAGGATGGTTGCTATACCAACTACCAAGACAAATACCCCCACCAAGTCCTAGGTAAAGCTACCACAGAGTTAGACCTTAGGTAAAGCTAACACGGAGCAAAGCCTCGTGTAAAAGCTATCCCGAAGCCTTGCCCTAGGTAAAGTAACCCAGGAACCAGACCATCGGTAAAGCTACCACGGAGTCGGGGCTTAGGTAAAGCTACCATGGAGTTAGACCATAGGTAAAGCAAACACGGAGCAAGGACTCAGGTAAAAGCCATCTCGAAACCTGCCGATAGGTAAAGTAACCCTGGATTCAGGCATTAAGTAGGGGTGGTTATCAAATGAAATTGTCAAAAAATGATCGGTTAGATCAAACGACCAACGACCTACATAGAGTTCAAATAGTCAACAAGTTGAATCAACCAATCACAACGCAAGGGCCCGGTAGGTCTACGCAAACGGCCGCTGTAAGACGTGACATGTTAAGCATATATATGACAGCCCACATAATGTGTTAAACAAATATGCAAGCCTACATACATACTATGCTAGGCCGACATACTATGTCGGTAAATCACCGGCCAAAGCCTATATGAACTGAGATAGTTTCACCTCATATATCAGGTAGAAACACTGGCAGGCCACCGTATAATATGGGGAGTACTATAAGGTATAGCTAAACCAATATATACGATAGCCCACATAATGTGTTAAACAAATACGCAAGCTTGCATACATACTATGCTAGGCCTACATACATGAATCCCTAAATGCGCCTACTATGTCGGTAAATCACTGGCCACAGCCTATATGAACTGAGATAGTTTCACCTCATATATCAGGTAGAACCTGGCAATCGTATAATATGGGAAGTACTATAAGGTACATCTACCAATGCATAACCTATCAAGCCCACGTAAAGATTTAATATATCTGATGACGTACGAGCGACATGCGCACCTATAACCAGAGTGGCCTACCCCTAAATAAAATGGCTGATGCGGGGCAAAGGGTTATGATTGCCAAACTCAAAATTTCTCTATGCTACAAAATAATAAACAATGCAGCGAGGCCGTTTCGTATGAAGGAATACGTTTGGCCTACATGTACAGAATTGCAGCGATAACGCAATATCTTAAAACCGCAATGACAGCCGGTGACCGCTATAGCAAGCCTAAAACTCGAGCGGCCGTGTCGTTGTGAATCTAGGCGCATGTTTATGATCTGAATACTGTATCAAATTACTATGTAATATCGTCATACCACGGTATACATATATATAATCAGAAATCAGTGTAAATAATAAAATAGCATTAATGGATATATCCTATAGCTGCAAATGTATCTAGATATAAAAGGTATATATGGAGAAACACTAATAAAGAGGCCCATCACTAAACGTGAATAAATATATGTTATAAAACGATCCTAAAACGATGCTAAACCAACATGCATGCTATCATACATATTCGTATATACCATGTTAAGCCTACATACGTGATAGTCCACATAATGTGTTAAACAAATATGCATGTAAACCTACATAAATACTATGCTAAGCCGACTTACATGAATCCCTAAATGCGCCTACTATGTCGGTAAACCGCCGGCCAAAGCCTATATGATCTAAGCCTGACACACATTTACACCTCGTCTATCAGGTAGAACCTGGCAACCGTATAATAAGGGAAGTACTATATGGTATAGCTAACAATGCATAACCTATCACGCCCATCACGGTCAACAAATATTACAATATAATTAAAAAAAAAGTCGCGCAACCTATATACATACAGTGCTAAGCCAACATTCAGGCATATATACTATGTTAAAACAGCGTGCAATATACTCTAAATAGCCAAATATACGTTGTTAAACCAATATGCAGGTTAACCTATATACATCCCGTTACCCACATAAGCTTATATACTATGTTAAGCCAGTATACGTGATTGCCCTTTATAGTGTGTTCAATAAATATACGTGTAAACCAAATAAATACTATGGTAAGCCAACATGCATGCTATCATAGATAGGCGTATATACTATGTTAGGCCTACATATCGCGTTAAACAAACATGTGTAAGCCACCATACATATTATGCTAGGCCGACAAGGGCCTGAACACATTATATCCACTGCATAGGTTAGCTAAACGGCTATCACACACTATCCTACAGGTACCACATAATACCTGATCAATAACACGTAGTATCCAATGCATAGCCTGACGAAGGTTTAATATATAGTATCCAGAGGCCCCGCTAACGATTAACACGTTGTATCCATAAGGCCTACTATGTCGGTAAACCACAGGCCTAAGCTTATGTGATCAGAGCCTGACACACATTTTCACCCCGTCTATCAGATAGAACCTCAGGCAGGCGGCTGTATAATACGGGAAGTACTATATCGTATAGCTAACAATGCATAACCTATCACGCCCATGACGGTCAGCAAATACTACAATATAATTAAAAAAAGTCGCGCAACCTATATACATACAGTGCTAACCAATATAGGCATATATACTATGTTAAACCAGCATGCAATATACTCTAAATAGCCATATATGCGCTGTTAAACAAATATGCGTGTAAACCTACATAAATACTATGGTAAGCCAACATGCATGCTATCATACTATGTTAAGCCCAAATACATAATAGAATACATAATGTGTTAAACATATATGTGTGTAAGCCAGCATAGATATTATGCTAAGAAGACATGGACCTACAAAGTATAACACATTATATTCGGTGCATAGTTTAGCTAATGGATATCACACACTAACCTACAAGCTGCCCACAAATTACCACATAATACCTGATACATAGCCCGGATAATCATTAACGCATAGCGGCCGATGCAAGTCACGACTAGGGCTAACACAACATATTCAAACCATAGCCTGACTAGGGCTAACACATAGTATCCGATGAGAAGTATGAATACATAATATCCGTTGCATAGCTCGGCTAAAGTTCGTCATATAACACCCGAAGTATAGCTTGACAAACACATAGCATCTCATGAGCGGCGTGATATAAGGTAACACATAGTATCCGATACACAACCTAGGATCGAATATGACGTCATCCAGGTGGAGAACAAGATGGTGGCAATGTTGATACCGACTTCAAAAGGGCTATGGCCTGTGTAGGCTAGATCAAATAACCAACGTTTCAGCTAAACTACTGTCATACGCGTAGTTTAACCAACCAACATACGTGAAGTTCAAACGAACAGCATTGACACCAAGTCCAAATAGGCTATGGCGGCTATGCCCAGATCAACGTATCAGCTAATCAAAATGAAAAACTTACGCTAATCAACCAACATCTACACCGAAGTCAAATGGGTTATGGTTAGTGAAGGCACCGGCAAAAGCTTTAAGCCCTAGACATAATTATAGCTATCAACGCGTACCAAAATAGCTATGCAGAAACCGTCAAGGCCATTACACATATTGTCCAGGTATGTTCTCCATCAAACCGAGACTTTAGACACCATCTCTGTAAAACAGCTAACAAATTATACTCTACCACAATAGGTATGTCAAAACTGTTACCGACTCCTAATCTAAGACAATGGTTACGTAACGCCCTTTATCAATTTAAGACCTTAAGAGATATCTTCGTAAAGACAGCTACCAATCCATACTATATCACAATAGTTACGTTAGAGCTATCGCTGCTCACCCTACCATAATAGCTACGTACAGACGGTTAATATTGTATAACCTATCACAAGACTTATGTAAAAACAGCTAGGCATAACCTGTCACACAATAACTGCGTAAAGGCAGCTAACAAGGCCTACCCCATTAAAATAGCTACGAAAAGATAACATCCAATACATACCCTATCATATTAGCTATGTAAAGACAATAAATGCGTAAAGGCAGCTAACAATGCCTACCCCATTAAAATAGCTACGAAAAGATAACAACCAATACATAACTTATCATAATAGCTATGTAAAGACAGCTAAAGACGCATAACCTAACTCAGTAATGATTGCTATTAAATAATGAGCCATTACACTAGCCACGTAAAGACAGCTACCAACATCACAATAGCTACGTAAAAACAGTTATCGATCCGTGACCAAGATAATACTTACGTAAGATCTATATCAGTGCTAAGACAATAGCTCCGTAAGGAAAACCTACCACTTCATGAACTACGACAACAGCAAGGTGTGGACGGCTACCAATACATTACTTATCACAGCTAAAAACACATAACTCGTCACACTAGCTAAGTAAATAGCGCTACGATTGAATAGCCTATCACACAGGCTAATTGAGGGTCACTAACTAAACCATCACAATATCTCTGTACATGGCAGATGGCGTGATGATCCTCATCTTTATCGCACACCTAACAGTAGGTTAGGTTAGAAGCACTCTGGCTAGCTTAGGTTAGTGGGTTGAAAATAATTTTTTCTAAAAACTACCCCTCTAGACGTGGTTGAACACCTAACAGTAGGTTAGGTTAGAAGCACTCTGGCAAGCTTAGGTTAGTGGGTTGAAAATAATTTTTTCTAAAAACTACCCCTCTAGACGTGGTTGAACGCCCAACAGTAGGTTAGGTTAGAAGCACTCTGGCTAGCTTAGGTTAGTGGGTTGAAAATAATTTTTTCTAAAAACTACCCCTCTAGACGTGGTTGAACCCTCCCCCAAGGCTACGATCAAGGTCACATCGACCGCCTGCATCATCCAAAACCACCCCTAACTTTCAAAGGTCGGTCGTATCTCTATCACGGCCTATAGTTCTTTATCACAGTGTATTACATGTCTTTATCTTTGGATGTATATTTAATACGATATATAGGGAATTAGCCGGCATGGATGATGTTTGGTATCTGCTCTAGGAGGAAAGCATACAATCTTCCTTTTGATGGTACACATATAGTTCTTTATCACAGTGTATTACATGTCTTTATCTTTGGATGTATATTTAATACGATATATAGGGAAGTAGCCGGCATGGATGATGTTTGGTATCTGCTCTAGGAGGAAAGCATACAATCTTCCTTTTGATGGTACACATATAGTTCTTTATCACAGTGTATTACATGTCTTTACCTTTGGATGTATATTTAATACGATATATAGGTAAGTAGCCGGCATGGATGATGTTTGGTATCTGATCTAGGAGGAAAGCATATAATCTTCCTTTTGATGGTACACATATAGTTCTTTATCACAGTGTATTACATGTCTTTATCTTTGGATGTATATTTAATACGATATATAGGGAAGTAGCCGGCATGGATGATGTTTGGTATCTGATCTAGGAGGAAAGCATACAATCTTCCTTTTGATGGTACACATATAGTTCTTTATCACAGTGTATTACATGCCTTTATCTTTGGATGTATATTTAATACGATATATAGGGAAGTAGCCGGCATGGATGATGTTTGGTATCTGCTCTAGGAGGAAAGCATACAATCTTCCTTTTGATGGTACACTTATAGTTCTTTATCACAGTGTATTACATGTCTTTATCTTTGGATGTATATTTAATACGATATATAGGGAAGTAGCCGGCATGGATGATGTTTGGCATCTGCTCTAGGAGGAAAGCATACAATGTTCCTTTTGATGGTACACATATAGTTCTTTATCACAGGTTATTACATGTCTTTATCTTTGGATGTATATTTAATACGATATATAGGGAAGTAGCCGGCATGGATGATGTTTGGTATCTGATCTAGGAGGAAAGCATACAATCTTCCATTTGATGGTACACATATAGTTCTTTATCACAGTGTATTACATGTCTTTATCTTTGGATGTATATTTAATACGATATATAGGGAAGTAGCCGGCATGGATGATGTTTGGTATCTGCTCTAGGAGGAAAGCATACAATCTTCCTTTTGATGGTACACATATAGTTCTTTATCACAGGTTATTACATGTCTTTATCTTTGGATGTATATTTAATACGATATATAGGGAAGTAGCCGGCATGGATGATGTTTGGTATCTGATCTAGGAGGAAAGCATACAATCTTCCATTTGATGGTACACATATAGTTCTTTATCACAGTGTATTACATGTCTTTATCTTTGGATGTATATTTAATACGATATATAGGGAAGTAGCCGGCATGGATGATGTTTGGTATCTGCTCTAGGAGGAAAGCATACAATCTTCCTTTTGATGGTACACATATAGTTCTTTATCACAGGTTATTACATGTCTTTATCTTTGGATGTATATTTAATACGATATATAGGGAAGTAGCCGGCATGGATGATGTTTGGTATCTGCTCTAGGAGGAAAGCATACAATCTTCCTTTTGATGGTACACATATAGTTCTTTATCACAGTGTATTACATGTCTTTATCTTTGGATGTATATTTAATACGATATATAGGGAAGTAGCCGGCATGGATGATGTTTGGTATCTGCTCTAGGAGGAAAGCATACAATCTTCCTTTTGATGGTACACATATAGTTCTTTATCACAGTGTATTATATGTCTTTATCTTTGGATGTATATTTAATACGATATATAGGGAAGTAGCCGGCATGGATGATGTTTGGTATCTGCTCTAGGAGGAAAGCATACAATCTTCCTTTTGATGGTACACATATAGTTCTTTATCACAGTGTATTACATGTCTTTATCTTTGGGTGTATATTTAATACGATATATAGGGAAGTAGCCGGCATGGATGATGTTTGGTATCTGCTCTAGGAGGAAAGCATACAATCTTCCTTTTGATGGTACACATATAGTTCTTTATCACAGTGTATTACATGTCTTTATCTTTGGATGTATATTTAATACGATATATAGGGAAGTAGCCGGCATGGATGATGTTTGGTATCTGATCTAGGAGGAAAGCATACAATCTTCCTTTTGATGGTACACATATAGTTCTTTATCACAGTGTATTACATGTCTTTATCTTTGGATGTATATTTATTACGATATATAGGGAAGTAGCCGGCATGGATGATGTTTGGTATCTGCTCTAGGAGGAAAGCATACAATCTTCCTTTTGTTGGTACACATATAGTTCTTTATCACAGTGTATTACCTGTCTTTATCTTTGGATGTATATTTAATACGATATATAGGGAAGTAGCCGGCATGGATGATGTTTGGTATCTGCTCTAGGAGGAAAGCATACAATCTTCCTTTTGATGGTACACATATAGTTCTTTATCATAGTGTATTACATGTCTTTATCTTTGGATGTATATTTAATACGATATATAGGGAAGTAGCCGGCATGGATGATGTTTGGTATCTGCTCTAAGAGGAAAGCATACAATCTTCCTTTTGATGGTACTCATATAGTTCTTTATCACAGTGTATTACATGTCTTTATCTTTGGATGTATATTAATTACGATATATAGGGAAGTAGCCGGCATGGATGATGTTTGGTATCTGCTCTAGGAGGAAAGCATACAATCTTCCTTTTGAGGGTACACATATAGTTCTTTATCACAGTGTATTACATGTCTTTATCTTTGAATGTATATTTAATACGATATATAGGAAGTAGCCGGCATGGATGATGTTTGCTATCTGCTCTAGGAGGAAAGCATATAATCTTCCTTTTGATGGTACACATATAGTTCTTTATCACAGTGTATTACATGTCTTTATCTTTGGATGTATATTTAATACGATATATAGGGAAGTAGCCGGCGTGGATGATGTTTGGTATCTGCTCTAGGAGGACAGCATACAATCTTCTTTTTGATGGTACACATATAGTTCTTTATCACAGTGTATTACATGTCTTTATCTTTGGATGTATATTTAATACGATATATAGGGAAGTAGCCGGCATGGATGATGTTTGGTATCTGCTCTAGGAGGAAAGCATACAATCTTCCTTTTGTTGGTACACATATAGTTCTTTATCACAGTGTATTACCTGTCTTTATCTTTGGATGTATATTTAATACGATATATAGGGAAGTAGCCGGCATGGATGATGTTTGGTATCTGCTCTAGGAGGAAAGCATACAATCTTCCTTTTGATGGTACACATATAGTTCTTTATCATAGTGTATTACATGTCTTTATCTTTGGATGTATATTTATTACGATATATAGGGAAGTAGCCGGCATGGATGATGTTTGGTATCTGCTCTAGGAGGAAAGCATACAATCTTCCTTTTGATGGTACACATATAGTTCTTTATCACAGTGTATTACATGTCTTTATCTTTGGATGTATATTTAATACGATATATAGGGAAGTAGCCGGCATGGATGATGTTTGGTATCTGCTCTAAGAGGAAAGCATACAATCTTCCTTTTGATGGTACTCATATAGTTCTTTATCACAGTGTATTACATGTCTTTATCTTTGGATGTATATTAATTACGATATATAGGGAAGTAGCCGGCATGGATGATGTTTGGTATCTGCTCTAGGAGGAAAGCATACAATCTTCCTTTTGAGGGTACACATATAGTTCTTTATCACAGTGTATTACATGTCTTTATCTTTGAATGTATATTTAATACGATATATAGGAAGTAGCCGGCATGGATGATGTTTGCTATCTGCTCTAGGAGGAAAGCATATAATCTTCCTTTTGATGGTACACATATAGTTCTTTATCACAGTGTATTACATGTCTTTATCTTTGGATGTATATTTAATACGATATATAGGGAAGTAGCCGGCGTGGATGATGTTTGGTATCTGCTCTAGGAGGACAGCATACAATCTTCTTTTTGATGGTACACATATAGTTCTTTATCACAGTGTATTACATGTCTTTATCTTTTGATGTATATTTAATACGATATATAGGGAAGTAGCCGGCATGGATGATGTTTGCTATCTGCTCTAGGAGGAAAGCATACAATCTTCCTTTTGATGGTACACATATAGTTCTTTATCACAGTGTATTACATGTCTTTATCTTTGGATGTATATTTAATACGATATATAGGGAAGTAGCCGGCATGGATGATGTTTGGTATCTGCTCTAGGAGGAAAGCATACAATCTTCCTTTTGCTGTTACACGTATAGTTCTTCATCACAGTGTAATACGTCTTTTTCTTTTGCCCCATCTTCTTCACTATATGTAAGGGATGATGTATATACATGGAGGGTACTTCTTATCTGTTCTAGGGGGAAAGCATATGAATTTACCATTGCTGTTACACGTAAAGTCCTTACCTTTTGCTGTTACAAGTATAGTTTTTAATCACAGTATAATACATGTCATTATCTTGGGGATGTATATTTAACATGATATGTAAGGAGGTAACCGGCATGGACTAGCTTTGGTATTTGCTCTAGGAGGAAAGCATACAAACTCACATTCGGCCTGTTAATGGTTAGATTACGAGAGTTGCTTAAGTAAGAGCAAGTGTGAGTTGTTTAATCAATGTAATAAAGTTAAACAACAAAGCCTGCCACAGATACGGTAAATTCTTTAAACTCGACCGAAATATAAACTCCCTTTAGAGGTTTGAAAACAGAATTGGAGATATTTGGAAAACAGAATTAATTTATTCTGGGAAAATTAGAAGCCATTGTATGCATAACATGAGCTAATGCCACACTAATGACCTTAAATAATATCGGTAAATAGTGAAATTTCAAGAAAAGGTTTAAAAATGTGGAATATAAATTTTGTAATAAATTGAAACAAGAAGAAAATAAAAATCCGAATGTCAGGCAATCTCTGTTGAAAGACGAAATTGATTAAACATAATGTATTTTCTCATCAGAAGTAAATTATACATGCCACAGTGTCTGCGCATCATGGTAAACGTAAAATAGAACAGGAAATTGTGGCATTTATTTCTACCTAAAAGAAGGTTCATCTCTTCTGAAATGATCAAATAAAACAGAATGTGCCTTTTTAAAGTAATTTATTAATAGTGTCATTTTTTTACAAGTACTTTTTTAGAATACCATCCCATTTTTTTAATGCTGCTACAGCTATATGTTTATTATAAAATAATTTAATTATTTTTACTAGTAATGACAAAGAAATACCTGTAAGGAAATGGGAATAGATACAAATATTTGTGTATTATTCATACATACTGTATATAAAATATAGTATTTAAAATAATTTGAAAAAAAATTACTGAAATGAAATGAATCATTTAACTGGCAAAGCTCAAGCATTACAGATTATCTATGACACTGAATTCGCATAGCACTAAAAGCTTTAGGTACACATTGTGCTATATGAATGCATGCAGACTGCAATCAGGTAGCTGCCATATCTGTGACCTACAAATGGATTTTTCAAATGAATCTATTTACATAACTACAAGTCATTTAGAAAATTTATAATACATGAAATCATAGTAAATATAGATTTGGTTTGATATTTATGATGTTGTGATGTAGAATGAAAATATTGCAACCATCAAAATCTAGATATAAATAATTCATTTTAGGATGTAAAAATGTTTAAATCAAACTTACCGTCGGCATCACATTTACTGCGGTTCTTGTAGTTGCACAATACGACGTCAACTTCTCCTGCGTCGGACATTTTAGCGATAATATCATCTACCTGTCCCAAAATAATTAAAACCATATTATAACAAAATTAAATTAGTCTAAATGAATACTATAAAATATAAATAAAAATAATATAATAAATTATGACGATAATTGAGAAAGAAGGAGAAAGAAGAGTGTGGTAAGATAATAATTGTCCCTAAACATTCCATTTATATAAAAGTTGAGTAGAATCAAGTAATACAAAAAAAATTAAAGTTAATTCCTATTGAGGTCAACAAAGAAAGATTTTATTTTAGTTACTTTTTATTTTATAATTACAATTAATATAATAATATGTATACATATGACAGAATAACAGTTTTAAGTGTCAAAATGTCAAAATAAAAAGTAAATTTCCGTGCAATTTTCCATTTCCCTCTCTATACAGTATATGCTGTTGGACTATTATTTCGTTAGTTACTATTTATTTGCTTTCTTTTTTTCGTTTCTAATTTATGAAGTTGTTGGGGTCTATAATTTCTCATTCTGTTAATCTCTTCTAATGATTCATTATTGCAAGAGACCTTACTCTTATAATTTTATAAACATCTTTAAGTAATTGATTTCTAGCTATGAGAAATTTGGCTCACTGGTAAAGTGTTGGATCACAAACATGTAGTTCCTCAGTTCGAATCCGATCGGGATATCAAGTTTTTAGAATTAAATTATTGAATAAATATTTTAAAAAAACACTGTATTAACATCAATTATTATCCACTAAAGGTTAAAAAAATTTATATGAATTTGATGATTGAATAAAAACGTATTCTATTCGTTACTGATAATGTTCACAACATGTAAGCTTTATAAGGAGAGTGGTGGCTAATATAAGGCATTTAATAAAATACACTACGGCGTTTAGCAATCTGGCAACAGTGTAACCTCTGTCATTGGGGCAAGGCGTTTATTCCGTTATATAGCCAGGAATGTATTATGTATTTGTGAATTTATAATCTTTGCGGAAAGTGCGTGAAATGTAATGTCTGTCTAGTTTGTAGATTTAAAATGAGTAGATTGTATTTTTATTGTAATAAGGTCCTCTGATGGTTATAAAGTGATTATCGAAATTACCAAAATTTTCTAGGCCTATTAGTTATGTGTGCTAATTCTTGTACTATTGGGTGTATAGTAATATTGCCACTGTACTCATTATGTTGTATGTTATAGCATAAAATTTATTTCCTTACATAAAGACAAAGTTTTGGAAAAATGAAAACAGAAATTGAGGAAAAACCAATACTTTATACACAAAACAGGTGATTTATTAATGAAAACATAATGGCAATATGGCAGAAAATATTTAAAAATTATTTTGTGTTTTTATATTATTTGTATTTAATTGTAGGAAAATATTACTTTATGGAAAACATTGTTTATGTGTATTATTTTTAAAAAAGTGTGAAAATAAAAAAAAATTAAGACTTTCGATTTTCAGATGCAAAAATACTATGTATATATTTTAGGACACAATATTATGCAGAAAATCTATTCCAAATTGTAAGATACAAAATTGTCTAAATAATGAATGTACATTAATAGAGAAATTAAAACTACAGGACTGCGGAACTACTATACATAGTGAAGGGCAATATTTCACAAACTATGAGTCTCTCATAAACAAATTAATTAGATAGATGGATTATACATTAAAAATATTTTACAATATCATGAACTAGGTGGTTTGATTAACGTTTGGTTCAACGAATATGGTTTGATTAGGAACTAGAATATTTCTAACTGATTATATTCACAGGTTATATTAACCGTTTTATATGAACCATATCATATCAAACGGATTATATCTAACATATTACATAAAAAAAATACAATAACTGTAATTTTGCAACAATAATATAAGGAATGGTTTATGTCGACCACATTATTTGAACAGATTTATTGAACCAGATTATATCCTGGTTATATAAGTAGTATTATATCAGCCACGTTACTTCATTCTGATTATATAAAAAAATTATATCAACCAGATTATATCAAGAGAATTATATCAACCAGGTCATATCAAATGGTTTATTCCAACTAGATCGTATCGATGGGGTTATGTCAAACAGGTCATATCAACTGGATTATAACAGCAAGTTTATATCATGTGAATTATATCAAACAGATCATATCAAATGGCCTATTTCAAACGAAATCATATCGAAGGTGCTATGTCAAACAGATTATATCAAATGGTTTATAACAACCAGTTTATATCAAGCGAATTATATCAACCAGATCATATCAAATGGCTTATTTCAAACCAGATCATATCAAGTGGTTTATTCCAACCAAATCATATCGAATGGATTATATCAAAATGGTTATGAAGCACTTAGGGGTGTTTGTTATATTTATGGAACATTTTATGTTTCCACTTTGTATAATTACAAAGGAAATTATTATTGTTTTGTTGTGCATGCTCAACAATTGTCGGTGAAACATCTGTCAGGTTGAATTTAATATCATTATGGCAGATTTATTTACAATTACAGTACATATGTAATGAACTTGCAGAGTGTTAACTTCTTAGTTGGTCACTTCGTAATATCATTTCTCCATAATAATATTTGTTTTAATAACTTTTAAGGGCTCACTACACTATAATTTTTAATGCATAATTATTATAGTTCTCTTTTAATGGTTGTTTTTATTTGCATGATAACACTTTTATTTGCATTTTTTATTTGTATTCATATTTTGCTTGAGCCAAAAATAAAAGTATATACTTTAATTATAAAACAACTAAAAACTTTGTCGAAAATATTTCCTTTATACCTACCATAAGTGAGTAATTATTAGTAGTACCAAACGAAAGTAATCCATAAAAATTAGCTTCCCGTAAAAGGTAGGAGTTGTTGAACGAGGACCAATTAAAAGCTTTATATTCTGATGGATATATATATGGTATAGCGTCTTCTTCTTGCTGATGAAAAAAAATAAGTAAACTTAAATTAGTATTGGAAAAATGTTTAAATTACACAAGCTTGATATGAAGATAAAAAAAACAAGTTGTAAAATTTGTGAGAAACAAGATGTCTTGTAATTTTACTGAAATTACAATTTGCAAAAAATTGCATAATAATTTTAAATAAATCAACTGATTATTGGGCTAATACAATATTAAAAATTAAAGAAATATTCTGTCATGACATTTAAGAAGAATTTATGATGTTTGCCAGAAACGTAAGTGGAAATCATGAGGTAAAACATGAATCATATTGAGAAAAATATTTACAAATATCTTTTTAGAAATTTCTTTGTACTCCGTCTTTCTATAAATCCGTATACAATATTAAATTTCTCTATGATATTCTTACCCATTTTTGTAAGGTCTCATCTGTCTTGTTTATGTTATAATTGAATTTTGCTAACGCTTTATAGTAGCTTCTCTCGCATACAAGCTTGTTCAGATAGTCTAAATATTCTTTTGCTTCTTGTTCTTCGTTGCATGCAGCTGCGGCAGCCCCTGCATACAGTAGTATTGTTATCCAATACATTTCCCTGAAAAGTAATACAATTATGACAACTAATATAAAATTCAAACTAGAGATAGCTAAACGCACACTTACCTGAAATTTAAAATGGCATCCACGAAAATAAAAGTATAAGATAAAATAATTATTTGATTATCTCTAACAAGAAGATATAAGTAAAACTATTACTTTCATCCCCTCACATCACCTATCTTCCATCCCCCTAGGGGATGACCAATTTAAACTTTGCAAATGTTGTCAAATGTATTCTTTTAAACCTGTAACAGGAAACTTATGGAACGTTAAATTAAGGTCAAAGGTATTTATAAAAAAGATTATAATATTTTTACAGTAGGATATTTTAAATAAGATATTTATAAAATCGAATATGCGCAACATGAAACCAAATATTGATAATAAATAAAGTAACTTACATATTTCTTACAACTGGACACGTTGCATCGTACTCTACCGAGTGTTTTTATAACTTGTAGTCAAACTTTAACTACATTCAATTATATATATATATATATATATATATATATATATATATATATATATATATATATATATAAGTAGTATAGGGTGCGGGTACCGTGCGGAAAATTATCGGGAGGGGCGTGGCCAAATGGAGGGGAAGGGGAAATGGAGGGGAAGGAGGGGAAATGGAGGGGAAGGAGGGGAAATGGAGGGGAAGGACGTGGTTGGAGGGGAGTATGGAGGGAAGGGAATGTGGAGGGGATGGAGGAGAATGAGGAGAATGAGGAGAAAGAGGAGAAGGGGTGTGGTGTGGAAGGGATGGAGGAGAATGAGGAGAAGGCGCGGTGTTGTGGGGGGAACGAGTGGGAAAACTGTGGGGGAACGAGTGGGAGAACAGTTTCGAGGCAGGGGAACTGCGTCATTCAAGATGGCTGGTGTGACGTTCGCAACAGATAACACTGTTTCAAAATGGCTGAAACTGATTTTTCAGATGTGTGTCAGTACTTTGCGTGATGCGCTGGGGTAACAATATATTAACGCTGGATACAATACTATTTACTAATATGTTATGTACATTGGTAATTTTTGTGACTGTTTTAATTGTGAAAAACTATGCAATAAAAGATCTGTTTGATTTGAATACATGTTCAGGTGAAAGTGAAATAGTAAAACGATGTAAAGAAGAAAATCTTGATTTTGTTTTAAATTATTTAAACGAGTTTGGTTATTTGAATATATCTAACAGCACTGATATTTCAAATATTAATTTGACATTAGTATCTGACGCAATTTTATTATTTCAAGAGTATTACAATTTAACGATAAGTGGTAAAATAACTAATGAAAATTTACAATTTATGCGAATACCTAGATGCGGTCTTAAAGATACAATTTACCCCTTTCCGTTATCTTCTGAAAAGTGGCATAAGAAAGTATTAAAATGGTATTTTGTTGTAGCAACGCGTCAGGTAAAAGAATTAGCGAAACAAGCGTTTAAAATTTGGGAAAAGCATACAGATTTGGTTTTTGTAAATGACAGATCGAACGTTGATATATTAATTTCCTATAAAAAAGGTATGCATAAACTTCAAAGATCATCGATTTTTTGTACAAATACATTTGACGGTGAAGGCGGTGTTTTGGCGCATGCATTTCATCCCAATGTTAATCAAAGCACTCGTGAAATACACATTGACAGTGATGAATTATGGTGTTTAGAAAGAGACATTTTAAAATGTGATCAAGGTAAAATTTTTTTATTAAGTGTCTTAATTCATGAAATAGGCCATACTCTGGGTATAAGCCACTCAAACGACCCGACTTCAGTAATGTATCCATATTATCAGAATATGAATGATGAACTGTCAGCGGACGACATTTTAGCAATACAAACCTTATATGGACCTAAAGACACTATATCAACAACGACAAGACCTTCAAAATCCGTTACAGAACGTGTAAAACAAGATAAAGAAGATTCACCGAATTTGTGTGATTTGAAGAATTTAAAAACTTTTCTAGTTATCAATCATCAATTATATATTTTTTATGAAAAATGGTTTTGGTTTCATTTTGATTTCATTGGTATAGCTATTGCATATTTACTAAAACAGTTTATTAAAACCAGTATATATTTATAACCTTTATTGACTTTGACAAATGATAACATTTCCACTAGGTCAGCCTGATAGAGATCGTCTAAATCTTTAACTTCAACATGGCGGGTTGGAAATTTCCTACGAACTTGTTTATGCAACTCACTGGCAATCCCCACTCTCAACAATGACGTCAACTTTGATGCCATATCGTTTAACACTTTTGCTTTGAACGTTGTCAAATATAAAATGATTAAATTGTGTTGTGTAAAACTATGTTTGTGTTGTTAAAAAGTTTGTGTTGTTAAAAAATGAAAAATCCCCAGAAAATTAGTCAAGAGAAATATTTCAAGGTAATAAATAGCTTATATTGTTATCATTGATTATAAAGAGGTAAAATAAATTCACTTACAAACATTTTTATACATTTATTTATTTTTTTTTTTTTTTTTTTTTTTTACAAAACCGTTTTCAGTTAGTTAACATTTATATACTTTTTAAAACTAATACCAATAACTAAATCAAGACAATAATGTTTTATAATAAACACAATCTTTTTTTTTGAGATTATATGAAACATTTGATTTGATACCATTAAAACAAAAACCAGATTCAACTTGTACTTTATGTTTTTCACAAGGTAAATTGTTTAAAATATCTGGATCACATTTCAAATGATCGGGTAATCTATTAAATATATGCTTGATATTTTCAAAATGATTAATAAGAAAATGTTTTGGCAAATAATGAACTAAACAATCTTGTATATTATGATAACCTTTATCATATACTTCTTTTATTGCTAAATCTACTGCATTTAATCTGTCTAAAACTAGTTTTTCATAATTTAACCATTGTTTTAAAACACAAACATTAACATAAGCACAATTATATTGTGAATGATTGAATTTACATTCTTTTATAAAATTATTCCAAAAGAGATTTTTCAATACATCCAAATTAGGACAATACAAATAATCTAAATTAACTATTTTAACATTAAAATCTGATAATAAGTTTGAAATAAATTTTTGTTTTTCAGTTCCTTTAACAAATATCGTACCACTAAGTGCCATACCTCGAAACACATCCTTTAGTTGGTTGTAAGGTTTCAATCCACTTTCCCAAGGTAAACCATGACATTGATTAAAATCCAGTTAAAATTTTTTTAAACACATCTAAATCTTTACATTCGCCGGATTTTTATAAACTGAAATATTACATGTATTTGATTTATGTTCTTAAAATAATTATTAAATATAACTAAGAAACAAAATAATAAATATCTTAATATTACAAAAAATAAATCAAAAAATATAAAACTACTATAAACTATATCCTTTCTACATCTACGCAAAACTAAATTCTTACAACTACCTAAATAGCTTAAATCTACTAAATTAGACATGGTTTTAAATCGACACAAGGCACAAAGTATCTTTAAGAAATAATAATATTTGTATAGCATGTTACTTATATACAATTATCAAAGCATTTGATATATGCAAGGGCGTGCCACGGACATACGTGTTCATACTTATAAAAAGCATTTCTTGGGTCACATGCACTGTAAAATAATTAGGCAATTGACATTGAAACAAATATCTACACAGGATATTGCTAGGCAATTTACATTTAAAATAAAAAACAGCTCTCTAAAACGATGGTCGACTTAAAAAATATTATCTCTAGAAACCGCTACTAATCAAGAGTTTGAACATGCGCATGCAGTATGATAATCAAGGCTAAAAGTGAAAGGTTGTTTTGTTGATTATCTTGAAAAATAGGTTAATCTCTTGTAAAGGTGGCGAAGAAAAAGAAGCAGAGGTCAGCTTAAAACAATACAATTATCTGTTGCGAACGTCACACCAGCCGTCTTGAATGACGCAGTTCCCCTGCCTCGAAACTATTCTCCTACTCGTTCCCCCACAGTTTTCCCACTCGTTCCCCCCACAACACCGCGCCTTCTCCTCATTCTCCTCCATCCCTTCCACACCACACCCCTTCTCCTCTTTCTCCTCATTCTCCTCCATCCCCTCCACATTCCCTTCCCTCCATACTCCCCTCCAACCACGTCCTTCCCCTCCATTTCCCCTCCTTCCCCTCCATTTCCCCTCCTTCCCCTCCATTTCCCCTTCCCCTCCATTTGGCCACGCCCCTCCCGATAATTTTCCGCACGGTACCCGCACCCTATACTATATATATATATATATATATATATATATATATATATATATATATATATATATATATATATATATATATATATATATATATATACAGCCTGCTAACAATACGGAGACCATACATTGGTCATTTTGCATTCAAACTGGCAGCCGGGTACTTGTGGCAGCCGTATACGGCTGCCACATAGTAATCCATGATAATGTAACACCCTTTGACAATAATCGAAATAAAAATCATGTCAATAAGTGTAAAAAGAAGTGATTTATTGGAGCTATACTGTATTTGGAAGTTCTATGGTCGTTCTGAATTTTTAAAAAATAATTTGTAATAACCAAACGGTACTCGTATTGATAGCAGAGTGAACGGGATTTGTATATCACAAGTTCGTAACATTTCCGCCATGGGCAGCATGGTCGCTTTCTGTATATAAATTTACTGTATATTTCAACCATTCCCTAACATTATGGCAGCCACAAACTTGGCAACATTGCTGGCATCCACATAGATATCAATCGTACTACGTAATGTATATATTTGAATTGGACAAACAATAGCTGGAAAGTGACCACTCGGGGGTTTTTGAGTATGCTGAATTCAATGCCGTCATCGAAAGTCACCGGGGATGTACTGGTGAGGCTAAACCCATGTACCAAAGGGGTTGAATTAGGGTAAAAATGTCAGATGCCTAAGAATCGCGGGATAATGACCGTTCGGGGGTTTTTGAGGATGCTAAATTCAATTGCGTTATCTAGAGTCGGCGGGGATGGACCGGATGTGACTTTACGTAATTACCAAAGGGATGATTTGGGGTAAAAAAGTCAAAAGTCAAAAAATAACTAGAAAATATCCACTCGGGTGTTTTTGGTAAGGCGGAATTTAATGTCGTCCCCGAAAGTCGCCGGGGATGCACTGATGTGGTTCCACGCGAGTACCAAAGGGGTGAATTGGGGTGAAAAAGTCAAAAGTTAAAAAATCTCTGGAACATAACCACTCGGGGGTTTTTGAGGATGCTGAATTCAATTCCGAAATTGAAAGGCACCGGGGATGGACAGATGATACTCTACGTGAGTGCCGAAGGGATGATTTGGGGTAGAAATGTCAAAAGTCAAACAAATTACTACAAAATAACAACTTGGGGAATTTTTATGAGGCGGAATGCAATGCCGTCACCAAATGTCACAGGGAATGCATTGGTATGGTTCGACGAGAGTACCAAAGGGGTGAATTGGGGTGAGAATGTCAGAGGTCAAAGAATCGCTGAAAAATATCCGCTCGGGGTTTTTGAGGATGCTGAATTCAATGCCGTCATCGGAAGTCGCCGGAGATGTACTTGTGAGGCTAAACCCATGTACCAAATGGGTTGAATTAGGATAAAAATGTCAGATGCCTAAGAATTGCGGGATAATGACGGTTCAGGGGTTTTTGAGGATGCTAAATTCAATTGCGTTATCTAGAGTCACCGGGGATGGACCGGATGTGACTTTACGTAAGTACCAAAGGGATGATTTGGGGTAAAAAATGTCAAAAGTTAAAAAATAACTAGAAAATATCCACTCGGGGGTTTTTGGTAAGGCGGAATTTAATGTCGTCACCAAAAGTCGCCGGGGATGCACTGATGTGGTTCCACGCGAGTACCAAAGGGGTGAATTGGGGTGAAAATGTCAGAAGTAAAAAAACCGCTGGAAAACATCCGCCTAAGTATCGCGAAGATGCTGAATTCAATGCCGTCATCGAAAGTCTCGGGGGATGTACTGGTGAGGCTAAACCCATGCACCAAAGGGGTTGAATTAGGGTCAAAATGTCAGATGCCTAAGAATCGCGGGAAAAAAGTCGTTCACGGGTTTCTGAGGATGCTAAATTCAATGACGTCATCTAGACAGGCGTGCTGAAAGTCACCGGGGATGGACGTATGTGACTCTACGTGAGTGTCAAAGGGATGATTTGGGGTAAAAAAGTCAAAACTTTACTTGAAATTTACCACTCGGAGGTTTTTGAGGAGGCTGAATTGAATGCCGTCGCCGGACATGTACTGCGATGGTTCTACACAAGTACCAAAGGGATAAATTGGGTGAAATTTTCAGATAAATAATTGCCTTAGGGCTTTTGAGGATGCTGAATTCAATACCGTCATAGAAAGACACCAGGGCTGGACGAGTGTGGGCTCTACGGGAGTAGCAAAGAGAGAATTGGGGTAATAAGGTCAGAGGCTAAGAGATCGTTATAAAATGATCACTCGGGATTTTTAATAATGCTGAGTCTAATCCTAGCACCGAAGTTGATCATGCACAATCCGGGAAGGGACTGCGGGTGTCGCTGTGGGTGAATTGAGGTAAAACGTGCCAGAATCTAAAATATTGCCCAAAAATGCGCATTCGAAGATTTTCGAAGGTCCTAGTCTATTGTCATAAAAATTCGTCGTGGATGTACGGGGTTACCAAGGGGTGATTTGGGTTATATATTCCATTGACAATAAATCGCCCGAAATTGGCATGTTTCCAACTATGCAACATAACCTACAGAAAGAGTCGGGTTCGCGACCTTGTCTTGGACAGAAGCTGTGCTACATCTATTTACAGAAATGTTTGTGATATGAAAACATAAACAGGCGGCATTCCGATAGCAGTTCTAGCACGTTTGTTTACGTCATGTCTGTCAAATTAATCTTTATAACTTGGCGCAGTGTTTCAATGCAGCCTGTTCATGTGCTTTAAGAATTTTAAAGACTGTATGCTTGAAAGATTCAACTTAAAAAGATAACCGTTTGTCCCAAATTGATAATTTTATAAAAATTATGTTTTTTTAATTAATTTTTTTTATGTATTCTGTCTACCTAATTGTTATATATTTTCTTTCCAATTCTACTTAGACTATCTAAACATTTATGTTTGTTTTTTTCATTATTCTTCGGGTAATTAATTTTCTCTCTTTTCGTGTTATTTTCTTTTGTTCTTTGAAAAAGGATGGTATCATTAGCGGGGGCAGCGGAATGACTTTTCAACCATCCGTTAATGAAAAAAATTCTACTATAACGGTAAATTTTAAAAAAATATAAATAAGTAGACCTTATATTTTTTCAACCTTTATACAACTTAGAATAAACGACAAAGAGATTTTGTTGACCCACATCATTTCATCTACTTATCTTTATCGGCTTATATATCCAGAAAACCTATTATGCCAATATCTACAAATTAGAAGATAAACCTTTAACTACCGTCATCATGCCTGACCATCAGCGACGGGTTACTCGAAGAAGACAGTGATTCAGGTGCTGTATCTAATGACCAACTTTTAGAAGGCATCAAAGAGAATAGGGGAATTGTGCAACAGAGTGAAGACGTAATTGACCAAAAGATCATGATACCGAATCTCAACGAAGTGATCAGACGATGAAGATGATTTCAAAAAACTGCAACCTCCAGAAATTTACAAATTGTTTCTATTTGTATAGATAAATTGTTATAAACAATGTAGAATTTGTCCAGCAACAAAAAATAGAAAGACTAGTTACACTTTGTAAGATGTGTTTGTACAGCCAATATGTCTAGAATGTTCTGAGCCGCTGTGTAAATACTGCTGTCAAAACTGAGTTATTATTTCTAATGCCAGTTTCCATAAATAAAGCTTGTAATGTGTCAAATGTTATCTTGTATATAAAGTTAAGTGTGAACATATAAGTTAAGTTCTTGCATATATAAGTTAAAATCAGTGAACAAGAAATAATTAGTGTATGTTAATTATCGTGCGATTATAAGTCTTTTTAGCTAAACTGCGCTAAAATCTGTAGGTTTTATTTACTACAGTTTTCACTTAGTTAATAAAATATAACTGATCTAATAAAACTACGTTTACCCTACTAGTCACAGGCAATCAGAATATTCAAAAGCAATTTTTATAAAGTAAATGCAAGATAAATTGTTAAACCACACAATAAATCGCACTTAGATATTCGTGGCTGTGAGCTACAACGGCAGTAGTATTGTGACAGAAATTGAAGGACGGTATTTGAAGTAATAGTTAATAAATACTGAATCATCTTTCGTTAATCTCTGTATTGTATACAAGAACCTAAATGACATCTGTGCGAGTGTTGTCAGTTTATATTACGATATCAGGCTGTCTGGTGTAAACAAACATAGGTCCAAACCAAACAAAGATAAAGGCTCGCACTCCACAAGTACTCTCGTGGACGAAGGCCCGAAAAACTGACTTTCTGCATTCTATCTTTTCCATCCCTTTCTCTCATTTACATACGGCGTAAATGTAAATTTATGGTATTCTCCCAACGTCAAAATGGTCGTATAAAGACGGAAACATTTGTTTCTATCCTCGACGTTAGCCGCTGGTAGTCTATGTTTTATTTTATTAATATGTTTATTGAATACATTGGTATTAACATTTAGTGAATATATGGCATAGGCCATATTAAGTGCACGAAAGCATGCTAAAATAGCATGTTTACAAATTCCTGAAGTACTTACATCGAGGACTCTAATGAAACACTTGGCAACAATATCTCAACTCTTCCAAATGAATGACCAAGATATTAAAGAACTAGCGTTATTTATAGGCCATACAACATAATTTTTATTAATAATAACATTATATATTTTTTTTTTCATCCAAAATACTCAAAAATAGTTTGAATCATTTAAATATTGTAGCAAAGATAGAACACGTGGATATATACACGCATTCTATGACCATAAGGGCAAAACATTTTAAGTACTTATTTAAGGATACGTGTATCATAGGTGTTAATATGCTAATTAAACTAGAGAGCAGTTCAGGCGGTTTAAGCAATGGTAAATTCTTTATTTCTACATCTCTGAAGATTATATGTCAGGATATAGTTCTTCCCAATGTATATTGCAGAGTAGCTAGGAATCAAAACGTTTTCGGTAAGCAATGTAATAAATCTATTATGTTTATCCTCGATATTCTAGTCCCAAGAGTAACTTTAATGTCTATGGGATTTTCACTCACTTTACAGTTGCATGAAAAACTGTTTCAAGTACGGTGATCATTGGTACGGAAACAAATACAGTAGTGCATGGATAATTCGAGGTAGATGGGACCGAGACACCGTCGGATTACCGAAAACTTGGATTATACGGAAATAGGTTCCTGTACACTAGAAAAAACAGGAGATCTAATGAACCCTAATACTATAATTAAGAATGCACAAAATACGTATGTAGAACTTTATTGATTACAGTACATACATAAATTAATGTTGCTTGGCTCTTCAAGACTACTGTACTGATTCTTGCTTGCGGCGATACCATACGATATAAATACCATACTAAGTGTCGGCAATTATAAAAAAAAGCCGATGCCCGTTGTAATCTTTATCAGGACGCCCAATGTTTTGATCGTAGATAGTCTTTTTTTTCGCCTACCATAAAAATAAAACGAGATTATCAGTAAATCTAAAGTATAGTGAAAAATTACCGTGATCATCGGTAGTAAATAATTATGATTATCAACGTCTAAAGATTGACTACAAAACGTTTTATAAGCTCTTGGTTAGGGTTGCTTAACTGAAGTAATTTTCTATCAACGAAAAATAGAGAATATTCAAATTGAAATATTAATAACTGTATGAAGCAACTGTGGCGTAATGTTTATTTTTAAATAAATAAAACCTCTAAACCACAAATAACATTTATTTAAACATTATGTACATTTCGATTGCCCAGCAATCATCTTCAGAGGTATTTAAAAAATACAACTGAGTTGTATTACGGAGTTGTATTTTTTAAATACCTCTGAAGATGATTGCTGGGCAATCGAAATGTACATAAGGTTTAAATAAATGTTATTTGTGGTTTAGAGGTTTTATTTATTTAAAAATTGAAATATTAAGTTTATAATTAGGAGTTATTTATTAACTGGTATTGCTAGTGGTAGGATTCGTAAAATATATAAACAAAAGAGATAGTTTTGAGTAGTGATTGAGCATTAGCAGACTTTGTCTTGAGATCAGACATAGCCGAACGAACTAAAATCATTCTGATACTAACTATAAAAATGTCGACCGAAGAACGGAGAGATTTTTTTAAGTGAAAAAATCTACAAAACAGTCATTATCTTTTACGTCTTGTTTTTTTTTAACAAGAAATACCATCATAGTGACTAATTTCATTCTGTCACTCTGCATAACGCTATTTTACAGCTAGTTTTTGAAGACTGGTTCCTCAGCTATATTCGCCAAAATATTTGTAAATTTTTTCACCATAATAATAATAATAATAAATCAAATTGTAGATACCAGGAGGGATGCGGTTAAAGATAGAATTAAAGAAGATTAAAATATACTTAAATCTTATCAGATATATTTTCAGGTGCATTCAACGTGTCTTGATGAAAGTAACATCACAATCAAAGTGAAATGGCATCCTTCAGGAACATATCTAAGGGAGGAATTAAATAATTTTTTTTACCTGGCAACAATGACTACCCGGAAAATTTAATGAATGTAGTTAAAGAAGAACTTTTAGAAAAAATAGGTCTTTAATCAAACACAATGTTTGCTCTTTTCGGTAAGCAATATAATAAATCTATTATGTTTATCCTCGATATTCTAGTCCCAAGAGTAACTTTAATGTCTATGGGATTTTCACTCACTTTACATTTGCATGAAAAACTGTTTCAAGTACGGTGATCATTGGTACGGAAACAAATACAGTAGTGCATGGATAATTCGAGGTAGATGGGACCGAGACACCGTCGGATTACCGAAAACTTGGATTACACGGAAATAGCTTCCTGTACACTAGAAAAAACAGGAGATCTAATGAACCCTAATACTATAATTAAGAATGCACAAAATACGTATGTAGAACATTATTGATTACAGTACATACATAAATTAATGTTGCTTGGCTCTTCAAGACTACTGTACTAATTCTAGCTTGCGGCGATACCATACGATATAAATATCATACTAAGTGTCGGCAATTATAAAAAAAAGCCGATGCCCGTTGTAATCTTTATCAGGACGCCCAATGTTTTGATCGTAGATAGTCTTTTTTTCCGCCTACCATAAAAATAAAACGAGATTATCAGTAAATCTAAAGTATAGTGAAAAATTACCGTGATCATCGGTAGTAAATAATTATGATTATCAACGTCTAAAGATTGACTACAAAACGTTTTATAAGCTCTTGGTTAGGGTTGCTTAACTGAAGTAATTTTCTATCAACAAAAAATAGAGAATATTCAAATTGAAATATTAAGTTTATAATTAGGAGTTATTTATTAACTGGTATTGCTAGTGGTAGGATTCGTAAAATATATAAACAAAAGAGATAGTTTTGAGTAGTGATTGAGTATTAGCAGACTTTGTCTTGAGATCAGACACAGCCGAACGAACTAAAATCATTCTGATACTAACTATAAAAATGTCGACCGAAGAACGGAGAGATTTTTTAAAGTGAAAAAATCTACAAAACAGTCATTATCTTTTACGTCTTGTTTTTTTAACAAGAAATACCATCATAGTGACTAATTTCATTCTGTCACTCTGCATAACGCTATTTTACAGCTAGTTTTTGAAGACTGGTTCCTCAGCTATATTCGCCAAAATATTTGTAAATTTTTTCACCATAATAATAATAATAATAAATCAAATTGTAGATACCAGGAGGGATGCGGTTAAAGATAGAATTAAAGAAGAAGATTAAAATATACTTAAATCTTATCAGATATATTTTCAGGTGCATTCAACGTGTCTTGATGAAAGTAACATCACAATCAAGGTGAAATGGCATCCTTCAGAAACATATCTAAGGGAGGAATTAAATAAATTTTTTAACCTGGCAACAACGACTACCAGGAAAATTTAATGAATGTAGTTAAAGAAGAACTTTTAGAAAAAATAGGTCTTTACTCAAACACAATTGTACCTATAATAACTTATGTCAAATCAAATATTGTGGATAAATAAAATAGATGTATTACATTGCTTACCGAAATCGTTTTTCACCCTGATGCCTAGCGAGAATGCAATATACATTGGGAAGAACTATATCCTTACATAATATTATATTCTTTAGAGATCTAGAAGTAAAGAAGTATATTTACCATTGTCTAAACCGCCTGAACTGCTCTCTAGTTTTATTGGCACAAAACCACCTATGATACATGAATCCTTGAATAAATACTTAAAATATTTTGCCCTTATCTTGGTGAAATGTTTATACTGATTGGTATTGGCACTAAAATGTCATATCTTCGTGAAAATTTTACTCCTTTTTAGAATACTATATGCGCCCTTTTAAAGCATATGCTCACAGAAAAATAAAACAGTTTTTTTGTTACATTTGGCTGTCGTAAGTACAGAAATACTATTATTTCAATGTTTATTTTTTGTATCCGAAAATGGTAATTTGTGATCGTTTGAACCTATAAAATATAGACGTGTTCAATGGGCCTACGTGAACAAGAAATTAACATTAGATGGGATTCGACCAAATAAAAGCCTTCTTTTATTTACAATGTACAATAAAGGTAGATTTTTCTGGTTACCTACCTTAGGTAAAGGTGATACAATATTTGTTGTTTTTCTACTATAGGCCTAACTTTAAAAACTTAAAACTTAAAAACTATAAATAAATTTTATGCCAACCCTTTACGTATCCTTTATTATTTTTTTACAAGCAGTAAAAACTTAAAATTGAAATTTTCATTATTTTAATACACTGAAGGAGAAATGTTGAAGAAAATTCGATGTATTAGTCTAAACATTCTACAAAATCGTTCTTATACTGCAAAAATTCTTAAAAGATTGTAACACGAAAGAAATAGAATTTAAAAATTGTGACAGAAAGCTCAATGAGATAAAATAAATTAAATGAGAATAAATGTACTTTCGTAAAGTAAGGATATAGGAGAAGTTAGTGTACTAACTCTAAGACTGATAATTAAATGAGAAATTCAGAAGAAAAAAGTTGAATTCGTACTTGGCCTTTATCCCGTGCAGTACACGCCTGGAAATCTAGATTGAATATTGGTAAAGATGAAACCGTTCATTTAGTTGCAGATCTATTGAGGATTTTGAAAACATGTAATCAATCCAGAGGATCGATGGATACCGGTCTACACCTAACCTGCTGATTCACAATACAATCGTCTACATGCACTCCCGTATTTTTGTTACTATGACACTATGTTTACTGACAGAATTGGAGAACTATTCCTAAAATTCGACAGAGCACTGAACACCTTCAATGGGGCGGTGAAATTTTAAAATAGCATCTATCAGCGGTGGACTTATTAATTTCAATTTTTTCCAATGACCTGGAAGAAACCGACACGAGGAACGCGACCCGTAAGGCATAGATTTAGCAAGTGTCTCCCTTTTTTTCCAAACATACGTCAAAGAGAGTAATACCTATTATAAGACAGTGCCGTGTGTACTAACCTAAATAAAGAAATGACTTAAATTGAGGGTTTAAATTTATTAGTGGACATTTGTTTTTATTAAAAACAATAAATTTGTTATGTTTCATTTCGTTAATTCATATTAAAAATAACAACAAATAATGGAATTGTAACAATCAATGTGACAATTGCTAAGACAACTATGTACTATTGTAGCCGAAACTAAACTGATTGTAAAGAGACGTCCCGTGTGGTTGTATGTTGAATGTAGATGGAGAAATGGCGGTATAAATTTCACATTGTAACATGTGACCAATTGGCGCCTGGGATCGAACCCGTCATGAACGTGTTTGTATAATGTTTATTTTCGATCTCTGAAAGGATGACCTCATCATTCAGTATTACCAGTTTTAATCTTGTGACAGGGACCATGATAGTTACTTCATGATAGTATCTGTTTACTTCAGCTAGTTCATTCCACCCAAAAGATAAAAATACCAAAGTAAAATCTTATTTGGTTGAATCTTTCATTTTACAAGTCATAATATTCTACCTTTATTTTACCTTCTGAAATTTTTACCCTAATTCACCAGTTGCTACTAGCATAGAGCATGACCCGTGCATCCCCATTGACGTTCGATAACTGTAAAAGATAACAACATTAAAAACACCCGAGAGATCATTTTTTCTTGTTATTTTGCCTTCTGCCAATGTTACCCCAAATCATACTTTTCCTAGTCCCGTAGAGGCACACCTTTGTATCCCCGTTTAATATTGAAGACGGTATTGGATTAAGCACCTTCAAAAACACTACGATTGATCATTTTCTAGCTTTGTTTTGCTTTCTCACAATTATACTCCATTTCATCATTTGCTACTCCCATAGAGGATCACCAGTGCATCTCCATTGACGTTCGATAACGGTACAAGACACAGCACACTCCAAAACCTCCCGAATGATCATTTTTAATTTTTGTTTGCCTTCTGACAATTTTACCCCAATTTACCAATTGTTACTACTCTCGTAGAGCAACAACCGAGTATCCCCGTTTAATATTGTAGGCGGTATTGGACTCAGCACCCTCCAAAACACTACGTTTGATCATTTTCTAGTTCTTTTTTGCTTTCTCACAATTATACCCCAATTCATTATTTGCTACTCCCATAGAGGGTTACCCGTGTATCCCCATTGACGTTCGATAACGGTGAAAGACTCAGCACCATTAAAACCCACCCGAATGATCATTTCCAATTGTTTATTTGCCTTCTGACAATTGTATCTCAATTCACCCCTTTTCTACTCCCGTAGAGCCACATCCGTGCATTCCCGATTAATATGGAAGACGGTATTGGACTCAGCTATCTCCAAAACACTACAAGTGATCATATTCTAGCTTTGTTTTGCCTTCTCGCATTTATACTCCAATTCATCATTTGCTACTCCCATAGAGGATCACCCGTATATCCCCATTGACGTTCGATAACGGTAAAAGACACAGCACACTCCAAAACCTCCCGAGTGATAATTTTATATATTTTTTTGCTTTCTGAAAATTTTACCCCAATTTACCAATTTCCTAATCTCGTAGAGCAACAACCGAGTATCCCCGTTTAATATTGTAGGCGGTATTGGACTCAGCACCCTCCAAAACACTACGTTTGATCATTTTCTAGTTTTTTTTGCTTTCTCACAATTATACCCCAATTCATTATTTGCTACTCCCATAGAGGGTTACCCGTGTATTCCCATTGACGTTCGATAACGGTGAAAGACTCAGCACCATTAAAACCCACTCGAATGATCATTTTCAATTGTTTATTTGCCTTCTGACAATTGTACCCCAATTCACCCCTTTTCTACTTCAGTAGAGCCACATCCGTGCATTCCCGATTAATATGGAAGACGGTATTGGACTCAGCTATCTCCAAAACACTACAATTGATCTTATTCTAGCTTTGTTTTGCCTTCTCACATTTATACTCCAATTCATCATTTGCTACTCTCATAGAGGATCACCTATTTATCCCCATCCGGGGATAGAGCCCCACTCGTTCATCCCCGTTTAATTTTGTTCACAGTAGTGGACTCAGCATCCTTAAAAACACCCCAATTTATTATTTCCTAGCTTTTTTTGGGGTTCTGATATTTTACTCTATTTATTGTACCCTTTAGCTACTCCTGTAGAGGCACACACTTGTATCCCCGTCAGCCTTCGATAGTTGTACACGTTTATGAAAACTAACAACCAGGACTTATGTGAGTTGAGTAAATAATTGGCCAGCTGAAATGAAGAAGGGACATACTAATGTTTATGTTTTCACCGTGATTACACACACCCAGTGTCTTACAGTATAAACATTTGACTAGTCAGACAGTCGCACCATAGTGGCAACACTGTTGGTTCTCGTATCGTTAGTAGCGTGGGAATAATATACACACCAGCTGCCATATTGTTATTAGACTGAACGAAAATATACAGTACTCCGATACTACTCCATGTACTTTAATTTCATAAAATCTTAAAAATACAAAATTGACTGAAATACTATCAATACGGCAGCATTTCATTTAGGCATCAATATGGCAGCCAGTGTATATTTTCGTTCAGTCTAATAACAATATGGCAGCCGGTGTGTATATTATTCCCACGCCACTAACAATACGAGAACCAACAGAGTTGCCACTATGGTGCGACTGTCTGACTAGTCAAATGTTTATACTGTAAGACACTGGGTGTGTGTAATCACGGTGAAAACATAAACATTAGAATGTCCCTTCTTCATTTCAGCTGGCCAATTATTTACTCAACTCACATAAGTCCTGGTTGTTAGTTTTCATAAACGTGTACAACTATCGAAAGCCGACGGGGATACAAGTGTGTGCCTCTACAGGAGTAGCAATAGGATCAATTAGGGTAGAATATCAGAACCCAAAAAAAGCTAGGAAACAATCAATTGGGGTGTTTTTAAGAATGCTGAGTCCACTACGGTGAACAAAATTAAACGGGGATGAACGGGTTAGGCTCTATGTGAGTTGTAAAGGAGTTACTTGGGGTCAAAATGAAAGAAGGCAAAAAGAAACTAGAAAATGATCAGTCGGAGCATTTTAATGGTGCTGAGTCTTTTACCGTTATCTAACGTCATGAGGATACACGGGTGATCCTCTATGGGAGTAGCAAATGATGATTTGGAATATAAAAGTGAGAAGGCAAAACAAAGGTAGAATAAGATCAATTGTAGTGTTTTGGAGGTAGCTGAGTCCAATATCGTCTTCCATATTAATCGGGAATGCACGGGTGTAGTGCTACGGGAGTAGAAAAAGGGTCAATTGGGGTAAAATTGTCAGAAGGCAAAAAAACAATGGAAAATTATCTCTCGGGGGGTTTTAATGGTGCTGAGTCTTTTACCATTATCGAACGTCATGGGTATACACGGGTGATCCTCTATGGGAGTAGCAAATGATGATTTGGAGTATAAATGTGAGAAGGCAAAACTAAGCTAGAATATGATCAATTGTAGTGTTTTGGAGGTAGCTGAGTCCAATAACGCCTTCCATATTATTATGGAATCCACGGATGAGGCTCTACGAGTGTAGAAAAGGGGTGAATTGCGCTACAATTGTCAGAAGGCAACAAAACAATTGAAAATGATCATGCGGGTGGGTTTTAATGGTGCTGTTTCTTTCATCGTTATCGAACGTGAATGGGGATACACGGGTGACCCTCTATGGTAGTAGCAAATGATGAATTGGGGTATAATTGTGATAAAGCAAAAAAAACTAGAAAATGGTCAAACGTAGTGTTTTGGAGGGTGCTGAGTCCAATACCGCCTACAATATTAAACGGGGATGCTCGGTTGCTGCTCTACGAGAGTAAGAAATTGGTAAATTAGGGTAAAATTGTCAAAAGACAAACAAAAAAATATAAAATGCTCACTCGGGATGTTTTGAAGTCTGCTGTGTCTCTTACCGTTATCGAAAGTCAATGGAGATGCACGGGTGATCCTTTATGGGAGTAGCAAATGATTAATTGGAGTATAAATGTGAAAGGCAAAACAAAGCTAGAATATGATCAATCGTAATGTTTTGGAGGTAGCTGAGTCCAATACCGTCTTCCATATTAATCGCTAATGCACGGGTGTGGTTCTACGAGAGTAGAAAAGGGGTGAATTGTGGTAAAATTGTCAGAAGGCAAAAAAACATTGGAAAATTATCATTTTGGTTTTAATGGTGCTGAGTCTTTTACCATTATCGAACGTCAATGGGGATACACGGGTGACCCTCTTTGGGAGTAGCAAATGATGAATTGGGGGTATAATTTCGAGATGGAAAAAAAACTAGGAAATGATCAATCGTAGTGTTTTGGAGGGTGCTGAGTCCAATACCGACTAAAATATTAAACAGGGATGCTCGAGTGTTGCTCTACGATAGTAGAAAATTGGTAAATTGGGGTAAAATTGTTAGAAGGCAAAACAAAATTATATATAATGATCATTGGGGGGGGGGGGGTTTAATTGGTGCTGAGTCTTTTACCGTTATCGAACGTCAATGGGGATATACGGGAGATGCTCTATGCTAGTAGCAACTGGTGATTTAGGGTAAAAATTTCAGAAGGCCAAATTCACGTAGAAAATTATTAATTGGAGTTTTTTTGATGGTGCTGAGTCCATTTCGTCATTAACATTAAACGGGGATCCACGGGTGCAACTCTAAAGTAGTAGAAAAGGGGTAAATTTGGTAAAATTGTCAGAAGCCAAAAAAAACAATAGAAAATATCACTCGGAGGGTTTTAATGATGCTGAGTCTTGTACTGTTATCGGACGTCAGTGGAGATGATCGGGTAATGCTCTACGGAAGTAGGAAATTTTAGAATTGGGGTAAAATCATCAGAAGGCAAAAAAACAATAGGAAATGATCACTGGGGGTGGGGGGTTATTTGTGCTGAGTCCGGTACCGTAATCGAGCAAAAGTGGGGATGCACGGGTGTTGCTCTATGGGAGTAGCAAGTGATGAATTGAGATTAGAATGGTAAAAGCCTAAAAAAGACTAGAAAATGATCTCTAGGGGGGGTTTAATGGTGCTGAGTCCGTCATTAAAAGCTAATGGGATAATGAGGGTGTGGTTCTACTGGAGTAGAAAGGGTGGTTAATTTTTATGAAAATGTAAGATACTAAAAAAATGTCTAGTAAATTAATACTCTGGGTTTGTAAGGAGTGACTCCAATTTCGTCATCGAAAGTCAAGGATAACGCACGTGTGAGTTTTCAAGAGTGCGATTCCAGACACTGTTAATAACTAGCGGAAAAGTGTGATTAGTCATATGTTTGGAGAGGAAGATAAGTGGAAGCTGGGCGCAATCATAAATATTAGATTATTCATTCCTATCAGCTGTCGTAATCTGTAAGCTGGAGTCTAATTTCACCTTTGTTCTGGAGTCTTGCTGGTGAACAACCAGAATATTGAGCCTGTTTCGTCTTACTAGTTTCTGTTGTGAAGTGGAAGGCCTAACCTAATCGTGGAATAATAACATAATATATATTTTTTTCATCCAAAAAAAGCAAAAATTGTTTCAAAAATATAAATAATGTAGCAAAGAAAGGACACGTAATATACAAAATTGTGTATATATAATATGAAATTAAGAATTGAATAATAATTGCAAATTTTATAATACATAACATTAGTTAACTAAATGACTAATAAATATAAAACGAGAAAATCTATTAAAAGGAAAATTTTGTATTTAAACAAGTATTAATTTTTCTTTCCCTATATTTAAATAGAGAAAAAATAATGTAACCAAAAAAATTTAAACTTAAAAACTAATTAATTAATGAAGAATTAGTTTTAAAAATCAACTTCGGTGGCGGTAAAACATTGAATACGACTTCATTAATCCAGAAATTGTGGCTGAAACTGAAGACACACCTGGCAACCAACACCACCTATAAGTGCCTATCAAGCCCATGCCACGGGGATTAACAAACACTGTCTGTGTGGTGTTCAATTTCTGCGACGAATGAATGTAAAGGCCAATTTACATCTGTTTTAATTTAGCTTAGACGTAATGGCGATACATTTCTTACTTTATTTCAATAAACTTCTTCGATATATTGTATCACCTTTACCTCAGGTAGGTAACCAGAAAAATCTACCTTTATTGTACATTGTAAATATAAGAAGGCTTTTATTTGGTCGAATCTCATCTAATGGTAATTTCTTGTTCACGTAGGCCCATTGAACACGTCTATATTTTTTAGGTTCAATTGAGCACAAATTACCATTTTCGGGTAAAAAATTTAAATATTGAAATAATAGTATTTCTGTACTTACGACAGCCAAATGTAACCAAAAAACTGTTTTATTTTTCTGTGAGCATATGCTTTAAAAGGGTGCATATAGTATTCTAACAAGGAGTAACATTTTCACGAATATATGACATTTTAGTGCCAATACCGATCAGTATACACATTTTATCAAGATTAGGGCAAAACATTTTAATTATTTATTAAAGGATTCATGTAACATAGGTGGTTTTCTGTCAATAAAACTAGAAAGCAGTTCAGGCGGTTTAAGCAATGTTAAATATTTAAACTTCTTTACTTCTACATCTCTAAAGAATATCATATTATGTAAGGATATAGTTCTTCCCAATGTATATTGCATTGAGCTAGGCATCACGGTGAAAAACGTTTTCGGTAAGCATTGTAATACATCTATTTTATTTATCAACCATATTTGATTTGTCATAAGTTGTTATAGGTACAATTGTGTTTGAGTAAAGACCTATTTTTTCTAAAAGTTCTTCTTTAACTACATTCATTAAATTTTCCTGGTAGTCGTTGTTGGCAGGTTAAAAAATTTATTTAATTCCTCCCTTAGATATGTTCCGAAAGGATGACATTTCACCTTGATTGTGAGGTTACTTTCATCAAGACCCTTTGAATTCACCTGAAAATATATCTGATAAGATCTAAATATATTTTATTCTTCTTCTTTAATTCTATCTTTAACCGTATCCCTCCTGGCTCGCATATCTAAAATTTGATTTATTATTATTATTACGGTGAAAAAATTTACAAATATTTTGGCGAATATAGCTGAGGAACCAGTCTTCAAAAACTAGCTGTGAAATAGCGTTATGCAGAGTGACAGAATGAAATTAGTCACTATGATGGTATTTCTTGTTAAAAAAACAAGACGTAAAAGATAATGACTGTTTTGTAGATTTTTTTCCACTTTAAAAAATCTCTCCGTTCTTCGGTCAACATGTGACATACATTTTTATAGTTAGTATCAGAATGATTTTAGTTCGTTCGGCTGTGTCTGATCTCAAATCAAAGTCTGCTAATACTCAATCACTTCTCAAAACTGTCTCCTTTGTTATATATTTTACGAATCCTACCACTAGCAATACCAGTTAATAAATAACTCCTAATTACAAACTTAATATTTTATTTTGAATATTCTCTAATATTCTGAAAATTACTTCAGTTAAGCAACCTTAACCAAGATCTTATAAAACGTTTTGTAGTCAATCTTTAGACGTTGATAATCATAAATATTTACTACCGATGATCACGGTAATTTTTTACTATACTTTAGATTTACTGATAATCCCGTTTTATTTTTATGGTAGGCGAACAAAAAGACTATCTACGATCAAATCATTGGGCGTCTTAATAAAGATTACAACGATAAAGATTTTTTAGCTATAATTGCCGATACTTAGTATGGTATTCATATCATACGGTATCCTCCCAAGCAAGAATCAGTACAGTAGTCTTGAAGAGCCAAGCAACATTAATTTATGTATGTACTGTAATCAATAATGTTTTATATACGTATTTTGTCCATTCTTAATTATAGTATTAGGGTTTTATTGGGGGGGTAATAGAACTCCTTTTTTTTCTAGTGTACAGGAAGCTATTTCCGTGTAATCCAAGTTTTCGGTAATCCGACGGTGTGTCTGTCCCATCTACCTTGAATTATCCATGCACTACTGTATTTGTTTCCTTACCAATGATCACCGTACTTGAAACAGTTTTTCATGCAACCTTAAAGTGAGTGAAAGTCCCACAGACATTAAAGTTACTCTTGGGACTAGAATATCGAGTATAAACATAATAGATTTATTACATTCCTTACCGAAAACGTTTTGATTCCTAGCTACACTGCAATATACATTGAGAAGAACTATATCCTTACATATAGTCTTCAGAGATGTAGAAATAAAGAATTTTAAATATTTACCATTGCTTAAACCGCCTGCAGTGCTCTCTAGTTTAATTGGCATATTAACAACTATGATTCATGTATCCTTATATAAGTACTTAAAATGTTTTTCCCTTATGGTCATAGAATGTGTGTATATATCCACGTGTTCTTTCATTGCTACATTATTTATATCTTTCAAACTATTTTTGAGTATTTTGGATGAAAAAAATATATAAAATGTTATTATTGATACAAATGATGTTGTATGGCCTATAAATAACGCTAGTTCTTTAATACCTTGGTCATTCATTTGGAAGAGTTGAGATATTGTTGCCAAGTGTTTCATTAGAGTCTTCGATGTAAGTACTACACTCGGTAGTTTTTGAGACTGTACCACTCCCCTTATATTACATCTGTCAATTCTTTCAAACATACACTTTGGTTCGCTGGAAAGGACATACAGCTGTGGATTCGCGACCTTATCTTGGAGAGAACTATGCTATGTATTTACAGGATTAGGTACTATAGGATCGATAAAGTATTTATTTTTTTAACTTAACTTGCTTTTCAAATTAATTGTCATAGCATCTCTATCCGATTTTAAGAATCTAAAAGTGACTATAATTAGCTGTATATTGTTACAATTTGGTAACATTGCAAACATGTTAACACTAGTCTGCAACACACGTATTAACAAATGTATCACCTAATATGCCCTACGCCATATATATTCACTAAAAGGTAATAACAATGTATTCAATAAACATAATAATAAAATAAAATATAGACTATCAGCGGCTAAAGTCGAGGATAGAAACAAATGTTTCCGTCTTTACACGACCATTTTCACGTTGGGAGAATGCCATTTAATATAGCCTACGCCATATATATTCACTAAAAGTTAATAGCAATGTATTCAATAAACATATTAATAAAATAAAATATAGACTACCAGCGGCTAAAGTCGAGGATAGAAACAAATGTTTCCGTCATTATACGACCATTTTGACGTTGGGAAGATACCATAAATTAATTACGTTTACGCCGTATGTAAATGAGAGAAAGGGATGGAAAAGATAGAATGCAAAAAGTCAGTTTTTCGGGCCTTCGTCCACGAGAGTACTTGTCGAGTGCGAGCCTTTATCTTTGTTTGGCTTGGACCTATGTTTGCTTACACCAGACAGCCTGATATCGTAATATAAACTGACAACACTCGCACACATGTTATTTAGGTTGTAACGGTTGAGGTTACTTGGGAAATGAAAATATAAAGTTTTAAAATACAACGTTATACAATTTATTAATCAGTGACAAATTACAAAAAATTACAAAAGACAGCAATGTGTCGAGTAATTTACTTCATATTACTGCTAGTTATTCCATACATTTTAATTACTTATTATCTTTTAAAATTTATATATATATCGACAAGATAGTAACTTAATATTTTCAATTGAATTTTTAAAAATGAATCTTCAAAGGACAATTTCTACCGTTCATGTGTTAACCGTTTATCAATTAAAATTCTACTTAGTTAACATTAAAATACATTTTCTTTATAGCTAAAACGTACCTGGTTGTGCACATAAAACACTTTAAAACATATTAAAGATTGCCCATGGCTTTCGGAATCACTAAACACTTAACACATCTCTCTTGCAAATCCGCGCACTTAAACAAAAATTATATAAACATTTACTCGTTTGAAAAACATAAATTATCGCTTCTGACTTCTTCTTTTGTTGCGTTAATAAAATTCGGTACCGGCCTTGACATCTTAAATTTTGAATACTGGAAGCTCATAAATTTCTAAGTTATATCCGAAAGTGCCATACGTCGTCCGTCTCGTTCAAAGACTTTTGGAGAAGTGGGGTTTCTGAAGGGACAAGCAAACTGAACTTTCCCACCCTCGATTATTATTTCGAATATTTTGATTGGTCCGTCAGATCATGCGATATCAGACCATGTTACGTCACATGAGGTGATGTGAGTTTTTTTTTGTTAAGCTACCAACTCGTACGATATTTTACATTTTTACCCGCTAGGGGTGCTACCATCTATGCTAACTTCACAATGAGCACGAATAAAACAAAAATTTTCTTTTATATTCGGACGATACAATTATTAAATAAAAATCAAATATATAAATGAATTTATATGTAACACCTTATTTTTAAGAGTGTTACATTTTCTCTTGTCGACCTGAAAAGAAAATTTTTGTTCGACATTACATCTTATTTCTACTTCAACATTTTATACATAAGTATGTGCAGTGTGTGTGTGCAGTCCCCTTTTACAATTGAACAAAATTTTATACGTACTATAGAAAAAAATATAAACATTGACTGGCCAACGGATGTTTTTGTTTACCTACATTCCCCACTATGGAATGCATGCCATTTCCCCCTAGCGCTTGACAAATACTACAACGGAAGCGTATCCGCTTTCTCACACATAGGCTCTTTTAAAAAAACTACCGGTTTCACAGTGTTCTATTGCAAAGACATTCTACACATTTCACATTTTAAAACTTTTGAAATATCACACACTTCAATTACTTTTATTAAAATTTGTTTCTTGTGAACATTCTGTTTCATAAACTTTTATGAATACAAATTTATATCTTTTAAATTTTTAAAATCTTTACTCTTTCAATTTCTTATTAATTTTTTATCAAATTACTTCCTTATTAAAACAATCCTTCAAATCATCTATTATTAAATTTTCTTCGAAATTGTCTCTTTTTGTGTCAACAAACCTAACCTACTAGCCGTATTTATCACAGTCCCCTGCCTGGGATCTGCAAAACTGCTTACTCCCTGTAAGCCACAAATTACCACATTTAAACGACACTATGTATTTTCTCAGAAATTCTCTCTCAATTTACAACTTAAGATTGCACCATTGCTTTATAACTACTCTGTGTTATTTTTACAACATTCGTACATCTTAAACAAAAAACCCTGGATTTCAAAACCCATATTTTGAATCCAAATACCTTATTTTTAAATCAAATCCCATACTTTGATTTAAAAACTATACAGCTAGGTGTTGACTCAAAAAGGACTTTACTTCAATTCATTATTCTTATAATTTCATTTAAACATTACTATAATAATTTCATTTTAAATTTTGATCAAGCTCTTGTATTAATAAAATAAGAAATGAAACTAAACAGAAACTAGGACTGTACATTCATATACAATTTTTGGTCAAGTGTTTTAGTCTGCTCGTGTAGTATTGTGTATTTTGAGATTTTTGTCGTCTCTATCTCGTGTAGTAGTGTGTAATTGCATGTCATTGGGCCCTTTCGACACGCAATTATGTAAATGTGTCGTCATGATTTTGTAAAATTGCATATCAAGGCACCTCCCATTCTCCTTATTAAACAATTCCCCTTTTAAAAATTAAACAATAGCTTGAATTTCTTCCGACATTAACTTTTAATACTCTTTTATTCGTTTACTAAATAACCTACTCCTTTCAGAATGTCTCTGTTTCAATTTTAATCGTTTTATGTGAGCTCTTCTATATTATTCAAATTATTACCTTATTGGAACAGTACAGACACATGATTAAAAAAAAATTTACAATATTTTATATAGACCTTCATATTTTATAGCCAATTTACTTTAATATTCCTTTGAGTTTAAATTATTAACCATACATCGTTTTTTATACTATTTAATGCTACTTCACATTTTGGTTTAAGATTAAAATTACAAGAGTTCTTGAAATATCTTTTACTTAAATTTTATTTGAATTTGTCTTACATTATGTGAACAATCCTAACCTCTAATCTAGCTGTATAAACCTGCTCACTTCTTGTAAGCCACCTAATTACCATATTTGCCCCTGAGTTCATTGTTTCACGACACTATTTGTCTATACAATTTTTACTCTCACTTGGCAAAATTTTAAGCCTGTACCATTGTCTTATAACATCTTTGTTATCTTATACATCTTGAGTACATCTTAACCCTTTCTGAATTTCAAATCCCATACTTTGAAAATTCACTAAGTTTATTCTTAAATTAAATCCCATACTTTAATTCAGGAATTACATACAGCTTATTGTTCACAACAAAAAAAAGACTTTATTCAAATCATTATTATTAAATCTTCTTTTAAATTTTACATCCTTTTTTAAAAAATCATTTAGGTCGTCTGACATTTTACATTCTAACTATTCTGCTATTAAAAACTTTACTTGACATTAAAAAAAAATATTTTTTTTTATTTTAACTTACTTTAATTTTGACAGTGTTTAAAAACAATTCTTTTTTATTATATTTATTGAAACTCCAGTGTCCAATAAAACATTACAATTTATTTGAATTTTATTTGACTTTACAAGAATTAATTTATTTGACTACTTAATTCAATTTTTTATTGTAAGTACCATAACAATTTTGTTTCCTTCTTTAACTTAAAATGATTTTTAAACATTTACTTTGAATTTCTCTGAGAAACTTTACTTATCCAATACATTAAATTAACAGGATCGGCTTTACAAATTTTTGTCTTTGGCTATCTTTCTTCTTACATAGACTGTACTGTCCGTTTTAAACTTTACATTTGTAATTTTTAATTCGACAATTAACTCGTCTTTTACTAACTTATTTATTTTTAAATCGCTAGACATTTTGTTTATTTGAAAATAACTTTACTATACACTGACGAGTATTTTTAAGGAGGGCTGCACAACTTAAATAATTAACACATGAATAGCATTAATCCTTGGAATTCGTTAGCAGTAATTATCATTCAACTTTTTAATTAATAAATTTTTCGAAAACAAGCAGAGTATAAGACTTACATTTTAGAAAACAACAAAAAAAACAGCAGTAATTTAAATTAAGCAGAGTGGCGCATTTGTAACGGTTGAGGTTACTTGGGAAATGAAAATATAAAGTTTTAAAATACAACGTTATACAATTTATTAATCAGTGACAAATTACAAAAAATTACAAAAGACAGCAATGTGTCGAGTAATTTACTTCATATTACTGCTAGTTATTCCATACATTTTAATTACTTATTATCTTTTAAAATTTATATATATATCGACAAGATAGTAACTTAATATTTTCAATTGAATTTTTAAAAATGAATCTTCAAAGGACAATTTCTACCGTTCATGTGTTAACCGTTTATCAATTAAAATTCTACTTAGTTAACATTAAAATACATTTTCTTTATAGCTAAAACGTACCTGGTTGTGCACATAAAACACTTTAAAACATATTAAAGATTGCCCATGGCTTTCGGAATCACTAAACACTTAACACATCGCTCTTGCAAATCCGCGCACTTAAACAAAAATTATATAAACATTTACTCGTTTGAAAAACATAAATTATCGCTTCTGACTTCTTCTTTTGTTGCGTTAATAAAATTCGGTACCGGCCTTGACATCTTAAATTTTGAATACTGGAAGCTCATAAATTTCTAAGTTATATCCGAAAGTGCCATACGTCGTCCGTCTCGTTCAAAGACTTTTGGAGAAGTGGGGTTTCTGAAGGGACAAGCAAACTGAACTTTCCCACCCTCGATTATTATTTCGAATATTTTGATTGGTCCGTCAGATCATGCGATATCAGACCATGTTACGTCACATGAGGTGATGTGAGTTTTTTTTTGTTAAGCTACCAACTCGTACGATATTTTACATTTTTACCCGCTAGGGGTGCTACCATCTATGCTAACTTCACAATGAGCACGAATAAAACAAAAATTTTCTTTTATATTCGGACGATACAATTATTAAATAAAAATCAAATATATAAATGAATTTATATGTAACACCTTATTTTTAAGAGTGTTACAAGGTTCATGTATACAATACAGAGATTAACGAAAGATGATTCAGTATTTATTAACCTTCAACTACCGTCCTGCAATTTCTGTCACATTACTACTGCCGATTACATCAGAGGCACGAAATGTCTAAGTGTGATTTATTGTGTGGTTTAACAATTTATCTTGCATTTACTTTATAGAAATTGTTTTTGAATATTCTGATTGCAATGTGACTAGTAGGGTAAACGTAGTTTTATGAGATCAGTTATATTTTATTTACTAATTGAAAACTGTAGTAAATAAAACCTACAGATTTTAGCGCAGTTTAGCTAAAAAGCCTTATAATCGCACGATAATTAACATACACTAATTATTTCTTGTTCACTGATTGTACACACTTAACTTTATATACAAGATAACATTTGACACATTAAGGGCTTTATTTATGGAAACTGGCATTACAAATAATAACTCAATTTTGACAGCAGTATTTACACAGCGGCTCAGAACATTCTAGACATATTGGCTGTACAAAGACAGCTTACAAAGTGTAACTAGTCTTTCTAGTTTTTGTTGCTGGACAAATTCTACATTGCTTATAACAATTTATCTATACAAATAGAGAAATTTGTAAATTTCTGGAGGTTGCAGTTTTTCGAAATCATCTTCATCGTCTGATGCACTTCGTTGAGATTCGGTATCATTATCTTTTGCTCAATTACTTCTTCACTCTGTAGCACAATTCCCCTATTCTCTTTGATCCCTTCTAAACGTTGGTCATTAGATACAGCACCTGAATCACTGTCTTCTTCGGCTAACCCGTCGCTCATGGTCAGGCACGATGACGGTAGTTAAATGTTAAGCTTGGAATTTGTAGATATTGGCATAATAGGTTTTCTGGATATATAAGCTGATAAAGATAAGTAGATGAAATGTTGTGAGTCAACAAATTCTCTTTGTCGTTTATTCTAAGTTGTATAAAGATTGAAAAAGTATAAGGTCTACCTATTTATAGTTTTTTCTTAATTTACGGTTATAGTAGAATTTTTGTCATTAACGAATGGCTGAAAAGTCATTCCGCTGCCCCCGCTAATGATACCATCCTTTTTAAAAGAACAAAAGAAAATAACACGAAAAGAGAAGAAAATTAATTACCCGATGAATGAGAAAACAAACTTAAATATTTAGATAGTCTAAGTAAAAATGGAAAGAAAATATATGACACTTAGGTTTACAAAATACATTTTTTAAAAAATTAATTAAAACATTTAATTTTTATAAAATTATCAATTTGATACAAACGGTTATCTTTTCAAGTTGAATCGTTCAAGCATACAGTCTTTAAAATTCTTAAAGCACATGGACAGGCTGCATTGAAACACTGCTTCAAGTTATAAAGATTAGTTTGACAGACATGACGTAAACAAACGTGCTAGAACTGCTATCGGAGTGCCGCCGGTTTATATTTTCATATCACAAACATTTCTGTAAATAGATGTAGCATAACCTCTGTCCAAGACAAGGTAGCGAACCCGACTCTTTCTGTTGTTTATTTTGCATAGTTGGAAACATGCAAATTACGGACGATTTATTGTCAATGGGATATATTACCCCAAATCACCCCTTGGTAACCCCGTACATCCCCGACGAATTTTGATGACAAGGGACTAGGATCTTCGAAAATCTTCGAATGCCCATTTTTGGACAATATTTTAGGTTCTAACAAGTTTTATCTCAATTCACCCACAGTGACACCCGCAGTCCCATCCCGGATTGTGCATGGCCAACTTCGGTGCTAGGATTAGACTCAGCATTATTAAAAACCCTATATGATCATTTTATAACGATCTCTTGGCCTCTGACCTTTTTACCCCAATTCTCCCTTTGCTACTCCCGTAGAGCCCAAACCCGTCCATCCCTGATGTTTCTCGATGACGGTATTGAATTCAGCATCCTCAAAAACCTCCGAGTGATAAATTTCAAGTAATGTTTTGACTTTTGACATTTTTACCCCAAATCAACCCTTTGGCACTAACGTAGAGTCACATACGTCCATCCCCGGGGCTTTCGATAACGCCATTGATTTCAGCGCGCTCAGAAACCCCCGAGCGGTTATGTTCAAGCGATTTCTTTTACTTCTGACATTTCCACCCCAATTCACCCCTTTATTACTCGCGTGGAACCTCACCAGTGACTTACAGGGAAGGCATTGAATTCCGTATAATCTAAAATCCCCGAGTTTTTATTTTCTAGTAATTTTATAACTTTTGACATTTCTACCCCAAATCATCCCTTTGGTACTAACGTAGAGTCACAACCGTCCATTCCCGGTGACGCTAGATGACGTCATTGAATTTAGCATCTTCAGAAACCACCGAACGGTCATTTTCCCGCGATTCTTAAGCATCTGACATTTTGACCCTAATTCAACCCCTTTGGTGCACGGGTTTACCTCACCAGTACGTTATCGGAGAGTTTCGATGACGGCATTGAATTCAGCATCCTCAAAAACCTCCGAGTAGCTTTTTTCCAGCGATTTTTTGACTTCTGACATTTTCACCCCAATTCACCCCTTTAATACTCGCGTGGAACCATACCAGTGCATCCCCGGCGACTTTCGGTGACTGCATTACATTCCGCCTTACCAAAAACCACCGAGTGGTTATTTTCTAGTTATTTTTTGACTTTTCTACCCCCAATCATCCCTTTGGTACTTACGTAGAGTCACATCCGGTCCATCCCCGGTGACTCTAGATGACGCCATTGAATTTTTCATTCTCAAAAACCCCTGAACGCTCATTATCCCGCGATTCTTGGGCATCTTACATTTTTACCCTAATTCAACCCATTTGGTACGGTGGTTTAGCCTCACAAGTACATCCCCGGAGACTTCCGATGACGGCATTGAATTCAGCATCATCAAAAACCCCCGAGCGGATATTTTTCAGCGATTTTTTGACCCCTGACATTCTCACCCCAATTCACCCCTTTTTTATTCTCGTGGAACCACACCAATGCATTTCCGGTGACATTCGGTGACGGCATTGAATTCCGCTTCATCAGAATTCCCCGAGTTGTTATTTTCTAGTAATATTTTGACTTTTGACATTTCTACCCCAAATCATCCCTTTGGCACTCACGTAGAGATGTTCATCACCGTCGACTTTCGATGGCGGCATTGAATTCAGCATCCTCAAAAACCCCCGAGTGGTTATGTTCCAGCGATTTTTCTACTTTGGCTTTTTCACCCCAATTCACCCCTTTTGTACTCGCGAGGAACCACGTCCGTGCATCCCCGGCGACTTTCGGTGACGGCATTGAATTCCGCCTTACAAAAAACCCCCGAGTGGTTATTTTCTAGTTATTGTTTTGAGTTTTGACTTTTTTACCCCAAATCATCCCTTTGGTACTTACGTAGACTCACATCCCCGGTAACTCTAGATGACGCCATTGAATTTAGCATCCTCAAAAACCCCGAACGGTCATTATCCCGCGATTCTTAGGCATCTGATATTTTTACCCTAATTCAACCCCTTTGGTACATGGGGTTGACCAGTATATAGGGCCTCACCAGTATATCCCCGGTGACTTTCGATGAAGGCATTGAATTCAGCATCCTCAAAAACCCCCGAGTGGTCACTTTCCAGCGATTCTTTGTCCAATTCAAATATATACATTTTGTAGTACGATTGATATCTATGTGGATGATAGCAATGTTGCCAAGTTTGTGGCTGCCATAATGTTAGGGAATGGTTGAAATATACAGTAAATTTATATACAGGAGGCGACAATGCTGCCTCTGGCGGAAATGTTACGAACTTGTGATATACAAATCCCGTTCACTCTGCTAACAATACGAGTACCGTTTGGTTATTACAAATTATTTTTTAAAAATTCAGAACGACCATAGAACTTCCAAATACAGTATAGCTCCAATAAAACACTTCTTTTTACACTTATTGACATGGTTTTTATTTCGATTATTGTCAAAGGGTGTTACATTATCATGGATTACTATGTGGCAGCCGTATACGTATATATATAACCTGTTAACAATACGGAGACAATACATTGGTCATTTTGCATTCAAACTGGCAGCCGTATACGGCTGCCACATAGTAATCCATGATAATGTAACACCCTTTGACAATAATCGAAATAAAAATCATGTCAATAGGTGTAAAAAGAAGTGTTTTATTGGAGCTATACTGTATTTGGAAGTTCTATGGTCGTTCTGAATTTTTAAAAATAATTTGTAATAACCAAACGGTACTCGTATTGATAGCAGAGTGAACGGGATTTGTATATCACAAGTTCGTAACATTTCTGCCAGGGGCAGCATAGTCGCCTCCTGTATATAAATTTACTGTATATTTCAACCATTCCCTAACATTATGGCAGCCACAAACTTGGCAACATTGCTGCCATCCACATGGATATCAATCGTACTACGTAATGTATATATTTGAATTGAACAAAGAATCGCTGGAAAGTGACCAATCGGGGGTTTTTGAGGATGCTGAAATCAATGCCGTCATCGAAAGTCACCGGGGATGTACTGGTGAGACTAAACCCATGTGAAAAAGGGGTTGAATTGGGGTAAAAATGTCAGATGCGTAAGAATAGCGGGATAATGACCGTTCGGGGGTTTTTGAAGATGCTAAATTCAATGGTGTCATCTAGAGTCGCCGGGGATGGACCGGATGTGACTCTACGTAAGTACCAAAGAGATGATTTGGGGTAAAAAAGTTAAAAGTCAAAAAATCTCTGGAACATAACCACTCGGGGGGTTTTGAGGATGCTGAATTCAATGCCGCCATCGAAAGTCACCGTGGATGGACAGATGAGACTCTATGTGAGTACCAAAGGGAAGATTTGGGGTAGAAATGTCAAAAGTGAAAAAATTACTAGAAAATAAAAACTCGGGGAAATTTTATGAGGCGGAATTCAATGCCTCCACCGAAAGTCACCGGTAATGCATTGGTGTGGTTCCACGAGAGTACCAAAGGGGTGAATTGGGGTGAGAATGTCAGAGGTCAAAAAATCGCTGAAAAATATCCGCTCGGGGGTTTTTGAGGATGCTAAATTCAATGGCGTCATCTAGAGTCACCGGGAATGGACCGGTTGTGACTCTACGTAAGTGCCAAAGGGATGATTTGGGGTAAAAAAGTCAAAAGTCAAAAAATTACTAGAAAATACCCACACGGGGGATTTTGGTAAGGCGGAATTTAATGCCGTCACCGAAAGTCGCCGGGGATGTACTGGTATGGTTCCCCACGAGTACCAAAGGGGTGAATTGGGGTGAAAACGTCAAAAGTAAAAGAAATCGCTGCAACATAACCACTCGGGGGTTTTTGAGGATGCTGAATTCAATGCCGCCATCGAAAGTCACCGGCGATGGACAGTTGAGACTCTACGTGAGTGCCAAAGGGATAATTTGGGGTAAAAATGTCAAAAGTCTAAAAATTACTTGAAATTTATCACTCGGAGGTTTTTGAGGAGGCTGAATTGAATGCCGTCGCCGGACATGTACTGCGATGGTTCTACACAAGTAATAAAGGGATAAATTGGGGTGAAATTGTCAGACAAATAGCTACTTTAGGGTTTTTGAGGATGCTGAATTCAATACCGTCATCGAAAGACATCAGGGATGGACGGGTGTGGGCTCTACGGGAGTAGCAAAGGGAGAATTGGGTAAAAAGGTCAGAGGCCAAGAGATCGTTATAAAATGATCACTGGGGGTTTTTAATGATGTTGAGTCTAATCCTAGCACCGACGTTGGCCATGTACAATCCGGGATAGGACATTCGGAGATTTCGACGGTCCTAGTCCCTTGTCATCAAAATAAGATGTACGGGGTTACCAAGGGGCGATTTGGGGTAATATATCCCATTGACAATAAATCGCCCGAAATTGGCATGTTTCCAACTATGCAACATAACCAAAAGTAAGAGTCGGGTTCGCGACCTTGTATTGGACAGAAGCTGTGCTACATCTATTTACAGAAATGTTTTTGATATGAAAATATAAACAGGCGGCACTCCGATAGCAGTTCTAGCACGTTTGTTTACGTCATGTCTGTCAAACTAATCTTTATAGCTTGGAGCAGTGTTTCAATGCGCCTGTCCATGTGCTTTGAGAATTTTAAAGACTGTATGCTCGAACGATTCAATTTGAAAAGATAACCGTTTGTCCCAAATTGATAATTTTATAAAAATTAAATTTTTTATTTAATTTTTAAAAAGATGTATTTTGTCTACCTAATTGTCATATATTTTCTTTCCATTTTTACTTAGACTATCTAAACATTTATGTTTGTTTTCTCATTCTTCTTCGGGTAATTAATTTTCTCTCTTTTCCTGTTATTTTCTTTTTTCTTTTAAAAAGGATGGTATCGTTAGGTGGGGCAGCTTAATGACTTTTCAACCATCCGTTAATGAAAAATGTCTACTATAACCATAAATAAAAAAAACTATAAATAAGTAGACCTTATATTTTTTTAACCTTTATACAACTTAAAATAAACGACAAAGAGAATTTGTTGACCCACATCATTTCATCGACTTATCTTGATCAGCTTATATATTCAGAAAACCTATTATGCCAATATCTACAAATTCATCGTGCCTGACCATCAGCGACGGGTTAGCCGAAGAAGACAGTGATTCAGGTGCTGTATCTAATGACCAACTTTTAGAAGGCATCAAAGAGAATAGGGGAATTGTGCAACAGAGTGCAGAAGTAATTGAGTAAAAGATCATGATACCGAATCTCAACGAAGTGCATCAGACGATGAAGATGATTTCGAAAAACTGCAACCTCCAGAAATTTACAAATTTCTCTATTTGTATAGATAAATTGTTATAAGCAATGTAGAATTTGTCCAGCAACAAAAACTAGAAAGACTAGTTACACTTTGTAAGCTGTCTTTGTACAGCCAATATGTCTAGAATGTTCTGAGCCGCTGTGTAAATACTGCTGTCAAAATTGAGTTATTATTTGTAATGCCAGTTTCCATAAATAAAGCCCTTAATGTGTCAAATGTTATCTTGTATATAAAGTTAAGTGTGTACAATCAGTGAACAAGAAATAATTAGTGTATGTTAATTATCGTGCGATTATGAGTCTTTTTAGCTAAACTGCGCTAAAATCTGTAGAAGGTTTTATTTACTACAGTTTTCAATTAGTAAAAAAAATATAACTGATCCCATAAAACTACGTTAACCCTAGTCACATGCAATCAGAATATTCAAAAACAATTTTTATAAAGTAAATGCAAGATAAATTGTTAAACCACACAATAAATCACACTTAGACATTTCGTGCCTCTGATGTAATCGACAGTAGTAATGTGACAGAAATTGCAGGACGGTAGTTGAAGGTTAATAAATACTGAATCATTTTTCGTTAATCTCAGTATTGTATACATTAACCTAAATGACATCAGTGTGAGTGTTGTCAGTTTATATTACGATATCAAACTGTCTGGTGTAAACAAACATAGGTCCAAGCCACACAAAGATAAAGCCTCGCACTCGACAAGTTCTCTCGTGGACGAAGGCCCGAAAAACTGACTTTCTGCATTCTATCTTTTCCATCCCTTTCTCTCATTTACATACGGCGTAAACGTAAATAATTTATCGTATTCTCCCAGCGTCAAAATAGTCGTATAAAGACGGAAACATTTGTTTCTATCCTCGACTTTAGCCGCTGGTAGTCTATATTTTATTTTATTAATGTGTTTATTGAATACATTGATATTAACTTTTGGCGTACATTGATTATATATGGCGTAGGCAATATTAAGTGTTACATCTGTTAATACATGTGTTGCAGACAAGTGTTAACATGTTTGCAATGTTACCAAATTGTAACAATATACAGCTAATAATAATCACTTTTAGATTAATAAAATCGGAAAGAGATGCTATAACAATTAATTTGAAAAGCAAGTTAAGTTAAAAAATAAATACTTTATCGATCCTATAGTATCTAAGAGCACCAAGGGAAAAGTACGAGATGCATTGACCGGAACATTAAGATAAGTTTGGTCTGCCATCAAATAAACAAACGCGTCAGAATGGCTTTCGGAGTGTCGGGTGTTTATGTTTCCATATCAAAATTGTGTCTGTAAATAAATAGCACAGTTCTCTCCAAGATAAGGTCGCGAATCCACAGCTGTATGTCCTTTCCAGCGAACCAACATTGTATGTTTGAAGGAATTGACAGATGTAATGTAATGGGAGTGGTACAGTCTCGAAAACTACCGAGTGTCAATTTTTATGAGATTTTTTTTATATTAGGATTTTATATTTATTTGCTAATAAGTTCAAGAAATAATTCCGTTCTTTACGATAACACTTGCGTTTTTGCAAACACAGATACCAGTAACCGCATAATTATTTATAAAGTTTTACGAAAGCATGCTAAAATAGCATGTTTATAAATTCCTGAAGTACTTACATCGAGGACTCTAATGAAACACTTGGCAACAATATCTCAACTCTTCCAAATGAATGACCAAAGTATTAAAGAACTAGCGTTATTTATAGGCCATACTACATCATTTTTATCAATAATAACATTATATATATATTTCATCCGAAATACTCAAAAATAGTTTGAAAGATATAAATAATATAACAAAGAAAGAACACGTGGATATATACACCCATTCTATGACCATAAGGGCAAAATATTTCAAGTACTTACTTAAGGATAAATGTATCATAGGTGTTAATATGCCAATTAAACTAGAGAGCAGTTCAGGCGGTTTAAGCAATGGTAAATATTTAAAATTCTTTATTTCTACATCTCTGAAGATTATATGTAAGGATATAGTTCTTCCCAATGTATATTGCAGCAATCAAAACGTTTTCGGAAAGCAATGTAATATCAGGACGCCCAATGTTTTGATCGTATATAGTCTTTCTGTTCGCCTACCATAATAATAAAACGAGATTATCAGTAAAACTTCAGTAAATCTAAAGTATAGTGAAAAATTACCGTGATCATCGGTAGTAAATATTTATGATTATCGACGTCTAAAGATTGACTACAAAACGTTTTATAAGATCTTGGTTAGGGTTGCTTAACTGAAGTATTTTTCTATCAACGAAGAATAGAGAATATTCAAACTGAAATACAAAGTCTGTAATTAGGAGCTATTACAAACTAGTGGTAGGATTCGTAAAATATATAAACAAAGGAGACAGTTTTGAGAAGTGATTGAGTATTAGCAGACTTTGTCTTGAGATCAGACACAGCCGAACGAACTAAAATCATTCTGATACTAACTATAAAAATGTATTTAACATATCGACCAAAGAACGGAGAGATTTTTTAAAGTAAAAAAAAAATCTACAAAACAGTCATTATCTTTTACGTCTTGTTTTTTTAACAAGAAATACCATCATAGTGACTAATTTTATTCTGTCACTCTGCATAACGCTATTTTACAGCTAGTTTTTGAAGACTGGTTCCTCAGCTATATTCGCCAAAATATTTGTAAATTTTTTCACCACAATAATAATAATAAATCAAATTGTAGATATGCGAGCCAGGAGGGATACGGTTAAAGATAGAATTAAAGAAAAAGATTAAAATATACTTAAATCTTATCAGATATATTTTCAGGTGCATTCAACGTGTCTTGATGAAAGTAACATCACAATCAAGGTGAAATGTCATTCTTTCAGAAAATATCTAAGGGAGGAATTAAAGAAATGTTTTCACCTGCCAACAACGACTACCAGGAAAATTTAATGAATGTAGTTAAAGAACTTTTAGAAAAAATAGGTCTTTACTGAAACACATTTGTACCTATAACAACTCATGACAAATCAAATATGGTGGATAAATAAAATAGATGTATTACATTGCTCACGGAAAACGTTTTACACCGTGATGCCTAGCTACAATGCAATATACATTGGGAAGAACTATATCCTTACAGTTTTTGGTTACATTTGGCTGTCGTAAGTACAGAAATACTATTATTTCAATGTTTAATTTTTTTACCTTAAAATGGTAATTTGTACTCGATTAAACCTATAAAATATAGACGTGTTCAATGGGCCTACGTGAGCAATAAATTGACATTAGATGAGATTCGACCAAATAAAAGCCTTCTTTTATTTACAATGTACAATAAGAACACTATACAATATATGGAAGAAGTTTTTGAAATAAAGTAAGAAATGTATCGCCATTACGTCCAAGCTAAATTAGAACAGATGTAAATTGGCCTTTACATTCATTCGTCGCAGAAATTGAAGATCACACAGACACAGTGTTTGTTAATCCCCGTGGCATGGGCTTGATAGGCACTTATACGTGGTGTTGGTTGCCAGGTGCGTCTTCAGTTTCAGCCACAATATCAGGATTAATGAAGTTGTATTCAATGTTTTTACCTCCATCGAAGTTGATTTTTAAAACTATTTCTTCATTAATTAATTAATTTTTAGGTTTAAATTTTTTTTGTTACAATTTTTCTCTATTTATATATAGGGAAAGAAAAATATATACTTGTTTAAACACAAGATTTTCCTTTTAATATATTTTCTCGTTTTATATTTATTAGTCATTTAGTTAACTAGTGTTATAAGTAATATAAAATTTGCAATTATTATTTCATTCTTAATGTTATATTATATTTACAAAATTTTGTATATTACGTGTCCTTTCTTTTCTACATTATTTATATTTTTGTAACAATTTTTGCTTATTTTGGATGAAAAAAAATATATATTATGTTATTATTGACAAAAATATCATATATCTTCGAAAGTGTAATTAAATATAGAAGAAATCACTTGAAATACAAAATTTCATTACATCCCGAACCCACAGCTCAAGTGGTCTGACGTAATATCTTATTATAATTTTTGTCAGTAAAATGCTTTAGTGATAACCCGAAATCTTTGCAACTAAATGTATGCTCCACATTACAAATATTACATTAACATTTAATTTGAAAAAACATTATTATTGGTTATTCTTTTTTTTATAAAGAAAACAGTAAATAGAATTTTATTTTTTTTAAATCATAAAATATATACTTTTCTATTTAACCTACTTTAGATCAAGGTAGTAAACATTATTCAACTAAGAAACATTTACCCAAACCCCAAGTTAAAAAAAAAAATATCCACATTAAGGGGGTTTCCCAAGGTTTTCATTTTCGTAAAATAAGGTTGACTTATAATTTTTTAAATCAATGTTTATTTCCCTTACATCAAAAGTAGCGTTTTAAATGAGGTATTAAAATAATATTGCTTATAAACGCTATGGAATTGGAATTTTCACAAAATATAATAGTTCTTAATTTTTTGCGTTTACATTAATAAAGTTGAATGTGAAAAATTAGGTTCACGATATTTTGTATAAGAATTAAAATCACTGTATGAATGGAGAAATCAAACTCTTACCTTTAATAACTATACTCAAAATCCGGCATTTGATAGACAACAAACTGTAAAGCGAGTTTCAAGCCACTGTCAAGAATTCTATGAATTAACTGATAAAATCTTCCTTTTGTCCTGAATTACGAACAGTTTTCTAAATTACTACATCAAAACACAAATTTTTACTTACTTTATTATTTGTAATTTTTAAAAATATCCACACACAAAATTAAATATTTTTAACATAATATGTATATAAAAGGTCTTATCATCGATCTATTAATTGTACCACAAGTATTACACGACATAATCCTAGAACATAAAGGGTCTTAAAATTTGTAATATAACATGGGCAAAAGCATGTGTATTTGGACACAGAAAGGTTAAACTTGCTATAATAACACTAACAGAGTTTTATCGTATCTAATTTTTATCTCTCCCTTTGAGCAGGATCTTGTGACACTTGCAAAGCACTTGACTGTGCTTGTAAATATTTCAATAAATTAACTGCAAACATTTACTATCAAACACTCGTATAAGAAATATTCATAACCCAATGATTTTAAATTAAACAATTAAAATTAGAGATAAGTTCAACAGTGGTTGTAAAATAGAATATTGACTAATCTATTACATGGTTCAATATCTTATTCGCAAACGACTTGTCGCAAAAGTATATTAGGAGCTAGAAGGTAAAACAAAATTGAAACAAGAAAAGTAATCTCGTTTTATTTGGAACTACATGAGCTCAATAAAATACCTTACAATCTGTCTAACTTGCTTACAGATTACGACAGCTGATGATAGGAATGAATAATCTAATATTTATGTTTGCGCCCAGCGTCCACTCATCTTCCTCTCCAAACATATGACTAATCACACTTTCCCGCTATTTTTTAACAGTGTCCGGAATCGCACTCTCGAAAACTCTCACGTGCGTTATCCTTGACTTTCGATGACGAAATTGGAGTCACCCCTTAAAAACCCAGAGTATTATTTTACTAGACATTTTTCTAGTATCTGACATTTTCATAAAAATTAACCACCCTTTCTACTCCCGTAGAACTACACCCTCATATTCCCATTAGCTTTTAATGACGGTATCGGATTCAGCACCCTCCAAAACACTACGATTAATCTAGTTTCTCATTTTCTAGTTTTTTTTGCCTTCTCACAATTATAACCCCAAATTCATCATTTGCTACTCCCATAGAGGGTCACCAGTATATTCACATTGAAGTTCGATAACGGTTAAAAACTCAGCACCATTAAAACTCCCCGAATGATCATTTTTAATTGTTTTTTTTTGCCTTCTGACAATTTTACCCCAATTCACCCATTTTTTTACTCCCATAGAGCCACACCCGTGCATTCCCGATTAATATGGAAGACGGTATTGGACTCAGCAACCTAAAAAACACTACGATTGATCATACTCTAGCTTTGTCTTGCCTTCTCATATTTATACTCCAATTCATCATTTGATACTCCCATAGAGGATCACCCGTGTATCTCCATTGACTTTCGATAACGGTAAAAGACTCACCACCTTTAAAACCACACGAGTGATCATTTTTCATTGTTTTTTTGCCTTCTGACAATTTTACCCCAATTCACCCCTTTCTACTCCAGTAGAGCCACACCCGAGCATCCCCTTATAATATTGAAGTCGGTATTCAACTCACCACCCTCCAAAACACTACGACTTTTCATATTCTAGCTTTGTTTTACCTTGTCACAAATATAATCAAATTCATCATTTGCTACTCCCATAGAGGATCACCCGTGCATCTCCATTGACGTTCGATAACGGTACAAGACACAGCACACTCCAAAACCTCCTGAGTGATCATTTTATATTTTTTTTGCCTTCTGACAATTTTACCCCAATTTACCAATTTCCTACTCTCGTAGAGCAACAACCGAGCATCCCCGTTTAATATTGTAGGCGGTATTGGACTCAGCACCCTCCAGAACACTATGATTGATCATTTTCTAGTTTTTTTTCCCTTTCTTACAATTATACCACAATTCATCATTTGCTACTCCCATGGATGTCACCCGTGTATCCCCATTGACGTGCGATTACGGTAAACGACTCAGCACCATTAAAACCCACCCGAATGATCATTTTCAATTGTTTTTTTGCCTTCTGACAATTTTACCCCAATTCACCCCTTTTCTACTCCTGTAGAGCCACCTTCGTGCATTCCCGATTAATATGGAAGACGGTATTGGCCTCAGCTACCTCCAAAACACTACGATTTATCATACTCTAGCTTTCTTTTGCCTTCTCACATTTATACTCAAATTCATCATTTGCTACTCCCTTAGAGAATCACCCGTATATCCCTATGACGTTCGATAACGGTAAAAGACTCAGCACCATTAAAACCCTCCGACTGATCATTTTCTAGTTTTTTTGGCCTTCTGTTATTTTGACCCCAAGTAACTCCTTTACAACTCTCATAGAGCCCCACCCGACCATCCCCGTTAAATTTTGTTCACTTGTATCTCCGTCAGCTTTCGGTATCTGTACACGTTTATGAAAACTAACAACCAGGACTTATGTGAGTTGAGTAAATAATTGGCCAGCTGAAATGAAGAAGGGACATTCTAATGTTTATGTTTTCACCGTGATTACACACACCCAGTGTCTTACAGTATAAACATTTGACTAGTCAGACAGTCGCACCATAGTGGCAACTCTGTTGGTTCTCGTATCGTTAGTGGCGTGGGAATAATATACACACCGGCTGCCATATTGTTATTAGACTGAACGAAAATATACACTGGCTGCCATATTGATGCCTAAATGAAATGCTGCCGTATTGATAGTATTTCAGTCAATTTTGTATTTTTAAGATTTTATGAAATTAAAGTACATGGAGTAGTATCATGTTTATTAGAAATAAATTATACACGACAAAAACATATATACTTCACTCCTTCAAGTGGCTGCCATATGGTTGCAAAATGAAATGCTGCCATATTGATAGCGGGATGTATATATATATATATATATATATATATATATATATATATATATATATATATATATATATATATATATATATTTATATATATATATATATATATATATATATATACACACACACATATATATATATATATATATATATATATATACATACACACACACATATATATATATATATATATATATACAGCCTGCTAACAATACGGAGACCATACATTGGTCATTTTGCATTCAAACTGGCAGCCGTATACGGCTGCCACATAGTAATCCATGATAATGTAACACCCTTTGACAATAATCGAAATAAAAATCATGTTAATAAGTGTAAAAAGAAGTGTTTTATTGGAGCTATACTGTATTTGGAAGTTCTATGGACGTTCTGAATTTTTAAAAAATAATTTGTAATAACCAAACGGTACTCGTATTGATAGCAGAGTGAACGGGATTTGTATATCACAAGCTCGTAACATTTCCGCCAGGGGCAGCGTGGTGGCTTCCTGTATATAAATTTACTGTATATTTCAACCATTCCCTAACATTATGGCAGCCACAAACTTGGCAACATTGCTGGCATCCACATAGATATCAATCGTACTACGTAATGTATATATTTGAATTGGACAAAGAATCGCTGGAAAGTGACCACTCGGGGGTTTTTGAGTATGCTGAATTCAATGCCGTCATCGAAAATCACCGGGGATGTACTGGCGAGGCTAAACCCATGTACCAAAGGGGTTGAAATAGGGTAAAAATGTCAGATGCCTTAGAATCGCGGGATAATGACCGTTTGACGGTTTTTTGAGGATTCTAAATTCAATGGCGTCTTCTAGAGTCACCGGGGATGAACCGGATGTAACTCTACGTAAGTACCAAAGGGATGATTTGGGGTAAAAAAGTCAAAAGTCAAAACATTACTTGAAATTTATCACTCGGAGGTTTTTGAGGATGCTGAATTCAATACCGTCATCGAGAAACATCAGGGATGGACGGGTTTGGGCTCTACGGGAGTAGCAAAGGGAGAATTGGGGTAAAAAGGTCAGAGGCCAAGAGATCGTTATAAAATGATCATATAGGGTTTTTAATAATGCTGAGTCTAATCCTAGCACCGAAGTTGGCCATGCACAATCCGGGATGGGACTGCGGGTGTCACTGTGGGTGAATTGAGATAAAACTTGCTAGAACCTAAAATATTGCCCAAAAATGTCATAAAGTCATAAATGTCAAAAATGGCAAAGTCATAAAATAACTATAAAATAACCACTCGGGGGTTTCTGGTAAGGCAGAATTCAATACCGTCACCGAACGTCGCCGGGGATGCACTGATGTGGTCCCACGCGAGTACCAAAGGGGTGAATTGGGCTGAAAAAGTCAAAAGTTAAAAAATCTCTGGAACATAACCACTCGGGGGTTTTTGAGGATGCTGAATTCAATTCCGCCATCGAAAGTCACCAGGGATGGACAGATGATACTCTACGTGAGTGCCAAAGGGATGATTTGGGGTAGAAATTTCAAAATTCAAAAAATTACTAGAAAATAACAACTCGAGGAATTTTGATGAAGCGTAATTCAATGCCGTCACCGAATGTCACCGGGAATGCATTGGTGTGGTTCCACGAGAGTACCAAAGGGGTGAATTGAGGTGAGAATGTTATAGGTCAAAAAATCGTTGAAAAATATCCGCTCGGGGGTTTTCGAGGATTCTGAATTCAATGCCGTCATCGGAAGTCTCCGGGGATGTATTTGTGAGGCTAAACCCATGTACCAAAGGGGTTGAATTAGGGTAAAAATATCAGATGCCTAAGAATCGCGGGATAATGACCGTTCGGGGGGTTTTGAGGATGCTAAATTCAATTGCGTTATCTAGAGTCACAGGGGATGGACCAGATGTGACTCTACGTAAGTACCAAAGGGATGATTTGGGGTTAAAAGTCAAAAAATAACTAGAAAATGTCCCCTCGGGGGTTTTTGGTAAGGCGGAATGTAATGCCGTCACCGAAAGTCGCCGGGGATGCACTGGTATGGTTCCACGCGAGTAACAAAGGGGTGAATTGGGATGAAAAAATTAAAAGTAAAAAAATCGCTGGAACATAACCACTCGGGGGTTTTGAGGATGCTGAATTCAATTCGCCATCGAATGTCAACGGGGATGGACGTATGTGACTCTACGTGAGTGCCAAAGGGATGATTTGGGGTAGAAATGTCAAAAGTAAAAAAACAAAATACTAGAAAATATCAACTCGGGGAATTATGATGAGGCGGAATTTAATGCCGTCACCGAAAGTCACCGGGAATGGATTGGTGTGGTTCCACGCGACTACCAAATTTGTGAATTGGTGTGAAAATGTCAGAAGTCAAAAAATCGCTGGAAAATATCAGCTCGGAGGTTTTTGAGGATGCTGAATTTAATGCCGTCATCTAAAGTCTCCGGGGATGTTCTGGTGAGGCTAAACCCATGCACCAAAGGGGTTGAATTAGGGTCAAAATGTCAGATGCCTAAGAATCGCGGGAGAATGGCCGTTTGGGTGTTTCTGAGGATTCTAAATTCAATGACGTCATCTAGACGGGCGTGCTGAATTCAATGGCGTCATCGAAAGTCACCGGGGATGGACGTGTGTGACTCTACGTGAGTGCCAAAGGGATGATTTGGGGTAAAAATGTCAAAAGTCAAAAATTTACTAGAAATTTACCACTCGGAGGTTTTTGAGGAGGCTGAATTGAATGCCGTCGACGGACATGTACTGCGATGGTTCTACACAACTACCAAAGGGATAAATTGGGTTGAAATTGTCAGATAAATAACTGCCTTAGGGCTTTTGAGGATGCTGAATTCAATACCGTCATCGAAAGACACCAGGGCTGGACGGGTGTAGGCTCTACGGGAGTATCAAAGAGAGAATTAGGGTAAAAAGGTCAGAGGTTAAGAGATCGTTATAAAATGATCACTCGGGGTTTTTAATAATGCTGAGTCTAATCCTAGTACCGACGTTGGCCATGCGCAATCCGGGAAGGGACTGCGGGTGTCGCTGTGGGTGAATTGAGGTAAAACTTGCCAGAATCTAAAATATTGCCCAAAAATGCGCATTCGAAGATTTTCGAAGGTCCTAGTCCCTTGTCATCAAAATTCGTCGGGGATGTACGGAGTTACCAAGGGGTGAATTGGGGTATATATCCCATTGACAATAAATCGCCCTAAATTGGCATGTTTCCAACTATGCAACATAACCAACAGAAAGAGTCGGGTTCGCGACCTTGTCACGGACAGAAGTTATGCTACAACTATTTACAGAAATGTTTATATGATATGAAAACATAAACAGGCGGCACTCCGATAGCAGTTCTAGCACGTTTGTTTACCTCATGTCTGTCAAACTAATCTTTATAACTTGGAGTAGGCTAGTGTTTCAATGCAGCCTGTCCATGTGCTTTAAGAATTTTAAAGACTGTATGCTTGAACGATTCAACTTAAAAAGATAACCGTTTGTCCCAAATTGATAATTTTATAAAAATTAAATTTTTTTAAAAATTTTTTAAAAAATGTATTTTGTTTACTTAATTGTCATATATTTTCTTTCCAATTTTACTTAGACTATCTAAACATTTATGTTTGTTTTCTCATTCTCCTTCGGGTAATTAATTTTCTCCTCTTTTCGTGTTATTTTCTTTTGTTCTTTTAAAAAGGATGGTATCGTTAGCGGGGGCAGCGGAATTACTTTTCAACCATCCGTTAATGAAAAAAATTGTAGATACTATAACCGTAAATTTAAAAAAAAATATAAATAAGTAGACCTTATATTTTTTCAACCTTTATACAACTTAGAAAAACGACAAAGAGAATTTGTTGACCCACATCATTTCATCGACTTATCTTTATCAGCTTATATATCCAGAAAATCTATTATGCCAATATCTACAAATTCCAAGCTAAACCTTTAACTACCGTCATCGTGCCTGACCATCAGCGACGGGTTAGCCGAAGAAGACAGTGATTCAGGTGCTGTATCTAATGACCAACAAAAAATAGAAAGACTAGTTACACTTTGTAAGATGTCTTTGTACAGCCAATATGTCTAGAATGTTCTGAGCCGCTGTGTAAATACTGCTGTCAAAATTGAGTTATTATTTTTAATGCCAGTTTCCGTAAATAAAGCTTATAATATGTCAAATGATATCTTGTATATAAAGTTAAGTGTGTACAATCAGTGAACAAGAAATAATTAGTGTATGTTAATTATCGTGCGGTCATAAGTCTTTTTAGCTAAACTGCGCTAAAATCTGTAGGTTTTATTTACTACAGTTTTCAATTAGTAAATAAAATATGACTGCTCTCATAAAACTACGTTTACCCTACTAGTCACATGCAATCAGAATATTCAAAAACAATTTTTATAAAGTAAATGCAAGATAAATTGTTAAACCACACAATAAATCACACTTAGTCATTTCGTGCCTGTGAGCTACAACGGCAGTAGTATTTTGACAGAAATTGCAGGAAGGTAGTTGAAGTAGTAGTTAATAAATACTGAATCATCTTTCGTTAATCTCTGTATTGTATACAAGAACCTAAAAGACATCTGTGCGAGTGTTGTCAGTTTATATTACGATATCAGGCTGTCTGGTGTAAACAAACATAGGTCCAAGCCAAACAAAGATAAAGGCTCGCACTCCACAAGTACTCTCGTGGACAAAGGCCCGAAAAACTGACTTTCTGCATTCTATATTTTCCATCCCTTTCTCTCATTTACATACGGCGTAAACGTAAATAATTTATGGTATTCTCCCAACGTCAAAATGGTCGTATAAAGACGGAAACATTTGTTTCTATCCTCGACGTTAGCCGCTGGTAGTCTATATTTTATTTTATTAATATGTTTATTGAATACATTGGTATTAACTTTTAGTGAATATTTATGGCGTAGGCCATATTAAATGTTACATCTGTTAATACATGTGTTGTAGACTTGTGGTAACATGTTTGCAATGTTACCAAATTGTAACAATATACAGCAAATAATAGTCACTTTTAGATTCTTAAAATTGGATAGAGATGCTATGACAATTAATTTGAAAAGCAAGTTAAGTTAAAAAAATAAATACTCAATCGATCCTATAGTATCTAAGAACCCCAAGGGAAAAGTATGAGATGCATTGACGGGAACATTAAGATAAGTTTGGTCTGCCATCAAGTAAACAAACGCGTCAGAATGGGTTTCAGATTGTCGGCTGTTTATGTTTCCATATCAGAATTACTCAAAAATAGTTTGAAAATATATAAATAATGTAGCCAAGATTGAACACGTGGATATACACACACATTCTATGACCATAAGGGCAAAACATCTTAAGTACTTATTTAAGGATACATGTATCATAGGTGTTAATATGCTAATTAAACTAGAGAGCAGTTCAGGCGGTTTAAGGGTAAATATATAAAATTCTTCATTTCTACATCTCTGAAGATTATATGTCAGGATATAGTTCTTCCCAATGTATATTGCAGTGTAGCTAGGAATCAAAACGTTTTCAGTAAGCAATGTAATAAATCTATTATGTTTATCCTCGATATTCTAGTCCCAAGAGTAACTTTGATGTCTATGGGATTTTCACTCACTTTAGAGTTGCATGAAAAACTGGTCTAAGTACGGTGATCATTGGTACGGAAACAAATACAGTAGTGCATGGATAATTCGAGGTAGATGGGACCGAGACACCGTCGGATTACCGACAACTTGGATTACACAGAAATAGCTTCCTGTACACTAGAAAAAAAACTGGAGTTCTATTGAACCCTAATACTATAATTAAGAATGCACAAAATACGTATGTAGAACTTAATTGATTACAGTACATACATAAATTAATGTTGCTTGGCTCTTCAAGACTACTGTACTGATTCTTGCTTGCGGGGATACCATACGATATAAATACCATACTAAGTGTCGGCAATTATAGCTAAAAAAAAGCCGATGCCCGTTGTAATCTTTATCAGGACGCCCAATGTTTTGATCGTAGATAGTCTTTTTGTTCGCCTACCATAAAAATGAAACGAGATTATCAGTAAAATTTCAGTAAATCTAAAGTATAGTGAAAAATTACCGTGATCATCGGTAGTAAATATTTATGATTATCAACGTCTAAAGATTGACTACAAAACGTTTTATAAGCTCTTGGTTAGGGTTGCTTAACTGAAGTAATTTTCTATCAACGAAAAATAGAGACTATTCAAATTGAAATATTAAGTTTGTAATTAGGAGTTATTTATTAACTGGTATTGCTAGTAGTAGGATTCGTAAAATATATAAACAAAGGAGACAGTTTTGAGAAGTGATTGAGTATTAGCAGACTTTGTCTTGAGATTAGACACAGCCGAACGAATTAAAATCATTCTGATACTAACTATAAAAATGTATGTAACATGTCGACCGAAGAACGGAGAGATTTTTTAAAGTGAAAAAAAAATCTACAAAACAAGAAATACCATCATAGTGACTAATTTCATTCTGTCACTCTGCATAACGCTATTTTACAGCTAATTTTTGAAGACCGGTTCCTCAGCTATATTCGCCAAAATATTTGTAAATTTTTTCACCATAATAATAATAATAAATCAAATTGTAGATATGCGAGCCAGGAGGGATACGGTTAAAGATAGAATTAAAGAAGAAGATTAAAATATACTTAAATCTTAGCAGATATATTTTCAGGTCCATTCAACGTGTCTTGATGAAAGTAACATCACAATCAAGGTGAAATGTCATCCTTTAGGAACATATCTAAGGGAGAAATTAAATAAATGTTTTAACCTGGCAACAACGACTACCAGGAAAATTTAATGAATGTAGTTAAAGAAGAACTTTTAGAAAAAATAGGTCTTTACTCAAACACAATTATATCTATTATAACTTATGACAAATCAAATATGGTGGATAAATAAAATAGATGTATTACATTGTTTACCGAAATCGTTTTTCACCGTGATGCCTAGCTACAATGCAATATACATTGGGAAAAACTATAGCCTTACATAATATTATATTCTTTATAGATGTAGAAGTAAAGAAGTATATTTACCATTGCTTAAACCGCCTGAACTGCTCTCTAGTTTTATTGGCACAAAACCATCTAAGATACACGAATCCTTGAATAAATACTTAAAATGTTTTGCCCTAATCTTGGTAAAATATTTATACTGATTGGTATTGGCACTAAAATTTCATATCTTCGTGAAAATTTTACTCCTTGTTAGAATACTATATGCACCCTTTTAAAGCATATGCTCACAGAAAAATAAAACAGTTTTTTTGTTACATTTGGCTGTCGTAAGTACAGAAATACTATTATTTGAATGTTTAATTTTTTTATTCGAAAATGGTAATTTGTGCTCGTTTGAACCTATAAACTAGAGACGTGTTCAATGGGCCTACGTGAACAAGAAATTAACATTAGATGAGATTCGACCAAATAAAAGCCTTCTTTTATTTACAATGTACAATATAGGTAGATTTTTCTGGTTACCTACCTGAGGTAAAGGTGATACAATATTTGTTGTTTTTCTACTATAGGCCTAACTTTAAAAACTTACTGTAAATAAACTTTATGCCAACCCTTTACTTATCCTTTATTATTTTTTTACAAGCAATAAAAACTTAAAATTGAAATTTTCATTTTTTTAATACACTGAAGAAGAAATGTTGAAGAAAATTCGATGAATTAGTCTAAAAATTCTGCAAAATCGTTCTTAAACTGCAAAAACTCCTAAAACATTGTAACACGAAAGAAATAGAATTTAAAAAATGTGGCAGAAAGCTCAATGAGATAAAATAAATTTAATGAGAATAAATGTACTTTCGTAAAGTAAGGATATAGGAGGAGTTAGTGTACTAACTCTAAAACTGATAATTAAACGAGAAATTCAGAAGAAAAAAGCCTTTATCCCTTATCCCGTGCAGTGCACGCCTGGAAATCTAGATTGAATATTGTTAAAGATGAAACCGTTCATTTAGTTGCAGATCTGTTTAGGGTTTTGAAAACATGTAACCAATCCAGAGGATCGATGGATACCGGTCTACACCTAACCTGCTGATTCACAATACAATCGTCTACTTGCACTCCCGTATTTCTGTTACTATGACACTATGTTTACTGACAGAACTGAAGAACTATTCCTAAAATTCGACAGAGCACTGAACACCTTCAATGGGGCGGGGAAATTTGAAAATAGAAATTAAAATAAAATTTTAATATTTTCCAATGGCCTGGAAGAAACCGACACGAGGAACGCGACCCGTAAGGCATAGATTTAGCAAGTGTCTCCCTTTTTTTCCAAACATACGTCAAAGAGAGTAATACCTATTATAAGACAGTGCCGTGTGTACTAACCTAAATAAAGAAATGACTTAAATTGAGGGTTTAAATTTATTTATGAACATTTGTTTTTAATAAAAACAATAAATTTGTTAAGTTTCATTTCGTTAATTCATATTAAAAATAACAACAAATAATAGAATTGTAACAATCAATGTGACAATTTCTAAGACAACTATGTACTATTGTAGCCGAAACGAAACTGATTGTAAAGAGACGTCCCGTGTGGTTGTATGTTGAAAGTAGATGGAGATATGGTGGTATAAATTTCACATTGTAACACGTGACCAATTAGCGCCTGGAATCGAACTCGTCATGAACGTGTTTGTGTAATGTTTATTTTCGATCTCTGAAGGATGACCACATCATTCAGTATTATCAGTTTTAATCGTGTGACAGGGACCATGATAGTTACTTCATGATAGTATCTATTTACTTCAGCAAGTACATTCCCTCCAAAAGATAAAAATACCAAAATAAAATCTTATTTGGTTGAATGTTTCACTTTACAAGCCATAATATTCTACCTTTATTTTACCTTCTGAAATTTTTACCCTAATTCACCAGTTGCTACTAGCATAGAGCATGACTCATGCATCCCCATTGACGTTCTATAACTGTAAAAGACAACAACATTAAAAGACCCGAGTGATCATTTTTTCTTGTTATGTTGTCTTCTGCTAATGTTACCCCCAATCATACTTCTTCTAGTCCCGTAGAGGCACACCTCTGTATCCGCGTTTAATATTGAAGACGGTATTGGACTAAGCACCTTCCAAAACACTACGATTGATCATTTTCTAGCTTTGTTTTGCTTTCTCACAATTATACTCCATTTCATCATTTGCTACTCCCATAGAGGATCACCAGTGCATCTCCATTGACGTTCGATAACGGTGAAAGACTCAGCACTATTAACCCTCCGAGTGATCATTTTCCGTTATTTTTTTGCCTTCTGACAATTTTACCACAATTGACCCTTTTTCTACTCCCGTAGCGCCACACCCGTGCATCCCCTTATAATATTGAAGTCGGTATTTTACTCAGCAAACTCCAAAACACTACGATTGTTCATTTTCTAACTTTGTTTTGCTTTCTCACAATTATACCCCAATTCATCGTTAGCTACTCCCATAGAGGGTCACCCGTGTATCCCCATTGACGTTCGGTAACGGTGAATGACTCGGCGCCATTAAAACCCATCCGAATGAGCATTTTCAATTGTTTTTGCCTTCTGACAATTGTACCCCAATTCACTAATTTTCTACTCCCGTAGAGCCACATCCGTGCATTCCTGATTAATATGGGAGACGGTATTAGACTCAGCTACCTCCAAAACACTACGATTGATCATATTCTAGCTTTGTTTTGCCTTCCCACATTTATACTCCAAATCATCATTTGCTACTCCCATAGAGGATCACTCGTGTATCCCCATGAGGTTCGATAATGGATAAAGACTAAGCACCATTAAAACCCCCCAAGTGATAATTTTCCATGGTTTTTTTGCCTTCTGACAATTTTATCCCAATTGACCCTTTTTCTACTCCCGTAGCGCCACACTCGTGCATCCCCTTATATAATTGAAGGCGGTATTTTACTCAGCAACCTCCAAAACACTACGATTGATCATTTTCTAACTGTGTTTTGCTTTCTCACAATTATACCCCAATTCATCGTTAGCTACTCCCATAGAGGGTCACCCGTGTATCCCCATTGACGTTCGATAACGGCGAATGACTCGGCGCCATTAAAACCCATCCGAATGATCATTTTCAATTGTTTTTGCCTTCTGACAAGTGTACCCCAATTCACTAATTTTCTACTCCCGTAGAGCCACATCCGTGAATTTCCGATTAATATGGAAGACGGTATTGGACTCAGCTAGCTCCAAAACACTACAATTGATCATATTCTATCTTTGTTTTGCCTTCTCACTTTTATACTCCAAATCATTATTTGCTACTCCCATAGAGGATCACCCATGTATCCCTATGACGTTCGTTAACGGTAAAAGACTCAGCACCGTTAAAACCCTCCCACTGATCATTTTCTAGTTTTTTTTGCCTTCTTTCATTTTGACCCCAAGTCACTCCTTTACAACTCCTATAGAGCCCAACCCGTTCATCCCCGTTATATTTTGTTCACAGTAGTGGACTCAGCATCCTTAAAAACACCCCAATTGATTATTTCCTAGCTTTTTTGGGGTTCTGATATTCTACCCTAATTGATCTTTTTGCTACTCCTGTAGAGGCACACACTTGTATCCCCGTCAGCTTTCGATAGTTGTACACGTTTATGAAAACTAACAACCAGGGCTTATGTTAGTTGAGTAAATAATTGGCCAGCTGAAATGAAGAAGGGACATTCTAATGTTTATGTTTTCACCGTGATTACATACACCCAGTGTCTTACAGTCTAAACATTTGACTAGTCAGACAGTCGCACCATAGTGGCAACACTGTTGGTTCTCGTATCGTTAGTGGCGTGGGAATAATATACACACCGGCTGCCATATTGTTATTAGACTGAACGAAAATATACACTGGCTGCCATATTGATGCCTAAATGAAATGCTGCCGTATTGATAGTACTTCAGTCAATTTTGTATTTTTAGGATTTTATGAAATTAAAGTATATGGAGTAGTATAATGTTTATTAGAAATAAATTATACACGTCGAAAAACATATATACTTCACTCTTTCAAGTGGCTGCCATATGGTTGCAAAATGAAATGCTGCCATATTGATAGCGGGATGTATATATATATATACATACACACACACACACACACATATATATATATATATATATATATATATATATATATATATACATTACTATAAACAGATGAGGCATCTAGTATAAAGTTAGTTAGTATTTAGAATAATAATAATAATAAGTAGAAATATTATGAGAGGAGTGACCAAAGAGGTACTACAAAGAAGGCTTACGCATTGTATATTTCGGTTGGGGTAATAAACCAATCGTGGGATAGTATTGACAAAAGAAGGGTCCAAAGAAATTCTAAGGTTTAGATATTTCGGAAAACCAATAAAGCATGGGTATGTAACACCTGTTACTGTGTGGAAATTCATACAATTTGTGAAGGTCCGTGATACACACTGAATTAGCAGAACAGTTGGCCGAACTTTACAAAATTTAGAAAAAGATAAATCTGATTGGATTATATACATAAGGGGGGAATATTATGCTTGCTATTAAAAAGTAAAATCCTCGGCCAAATTACATAGATGCTTTTATAGTACAAAATAGATTTGTTTACTTACTGTCGTTAGTTTATGTTGACAAAATCATCCCTTTAAGCGTGGAATTGTTGTGTATAAAACTAGGTCTTTGATCTCAACTTTTTTAAACCTCATCTTCTACCACTATTAAGTTCATTTACCCTTTCAATAGTCTTTCCCTCAACCCTTTCGCTCAACCTTAACCTCTTCCTCAACCTAATTAATTAATTTGAACATTTCATTCTGGAAAATAGTTGTATTCGAACCTTGGGTTCCATTCCCTATGTGGTAGCTTCTAGTCAAACTTAAAAACACACAGACGCTTTCACTATACTATATGGTTTACTTTCTGTTGTTACTCTGTTTCCTATTCATTTTTAACAAAATAAACCATTAAATGAAAAATAATGCGGACTTGATAGTTTCTCATAATGGAAGATTGATAGCAGTGGGAGTAAATACAAGCATCAAGTAATAACTTGTCCTAATTGTAGCCTGGTAAAGCCAAAAGGCAAAGCCCAATCCAAGTTATCTACAGCCCCTGTGAATTAACCAAGGTCTGCAGCAGTATCAGTTGGTTAGTCCTTATTCTTGTGGGAGGGATAGGTGCTGACCAGGGATGAGTCTGACCTTGATCCCATGTATTTTTGTTACAAAATAAACTAACTTTAAAATTTATCGAGTACGGATACGTGCAATGTATATTTGTGTGGTACCTCTTTCGTTGAGACGGCCTGAGTAGTGTAGCAAACCTACTCTCACAACGGTACCATGTTCGTACTCATGTGGGATGAGTCCTTTGCGAGGGTGTCTATCCTTGCCTACTGTCTTTGATCTATGTTATAACTTGCAGGAAGAGTCCTTGTGGTAAACCTTTCCTACGGATTGGAATAATTAGCTCGATTGTCGGAATAAAAAATGATAGTTATTGACTCCAAGATTTTTTTAGCCCCTGCAGACCGAGGGATTCAGAAGTGTCAAGGATGATCAAGGTGTCAATTGATCATACTGTGTCAAGAGATGCAACAGTGCAAACGAGCAAAGCGTCAAATAGTCAAGGTTGCTCAATACTTTTCAAATATGTATAGAAGCACAATGAAGGATATTCGATGATCTTGGCGGAACCTCTTATCCTTTGCGACGTGGTGTGATCAATGTCTTACTGGACGAGCACCGGTACGACATGAATTTGGTGCCGTATTATAATTTTGATAAAAGAATATATAAAACTTTAACAAAAATAAAAATGTCTGTTTAGGTATTTACTTGGTAAAACGTTTAATTTTTGTAACGACAGTGGGCGTAAATGCAAACATCAAGTTTGCACATTAGTATAAGGCACAATATTATGTGTCTTAATTTAGGCTCACAGTGCATACGAGTGAGTTGTCAAGGCTTCAGGCTCTGAACTTGATCCTGTGAGATGAGTTATAGGCTGTGACTTTGATCCTGTTGGTGATAACTCTTTTAACTACATCTTTCCCAGTAAAGATGAATCGTAGAGTATGCTAACTTGTACTATCATAGAATATACACATAAAATGTATTTAGAAGGAATCGTGAGGGGTTCCCCTCAGAGACACTCTTGTAGAGTTCTGAATGATTAGGAACAAATATTGAAAATTCTAATTACTATAGCCTTTCCGTATTTTGTGTCTACTTATATCTTTAATCAGATATTTATGATCAGTACGTAATGACGTATATTACTGCTTCAACTGGTCTCGTTGAATTTAATCTATCGATAAAAGAAAGAATCGCTGTGGCAATAATATGTGGAATATAAATTATATCGATTCGAAAATTTCTTTTTTCAAGACTATTTATATTAATGGTTATAGGGATTTTTAAAAAGTAATTAATACCGATTGATTCTCAACTAGCCATGCTGAAAGCCCAACTAACACTAGTAAAATACTTTAAGAGGGTCTATTGTTGTAGTGAGTGATGTCCTAAGCTAAGATTCAAATTACCATTCAACTGGAAGGATATACTGGTTTTGTAAGGCCTAAATATCGCAATGAGAGGCAAAACCCATTGTGGAGCAACCCCTATTAACTTAAACCAATTCCGCTTTTGACAGTTAGTAAAAAACGATTATGACTGTCATTGACCCTAAGACATTTTAACCTTCTCAGTCACAGCCCTATCTCACCTGATCTACAGCCGCGATATTTTCAATTGACCAAGGAATGCAGCGGTTTCACAAGATTTTATATTAAGATATCAATTTGTCAAGGTGTACAAATAACCAAGGTTCAACAATGCAAATGACCAAAGTATACCAACGAAGCCAGGTTCACTTCTACATTTAAACAATGTTTGCCTTCGTTTCAAATAACAGACGTGTCAATTGATCAAACAGTGAAAACTAACAAAGGATCGACAATGCAAGTAGAGCAAAGGTTTTTTCAATACAAAATGATAACTAATATTAAACTACTTAACTAAGTGAATACGTAATTGCTGTGATAATGAATACTTAATAAAGTGTGTGTGGCCGTTTAATATATTTTCCCTGTCTGTTGTGTAGTGTTTGTAGATTTCATATTTGTCTAGGGTTGTTAGTTTTTTACTCTATTTTAATGTGTGTAGAATATTTAAATTAGTGTGTATGTCGGTATGTGTGTGTTGGGTGTTATTTAGGTGTTTTGCGTAGCTGGGTTTAGGGTTTGTTTGTTTTGTTTGGGTAATGTGTTCATCGAAGCGTGTATAGAATGACCTGCCGGTTTGAACGATGTAATAGTTGGGACAATCGTTGCAAGTTAATATGTAAATACCTGAGAGATTGTATATGTCAGTTTCTTTTTGAAAAGGTTGTATATGTTTTCTTAGAGTGTTTGTTGTTTTGTAGGATGTTTGGTAATGGAGTTTTTTGAATGTGGAGGGTATTTTGTGTTTTAATTGTGGTAGGTGAGGGATATGTATTTGTTGTTTTTTGTGTGGCTGTTTGAGGGTGTTTTTGTTTTATTTTCCTGAGTGTGTCGTCTATGAGTGTGTGTTGGTAGCCGTTTTGTTGAGCGATGTATTTTATGGTATTAAGTTCTTCGTCGTAGTTTTTCTGTAGCATTGTTATGTTTATTAGGCGGTGTAACATATCATTAAATGCAGCGTGTTTGTGTTGTGTGGGGTGATTAGATGTATTATGTATGGCCATGTCTGTAGTTGCTGGTTTTCTGTATATTTTTAAATTATGTCTAGTGTTGTGTTTAGTGATAGTAAGATCTAGAAAGTTTATTCTATAGTTTTCTTCTAATTCGAGAGTAAATGTGAGGTTTTGGTGTATCGTATTAATGTAATTATGTAGTTATTTGATTTGCCGTTTGTTGCCGTTGTATAATATTAAAATGTCATCTACATATCTATGGTAGTAAATTATTTTATGTGTGTGGTTATTGTTCTGTAGAAAATATTGTTGTTCGATGTGGTGTAGGAATATTTCTGCTAGGATGCCTGAGATAGGGGAACACATTGGGAGGCCATCTTTCTGTGTGTAGTATTTGTGTTGGTATGTGAAGTAGTTGTGTGATGTGATGAGTTTGTTGAGTGTGATTATTTCACGTGAGTTTATGAGGCGTGTTGTTTGCTGTGAGCATATTTTGTAGTATGAGGAGTGTTTGTTCTATTGGTACATTAGTGTAAAGGTTTTTTATGTCGAATGAGGCTATGGTGGAGATGTGTGGTATGTGAATGTTTTGTATTTTGTGTATCATAGACGTCATACAGGGTTTAGGTTGGGTGAAAGTGTTGAGGGAAAGGTTAAGGAAAGAGCTGATGAACGGGATAAGGGTTTAGAATAGGGTTAAAATGGTAGAAATCACGTACCTAGGTTAACACACTATTCAACGCCTAAAAGCTAACAAAGACTAGGGACTGGAAGAAATAAAAACATGTCTGTCAAGTTAGCTGAGATGGACATAAGGTTCGAATACGACTCGGATAAAACTATTTGATTTATAATGATTTATATTAAATATGTTAAGTAAGAGTTGAGGAAAGGGTTAGACGAAGGCAGAAGGGGTCGAGGAAAGAGTTAGGAAAGGATTGAGGTCAATGACTTAATGACTGCATGAGGCAACTCCATACTCTGTACAAACTATCACGACTTGCATCAACAGGTTAATTCATCAGGTTAAGAGAGGATTGAAGAAGGGGTTAAGACCAATGGCTTAACACTTTTAATACACATCTAAAGGCATTATTTTGTCAACAAAGAAAACTGAGGACAGAAAGCCTTGGGAACACAAGGTTCGAATATGACTTTTTTTTCATCATCAGGGTTATTAATTAGTTTTGAAAAGGGTTGAGGATGAGTTGAGATCAATGATCAGTTTTAAAACACATCATGCCTAAATGCATGATTTTGTCAACAAAGAAGGCTATCAAGTTAAAACGAATAACCTAACGACAGGAATTAAACAAATTCATATAGTAATATAAAAGCATGTCTGTCGTTTAGTCAAGATAGCCGAGAGGCTAACGTCATTGGTACTTGAACACAAACATACGAGCCTCGAATAAGACTCAGGTAAAACTATTTGCAAAAATGAGGTCATTAGGTATATTAAATAGATTTAGTTAGAGTGTAGGATAAGGTTAAAGGTGAGGCGAAAGGGGTTAAGAAAGGGTCGAGGAAAAAGTTAAAGGTGTTAGAAAAGGAAAGAAGGAAAAGGTTAAGGAAAGGGTCGAAGAAGGGGTTAGGGAAATGGTGAGGTTTATTAACCGCCTAAAGAAGAAAGTGTTTAATGATAGTCTGAGGAAGGAAGGGGTTAAGAAAGAAATTTATGACGTAGGCAAAAGACCGCCTGAGGGCTGGGGTTTTCCATGACTCAAGTGGCCCATCTCGGTCACTCTCTACTGAGGGTACAAGTTGTAAGAGAATGTTAAAAAAAGGTAATGTTTTTAGAGGAGTTAAGGGACTCGTATAAAGGAATTTATTAGCTATTTATTCATAGAAAGTCTAAAAGTGCGGCGAGTAACGAACTAAGCAGATATTAAAGGAAATAGGGAAATTTAACTGTTGATTTATAAAGAAAAATATCTCTATTTACTGATGTTAAGAGAAGTATCTTGAGCCAGGGTGCTGAAGTACAGCTTATATTGCCAAAGAAGAAAATTAAGCCTGGTAGTAAGGAGCAAGGATTAAACCGAACACATACTAGAAGGTGTAACACTCTTAAAAAAAAGGTGTTACATATAAATTCATTTATATATTTAATTTTTATTTAATAATTATATCGTCCCAATATAAAAGAAAATTTTTGTTTTCTTGGTGATCATTGTGAATCTAGCGTATGTAGTAAGCAAAGAATATAGTAGAACGTTGTCAAACCGGTAGATTTGTAAAAGAGCCCATGTGTGAGAAAGAGGATGTGCTTCCGTTGTTATAATACTTTGTTTAGCGCTAAGAGGGAGATAGCAAGCATTTCATAGTTGAGAATGTAGGTAAACAAAAACATCCGTTGTTGAATAGAGAGTTTATACTTTTACTATAGTACGTTCGAGCTCTCTATAAAGTATATTTTCTTCAAATGTAAAAGGGGACTGCACACACTCATGTATAAATAGTTAAAATAGAAATAAGATGTAATGTCGAACAAAAATTTTCTTTTCAAGTAGACAAGAGAAAATGTAACACTCCTAAAAATAAGGTGTTACATATAAATTAATTTATATATTTAATTTATATTTAATAATTATATCGTCCCAATATAAAAGAAAATTTTTGTTTTCTTGGTGCACATTGTGAATCTAGCATATGTAGTAAGAGCTCCTAGCGGGCGAAATTGAAAAATATCGTACGAGTTAGTAACTTAAAGTAATTAAGCACATCACGCCATGTGACGTAAGCATGAGGTGATACCTGACAACCAATCAGAATATTCATATATATAAATAAGGGTGGGAGTTTGTTTGATCATTTCAGTCAGCGCGTCCTTGCAACGACCCCACTTCACTGAAAGTCTTTGAACGATACGGACGCGATGGCATTTTCGGACATAACTTAGAAATTAGTAAGCTTCCAGTATTCAAAATTTAAGATGTCAAGGCAGGTACCAAATTTTATTAACGCAACAAAAGAAGAAGTCAGAAGCGATTATTTATGTGTTTCAAATAAGTTTATATTATTTTTGTTTAAGAGCGCTGATTCCAAGATCGATGTGCAATGATTATTGTACAAAAGCGATGTGCAATGTTTAATGATATGTTTTATAGTGTCTTACAAGTAATGTGCACAACCAGGTATGTTTTAGATAATAATAAAGAAAAGTGTTTTAATGTTAACTAACTTGAAATTTAAATGATAAACGGTTAACACATGAACGGTAGAAATTGTCCTTTGAATATTCACTTCTAAAATTAAATTGGAAAACTTAAGTTACAGTACAGTCTCGCTAATCCGGTCTCCGATGATCCGGACGTCCGGCTAATCCGGACGGCCCAAAATTTTTTTTAGTTATGGTATTTTACAGTGCACAATCAGTCTGCCGTCCACAAAAATATTTATTTTTATACGTCTATATTTGTTATTTTTCAAAGGGGGTTTTCTACTCTAATAGACAAATGATATAATTTATTCATTAAAATATGAATTTACCATATTATTTGTTTCTTTTGCCTATTAAAGTAGGAAGAACGTCTTTGAAAACATATATTCACATTAGATCTCCCAACACTACAACGCACGTGACATCAGAGACATCTTGCGATAAAAGAGAGATAAAGGACCGCTGACTAAACGGATAGACAGTCTATCCGTCTGGCGTCAGGTCAGTTGTGTTGTCGGACGGATGCCACCTTTACTGCTTCTCGCAAGATTTCTGCTCAGTTGTCATTTAATTCTAGTGCGATATTGATCTGTGTTTTTTATTTACGTCTTGTTCAGTGTTCAGTGAAAATGGCGACTAAACGTAAGTCAGTGACAGTGACAATGGAATAAAAACTCCAAGCTTTATTTCGTATTGATGGAGGTGAATCGCTTACTAAAATTGCAAAAGATTTAGGCCTGGGAAAACAAACTGTTTCCGATTGGAGAAAAAGCGACAGGAAATTGAAGATTTCTTTGCAAAAATGGTTAGTAAAGACAGTTTAGGCGGCAGAAGCACTTTAAAAAAACCAAAAAATGAAACCTTAGATGATGCTTTGTATGTTTGGTTTTGCCAACAACGGGAACAGGGTGTTCCATTATCGGGTGTAAATTTGCAACGATCGCGCTGAAACTGAATGAAAAGTTAAAAGGAGGCCCTAATTTTACTGCAAGTGTGGGTTGGCTGAATTTGTTCAGATTTTTAACAATTGGAGGGTTGGGCCGAGTTGAAAGACACTGATATTTCCGAGTGGATTATTAGTGATAATGACATTGGTTATCAAGTGCTCAATCGTCGCGGTGTGCACTGCAAACGCAGAAAATGACAGCTCGGAAGAGGAAACTACACAGACGAACCGGTCAGCCCAACTCATGATGGGGTGGCTGCAATGCTGCAGGGGTTGATGACCTACTTTGAGAAACAAACTGATACGTCAACTGCGGAGCTACTGACCTTGAAACGCCTACGAGATCGTACTGTGAAACGACGTCATTCATAGTTAAAACAAAAGAACATTACGGACTTTTTTCACTAAGTTGTTTAAAGTTTATTTTTGTTTCAGTTTCATTTTTGTTTCAGTTTCATTTTTGTTTGAGTTTTTTGTGCGCTTATACAGTATAGTGTAAATAACTTTATGTGAATACATTTATTCAAGGAGAAAGATGCTTTGATATTTATTCATGTCATACCTTTTCTGTCACAATTACAGGATTTTTTGCTAAATAAGCTATGAAATACTGTACTGTATAGCTATATTTAGGCCTCAATTTCACTAAAATTACAATTTCAATATGTTTCCCCGCCCAAAACACATATTGTATGCATTTGTTTGGCTTTTTCCGTCTAATCCGGACTTTCGTTGATCCGGACAGGGCCCGGTCCCATCAAGTCCGGATTAGTGAGACTGTACTGTACTACCTTCACGATATATATAAGTTTGAAAAGTTAACGAGTAATTAAAATATGTATGGAATAGTTAGCAGTAATTAAAGGTTAATTACTCGACACATTGGTGTCATTTGTTCTTTTGTAATTTGTCATTGTTTAATAAATTTTATAACTTTGTATTTTAAAACTTTCAATTCTTATTTCACAAGTAACCTAGTTCTAGCTTTAAGATAGAAGAGCGTCCCAGACAGACAGTAATTGCCTGAGATGTGACGTTAAAACTAGAGCCCTGGTAAGTAAAATTAAAGATTTTGGTAATAAGTTAATAACACATTTCAAATAAAGTAATACTTCCGAGGTAAAAAAGCTAGTACGTTACAAAGGAATATACGTGACTGCACTTGAGTACAAAATTTATTTAACACAAAAAATACCTAATTTTCTAGTTAATAAAAATATATTTTAATAACTCACTTAATAAATTTATTAAATATGAGAAAAAGTAAAATGTAAAACAATTAAATAAAAGAGGTCATTATGTAATTATTACTATATTTCAAGAGGCAAGAACGTATTAACGCTCTGTGAAATTAAGGGATACTTAACTGAAATAAAACTTTACTGAATAGAAATTACATACGGTTTATCTAAATAGGAGTTCTCTGTTCAATTAATAATATACTTAATTATGAAGTATATATTTAAGAGGATAAATTCAACTGCTTTGGCTTTATATTTAAATCAATGTAAGGTTAATAGTTTAGTAATAAAGTAAACGTGACCAAGTTTTGTTGCTTTATTGCTGTTACTATTAACTATTGTGCCTTCGTTATAAGGGAAAGAGTGAGGACGAAAGTGTTTGAGTTAGTATATTGTAATATAATCAAGGGACAGTTAAATAAATCGAACAATAAGTAAACTGGCGCCAAACTGTTATAAATTATATAAAGAATAATTATTCAAAGTTAGAAACAACATGATAACAAGTATAATAGGTTATAAAGTTTTATAATTGTGAGAAGTATATATTTCTTGTGTTTATAACCTAAACTCACAAGCGAATATTGTTTATAAGTAACATAGGGGTTATGTTATAAAATGGTAACATATATTTGTTCTGTTCGTGTGAATGTCACTAAACACCTACTAAATGGCTGACCCATTTTTATGAAATTTTTTGTCGTTGTTAAAGTACTTTCGAGAATGGTTTAAATTCACAATTTGATCCGCTAGGCCGCACTGCAAGAGCGTTTTACATTTTGTTTTAGAATTTAGAGAAGGCTATAAATTTTCTGCCCCACTATGCAGGCTCTTATATTGGAATCTAAGAATTAATTATAAAGATAGAACTAATACTACAATTTTTATAAATGTGATTAGGTTAGTTTGCTTAGAGGATGTTTTAAAAATGCTGTTACCTTAAGTTATAATATAACTTTATTTAATGTACATCAATAAGATAAAATTCTATTGATTTATAAACGTCTTTTATAATTGATTAGAGCACTTATTAATATTATTATATATATATATTTCACAGTCTTGAATATATTGTATAAGTTTTAGGAATCCTTAACAGTAATCTAGAATCTAGGAGCTAGTGTAAAATTCGTAATTACAACAATAGTTTACGTTAAAATGTTCAGTAGTTTCTTACCGCTAAGGAGCACCAAACCAGATGACAGTCTCAGGCAACAGTGATGTACAGTTTCAAATATATTTCTGCCAATGATGGTAAACCGTTTGCTACAGAGCCAGTAATTACGGCTACTGTTCGATAATAACTATTTTTCCTTTGTTCTGGGCGTATTTATACATGGTACATTATATTCCATGACGTATTGTCCCAGGTGCAGACTCGCTATTGCTGTTACCGTTTGCGTCATCACTAGAGCAAACACGCTGTATTGTTACCATCGCAACAGAAGAAATTTGAAATTAAAATAATTTAAATTAATTTTTTGTAAATATATAATTTATATTGTTCAAAGTTTGAAGATAATTCTAATAAGGCAGGGTCAAAGCTTGTCAAATCAACCAGTATAAATAGAATTTGTTGAATAACAAATTTAATTTCCCTACAAAGTTTTAAACCATTGTACGTCAGATAAAGTTTTTGCAATCACTTTAAAATTCCCGTTGGATACATTTTATGAAAAAGAAACATTGTTAGTGGAAGGTTTTTATTACAATTTCAAATTAAAAAAAAAAAAAACAGAATAACTAAAAACCAGAGTTCAAACATGCTATTCTCTATGTTTACCATATTACAGGTCACCTTTGGTAAAAATGTTCTTCGAACTTGGAGAGAATTGATAGATCATAGCATTTCAAGTTCACCAAATTATGAATGTAGAGAGATTAACACATTTGTTTCCTATCACGCCTCTACCTGTGTGCAAATTTCAGTTTCGTTTATGAAAAGAAAAACACTTTCTACAGTTTTTCAGATGTATTAAAAACACGGTAATGCATTAATGTTGATTCCAGAAGAACATTTCATATTTCTAATAGATTGTGAACAAGTGACATATTTTCGCAATGTTAATGAAAATATATTGTATATATTATAACGAAAGAATATATTCGTAACGGGTGGTGAAATAATCATTCTTTAAACCTAGCATGGAATAGTCTAGCGTAAGTAATATATCTAATGTGAATCTATAGGCCTCGAGGATGCTGTGTTTAAAAGATACCGTCAGTTTAAAAATCTATAAGTTATTCAAAATTATAGAAACTTCTAAAATGAGATCTAAAACAATGAGCTGACAGACAGATAAATAAATGAGCGACAAAACCATAAGCCCTTAGTTACCAAAAGTAGATTCTTTGTCGGGAAAGCCCCGTACTTCCCCAAAATAAGAGGTGAGCGGAGTTCATTCCTATGGGTGAGAGGGTGGAGAAGGGTCCCCTGACTAAGCCGGACATGGCAGTGATACCTATGGCCGAATCATGGTTCTACCTGTCTCATCAAGCGAGAGCGGAACAGGTCTAATTGGGCTCGTTAGAGGCTGTAGCTAGCCTTCTTCCTCTGGCGGACACGGTGGACGTGACGTGGATCATGCGTATCTTTCGATTGATCACTTTTCGAGATCTAGTTGTTATAGACTTGGCGCTATCCGTGTTGGGCGGTTTAGTTTATTCGCGGATTGGGCGGCCTCCCACCGATGATGACCTTGCCAGTTCTGGGTGGGAGACTTAAGTACCTGAAGTGGAGACTTAATGGGCAGTTCGGCAGAGACGATTGGGATATTGCGTCAGTGTGGACTGTCGGAAGGAATAACAGCCAAAGGCTGCATCGTCAGAATGTGGTCAGGTGACGTTGGAGCTTGATGTTGCGGGAAGTTCTTGTACATTCACCCGATGTCCGATTGACCCCGTGGTAATTCTGGAGGATGACTGCTAGATTCTTATGCGACGACTGATAGATCAGGGGGTGGTGGTCGATCTGTCAGTTCGGTGTGACGGTTCGATTAATGTGCACCGGACGTTACACTCGATATACCGACTGGAGATTCGTCTTCAAGCACTGACTGGGTACAGTACCGCTGATAGAGGTTTATACTGGGCGTGTTTAGTTTCTAGATGGCACAAAGGGAAAGACGGTTTCATGCTGGTGTTACTTGAAACTTCAACATATATCTCAGACACAAAGGCATTAGATTTTTCAATGTAAAACCATATTTTATGTAACCACTTGAATAATATCATTTCTTAGAGACAGAACTAAATCTTGTTTTTTTAGATTTACCAGTATTACTCATCCATATATATATATATATATATATATATATATATATATATATATATATATATATATATATATATATATATATATATAATTTCGTCAGCCGAATTTCGAGAGAAACATTGTGGGAGCTTGAAAGATCGTTCAGAACTGGGAGATAGGTTTTACTCAATTTACAACATTTATAGGGTATTGAGGATTATAAAATACCCAAAATCCCTATAGAAATACATTGCAATGAAAAACAGCTTAGTATGATTAGTAAACATACTAATATTTCGTAAATGTTTGAATTCGCAAACCCGTCTGGACATTAGTATGGAACATTCCTAAACATTTACTTAGGCTATTTTCATTAATATTAGTTTTCTCTTCTGTGTCGAAGTGTTGTTTTTATTAATTTTTAGTTGGGTAAAAAAATCAGTTCACAGTAGTAAGTTGCCTGCTTCCCAGGCGTGATACAGTGACGTCACAGCTGTAGTGATGTCACAACTGTAGGGACGTCACAATTGTAGTGACGTAACGATAGCCCTATTCTTATTCACATTTTAATAGCATATACGTATATTTAATGATACATATAAAGTCTCCAGTTAGAAAAGATTTGGTTGTAATTTTATACATTACTATATACCTATATTAAAATATACCTATAAAGTGTCCCGTCAGGATGGATTTGGTTGTAATTTTATACAACATTACCTAATGATAGAGTATAGCCAAATTTATCCTGACTGGTTACTTCATAGGTATATTTCAATATGGATATAAATAAATATAAAGGTGACAATAAAAAAATTGTAGTTATCATTATAGCTTCAGGGTATGTTTTTGTGTCACTTTATACGCATTCTATTAGGGGTGGGCAATCTGTGTATTTACTAGAGTTTAGATCCCTAAAACGCTATCTACAGTTGTGATGTCACCGTATCATTCCGCGAAAGCAGGAAATCGTGTCACAACTTACAATGGGGCACTGCATTTTGTAGCAAACTATAATTTCATAAAAAATAACTTTCCGACACAAAAAATAAAAATCAATGAAAATAGCCTCGGGAGAGTTTATGTATTGTATTACTTGCAATCCACAGTGGCCAGAGAAAGGTCGAACACTAAAAAGGGCGGAAATACCTTCCAATCGTCCAGATATAGTATCGAGGGTTTCTCAGGAGCAACTTAATAAATAAAAGAAATGTTTTTAAAAAATGTATTTGGAGTCGTAGTCACTTATGTATATGTAACTGAATTTTAAAAGTAAGGTTTGCCTCTGTCACATGCTTCTCATCCTCGATAATGAGTCTAAATTACGAGAATAAAATGAGATTGATGAATACGTTAATGTTGAGATTCCAGATGTAACGTAATTTCCTCGGCTTCAAGAAACCGTGGTCCGTAATACGATTCATCGACCATGTGGTGCAAAGAATCACAATTCGTATTGCATGCATGATGTAAATGTTCCAAAAAATACCCCAGGGAGTTCCTAAATGAAACTATAGAGAACTTATAATGGATACCCCCACTTCAAGAGAAACAACGGAAATAATACCCAAAAGAGGATTCACCTATTAGACAATCGAGATGTGGCCCTTTTTAAACCATACTTATTACTTATGTATAACCCTCACATCAATGTGTAAATTAGTTTAAGTGTCCGCTCTGTTTGGTACTTATTCAAATAAGTGTACAAAGGTTATGAATGCAGTTTTGTTCAAAACAATACTGATGAAAGTAGCACTACAACGTATGATGAAACTGTTAGTTTTGCAAACATGCGCTATGTGAGTTGCAATGAAAGTATATGGCGTCTCCATTCTAACGAAATGCATGAGCAATGCCACACAATAGTTTGGTTAGCAGCCAATAAAGAAGAATTGCATAATGTCTTCTTCTATGCAGGAAATGAAGGGGAAACGCTTCAGGAACAAACCAAGTTGTTCGACTTGAACAACTGAGATTTAAATGCTAGGTAGTATAAGAAGAAATCCCACAACACTATATATTTAGTTCTAACAGATGGCTTCCGAGAAAAAGCGTTGCCTCTAGAGTTATAGGAAGAATGTATAATGTGTTACCAAATGATCAAAATAGATTTTATCTACAATTGTTATTACTACACGTTAATGGCGCAACACCATTTACAGATCTACGACGGTTTAATATTATTCAATTAACTTTTCTCAAAGAAGAAGCAGTAGCAAGGAGTATTTTATATGATGGTAAAGAATGATAACGTTGCATGGAAGAGAATGAAAATACACATATGCCTAGACAACTTAGGGAGATTTTTGCTTTCATATGCTGCTTTTGTGAACAAACGTCTCCTTTTACAATATGGATGAATTTTAAAGATGCACTAATTGAGAACATCCAAGAAATCGATGTTAACGAATCTGAAAACATTGCTTTACAAGAGGTAGATAAGATTATCATTGACCAAGGTTTGGATTGTGGAACAATTTGTCCTTCAGTTCCAAGAAATGATAATATTACTACTCATGTATATAACATAAATGACCAGACTGCAAAAGGTGCTACAATATGTAATCAATTAAATAATGAGCAAAAAGTAGTCGTAGACAAAGTTTTGTATGCAGTATCTGACAAAACAGAAAAAAGATTTTACTTTTTAGAAGCACCAGGAGGATATGGAAAACATTTATATACTCATGTCGTTTACACATAATTAGAGGAAGAGGTCAATCTGCATTAGGCTCAGGTTGGACAGGAATCGCTGCCTTGCTTTTAGAATTAGGAGCTCTATCGTTTATTTGGTGTACCAATATCAGTACAGCCTGGATCAGTTTCATTAATCAAGGCAAATTCAAAAAGAGCTAAGATGTAAATAGACGCTGCCATCATAATAGTAGATAAAATATCTATGGTACCTGCAGCTGTGGTAAATTGTATAGATAGTCTATTGAAAGATTTAATGAAATGTTTTGTGCTGACCCAATTTAAGGAAAAACGTTATTCGGAGGAGATTTGCGATAAGCCTTACCTCTTTTGCCTATGCAAGGAAAAGTTCAAATTTTAGAGGCGTGTGGAGACAAAGCAGAATCAGGAAGGCTTTAACATTTCTATAGCTAACAAAACAACATGCGTGTGAACAATGGGGAAGCCGAACTTTACAACTGGCTTTTACAGTTAGGCAATGGCACTTTGCAAAGTGACAAAGACAAAGATGCCGTTGATATTCCAGAACAATTAATGATTAGAAATGAATCACTGGCAAATATTGTCTTTGGCAAATCACTCAAACTAAATAATGTTAATAGCATATACGTATATTTAATGATACATATAAAGTCTCCAGTTAGAAAAGATTTGGTTGTAATTTTATACATTACTATATACCTATATTAAAATATACCTATAAAGTGTCCCGTCAGGATGGATTTGGTTGTAATTTTATACAACATTACCTAATGATAGAGTATAGCCAAATTTATCCTGACTGGTTACTTCATAGGTATATTTCAATATGGATATAAATAAATATAAAGGTGACAATAAAAAAAATTATAGTTATCGCATGCATAAACGCAGTAATAGTTGTGGCAGGTTCAAGGTTAAATCCGTTAAATATTGATGGTTCTACACGGAATTATATCAGGGGGGATCTGGTAAGAACAATCTTATAATAGGAGCTCCAAACATAACCGCTGCTCCTAAACAATGTCGCAGGCATAAACGCAGTAATAGTTGTGGCAGGTTCAAGGTTAAATCCGTTAAATATTGATGGTTCTACACGGAATTATATCACAGGGGATCTGGTGAAAACAATCTTATAATAGGAGCTCCAAACATAACCGCTTCTCCTAAACAATGTCGCAGGCATAAACGCAGTAATAGTTGTGGCAGGTTCAAGGTTAAATCCGTTAAATATTGATGGTTCTACACGGAATTATATCACAGGGGATCTGGTGAAAACAATCTTATAATAGGAGCTCCAAACATAACCGCTTCTCCTAAACAATGTCGCAGGCATAAACGCAGTAATAGTTGTGGCAGGTTCAAGGTTAAATCCGTTAAATATTGATGGTTCTACACGGAATTATATCACAGGGGATCTGGTGAAAACAATCTTATAATAGGAGCTCCAAACATAACCGCTTCTCCTAAACAATGTCGCAGGCATAAACGCAGTAATAGTTGTGGCAGGTTCAAGGTTAAATCCGTTAAATATTGATGGTTCTACACGGAATTATATCAGGGGGGATCTGGTAAGAACAATCTTATAATAGGAGCTCCAACCATAACCGCTGCTCCTAAACATTGTCGCAGGCATAAACGCAGTAATAGTTGTGGCAGGTTGAAGGTTGAATCCGTTAATAATTGATGGGCCTTCAAAAATTATATCACAGGGGATCTGGTAAGAACAATCTTATAATAGGAGCTCCAAACATAACCGCTGCTCCTAAACATTGTCGCAGGCATAAACGCAGTAATAGTTGTGGCAGGTTCAAGGTTAAATCCGTTAATAATTGATGGGCCTTCAAAAATTATATCACAGGGGATCTGGTGAAAACAATCTTATAATAGGAGCTCCAAACATAACCGCTGCTCCTAAACATTGTCGCAGGCATAAACGCAGTAATAGTAGTGTCAGGTTCAAGGTTAAATCCGTTAATAATTGATGGGCCTTCAAAAATTATATCACAGGGGATCTGGTAAGAACAATCTTATAATAGGAGCTCCAAACATATCCGCTGCTCCTAAACATTGTCGCAGGCATAAACGCAGTAATAGTAGTGTCAGGTTCAAGGTTAAATCCGTTAATAATTGATGGGCCTTCAAAAATTATATCACAGGGGATCTGGTAAGAACAATCTTATAATAGGAGCTCCAAACATAACCGCTGCTCCTAAACATTGTCGCAGGCATAAACGCAGTAATAGTAGTGTCAGGTTCAAGGTTAAATCCGTTAATAATTGATGGGCCTTCAAAAATTATATCACAGGGGATCTGGTGAAAACAATCTTATAATAGGAGCTCCAAACATAACCGCTGCTCCTAAACATTGTCGCAGGCATAAACGCAGTAATAGTAGTGTCAGGTTCAAGGTTAAATCCGTTAATAATTGATGGGCCTTCAAAAATTATATCACAGGGGATCTGGTAAGAACAATCTTATAATAGGAGCTCCAAACATAACCGCTGCTCCTAAACATTGTCGCAGGCATAAACGCAGTAATAGTTGTGGCAGGTTCAAGGTTGAATCCGTTAAATATTGATGGTTCTACACGGAATTATATCAGGGGGGATCTGGTAAGAACAATCTTATAATAGGAGCTCCAAACATAACCGCTGCTCCTAAACATTGTCGCAGGCATAAACGCAGTAATAGTAGTGTCAGGTTCAAGGTTAAATCCGTTAAATATTGATGGCCCTTCACGAAATTATATCAGTGGGGATCTGGTGAGAACAATCTTATAATAGGAGCTCCAAACATAACCGCTGCTCTTAAACATTGTTGCAGGCATAAACGCAGTAATAGTAGTGTCAGGTTCAAGGTTAAATCCGTTAATAATTGATGGGCCTTCAAAAATTATATCACAGGGGATCTGGTGAAAACAATCTTATAATAGGAGCTCCAAACATAACCGCTGCTCCTAAACATTGTCGCAGGCATAAACGCAGTAATAGTAGTGTCAGGTTCAAGGTTAAATCCGTTAATAATTGATGGGCCTTCAAAAATTATATCACAGGGGATCTGGTAAGAACAATCTTATAATAGGAGCTCCAAACATAACCGCTGCTCCTAAACATTGTCGCAGGCATAAACGCAGTAATAGTTGTGGCAGGTTCAAGGTTGAATCCGTTAAATATTGATGGTTCTACACGGAATTATATCAGGGGGGATCTGGTAAGAACAATCTTATAATAGGAGCTCCAAACATAACCGCTGCTCCTAAACATTGTCGCAGGCATAAACGCAGTAATAGTAGTGTCAGGTTCAAGGTTAAATCCGTTAAATATTGATGGCCCTTCACGAAATTATATCAGTGGGGATCTGGTGAGAACAATCTTATAATAGGAGCTCCAAACATAACCGCTGCTCTTAAACATTGTTGCAGGCATAAACGCAGTAATAGTTGTGGCAGGTTCAAGGTTGAATCCGTTAAATATTGATGGTCCTTCACGACATTATATCAGTGGGGATCTGGTGAGAACAATCCTATAATAGGAGCTCCAAACATAACCGCTGCTCCTAAACATTGTCGCAGGCATAAACGCAGTAATAGTAGTGGCAGGTTCAAGGTTAAATCCGTTAATAATTGATGGGCCTTCAAAAATTATATCACAGGGGATCTGGTGAAAACAATCTTATAATAGGAGCTCCAAACATAACCGCTTCTCCTAAACAATGTCGCAGGCATAAACGCAGTAATAGTTGTGGCAGGTTCAAGGTTGAATCCGTTAAATATTGATGGTTCTACACGGAATTATATCAGGGTGGTTCTGGTGATAACATTCTTTTGATAGTCGGCTCCAAACATAACCGCTGCTCCTAAACAATATTGCAGGCATAAACGCAGTAATAGTTGTGGCAGGTTCAAGGTTGAATCCGTTAAATATTGATGGTTCTACACGGAATTATATCAGGGTGGTTCTGGTGATAACATTCTTTTGATAGTCGGCTCCAAACATAACCGCTGCTCCTAAACAATGTCGCAGGCATAAACGCAGTAATAGTAGTGGCAGGTTCAAGGTTGAATCCGTTAAATATTGATGGTTCTACACGGAATTATATCAGAGTGGTTCTGGTGATAACATTCTTTTGATAGTCGGCTCCAAACATAACCGCTGCTCCTAAACAATATTGCAGGCATAAACGCAGTAATAGTTGTGGCAGGTTCAAGGTTGAATCCGTTAAATATTGATGGTTCTACACGGAATTATATCAGGGTGGTTCTGGTGATAACATTCTTTTGATAGTCGGCTCCAAACATAACCGCTGCTCCTAAACAATGTCGCAGGCATAAACGCAGTAATAGTAGTGGCAGGTTCAAGGTTGAATCCGTTAAATATTGATGGTTCTACACGGAATTATATCAGAGTGGTTCTGGTGATAACATTCTTTTGATAGTCGGCTCCAAACATAACCGCTGCTCCTAAACAATATCGCAGGCATAAACGCAGTAATAGTTGTGGCAGGTTCAAGGTTGAATCCGTTAAATATTGATGGTTCTACACGGAATTATATCAGGGTGGTTCTGGTGATAACATTCTTTTGATAGTCGGCTCCAAACATAACCGCTGCTCCTAAACAATGTCGCAGGCATAAACGCAGTAATAGTAGTGGCAGGTTCAATGTTGAATCCGTTAAATATTGATGGTTCTACACGGAATTATATCAGGGTGGTTCTGGTGATAACATTCTTTTGATAGTCGGCTCCAAACATAACCGCTGCTCCTAAACAATATCGCAGGCATAAACGCAGTAACAGTTGTGGCAGGTTCAAGGTTGAATCCGTTAAATATTGATGGTTCTACACGGAATTATATCAGGGTGGTTCTGGTGATAACATTCTTTTGATAGTCGGCTCCAAACATAACCACTGTTCTTAAATAATGTCGCAGGAATAACGCAGTAATAGTAGTGGCAGATTCAAGGTTGAATCCGTTAAATATTGATGGTTCTACACGGAATTATATCAGGGTGGTTCTGGTGATAACATTCTTTTGATAGTCGGCTCCAAACATAACCACTGTTCTTAAATAATGTCGCAGGCATAACGCAGTAATAGTTGTGGAAGGTTCAAGATTGAATCCGTTAAATATTGATGGTCCTTCACGAAATTATATCAGTGGGGATCTGGTGAGAACAATCTTATAATAGGAGCTCCAATCATAACCGCTGCTCTTAAACATTGTCGCAGGCATACACGCAGTAATAGTTGTGGCAGGTTCAAGGTTGAATCCGTTAAATATTGATGGTCCTTCACGAAATTATATCAGTGGGGATCTGGTGAGAACAATCTTATAATAGGAGCTCCAATCATAACCGCTGCTCTTAAACATTGTCGCAGGCATACACGCAGTAATAGTTGTGGCAGGTTCAAGGTTGAATCCGTTAAATATTGATGGTCCTTCACGAAATTATATCAGTGGGGATCTGGTGAGAACAATCTTATAATAGGAGCTCCAATCATAATTGCTACTCCTAAACAATATCGCATGCATACACGCAGTAATAGTTGTGGCAGGTTCAAGGTTGAATCCGTTAAATATTGATGGTCCTTCACGAAATTATATCAGTGGGGATCTGGTGAGAACAATCTTATAATAGGAGCTCCAAACATAACCGCTGCTCTTAAACATTGTTGCAGGCATAAACGCAGTAATAGTTGTGGCAGGTTCAAGGTTGAATCCGTTAAATATTGATGGTCCTTCACGACATTATATCAGTGGGGATCTGGTGAGAACAATCTTATAATAGGAGCTCCAAACATAACCGCTGCTCTTAAACATTGTTGCAGGCATAAACGCAGTAATAGTTGTGGCAGGTTCAAGGTTGAATCCGTTAAATATTGATGGTCCTTCACGACATTATATCAGTGGGGATCTGGTGAGAACAATCCTATAATAGGAGCTCCAAACATAACCGCTGCTCCTAAACATTGTCGCAGGCATAAACGCAGTAATAGTAGTGGCAGGTTCAAGGTTAAATCCGTTAATAATTGATGGGCCTTCAAAAATTATATCACAGGGGATCTGGTGAAAACAATCTTATAATAGGAGCTCCAAACATAACCGCTTCTCCTAAACAATGTTCCAGGCATAAACGCAGTAATAGTTGTGGCAGGTTCAAGGTTGAATCCGTTAAATATTGATGGTTCTACACGGAATTATATCAGGGTGGTTCTGGTGATAACATTCTTTTGATAGTCGGCTCCAAACATAACCACTGTTCTTAAATAATGTCGCTGGAATAACGCAGTAATAGTAGTGGCAGATTCAAGGTTGAATCCGTTAAATATTGATGGTTCTACACGGAATTATATCAGGGTGGTTCTGGTGATAACATTCTTTTGATAGTCGGCTCCAAACATAACCGCTGCTCCTAAACAATATCGCAGGCATAAACGCAGTAATAGTTGTGGCAGGTTCAAGGTTGAATCCGTTAAATATTGATGGTTCTACACGGAATTATATCAGGGTGGTTCTGGTGATAACATTCTTTTGATAGTCGGCTCCAAACATAACCGCTGCTCCTAAACAATGTCGCAGGCATAAACGCAGTAATAGTAGTGGCAGGTTCAAGGTTGAATCCGTTAAATATTGATGGTTCTACACGGAATTATATCAGAGTGGTTCTGGTGATAACATTCTTTTGATAGTCGGCTCCAAACATAACCGCTGCTCCTAAACAATATCGCAGGCATAAACGCAGTAATAGTTGTGGCAGGTTCAAGGTTGAATCCGTTAAATATTGATGGTTCTACACGGAATTATATCAGGGTGGTTCTGGTGATAACATTCTTTTGATAGTCGGCTCCAAACATAACCGCTGCTCCTAAACAATGTCGCAGGCATAAACGCAGTAATAGTAGTGGCAGGTTCAAGGTTGAATCCGTTAAATATTGATGGTTCTACACGGAATTATATCAGGGTGGTTCTGGTGATAACATTCTTTTGATAGTCGGCTCCAAACATAACCGCTGCTCCTAAACAATATCGCAGGCATAAACGCAGTAATAGTTGTGGCAGGTTCAAGGTTGAATCCGTTAAATATTGATGGTTCTACACGGAATTATATCAGGGTGGTTCTGGTGATAACATTCTTTTGATAGTCGGCTCCAAACATAACCACTGTTCTTAAATAATGTCGCAGGAATAACGCAGTAATAGTAGTGGCAGATTCAAGGTTGAATCCGTTAAATATTGATGGTTCTACACGGAATTATATCAGGGTGGTTCTGGTGATAACATTCTTTTGATAGTCGGCTCCAAACATAACCACTGTTCTTAAATAATGTCGCAGGAATAACGCAGTAATAGTAGTGGCAAATTCAAGGTTGAATCCGTTAAATATTAATGGTTCTACACGGAATTATATCAGGGTGGTTCTGGTGATAACATTCTTTTGATAGTCGGCTCCAAACATAACCACTGTTCTTAAACAATGTCGCATGCATAAACGCAGTAATAGTAGTGGCAGGTTCAAGGTTGAATCCGTTAAATATTGATGGTTCTACACGGAATTATATCAGGGTGGTTCTGGTGATAACATTCTTTTGATAGTCGGCTCCAAACATAACCACTGTTCTTAAATAATGTCGCAGGCATAACGCAGTAATAGTTGTGGAAGGTTCAAGATTGAATCCGTTAAATATTGATGGTCCTTCACGAAATTATATCAGTGGGGATCTGGTGAGAACAATCTTATAATAGGAGCTCCAATCATAACCGCTGCTCTTAAACATTGTCGCAGGCATGCACGCAGTAATAGTTGTGGCAGGTTCAAGGTTGAATCCGTTAAATATTGATGGTCCTTCACGAAATTATATCAGTGGGGATCTGGTGAGAACAATCTTATAATAGGAGCTCCAATCATAACCGCTGCTCTTAAATATTGTCGCAGGCATACACGCAGTAATAGTTGTGGCAGGTTCAAGGTTGAATCCGTTAAATATTGATGGTCCTTCACGAAATTATATCAGTGGGGATCTGGTGAGAACAATCTTATAATAGGAGCTCCAATCATAATTGCTACTCCTAAACCATATCGCATGCATACACGCAGTAATAGTTGTGGCAGGTTCAAGGTTGAATCCGTTAAATATTGATGGTCCTTCACGAAATTATATCAGTGGGGATCTGGTGAGAACAATCTTATAATAGGAGCTCCAATCATAATTGCTACTCCTAAACAATATCGCATGTATAAACGCAGTAATAGTTGTGGCAGGTTCAATGTTGAATCCGTTAAATAATGATGGTCCTTCACGAAATTATATCAGTGGGGATCTGGTGAGAACAATCCTATAATAGGAGCTCCAATCATAACCGCTTCTCCTAAACAATGTCGCATGCATAAACGCAGTAATAGTTGTGGCAGGTTCAATGTTGAATCCGTTAAATATTGATGGTCCTTCACGAAATTATATCAGTGGGGATCTGGTGAGAACAATCCTATAATAGAAGCTCCAATCATAACCGCTTCTCCTAAACAATGTCGCATGCATAAACGCAGTAATAGTTGTGGCAGGTTCAATGTTGAATCCGTTAAATATTGATGGTCCTTCACGAAATTATATCAGTGGGGATCTGGTGAGAACAATCCTATAATAGAAGCTCCAATCATAACCGCTTCTCCTAAACAATGTCGCATGCATAAACACAGTAATAGTTGTGGCAGGTTCAATGTTGAATCCGTTAAATATTGATGGTCCTTCACGAAATTATATCAGTGGGGATCTGGTGAGAACAATCCTATAATAGGAGCTCCAATCATAACCGCTTCTCCTAAACAATGTCGCATGCATAAACGCAGTAATAGTTGTGGCAGGTTCAATGTTGAATCCGTTAAATATTGATGGTCCTTCACGAAATTATATCAGTGGGGATCTGGTGAGAACAATCCTATAATAGAAGCTCCAATCATAACCGCTTCTCCTAAACAATGTCGCATGCATAAACGCAGTAATAGTTGTGGCAGGTTCAATGTTGAATCCGTTAAATATTGATGGTCCTTCACGAAATTATATCAGTGGGGATCTGGTGAGAACAATCCTATAATAGGAGCTCCAATCATAACCGATTCTCATAAACAATGTCGCATGCATAAACGCAGTAAAAGTTGTGGCAGGTTCAAGGTTGAATCCGTTAAATATTGATGGTCCTTCACGAAATTATATCAGTGGGGATCTGGTGAGAACAATCCTATAATAGGAGCTCCAATCATAACCGATTCTCATAAACAATGTCGCATGCATAAACGCAGTAATAGTTGTGGCAGGTTCAAGGTTGAATCCGTTAAATATTGATGGTCCTTCACGACATTATATCAGTGGGGATCTGGTGAGAACAATCTTATAATAGAAGCTCCAAACATAACCGCGTTTCCCAAATAATGTCGCTGGCATAAACGCAGTATTAGTTGTGGAAGGTTCAACATTGAATCCGTTAAATATTGATGGTTCTTCACGGAATTATATCACAGGGGATCTGGTAAGAACAATCTTATAATAGGAGCTCCAAACATAACCGCTTCTCCTAAACAATGTCGCAGGCATAAACGCAGTAATAGTTGTGGAAGGTTCAAGGTTGAATCCGTTAAATATTGATGGTCCTTCACGAAATTATATCAGGGGGGATCTGGTAAGAACAATCTTATAATAAGAGCTCCATTCATAATTGCTACTCCTAAACAATATCGCATGCATACACGCAGTAATAGTTGTGGCAGGTTCAATGTTGAATCCGTTAAATATTGATGGTCCTTCACGAAATTATATCAGTGGGGATCTGGTGAGAACAATCCTATAATAGGAGCTCCAATCATAACCGATTCTCATAAACAATGTCGCATGCATAAACGCAGTAATAGTTGTGGCAGGTTCAAGGTTGAATCCGTTAAATATTGATGGTCCTTCACGACATTATATCAGTGGGGATCTGGTGAGAACAATCTTATAATAGAAGCTCCAAACATAACCGCTTTTCCTAAATAATGTCGCAGGCATAAACGCAGTATTGTTGTGGAAGGTTCAAGATTGAATCCATTAAATATTGATGGTTCTTCACCGAATTATATCACAGGGGATCTGGTAAGAACAATCTTATAATAGGAGCTCCAAACATAACCGCTTCTCCTAAACATTGTCGCAGGCATAAACACAGTAATAGTAGTGGCAGGTTCAAGGTTGAATCCCTTAAATATTGATGGTTCTTCACGGAATTATTTCAGTGGGGATCTGGTGAGAACAATCTTTTGATAGTCAGCTCCAAACATAACCGCAGCTCTTAAACAATGTCGCAGGCATAAACGCAGTAATAGTTGTGGCAGGTTCAAGGTTGAATCCGTTAAATATTGATGGTCCTTCACGAAATTATTTCAGTGGGGATCTGGTGAGAACAATCTTATAATAGGAGCTCCAATCATAATTGCTACTCCTAAACACTGTCGCAGGCATAAACGCAGTAATAGTTGTGGCAGGTTCAAGTTTGAAACCGTTAAATATTGATGGTCCTTCAGAAATTATATCAGTGGGGATCTGGTGAGAACAATTTTATAATAGAAACTCCATACATAACCGCTTTTCCTAAATAATGTTGCAGGCATAAAAGCAGTAATAGTTGTGGCAGGTTCAAGGTTGAATCCGTTAAATATTGATGGTCCTTCACGACATTATATCAGTGGGGATCTGGTGAGAACAATCTTATAATAGAAGCTCCAAACATAACCGCTTTTCCTGAATAATGTCGCAGGCATAAACGCAGTATTAGTTGTGGAAGGTTCAAGATTGAATCCGTTAAATATTGATGGTTCTTCACGGAATTATATCACAGGGGATCTGGTGAGAACAATCTTATAATAGGAGCTCCAAACATAACCGCTTCTCCTAAACATGTCGCAGGCATAAACGCAGTAATAGTTGTGGAAGGTTCAAGGTTGAATCCGTTAAATATTGATGGTCCTTCACGAAATTATATCAGGGGGGATCTGGTAAGAACAATCTTATAATAGGAGCTACAATCATAATCGCTACTCCTAAACAAAGTCGCATGTATAAACGCAGTAATAGTTGTGGCAAGTTAAAGTTTGAAACCGTTAAATATTGATGGTCATTCACGAAATTATATCAGTGTGGATCTGGTGAGAACAATCTTATAATAAGAGCTCCATTCATAACCGCTGCTCTTAAACATTGTTGCAGGCATAAACGCAGTAATAGTTGTGGCAGGTTCAAGGTTGAATCCGTTAAATATTGATGGTCCTTCACGACATTATATCAGTGGGGATCTGGTGAGAACAATCTTATAATAGAAGGTCCAAACATAACCGCTTTTCCTAAATAATGTCGCAGGCATAAACGCAGTATTAGTTGTGGAAGGTTCAAGATTGAATCCGTTAAATATTGATGGTTCTTCACGGAATTATATCACAGGGGATCTGGTCAGAACTATCTTATAATAGGAGCTCCAAACTTAACCGCTGCTCTTAAACATTGTTGCAGGCATAAACGCAGTAATAGTTGTGGCAGGTTCAAGGTTGAATCCGTTAAATATCGATGGTCCTTCACATTATATCAGTGGGGATCTGGTGAGAAAAATCTTATAATAGAAGCTCCAAACATAACCGCTTTTCCTAAATAATGTCGCAGGCATAAACGCAGTATTAGTTGTGGAAGGTTCAAGATTGAATCCGTTAAATATTGATGGTTCTTCACGCTCCAAACATAACCGCTGCTCCTAAACATTGTCGCAGGCATAAACGCAGTAATAGTTGTGGAAGGGTCAAGGTTGAATCCGTTAAATATTGATGGTCCTTCACGAAACTATATCAGTGGGGATCTGGTGAGAACAATCCTATAATAGGAGCTCCAATCATAACCGATTCTCCTAAACAATCTCGCATGCATAAACGCAGTAATATTAGTGGCAGGTTCAAGGTTGAATCCGTAAAATATTTATGGTCCTTCACGAAATTATATCAGGGGGGATCTGGTGAAAACAATCTTATAATAGGAGCTCCAACAATAACCGCTGCTCCTAAACATTGTCGTAGGCATAAACGCAGTAATAGTAGTGGCAGGTTCAAGGTTGAATCCCTTAAATATTGATGGTTCTTCACGGAATTATTTCAGTGGGGATCTGGTGAGAACAATCTTATAATAGGAGCTCCAATCATAATTGCTACTCCTAAACACTGTCGCAGGCATAAACGCAGTAATAGTAGTGGCAGGTTCATGGTTAAATCCGTTAAATATTGATGGTCCTTAACGAAATTATTTCAGTGGGGATCAGGTGAGAACAATCTTATAATAGGAGCTCCAATCATAATCGCTGCTCCTAAACAATGTCGCATGCATAAACGCAGTAATAGTTGTGGCAGGTTCAAGTTTGAAACCGTTAAATATTGATGGTCCTTCACGAAATTATATCAGTAGGGATCTGGTGAGAACAATTTTATAATAGAAACTCCATACATAACCGCTTTTCCTAAATAATGTTGAAGGCATAAAAGCAGTAATAGTTGTGGCAGGTTCAAGGTTGAATCCGTTAAATATTGATGGTCCTTCACGACATTATATCAGTGGGGATCTGGTGAGAACAATCTTATAATAGAAGCTCCAAACATAACCGCTTTTCCAAAATAATGTCGCAGGCATAAACGCAGTATTAGTTGTGGAAGGTTCAAGATTGAATCCGTTAAATATTGATGGTTCTTCACGGAATTATATCACAGGGGATCTGGTCAGAACAATCTTATAATAGGAGCTCCAAACTTAACCGCTTCTCCTAAACAATGTCGCAGGCATAAACGCAGTAATAGTTGTGGAAGGTTCAAGGTTGAATCCGTTAAATATTGATGGTCCTTCACGAAATTATATCAGGGGGGATCTGATAAGAACAATCTTATAATAGGAGCTCCAAACATAACCGCTGCTCCTAAACATTGTCGCAGGCATAAACGCAGTAATAGTTGTGGAAGGTTCAAGGTTGAATCCGTTAAATATTGATGGTCCTTCACGAAATTATATCAGGGGGGATCTGTTAAGAACAATCTTATAATAAGAGCTCCATTCATAACCGCTGCTCTTAAACATTGTTGCAGGCATAAACGCAGTAATAGTTGTGGCAGGTTCAAGGTTGAATCCGTTAAATATTGATGGTCCTTCACATTATATCAGTGGGGATCTGGTGAGAACAATCTTATAATAGAAGCTCCAAACATAACCGCTTTTCCTAAATAATGTCGCAGGCATAAACGCAGTATTAGTTGTGGAAGGTTCAAGATTGAATCCGTTAAATATTGATGGTTCTTCACGGAATTATATCACAGGGGATCTGGTAAGAACAATCTTATAATAGGAGCTCCAAACATCCCCGCTTCTCCTAAACAATGTCGCAGGCATAAACGCAGTAATAGTTGTGGAAGGTTCAAGGTTGAATCCGTTAAATATTGATGGTCCTTCACGAAATTATATCAGGGGGGATCTGGTAAGAATAATCTTATAATAGGAGCTAAAAAACATAACCGCAGCTCCTAAACATTGTCGCAGGCATAAACGCAGTAATAGTTGTGGAAGGGTCAAGGTTGAATCCGTTAAATATTGATGGTCCTTCACGAAATTATATCAGTGGGGATCTGGTGAGAACAATCCTATAATAGGAGCTCCAATCATAACCGATTCTCCTAAACAATCTCGCATGCATAAACGCAGTAATATTAGTGGCAGGTTCAAGGTTGAATCCGTAAAATATTTATGGTCCTTCACGAAATTATATCAGGGGGGATCTGGTGAGAACAATCTTATAATAGGAGCTCCAACCATAATCGCTGCTCCTAAACACTCTCGCAGGCATAAACGCAGTAATAGTAGTGGCAGGTTCAAGGTTAAATCCGTTAAATATTGATGGTCCTTCACGAAATTATTTCAGTGGGGATCTGGTGAGAACAATCTTATAATAGGAGCTCCAATCATAATCGGTGCTCCTAAACAATGTCGCATGCATAAACGCAGTAATAGTTGTGGCAGGTTCAAGTTTGAAACCGTTAAATATTGATGGTCCTTCACGAAATTATATCAGTAGGGATCTGGTGAGAACAATTTTATAATAGAAACTCCATACATAACCGCTTTTCCTAAATAATGTTGCAGGCATAAAAGCAGTAATAGTTGTGGCAGGTTCAAGGTTGAATCCGTTAAATATTGATGGTCCTTCACGACATTATATCAGTGGGGATCTGGTAAGAACAATCTTATAATAGGAGCTCCAAACATAACCGCTTCTCCTAAACAATGTCGCAGGCATAAACGCAGTAATAGTTGTGGAAGGTTCAAGGTTGAATCCGTTAAATATTGATGGTCCTTCACGAAATTATATCAGGGGGGATCTGGTAAGAACAATCTTATAATAGGAGCTACAATCATAATCGCTACTCCTAAACAAAGTCGCATGTATAAACGCAGTAATAGTTGTGGCAGGTTAAAGTTTGAAACCGTTAAATATTGATGGTCATTCACGAAATTATATCAGTGTGGATCTGGTGAGAACAATCTTATAATAAGAGCTCCATTCATAATCGCTGCTCTTAAACATTGTTGCAGGCATAAACGCAGTAATAGTTGTGGCAGGTTCAAGGTTGAATCCGTTAAATATTGATGGTCCTTCACGACATTATATCAGTGGGGATCTGGTGAGAACAATCTTATAATAGAAGCTCCAAATATAACCGCTTTTCCTAAATAATGTCGCAGGCATAAACGCAGTATTAGTTGTGGAAGGTTCAAGATTGAATCCGTTAAATATTGATGGTTCTTCACGGAATTATATCACAGGGGATCTGGTGAGAACAATCTTATAATAGGAGCTCCAAACATAACCGCTTCTCCTAAACAATGTCGCAGGCATAAACGCAGTAATAGTTGTGGAAGGTTCAAGGTTGAATCCGTTAAATATTGATGGTCCTTCACGAAATTATATCAGGGGGGATCTGGTAAGAACAATCTTATAATAGGAGCTCCAAACATAACCGCTGCTCCTAAACATTGTCGCAGGCATAAACGCAGTAATAGTTGTGGAAGGTTCAAGGTTGAATCCGTTAAATATTGATGGTCCTTCACGAAATTATATCAGGGGGGATCTGGTGAGAACAATCCTATAATAGAAGCTCCAAACATAACCGCTGCTCCTAAACAATGTCGCAGGCATAAACGCAGTAATAGTTGTGGAAGGTTCATGGTTGAATCCGTTAAATATTGATGGTCCTTCACGAAATTATATCAGGGGGGATCTGGTGAGAACAATCCTATAATAGAAGCTCCAAACATAACCGCTGCTCCTAAACATTGTCGCAGGCATAAACGCAGTAATAGTTGTGGAAGGTTCAAGGTTGAATCCGTTAAATATTGATGGTCCTTCACGAAATTATATCAGGGGGGATCTGGTGAGAACAATCCTATAATAGAAGCTCCAAACATAACCGCTGCTCCTAAACAATGTCGCAGGCATAAACGCAGTATTAGTTGTGGAAGGTTCAAGGTTGAATCCGTTAAATATTGATGGTCCTTCACGAAATTATATCAGGGGGGATCTGGTAAGAACAATCTTATAATAAGAGCTCCATTCATAACCGCTGCTCTTAAACATTGTTGCAGGCATAAACGCAGTAATAGTTGTGGCAGGTTCAAGGTTGAATCCGTTAAATATTGATGGTCCTTCACATTATATCAGTGGGGATCTGGTGAGAACAATCTTATAATAGAAGCTCCAAACATAACCGCTTTTCCTAAATAATGTCGCAGGCATAAACGCAGTATTAGTTGTGGAAGGTTCAAGATTGAATCCGTTAAATATTGATGGTTCTTCACGGAATTATATCACAGGGGATCTGGTAAGAACAATCTTATAATAGGAGCTCCAAACATCCCCGCTTCTCCTAAACAATGTCGCAGGCATAAACGCAGTAATAGTTGTGGAAGGTTCAAGGTTGAATCCGTTAAATATTGATGGTCCTTCACGAAATTATATCAGGGGGGATCTGGTAAGAATAATCTTATAATAGGAGCTCCAAACATAACCGCAGCTCCTAAACATTGTCGCAGGCATAAACGCAGTAATAGTTGTGGAAGGGTCAAGGTTGAATCCGTTAAATATTGATGGTCCTTCACGAAATTATATCAGTGGGGATCTGGTGAGAACAATCCTATAATAGGAGCTCCAATCATAACCGATTCTCCTAAACAATCTCGCATGCATAAACGCAGTAATATTAGTGGCAGGTTCAAGGTTGAATCCGTAAAATATTTATGGTCCTTCACGAAATTATATCAGGGGGGATCTGGTGAGAACAATCTTATAATAGGAGCTCCAACCATAATCGCTGCTCCTAAACACTGTCGCAGGCATAAACGCAGTAATAGTAGTGGCAGGTTCAAGGTTAAATCCGTTAAATATTGATGGTCCTTCACGAAATTATTTCAGTGGGGATCTGGTGAGAACAATCTTATAATAGGAGCTCCAATCATAATCGGTGCTCCTAAACAATGTCGCATGCATAAACGCAGTAATAGTTGTGGCAGGTTCAAGTTTGAAACCGTTAAATATTGATGGTCCTTCACGAAATTATATCAGTAGGGATCTGGTGAGAACATTTTATAATAGAAACTCCATACATAACCGCTTTTCCTAAATAATGTTGCAGGCATAAAAGCAGTAATAGTTGTGGCAGGTTCAAGGTTGAATCCGTTAAATATTGATGGTCCTTCACGACATTATATCAGTGGGGATCTGGTAAGAACAATCTTATAATAGGAGCTCCAAACATAACCGCTTCTCCTAAACAATGTCGCAGGCATAAACGCAGTAATAGTTGTGGAAGGTTCAAGGTTGAATCCGTTAAATATTGATGGTCCTTCACGAAATTATATCAGGGGGGATCTGGTAAGAACAATCTTATAATAGGAGCTACAATCATAATCGCTACTCCTAAACAAAGTCGCATGTATAAACGCAGTAATAGTTGTGGCAGGTTAAAGTTTGAAACCGTTAAATATTGATGGTCATTCACGAAATTATATCAGTGTGGATCTGGTGAGAACAATCTTATAATAAGAGCTCCATTCATAATCGCTGCTCTTAAACATTGTTGCAGGCATAAACGCAGTAATAGTTGTGGCAGGTTCAAGGTTGAATCCGTTAAATATTGATGGTCCTTCACGACATTATATCAGTGGGGATCTGGTGAGAACAATCTTATAATAGAAGCTCCAAATATAACCGCTTTTCCTAAATAATGTCGCAGGCATAAACGCAGTATTAGTTGTGGAAGGTTCAAGATTGAATCCGTTAAATATTGATGGTTCTTCACGGAATTATATCACAGGGGATCTGGTGAGAACAATCTTATAATAGGAGCTCCAAACATAACCGCTTCTCCTAAACAATGTCGCAGGCATAAACGCAGTAATAGTTGTGGCAGGTTCAAGGTTGAATCCGTTAAATATTGATGGTCCTTCACGAAATTATATCAGGGGGGATCTGGTGAGAACAATCCTATAATAGAAGCTCCAAACATAACCGCTGCTCCTAAACAATGTCGCAGGCATAAACGCAGTAATAGTTGTGGAAGGTTCAAGGTTGAATCCGTTAAATATTGATGGTCCTTCACGAAATTATATCAGGGGGGATCTGGTGAGAACAATCCTATAATAGAAGCTCCAAACATAACCGCTGCTCCTAAACATTGTCGCAGGCATAAACGCAGTAATAGTTGTGGAAGGTTCAAGGTTGAATCCGTTAAATATTGATGGTCCTTCACGAAATTATATCAGGGGGGATCTGGTGAGAACAATCCTATAATAGAAGCTCCAAACATAACCGCTGCTCCTAAACAATGTCGCAGGCATAAACGCAGTATTAGTTGTGGAAGGTTCAAGGTTGAATCCGTTAAATATTGATGGTCCTTCACGAAATTATATCAGGGGGGATCTGGTAAGAACAATCTTATAATAAGAGCTCCATTCATAACCGCTGCTCTTAAACATTGTTGCAGGCATAAACGCAGTAATAGTTGTGGCAGGTTCAAGGTTGAATCCGTTAAATATTGATGGTCCTTCACGACATTATATCAGTGGGGATCTGGTGAGAACAATCCTATAATAGAAGCTCCAAACATAACCGCTTTTCCTAAATAATGTCGCAGGCATAAACGCAGTATTAGTTGTGGAAGGTTCAAGTTTGAATCCGTTAAATATTGATGGTTCTTCACGGAATTATATCACAGGGGATCTGGTAAGAACAATCTTATAATAGGAGCTCCAAACATACCCGCTTCTCCTAAACAATGTCGCAGGCATAAACGCAGTAATAGTTGTGGAAGGTTCAAGGTTGAATCCGTTTAATATTGATGGTCCTTCACGAAATTATATCAGGGGGGATCTGGTAAGAACAATCTTATAATAGGAGCTCCAAACATAACCGCTGCTCCTAAACAATATCGCATGCATAAACGCAGTAATAGTTGTGGCAGGTTCAAGGTTAAATCCGTTAATAATTGATGGGCCTTCAAAAATTATATCACAGGGGATCTGGTGAAAACAATCTTATAATAGGAGCTCCAAACATAACCGCTTCTCCTAAACATTGTCGCAGGCATAAACGCAGTAATAGTAGTGTCAGGTTCAAGGTTAAATCCGTTAATAATTGATGGGCCTTCAAAAATTATATCACAGGGGATCTGGTGAAAACAATCTTATAATAGGAGCTCCAAACATAACCGCTTCTCCTAAACAATGTCGCAGGCATAAACGCAGTAATAGTAGTGGCAGGTTCAAGGTTGAATCCGTTAAATATTGATGGTTCTACACGGAATTATATCAGGGTGGTTCTGGTGATAACATTCTTTTGATAGTCAGCTCCAAACATAACCGCTGCTCCTAAACAATGTCGCAGGCATAAACGCAGTAATAGTTGTGGAAGGTTCAAGTTTGAATCAGTTAAATATTGATGGTCCTTCACGAAGTTATATCAGGGTGGTTCTGGTGATAACATTCTTTTGATAGTCAGCTCCAAACATAATCGCTGCTCCTAAACATTGTCGCAGGCATAAACGCAGTAATAGTTGTGGCAGGTTCAAGGTTGAATGCGTTAAATATTGATGGTCCTTCACGACATTATATCAGTGGGGATCTGGTGAGAACAATCTTATAATAGAAGCTCCAAAACATAACCGCGTTTCCTAAATAATGTCGCAGGCATAAACGCAGTATTAGTTGTGGAAGGTTCAAGATTGAATCCGTTAAATATTGATGGTTCTTCACCGAATTATATCACAGGGGATCTGGTAAGAACAATCTTATAATAGGAGCTCCAAATATAACCGCTTCTCCTAAACAATGTTGCAGGCATAAAGGCAGTAATAGTTGTGGAAGGTTCAAGGTTGAATCCGTTTAATATTGATGGTCCTTCACGAATTTATATCAGGGGGGATCTAGTAAGAACAATCTTATAATAGGAGCTCCAAACATAACCGCTGCTCCTAAACATTGTCGCAGGCATAAACGCAGTAATTGTAGTGTCAGGTTCAAGGTTAAATCCGTTAATAATTGATGGGCCTTCAAAAATTATATCACAGGGGATCTGGTGAAAACGATCTTATAATAGGAGCTCCAAACATAACCACTGTTCTTAAATAATGTCGCTGGCATAACGCAGTAATAGTAGTGGCAGATTGAAGGTTGAATCAGTTAAATATTGATTTTCCTTCACGAAGTTATATCAGTGGGGATCTGGTGAGAACAATCTTATAATAGGAGCTCCAATCATAATTGCTACTCCTAAACAATATCGCAGGCATAAACGCAGTAATAGTTGTGGCAGGTTCAAGGTTGAATCCGTTAAATATTGATGGTCCTTCACGAAATTATATCAGTGGGGATCTGGTGAGAACAATCCTATAATAGGAGCTCCAATCATAGCCGCTGCTCCTAAACATTGTCGCAGGCATAAACGCAGTAATAGTAGTTGCAGATTCAAGGTTGATCCGTTAAATATTGATGGTTTTTCACGAAATTATATCAGGGGGGATCTGTTGAGAACAATCTTATAATAGGAGCTCCAAACATAACCGCTACTCCTAAACAATGTCGCAGGCATAAATGCAGTAACATTATCGCATGAATAAACGCAGTAATAGTAGTGGCAGGTTGAAGGTTGAATCCGTTAAAAATTGATGGTCCTTCCCGAAATTATATCAGGGGGGATCTGGTGAGAACAATCTTATAATAGCAGCTCCAATCATAATTGCTACTCCTAAACAATGTCGCAGGCATAAACGCAGTAACATTATCGCAGGCATAAACGCAGTAATAGTTGTGGCAGGTTCAACGTTGAATCCGTTTAATATTGATGGTCTTTCACGAAATTATATCACTGTGGATCTGGTGAGAACAATCTTATAATAGAAGCTCCAAACATAACCGCTTTTCCTAAATAATGTCGCAGGCATAAACGCAGTAATAGTTGTGGCAGGTTGAAGGTTGAATCCGTTAAAAATTGATGGTCCTTCACGAAATTATATCAGGGGGGATCTGGTGAGAACAATCTTATAATAGGAGCTCCAATCATAATTGCTACTCCTAAACAATGTCGCAGGCATAAACGCAGTAATAGTAGTGGCAGGTTCAAGGTTGAATCCGTTAAATATTGATGGTCCTTCACGAAATTATATCAGTTTGGATCTGGTGAGAACAATCTTATAACAGGAGCTCCAATCATAATCGCTGCTCCTAAACAATGTCGCATGCATAAACGCAGTAATATTTGTGGCAGGTTCAAGGTTGAATCCGTTAAATATTGATGGTCCTTCACGAAATTATATCAGTGGGGAATTGGTGAGAACAATCCTATAATAGGAGCTCCAATCATAACCGATTCTCCTAAACAATGTCGCAGGCATAAACGCAGTAATAGTTGTGGCAGGTTCAAGGTTGAATCCGTTAAATATGGATGGTCCTTCACGAATTATATCATTGGGGATCTGGTGAGAACAATCCTATAATAGAAGCTCCAATCATAACCGATTCTCCTAAACAATGTCGCATGCATAAACGCAGTAATATTAGTGGCAGGTTCAAGGTTGAATCCGTTAAATATTGATGGTCCTTCACGAAATTATATCAGTGGGGATCTGGTGAGAACAATCTTATAATAGGAGCTCCAATCATAATTGCTACTCCTAAACAATATCGCATGCATAAACGCAGTAATAGTTGTGGCAGGTTCAAGGTTGAATCCGTTAAATATTGATGGTCCTTCACGAAATTATATCAGTGGGGATCTGGTGAGAACAATCTTATAATAGGAGCTCCAATCATAATTGCTACTCCTAAACAATATCGCATGCATAAACGCAGTAATAGTAGTGGCAGGTTCAAGGTTGAATCCCTTAAATATTGATGGTCCTTCACGAAATTATATCAGTGGGGATCTGGTGAGAACAATCTTGTAATAGGAGCTCCAATCATAATTGCTACTCCTAAACAATATCGCATGCATAAACGCAGTAATAGTTGTGGCAGGTTCAAGGTTGAATCCGTTAAATATTGATGGTCCTTCACGAAATTATATCAGGGGGGATCTGGTGAGAACAATCTTATAATAGGAGCTCCAACCATAACCGCTGCTCCTAAACATTGTCGCAGGCATAAACGCAGTAATAGTAGTGGCAGGTTCAAATTTGAATCCCTTAAATATTGATGGTCCTTCACGAAATTATATCAGTGGGGATCTGGTGAGAACAATCTTATAATAGGAGCTCCAATCATAATTGCTACTCCTAAACAATATCGCATGCATAAACGCAGTAATAGTTGTGGCAGGTTCAAGGTTGAATCCGTTAAATATTGATGGTCCTTCACGAAATTATATCAGTGATCTTTAACGTTCATAATCTATCCTTAAACAGGTCGTATCTTAAAGTTCAAATTACACCCTTAAATTTACTCACATATTCAATTAGACAAGAAAATAATTTATATTAATTTGTTTTATTGCATGTCCATATAACCCTTTCATGAAAGCAACAAGTGAAATTACTTCTTAGTGATACTGTGTTTTAATTATTTCTGTGCTCCCACACATAATTAAGCTGGACTTTAGTAAGTATTTCCCTTGATTTATTATTAATCAATTATCTAATCCTGTTATCTCCATATCGGATTTATGGACATAGAAAATTTTAAACTCTGATTATAAAGTAAATCACTTCATATTCTTTTGTTTCAAGATTCTCTTATTATTTATGACATTATAATTTAAATACATTACTTTATTTCTTATTTTGAATATCAAGTGGATAGACTAATTTATTCGTTAAATAAATGTAACTTTAATCACTTGCTTTCGATATTTGATATTAATTACTGGTACAATATTTTATTTTATGACCACTTTTTAAGAAGCTTTTTGAAAATAATCAATTGCTTATATATTCTCTTAATTTTAATTTACTTTTTTTATTAATTGATGATTTTACTGTTAATTCAAAATCTGGTAAGTATTCTTTAGAAAATCTATAAATTTTTAAAAATTGATTTATACTATTAAAATTTAGACTTGCCCTAAACTTTCGCTGTTATTGTTCCTCTTTTCCCTCGGATGTTGTGCTGGAATCCTTGGTTCACCCTCGGATGTTGTCCTGGATTCCTTGAGTAGGGCAGCAATCGCACTAAATCGGTTTAGGGGCCGTCTTTAATACTTTTCTACTTTAATTTACATTTTACAAAAATAATAAAAAGTTCGTTCTCGCGGAAGCTCGCAAAGCAGACCATCTTCACGTCCATCTGGGGCTAGTTGTTGTCTTTAGCCACGGAACATCATCCTGGAAACGCCTCTGGATGTCCTTGCTAAAAATACGTCCGTTCTCCACTAAATCTTGAATGCGTCTCATCTTCGCTTTCTTCCAGGGCGGTTCCCTACCCCTTCTACAAGCTGTTTTTTTATTTACTTTAGACAAGCCAGTTCAGACCTGCAAGGGTGGTTGTCTATTAAACTTTTTCCTTTTGTTTTGATTCGATTTTAGCTAGGTTCGATTTAAATGTTCCTTGCGGTGGGAATTTAGGTAGTTCCTTAAGCCATGGTCCATTATCATGATTTGAGATGCTGCTACAAACTTGATTGACATTTCTAACCCTTTCAGTTCGTGAGTTGCGCTACTTTAGACATATTTCTCCTTCCCTCGACAGTTTTATCGTTTTTGGGGCAATTACACAACCATTCTCTCTTTTACTACATAATTTTAATTATATCCTTTTCATTAATTTTGCTTATAACATAATTATCTTTTATCTTATTTTATATTTAGCTTCGGTGGTTGATTCTCTAAAATTGTATAGTTACATTTGCTACGTTTGTTAATTAATCTATTTAACAGTTTATTACTTTTTTATATATTTGAAAGGAAGACATTGCATATATGCTAGCATTCTGTTATGTGAACAAAGTCGACCCTATGGACCGGCCTTGTTCACATAATCAGGTTGTGCCGCTCCTTGTCGGCCTTGTGCGTAGCATTTGTTTTAATTTTTCCTGTTTTTTTATAACAATGTTTGAAAAGATTTTGTGCTAGCCTCAATTTTGGCCGTCTCAGTGTTGTAATGATTTATTGTGGAGAATTGTCTGTTGAGCCCGGATAGTTGACTTGACTGTACTACAAGTGACAAGCAGGTCCGATCAACCTGCAGATAATCTTATCAGTTGGAGTGTCAATAATGCTGCAGCACCAACTGGCCAAACAAAGGTCAAGTTCAATTGTCATGTGCTTGGCAGACATATGATTATGTAGGACATTTAATGAAATTAATTCATGAAGGTTCCACAACACCAGCCATTTTTCCTGTCAGAGCTGCCTCCTAGCTCAAACCTGGACATTAGCTAAGGTGAGGTATTTTTGTTTTTATGTTAAATAGTTTATAAGTTTTGTTTTGATAGTTATTTTGTACAGATAAATTAGGGCATAATTATTTGCCGGTCAATAAATGAAATTTTAAGCAAAAATTATTGTTTCAAATATGTCTGTGGTTTTCTATCTATTTAAAGTCTATGTGAAAAATAAAACTTTGAAAATAGTATATTTATCTATTTATATAAAGCAGTATATGTACTTAACAGGATTTAAAATATATTTAACTGTTGCATTAGCTTTAAGATAATTTGTCAATGTCAAGGTGGGACAAATTAGACATAACTACATTGTCTTAGGAATATTATTTGAAATGTTGAAGCATATGATGTGCCAAAAGGCTCATAGAGGTGTACGAGGATAATTGTTACTTACTTTTTACAACTTTATATTTCATATAGTCCATTTAATATTTAATTAAAGAGACTGAATCTATTCTCTCTCATGCTTATGACTTCAGTGCCTGTTAGGGGTCTTAATAAACTGTATAATGTATCTAGTCCCTAGATTTTATTCTTATTGAAATGTTTAGGGATTTCTCTGGGAGCTGTTGGTCTGACTGTAGGTTTATCCATCTATCTGTCTGTCTGAGACCCACTTGTTACCAGGGTACTATATCGGCGGCCTACTCCCGCCTATGCTGTTGGAGTCACGACTAGGTTAGAACTACAGTGGCCCAGACCTACCTACCTCCCGGGTCTGCGGGGAAGTTATCTCCGTACCGATAAGTGAAACTTTTTATTATGAGACTTTGAATATAGGTCAATTTTCAATTGTCAATGATATCTGACAAGATAAAATTGATTTTGAATTGTGATACCCACCCCCCTAGGCTGAGCCAAACTGGGACCACTAAATGTGTGTGTGTGTGTGTGTGTGTGTGTGTGTGTGTGTGTGTGTGTGTGTGTGTGTGTGTGTGTGTGTGTGTGTGTGTGTGTGTGTGTGTGTGTGTGTGTGTGTGTGTGTGTGTGTGTGTGTGTGTGTGTGTGTGTGTGTGTGTGTGTGTGTGGGTCATACGTCTACTGTTGTTGGACTCACGTCGTCAATGAGATTCTAGCGAAACGTCGGAACTGGGATTTTAGGCACTGCAAAATGATAGAGTGTCCAATTTAGGTTAGATAGGACTCTGTCAAAACCCTGGCGAATGCTAAGACTGATAATGAATGTTTCTACTTGTAAAGGTTTTTTTTTGTATGACCACCAAACCCCCAATAAACGAGGCAAAAGGTTTCATTAGTCACCACAGAGTGTAACACGCTACGGTCTTCGTTGAATATCAGCTGTTCTCTACGCACTTGATTTTTCCAGGCTTGCTAAATTGAAATAGCAATTCAAGTGTGGAATCCAATAAGAGAAGCTAAAGGGTGCGTGTCGTAAGGGACCAGACAGGAAAAGGCCTGTGCTAGCGGTGACCAATGGTGTAACCTCCGATCGATCGGATTTACCCCAAGGACACAAAAGGTAAATAATTCAATATTTTAAATTTATAGATATAACCTGTTTTATAGGCATGCGCACCGGCCACGGTCTGCGGAAGGCGATTTGTTAAAATTATTTTGTGGGGTGGTACTTTCGACATTTTATTTTGAGGTTTAACTCCGTTATTTAGCCTTCCTACGGCAGTATGACATACCTAAAGCTGAAGCAAAAACATCTATGTGATGTTGTAAGTATCATTGCAGTTTCCTTTACATTAAACTTTACTAGAAAGACATTGACGGCACGAATGTTATTTGTCAGCAGGAGTTGCACTATTTGCTTTAAAAACATTGGGCTTTATATTCCTGGTGGATCTCAGAGACATCCGCTACCCCTGCTACTACTTCAGTTCCCTATCTGTTAGGGATTGAAGTTATGGATTTACGTTCCTTAACGGCTTATAATTTTTGGAAATTTTCCACAGACGCAGCAAAGATCTTTATACACTCCCATTTCCCATCCAGGCTGCTATGACCAGTGACTGCAGGTTCCTAACTGACGTCATCAAATTTTTCTCAAGAATTCTGAAGACCAATGGTGGTATTTTTGCGTTCGCTGCAGTTATGACACGTGGAGAAGTACAAATCTTTTTCATTTAAATGATTGTCCAAAGCGTGGCAATTACTGTTGACGTGGAGTTAGAAACGTTGGGTCAGGGGTTGCGTCTGTGCGCTAGCAGCCGACTGTTCAACTTGCCTAGTCAAAAGGAGCATCTTTAGAAATGACGTCTTCCGAAGTCATCTTAACAAGCAGATAATAACAGAGTGTCACGAGTCACGTGCGTGTATGATAATAGTTAGTCTTAATAAATAACGGACGCTATCGTTAATATATTGTATTATTTTAAGAAACAGTGTATCTAGAATAATATGATAAGCAGACACAAACAACAAATTGCTTTGCAAACGGCACTTGGGGCTACAGTTTACCCTACACACTTGAACAAACAGTAAGCCTCACAATGACGTCATTGCTGCTATAGCAGCGCATGCATACAATTTAAGTCACACAGTTAACATAGCAATGCTCTTCACTCTAATAAATTACGAACTGAACTCACTGCGTACAAGAAATATACCTGTGAAATACACTATATAACGCTCTCTGTACTTTATTTCTATATTTGTAACACCTATAATAACATGTCTTAGATTTTTGCATATTTTGGGCATATTTCGTAAGAATACTCGAAATATTTCATTTTTATAAATATAATACAAAATCCTTACTCTGCTTAATGGACACTTTTTAGCTATATTGAAATGGAGGTTAATTTATTGCTAATATATATATATATATATATATATATATATATATATATATATATATATATATATAATTATATATATATATGTATATATATATATATATGTATATATATATGTATATATATATATATATATATATATATATATCTGTGTGTGTGTGTATGTAACTTATACACAAATATATATATAGTTTGAATAACACTTTCATAAACAACAATATATTTTTTGTTTCTCCTAATACATTCTTAGCTAAATAAATGAAGCTGATTTTTAGTACCAGCATTCTCAACCATACAAGTAACACAGAGTTATTATATTAATATAATATATATAATATAATATTATATTATATATATATATATATATATATATATATATATATATATATGAATATGTAATTAAATAAATATATATATATATATATATGGAAAAATCTATCTTAAGGTATTATAGTAATTTTATATTTACTATATCCAAGGGTTTAGCCATCATTTTACTGCCTTAGATTTTAAGGCTTCATATCATGTATCTGTTTCCATTTTGTAAGTGTTTCCATTATTTTTCTTGTTGTACTTGGTATGGGTGATAAATTTAGTTTATTCAATTGAAATATGCCCGGTTTACATTTTCTAGTTATCAGCTTATTTCTGTTGTGTCATACGGTAATCCTCTAACCCTACACAGCTGTTTCTATAGTCGGATTTGTGTTTCTACTGTCCGTCGAATCTTAATGTTCAGAATTAATTTACCTCATTTTAAAAGATACAGCCAGACTAGAATAGGACTATGCACTATTTTAATTTGATTTTGATTTTTTATAAATAGTTTTTAATGTAAGTCAGAACTTTCAAGCAGTTTTGTGTAAAATGTGTTTCAAGAAATTCAAACTGATAGGAAATAATATACTTATATGCAAATCAGTATTTGTAGAAATCTGTTTGAGTAGCTTAAGCTATTTTAAAGGTAAACCCTAATCGCAGGCGTCGAGCAAAAACATACGCAAAAAGTATGAAGCTAATTCTTTCAGACGAAATTATTAAAAAAAAAAAAAATTTAAACATAAATAATTCATCTTCTATAACTATGAAATACACTTAAATAATAATAAATTACTTGATGAATAAAATAAAACGTAATAATATAATAAAATCAAGTCAAAAAATGTTGTGTCATTCTTGAGTATAAAGCATATAAAATCATAGTTTAGTAAAAATGGCTGAATATAAGAAACAAGATGTGGTCAGAATTATCGAGAGAGGAAGGATATACTAAAGAACCCACAAATAACTTAAACGTCCAAATTGTCGTACAATTGCAAATGACATTCGTGCTGAATCAAGAGAAAAAGGCGAGATCAGCAGGACTACTCCTGGACATCTCTTCCTGCAGGAACAGAAAATACGTGTTTTAGAAAGAAATATGTTAGTTTTAAAGTGAGTTACGTACAAATTTTAAAATCATACTGAAATTAGTTAAAACAGATGTTTTATAAATGACGCAACCAAAGACAACCAATGGTAAGGCTACACATCGCTACGCGTGTTAATTTTTCAAAATGGTGTCGAAAACATTTAAAAAACTGTGACGCAATATATACATCAGTTATAGACAAACATTCAACATCTGGTTACCATGTTAGCTTACGATTATGTTATAGGCCTTGGCGGCTTTTAAATTTTTACCTCGATTGTGATGCTGGGCTGATGTTGATTCTGTGAAACATAATTTAACCATCAATCGCTATTATATCTAAATCTTTTATCATAAAACTACAGTAGCTCCCATAAGTAGCTATTACCATGAGGAAAACAACTGTTTAACCCTTAGCTGGAAGCCGGACATGTAGAAGAGAATAGAAACGTTTCCAGGAAAGAGATGAGACCCAGAAGGAGGAGAATGCCAGGGCAGAGTGTGTGTGTTGGACATAATATACAATGTTTTCAGTTGTAATAACTCTGTTTCCAAGTCCTTTATATCTTTTAGAATTCATTCCAGATCCCTTTTATAAATTATTATTTTTCTGCTTGGCATTGTATTGACACATGCATTTATATGGCCGGCAGATTGGTGATGGGGGGGGGGGTGTAATAGATTTAATTATATCTTCTCGTCAAAGATATTTAAATCATTATTTTGCTGTTATATTCGTGGAAAAGTCATGCACTGGGTAAATATTTCAATTCCTTTTTTATTTCTTGGAAAGCCGTTTCGTAATTTCTCTAATTTTGAACAATATATATTAATTGTCATAATTGTATTACCTTTCAGGGAAATGTATTGGATAGCGATAATACTGTATGCAGGGACTGCCGCTGCTACCTGCAGCAAAGAACAAGAAGCGAAGGAATATTTAGACTTCCTTGATAAGATTGTCTGCGAGAGGAAATACGATAAATCCTTAGCAAATTACTACTATTCAATAAACAAGACAAATGAAAACTTAAAAAAATGGGTAAAGATGTAGGCCTACTAGACAAATTGAATATAGTCTAATGATTTATATGAAAACGAGGAAAAATATAAAACTCCTATAAAAATATTTGTAAAGATTTTTCTGAGTTTGATTTATGTTTCATCTAAATATTTCAACTCACTTTACCGCAAAGTCATCTGAACTTATTTCAAGTAGTATAAAGGCATTTTTTTATAATTATTATTGTTATAAAGTCAATAACCAGTGTAGATCTATTTCTTAGTGAAAATAGATATGTTATGTGAATACTAATTAAATATACCTGGATTCATGTAAAAATCCTGCATTTTGTAGGATATTTATTTAGAATTCTTACATAGTTTTATGCAAATAATAATTACAGTAAAGTTACAAGATATCTATTTGTTATATTTTACCGTGATGTTAATTTAGTGTAACTTGAATATTTTTTTAGAAGTGTCACTTTACTATTTAATTATATATTTCTTTCAACAGGAGGAAGAAGATGCAAAGCCAGATATATACCCATCGGAATATAAAGCTTTTGATTGGGCCTCGTTCAACAACTCCTACCTTTTATGCGAGGCTAAATATTATGGGTTACTTTCCTTTAATATAAGTCGTAATTATTCAAATAACGTAAGTATTTTTATAAAGAATTTGTCAAGCATTAATTTTATAAATACAAAATATACTGTTATACTTTATAAAATAATAATACTATTATAGGAAATGTGGACATTGCAAGTGTTATGGCAAATAATTAGAACCATTACAAGTGTACTAGGATAATTATATAGATCTCTAAAAAAAAAGTATTGAAACAATTTTATTTTAAAGTCAGTTTCTACTACCTTTCTCTTATAATTTCATACAGTAGATCTTTAAGCTAGTTTCAGCTCTAGGAGGAAAGTTAGCTCATTGGTAAAAGTTCTGGTTTTTAAATATGTTGATCCACAGTTCGGATCTGACCAGGATATTAAACTTTTAAATTTAAATTATTGAATAAATATTTGAAAAACTGTACTAACATCAACTGTCCTCCACTATTGGTTTAATAGAGTTATTTGAACTTGATTGATGAATAAGAACGTATTCTACTGACGATTGAAAATTTGTAAAAATTTTTTTTTGAAAGATAATAATCAGGAGAGCGTGAGCTAAAAAAGATATTTAATGCATTAAGATTATTAAAATAGTGATTATTATTTTGAAATGATATTGAGAAACTACAGGTATCACATAAAGAGTTACAACTCTGTAGCTTCAATAGAATTATTCTGTAATTTTATAAATACGTCTTGTAAATACACTGTGGTTTAAATGTAATATTTAAATTTAACATGAAAGCTACGCCAAACTATGAATCTTGTGAGCCAAAACAATAATAAATCCGGTCAAAATTATACAAAGAATAAACTTGAAACGCCCCATACAATGTACAATTGCCTCTAACTATAAGGTTAGGCAGTCTGAAGGGCTACAATACTGGATACAGATTCAGAAACACCTAAAGTTAGATATGAACAGCTTCTTGATATTCAATTGCAAAACTGTTGGAATTTTTAAAATAATTTTGATTGAATAGCGAATTCAGGATGCGAGTAAATAAACTCCAAGTGATGCCATTAATTTTATAAATATCTAACAGTATCTCTTGTATTTTTAACTATTTAGAGATGGTAATGAACTAACTATCCTTTTGTTAAATGGATGTAATCTGGTTGAAAATATCTGGTCGATACAATACGGTTGAAATAATCTGGTAGTTAATCAAATCATATTTGTTTAAACCAACCACTATGTTCGTAGCTATTCTAGAAATTAATTTGTTTAAAGAACGGTAAGTAGTTACAGGTGACTGAACTGATTGGAATCCATTTACTTCTTAAAAACCTAACATTCTCTCTAATATTTTGTATGAAGAGAGATATTTTTCGACGTCACTCTTCATCGAATAAAGATTTATTTGTACTAGTAAGCGATAGCATAGTAGACCTACTAAATGTTCTTTTAGTTTAATGAAATAATTTAGTTGAAATAAGTGGTAGATATTATGCGGTTGATATAATTTGGTTGACATAATACCTTCGATATAATTTGACGATGTGAGCCGATTGATGTAATATGTTTGGAATACTTTAGTTGATATAACCTGGTTGACGTAATCCTTTTGTTATAACTTGGTTGGCAAAATTCGTTTGATATAATGTGATTAATAAAATCCAATTAAAATAATAAAGAAGTTGATTGATGTAATCATCTTGTATTCACTGATACTAATTTTAAAATAATTAACTAAATGAATACGTAATTGCTTACTTTCTGACGTGTTTCAAAACAATCGTTCCTTTTACGAAGTTAACCCTCTACTGGCGGCATATCGGCAGTCTACAAAGGATTTGAACGGGATGGGTTTATGACAGTAGAGTGGATTAAGGTGTTTGCATTTTGTGTCATGTACTGGAATAGGCTGTTGGCTTCAAATTCTGTGTGATCATTTAATACATTTTCCCTATCTGTTGCATAGTGTTTGTAGATATCATATTTTTCTAAGGTTGTTTACTTTGTTTTAGTGTGTGTAGAACATTTAAATTATTGTGTATGTCGGAGTGTGTGTTTTTCGTGTGTTTTAGTTGTTTTGCGTAGCTGGAGTTAGGGTTTGTTTGTTTTTTTTTTGGTAATTTGTTCTTCGAAACGTGTATAGAATGACCTGCCGGTTTGGCCGATGTAATAATTGGGACAATCGTTACAAGTTAACTTTTAAATACCTGAGAGTTTGTATTTGTCAGTTTCTTTTTGAAAAGGTTGTATGTGTTGTCTTGGAGTGTTTGTTGTTTTGTAGGATGTTTGGTAATAGAGTTTTTTTAATGTGGAGGCTATTTTCAGTGTGTTTTTGTTGTGGTAGGTGAGGGATATGCATTTGTTTTTTTTGTATGGTTTGTCTGTGTGGCCGTTTGATGGTGTTTATGTTTAATTTTCCTAAATATGTTGTCTATGAGTGTTTGTAGGTAGCCGTTTTGTTGAGTGATGTATTTTATGCTATTAAGTTCTTCGTCGTAGTCTTTCTGCAGCATTGATATATTGATTAGGAGGTGTAACATATGATTAAATGCAGCATGTTTGTGTTATTTGGGGGTGATTAGATGTATTATGTATGACCATATAGGTAGTTGTTGGTTTTCTGTATATTTTGAAATTATGTCTAGTGTTGTGTTTGGTGATAGTAAGATCTAGAAAGTTTAATTTATAGTTTTCTTCTAATTCGAGGGTAAATGTGAGGTTATGGTGTATGGTATTATTGTAATTGTGTAGTTGTTTGTAAAATAATAAACCAGTAATAAACTGGTTGATGTAATACTGTTGATATAACTTTGTGGATAGATTGCTGTTCGGATTGACATAATCTCTTATGTATAATATTGTTGATATAATCAGCTTGATATAATATGTTTGAAATAATTTAGTTTAAATAATCTGGTTGACATATTTCGTTTAATGTAATCTAGTTCAATATATCTGGTTGCAATTATCTGGATGAAATATTAGGGTTGATATAATCATATTGATATAATTTGGTCGATACAATCTGTTTTATTTAATATGATTGATATAATTAGGTTTATATAATATGTAACCATTACTTATAATAGGGTTGATTTAATATGTTTAATTTAATCTGTTTGATATCATTTGGTTAATATAATTTCGTTGATATAAATATTTGGTATGCTCTGGCTGATACAGTATGGTTGATTTAATCTGTTTGATATAGTATGGTTGATGCAATCTGTTTGATATAATTTGGTTACTATAACTTCGTTGATATAAATATTTGGTATACTCTAGTTGTTATAATATGGTTGATGTAATCTATTTGATGTAATATGGTTGATTTAATCTGTTTGATATAATTTGGTTGATATAACTTCGTTGATATAAATATTTGGTATGCTCTGGCTGATATAATATGATTGATAAAATTCGTTTGATATAATGTGGTTGTTTGTCGACCATATTCTTTCAATATTTCATACAATAATTTCACGTATAACCCATGTATTTAAATACTTTTTTTTTCACCAGAAATTTATAACTTGTCAAATATTGCTCTTCATACGTATTTCTTAAGATAACATCTTACGAATATTTTCCACATATCCGTGGGTTTAGATTTTTCATTAGTGTACATATATTTCATATAAAATTTATTATTTTACAATTTGGAATAAATTCTCTACATTATGTTACTACATTATTTTTTTTAAAATTTTGGTTCCCATCATTAAACAATTTTATTATAATTTTATGTTGAGAACTACATTTTGGACTATAAAATACATTTTAATGAACACAGTATCAGTATTACAATAAACCCAATAGAATAAAGGGATATATTCCTAAATTTATTTGCCTGTGCAAACAATTTTCGTATACGACTATAAGAGTACATGCTAGGATTATCCTTATTTAACATATCCAGCTGCAAACCTTCCCCCGCTTTAAGGGGTAAATATTGTGTAAGTACTATTGTTACTCGAAGCGTTCTTCGAACAAACAGTAGCCTATTATTATTCGAGGAATAATGTCTGTCTGTCAGTCTAAGAGAATTTCTGTCTATCTCTTTATATCTGTCAGTTACACAGCAAGTTTGTCTAGCTACCTCCTTGTCAGCTAGTCTATCTATCAGCGGTGTTTCTGTCAATCCATCTGTCAGTCTGTTATTAAGTTAGACGGCTTGTTTCTCTGTCTGTCTACCGTTTGTCTTTGTGTCAGCCAGTCTGCCTGTCTGTATTTCTTTACGAACTAAGTTAAAAAAAAACGATAAAGAATATTTTTTCCAATAAGACCCAAAACTTAGGCTCAGCAAAAACAGAAAATAAGTGTATGGGAACATCACAAAAGACTAATACAAGATTGAACTGTTGTGTCAATTTTCATTATTACAACATCACTATCAGACACTCCTATTACAATAAAAATACTCGTAGTAGGCTAACATGTCTCTCTGTACAACTACAAATTAGGCAAATATTATATTTTACACAACTTTCAGAACCCAGTAAGATTACACGAATAGAGAGTAGGTTGTTGACCATGAAACGTGACTAGTATAAGATCTGCAAAAACGCCGCGTTGCCATAGAGATGAATAGCGCTTTTTGCTTACACCTTTGCCAAATAAAAAAGTGAACGGTTTTTGACAAACATTTTAGTAATCGAGCGGTCGAAAATCAGTTTCATATTAGTGAGCATCATGTAAGACTAAGAGAATCGTAAGCGTTTTCCCCTTAAAGTTAGGACATCCTTTCCTTGGTGAGTAAACGTCATCAAAATACGACAGATAAAGTAGCTTACAATTATTTCCCAATAAAAAATACCTCTAAGTAACAACACCTCCAATCAAGCCCTAACTAACGTTATTCGTGTTGCATGTTCCAAAGCTTTAAGAGGTTGGGGTGGAAAGTTTATGCGGAACACCCAGTTGTCAATCCTATGTCATGGTTTATTCTATTGATACTTACCACCTGATTTTGTGAAAAAAATCAGTTATTACAACTGATATGTAATTTACGTGAGGTAGTAGTGATTGTTAAATCAACTAGCAGACCTTTACGGAGACGGTATTACAATTTTATTGCACAAAACTATTAAATCCTTGACATTATTAGAAACTATACAGAGACGTAGATTACAGTGTACGTTTCACAAAAATATTAAAGTGCAAAATGGATGTTTTAAAATTTTAAAATGTTATTTACTTGAGCGTCGTGATTGTTTTAGGCTCAAATGAAAGAATATTACAATATATTGTACCATATATATATATATATATATATATATATATATATATATATATATATATATATATTTACATTGTATCTACATATACCAACAGTTTCCACACATTGCTAAACAATGTAGTGTATTTTATTCTTGGTCAAATTTTATAGGAGCAATTTTTATCTTAGCATACTCATCTCTTTCCTTCTCTCTTAATTAACCACCCACTTAATTTTTACAAGAAAAATTTCTTTCCCTAAAATTATACAGAGTTCTTTGTAATTTTAAATTTTACAATACTTATTTAAGCTAATTTTAATTTATAATTAAATTTTCATTATTGTGTGACAGCTAGATAAGATTATCGATACATTGTCAAATGTAGGATTTGTTGACTACGTTCCGTGCAACTATACGAACCGCACTCAATGTAATTATGACGGTAAGTGGGATTTTACAACTGTTATATAAAAAATGGATGATTTATATTTAGATTTAGACAGTATTTACATTCTACATCAAAATTCTATACTCCTTATGGAGAACCATACTTGAAGCCTTGTTCAGGAAGCATATTTAAATCATACTGCTTCATCATCTAGAGTTAAACATTGTTATGTACTATATATACATCAGATTACTACTATGGTCCACTTAATGATTTTGTTGTCATGAATGTCAGGCTCAATCAATATTTTCTAAGAACTCATGTCATTAAGAATATCTAAATGACTTGTTGATATTTAAATAGATTTGTTGTCTCAAAAATTAATTTGTAGATCATAGAGGTAACAGCTTTCTGAATGCCGTCCGCATGCTTCCAAAAAGCATACCTAAATGTTAGTGCTATACCAATTCAGGGTCATGGTTAGTCTGTAATACATAGCCTTTACCAGCTATATGATAAGTCATTTCGTTGCATTCATAAATATTATATATTTTAAATACAGTATGTAGAATAAATGCACAAATAAGTGTGTCTTTATCCATTTTCCTTATAGGTAAATGTTTTCTTTTGTCATAACTAGTAAAACAAATTAAATAATATTCTAATATACATATTGCCGACACAGCAATAAAAAATGGGATTGTATTCTAAAAAAAGTCTAAGTATAATTTCAAAATGAATCTATTAATAAGTTAATAGAAATAATTTATTCACATTCAGAAGCTTTAAAGACTCTTAATAAGGAGATTTCTTGCTACTTTTTACATTTAATTTCATATTCCTATCTAGCTTCGTTAGCTTGTTTGTAAAGAATATGCTCATAATATGCTTGCAAAGATTCTATTTTTCCTAAAACATTTTAAATCTTTATTCCATAAAACTACTCATTCCGATTCTCAAACCACATGAGTTAGCTTATATTTCTGTCTTCCCAGATTTTACCTGTTTTCGTATCTGTGGTAGGCTTTGTTGTTTCACTATATTACGTTGTTTAGAAAAAAATCACACTTGCTCGTCAGTGTCAAATTTTTCAACACCCACTCGAGTATATAAATCTGGCTCCCTATGACACTCAGGTTAACATATTTCCCGGTATATAAAAATTACGAGAAAATATTAGGATTCATACCTAACTGCTTTTTCAAAAGTTACTTTAAAAAATGCTAAACATGGACGGGAGCGTGGATGCAGATATGAAAAACAGCTGGTACCCTAAGGTACATAACCTCTAAACCCAGTGCTCATGCTATATCAGTTTCTCAGACAACTGAGTCGTAATGAAGTTAACAAAATACAATCACCGGTCGATGTAATCTCATGTGACTGTGCAATGGCCTGACCGTCACATAACCTCTAAACCAATTGGACATGCTATATCAGCTTCACTTCCATCTAATCTCGTGTGATGTGCTACTGTGCTGTGACGTCTATCTTGAACTTATGTTGTCACTGTGAAGGGGATGAATTTATCATTAAAAGTAAAATTTAACTAAACAAATGATTAAATATGCTTTATGTTTATACAGCTTATACCATGGATCGCAAAGAGTTATTACCATTTCCCGAAAAACCAGTACTAAGTCTCCAAGATATATTTGATAACCAGGTAAAGCTTTTTAATTTTTCAGTACAATATAAGTTTATATTCTTAATAGGGCTATCTAGATTTAGAGAAGCTTTTATACCATGAGATGTCGTGTAAAAGGAGAACAGGTTTTTCATTAAACTGAAATTCTATGTTATTTATTCTATTTAAGCTAACTGCGTTTATTCTATCAAATAACTTTTTATATTAAAAATAATATATTCATCTATACATAACCTCAAGTCAAAGAAACACAAGAGCTCTACCATCAAGTATTAGCCAGAATTTCCGTTGATTTAGATCTGAATTTCCGTTGATTTGGAAGTGGCATTACTTCTCAGTGTATTGGACTCAGATTAACCTGTCATCGTATAAAACAACTTAAAAGCCTTTGAGATTTTTAAAGATAGCTGAGAAAAAATGTTTTGGAGCAGTAGGGACGGGGTGTCGGGGTATCAACAGTGGTATCGGAGGGAGTAACAGTGAGACATCCTCATAGAAGTCCCTCCGGTCCATCGGCATGCGAGGGAGAAGAAGAAGGTTTACTGAAGTTTATATTTGAAATGAAAGTACTTTTGTGAATGTAAGAGCTTTGATGAAATCAGTAATAAATTAAAGAAAATAGAACTGAAAATAATAACTTGTGTGATAGTTTTTTCTGTATCTCAGCAACCCAATGGCACACTTATCTTCTAAATCTGACTTTACCGTATTTTAACAACCTTCTTCTCTTCACTATATCTCACTTCGCAATATCCCCTGCAAAAATTTAAAAACACAACTTTACTTACAAACTAACACATTTTATATTTATATGCTAATTTTAAAAATTCGCATTTTTAACACTATGCTCGTGTACAGGCACAATTATCACTCAAACGTTGAACACTTTTTTGACAAAGTTGATATTACCTTTACCAATGAACCCTTTAATAAAACACTCTTTGAAAATTGTTAATATCGCTCTCCTTCAATTTACACATGACATCTTATAATTCCAACATATTTGAATATTGCAATACCTTTATAGCTTGCTAACTTTAGAAAATCTTTCAACATTTCCTTATCTCTCTGTGCTCCTGTCCCTGGACACTCAACAAAAACCAACAGCTGATCTTTGCTTCTCGTCCCTCTTTATATCACCTCTAGAAGACTCGTTCTTATCTTGTAGGCGACTGACTAGCTTGTCTCTGCTTACAAACAAAATCTGCTGTTTACTTCCGCTCCGTTCCTAACTGTTGGTTATCGCCATTACAGTATCCCACGCTTTGACTTATTTACTGTTCTTCCTAAACGTGCTAGTATTTAACACACGTATACAATTTTATTCTCTAGAATTTCACATTTTATTTGGTTAAATGTATAAACTCAATTGTTTAAATATTTTCATGTTTTAATTTTCACCAATCTTTTACCGTAAAATGTTTGAAAAATTCTATTATATGTTTAACTTATTTTACTAAATTTTCCAGTATCTCTCGTTGTTCTGAGTTGAGAATAGTTGCTTTTTTATTGTTTGAGTTCTAGCTTTAATACCTTTAGTATTTTACTAACACCTTCACTATATTCGTTTTCAGCGTTGATTTCTTTATTTTTACGTGTCTTCCAATTAGATAAATTTTTAATTTCCTTTGTTTTATATCCGGGTATTTTCTCTCTAGCATTGACTTTTGCCGTTGTCCTTTTTATTTCTAAATTTTCAAAACATTGATCTTTTTTAAGTTTGGTTTTATTTTCATCAGACGTGTCTATTTTTTATTAATTTTCTGGGTTGCTAAGTTTGCTATACAATAAGGGTTTTACAGAATTTCGTTGAACTTTTTATCCTAATACTTCTACTTATTTTTCTATTTTAAATTTATTCCTTACTCATTTTTCACTCAACACATTTTTATTTGCTTTTCAGTATCTTCAGCCCTAACCCTATATTTTAACTCCTGTCATTTGCTGTATTTTCCCTTAAATTTACCATTCTAACACATTTAGATTTTCCTCATTCTTAGAAATTTCTCCTTTAGCTAGTAGGGGGATTCACTTTTTCATTTAACTTTACTTCTTCTAATTTCCGATTATTTTCATTTTCCTAAAAAATGTCCCCCCTTTTCAATCATGTTTGAATTTTTATTTTCTCTACTAATGTTACTATTTCATTTGCATTAATTTGGGATTTTTCCTTCACGCAGTTCCTGATGTTCTTCGCGCGTGAAAATACATCTCAAAAAGAACCGCGGACTCTTGGAGTTTTCGGTAGTATTTACGACGCCACCTAGGTGGTCAGTGCGGGAGGGGTATAAGCGCTCTTTCGCTTATACACTTACCCTCCTCGGTTTGGATACCATATGTTAGGGTATCCTTAGTATTAGAGATGCCTTGCTTAGGCACTTGTGGGTTTCCCCTGGACGTTCTCCCTTTTGGACTTTTATGCCGTGGGTAGGTTTATTTAACTTAATAATTAAATTAAGCTTAATAATTAAATTAATACATATATTAGTTTATATCCTCCTAAAATTCTCCGTGATCTTCTCCATAAGCTACTTCTTTTGCCTTCTTTCTAACTTTTGTCTTTCTTCCTGATCTTTTCTAATCTTTTCCTTATATATTTGCTCTGCCTTCTCGCTTTTTTCTTGTCCGCTTCTCTTAATCTTTTAGCTTACTCCTTTTGCTTCTTCCTTATCGTTCTCGCTTATTTTTCCTTCCTTCCCGTCCCTTTATGCTTCTAGCCACCTCATTTTGCCATTTCATTTCAACTTGTTCTCTTTCTCTAAATGTTTCTTCTTCCTTTCATTCCTTTTCTCGCTGCTTTCTCTCTAGATCTTTCTCCTTTAATTTTTTCGTTTTTCTGTTTTCCCCCTCTATGATCTTTCTAATACTTTCTCCTCTTACCCTTCCCCTTCTTTCTGTTCTTATTGTTTTTTTCCTTGCTCTCTTTGTTTTCTTTCGTCCTTCTCCTATTTTTTTCTTTCTTTGATTTTTAAGATTAGTTTTTTCAAGTGACTTTTCTCAGAAGCTTCTCCATCATTTTTCTTTTCATTTTTTTTTTATTCCGCTTAGTAAAATTATTTATTTATTTGTTTATATTTTCCCATTTTTTTCAAAACGTTGGTGCTTTACGTAGTTTGTGTTTCCTCATTCCTTTCCTTTCTGATTCCTTTCTTTACCAACGTTTCATTTACTTATTTTTTATGCTACATATATTTATACCCTAGGGATTTTTATTTTTTTTTTACAGATACTTTTTATTTGAGTTTTATTTATTTTTAATTTCCTAAATATATTAGGTCAAACTAAGCCATGCCTTTCATAATTAAGAGGCTAATATTGTTTCAAGAGTAAGTCTATAACATCAACTCGTACGATCCCTTTGGGGTTAGGGCATGACAATTACATTTTGATTTTACCACGATTGTATATCGATGCCCCACCGGTATCGTGTCATTTGCTCAATGCGACGGTTTACATACCCAGTGCATTTAGAAACCTCCTGGCGTGGTACAAAAATTTCATTTCTTTGTAAATTATATACGAAATATTAACTCAATATTAAATTAAATTTAAATTTATCTCAAATATATCTAAAAATTTATACTCATAAATTTTACTGTTTCAAGTTAATTGTTATATTTATCCTGTAACACTGTAACAACCTGGTTTTTATTGCATATTGTGTTTATTTAATTTAAACAAAACGTTTATTCACATCCTAATCATTTTCACATCCTACACATTCAAAACACACTACACTCACAGACTGACATAAACATAAAATCTGAAAATCCTAAATTACATCAATAAAAGCAAAAACCTTGACACAGTAGAAAACTATGAGATATACAAACACCATAAACACTATCCACAACACATTCTAAGTGAAAAAAACACAGTCAAAATCAAACACTATATTTGAGCACATAATTAATAACTACTCTATGAACAGTAACACACCACAGAACACAAATACACTACACACACGCACAAACACAACACACCTGAGCAACAGTCTTGTCAGTAATTCACAGCATTGAAAAAGCGCTGACCTAGCGCGAAACGCGTCTGCTGAAAAAAATCAATTAGTAGTGCTTTTTTTTGCCAATATAATATAAAAAAGTGTAAAGTTTTTTTCATTTAAAAAGTGTATTTTTCATTTTCAACCTAAAAAGATTGCTATCCCCATTAATCACTGGGGCTAGAATCCCTGATTGACCTAATATTTTTATGTCTTCAAATTAAGTTCTATGTCTTTCCGACCTGATATTAAATCATTTATAAAAAACAAAGAATTTTTAGACAGTGTTATTCGTTTGTAGTATCAGAAATAATTGTTATTATTCATTTATTGTTGAGGTCTTTAGGTATACGTTTTATAATATTCTCTTTTATTTCAGTACTGAGTTATCTAATTGCATTTTTGTTGAATTTTTTTCAGAATTACTCGGGTATAGAAATTGCAAGATTAGCGGGACTTTTACACGTCTATTGGTTTAGAACCTTTGCCTCAAGTCTTTTGGGATAAATCAGTTTTTGAAAAAACCAAAGGTATAAAAATGGACTGTATTTCTTCTTCATTCCTGTTCTATGAAAAAAATGATTACAGGTTTGAAATTTTTGAAATTTTAATGTCTTTTACAATTCCTCTTATTAATTCACACTTACTTTATCTCTCTCTCTCTCTCTCCCCCTCTCTCTCTCTCCCCCCCCCTCTCTCTCTCTCTCTCTCTCTCTCTCTCTATATATATATATATATATATATATATATATATATATATACATCTGTTCAAATTTTGAATCGTTAATTCATCCACTCAAGTTTAATTACTTTTTTCCAAAATTTTAGTGGATGACACTTGAAAATAATAGAGTATTTATTTCAAATAACTTCATTAATTAAATTCAATAACAGATTCATTTTAATTTTATATGTGAGAAAAACGTTTCACAGAAGAGGCATGATATATGAAATATAGTTATTTCGTACTATTTGGTTTGAAATAAGTGACAACATATGATTTCATAACAGCTGATTTCTTGCTTTAATTTATGAGGTAGAACAGCTGTTTTACCGCATATCTTATTTACTTTATTCACATTAATTGTAATTATTTAATAAAAATTAACTGAAGAAAAATTTTTCTTCTGTAGGAATTGATTTAAATTTTTTTTTTTATATTGCTTATTAAAAATTTTTTTTTATAGTGTTTATATCAAAATATAACGATCGAAATTTTGCTTGGCATTAAAAACACCGGGTGCTTTCTTTAAATTTCCCTTATCAACTTGTGTTTGGGGATCTTGTAGCAACGTGGATACTGGTTCTTGGGATTAACAATCCTGTCACATTTACTTTTAAAGTGTTTTAGGTTTGCTTGTTTCCATAAGATTGTATGGCATTTTAAATCAAGTTATGGCATGCAATTGTGAATTTATTTGTTAGTTTTGAATTTTATTCATTTTCTTTAGGTGTTTGTTCATATTTTAAAAGATTAAAGAAACTCTGAAAAGTGTATTTCCAGGGGTTTTCTAATACTTTCCAGTTTCCCTGCAATGGCAAAATCCTAGGAGAGAGATTTCGATCAATCAACTGAAGCCTGTACCAAACCTGCCTAGATCACATATGAATATGTTCCCAGATTTCGGGAAGTATTTCCCCACACTACCATATTACTCAGGGAGGGGTTTTTGTTATTTGAGGTGTTTTGTACTTGGAAACCTTTTATTAAGAAACTGTGAGATCGTGTGTCATTTGGTTATATCAAACCATTTATTACATTTTTTTATATATCAGATGACAGAACATTCTTTGATTTATATTTATTTTGCATTTGTTACTTCAGTGACACCATTTTTAAAATAATTATTAATTTCTTTAACTTTTGTTTCATAAACCAATTTTATATATACCTTTAAACCATGTTGTCTTTTAAATTAGAGTTTTTATAAAATAATGTTTAACATAATATTTGACTGATTTTATCTTATATCATTTACATAGACTATTAAATAACAATGTTTAATATTAACAAAAATATACATATCCTGACTTTACATATCCTCTTGTCCAAAGAAAAAATTATCAAAAAGGCTCTACTCAGTAGAAACTGTTGCCAAGGAAATCAATTCTTATTCTATTTATTTGCAACTTTACAAAATTTGGTGTTATAAAGTAATTTTAAAATTCGCCTCTAAATTTCAAGCTCTTACCTATACCACGCATCCTCCATTTTTGTATCTCACTGGCGTTAAGAACATGTCCTGATGGGCTTGCAGACAGGGAAGCTAGAGTCGAATGAAGAACTATGTGTCCTGCAGCAACAAAAGGATATGAGGCTTGGACATTGAGGACAGACGAAAAGTTTCCTAGATTTGTGAAGAACTTGCGTACGCATCATTTTAAATTAATTTTACAATCACTGGACGACACAATTTGTTTTTACCTTTACAAATCTGATTTAGCTTGTTAACATTGATTTTTATTTAGAGTAAATTCCACCTTATTTTATACATTGTGCTGTATCAGGACAGAATAAACAGTAACCACGTATACTGTAGTTCATACTGCTGATTGCTCAGCAGTCAAATACTGCTGATAACGTCAAATTTAGTAGGGTAAAAATATTAAATTCAAAATTATCAATAAAAATTAAACAATGACTTTACTCTATGTTGAATATTAAATTAATGTTAAAGACAGTAATAATAAATTGTATAATAAAAATGCTTAAATAATGAATAATAAATATTAAATTCACAAAGTGGTTTTGGCCATAAGCCAATCATTTTCAGGAAGACCAGAATTATAGAAATATACAAATTTTAAAATTATTTGTTATAAAATTTAAATTTTACCAATTCAATCTTGAAATCAGAGGTTAAAAAATTTTGTATTATGTTAAATTAGGAAATAATTTTTGTTCAAATATGTAAATGTAGTAAATGAATTATATATATATATATATATATATATATATATATATATATATATATATATATATATATAATGTAGAAATTAAATATATAAATATCAGAAAAATTTTAATGATTTTTTGTGATTTCAATGAAAACAAAGAAATAGTAAAGAGAGAGTCAAATGTATTTAAGTTGAAAATATTTTTATTTTTATTTTAAAAATCAGTAATTAATTGCATTATAAAAACTTATGGTATTTAAATTTATCCTGTGTTGAACAACCAATAAAACTTTAAGTTTTTTCCAACTAATTAATAATGAATATAAAATCAAAGTACAGTTTTAATTAAATTTCATTGATTAATAAATATATATAAAATTCAGAATCTAATGTTTCTTCAAACGAGTTCTCTCCTGAGAACCAATTTATTGAGCTATTGAAAAAACTAGTTGGTTTTTTGTATTGCAGCCCAGAGACTACTGGCAGATCATGTTTAAAGAACACAGGAGCCTTTAAAAAAGGTATCCTAAACATGGTCATATTTTGCACGTCCCCTGCTGTGCCTGCAGATCTTCTAAGATGGTAAGATTCTTTGGAAATGTTGTGTTCATATTAATAATTTTTCTTTCCAGTATGACTATATAAAGACCCGACAAAACATGTTAACCATTTGGGGGGGGGGGTGTCATACAAGCTTTAAGTTAGAAATCAGCGGGTAGTTGCTTGCTTTTAGGCATGCCAAATAACGGGTGAACACAAGAAAAGGTTTTAGAATCCTAACACCGTACAAAAAAATGAGCGGAGAGTAGGAAAGAGAGAAGGGGGTACGTTGCAGTGTGTTGTGTGTGTGTGTGTGTGTGTGTGTGTGTGTGTGCGCGCGCGCGCGCGCGTGTGTGTGTGTGTATGTATGTGTGTGAGAGAGAGGGAGAGAGAGAGCTTAAGTGAGTGACTATTAAGATTGTCTAGAGCACTGTCTTGCTTTTTGTGGGACATTATTATTTGTATTTTAATATTGTTGTTCTAATATTTAATTTAAAGAATGCCAAAACCATGCCTTATTGGAATATGTAGAACTCAAGATATAAACGGCCCGAATAAAGGTCAGGGGTGAGAAAAACCTACAACCCAATTATCGCTGTAAAAGAGTGTTTCCGTTAACTAAAATTAAAAAAAATTGATATAAATAAGTCATAAAAAATAAATACAAAATATGTGTTGAAAACAATTCAAATAAAGTATAGATACTGTTGTAAATTTCATAATCACAAACAAATAAATAGTTAACAAGTACTAATAGGTCACTTTGCCATGTAACGATGTGTCTTAAAACCAGTAAATAATGGAACTGATGAATAATAATATACACGGATTAAGTAAAAAATTATTTATTGTTGAGTAAAAATACGGTTTATTCATTTAATTTATTAAAAATTAAGTATTCCTGACTCATTCCTATATTTATTAAAAACAAATCTTTGAGTGACACCTCATCAAAAAATAATTTCATAATAGTAAACAAATTAAGAATGCTATAACTAAAACGTACCGGAAGAACATTGGACTATTAGTTGCATCTACCAAAGTAAAATCAAATAGAAAAAATAACACAAGAAATTAGTATCACAAAAACAAATTAAAATTGTAAATTGAAGCAGAAGATTAATTATTATATGGGATTAAAAATGAATTTCATAAATAAAATAAAAGAAAAGGATAACGTATCAACAATGGAACGACAAATAATTTTAAAACATATACCAGAAGATACAAAATTTTTAGAAAAGTTTTAAAAACAATTTACACTATTAGTGGAAGTGTTTTTGTTCATCGAGCCATTTTCTGATTTTAAAATAAGTTCATCAAAAATGGTTCGCTGGTGTTAACATAGTGTAATGAAATTTCAAGGTAGCAACCTTTTTTGTATTACATCTCAATAAAATTTACCATAGTCAATATAGAATATTATACAAATACTTGACTTCCAAACTAGTCCTAACATCAGTATTTTAGAAATTAAAGTTAGAGACTGGTATAAGGTAAGAATACAAATAAAGATAGGATACTTTGTAATATAGTTACAAAATTTATTTCACAACAGACACAAATTCAACACTAAAAGCCACATTAAAATATTTGAGAAATAAGCAACACATTATTAGATATACAATATACTATTAATAACAATATTAAATATACTTAAAATGAAAGTATTATTAGAAAAAGAAAAAACACAGTACTTATATATATATATATATATATATATATATATATATATATATATATATATATATAAAGCGCATTTGCGGCCTAGTTCTAGAGAATACCAGGATTTCTCGTTGTAAACAGCTTCTGGAAAATACAAGTGAAAAACAAAATTTTATAAAACTGTCAAAGTAAATGTATTTTTTAAAATAAACTAAAATTTTGGTCAAATAACAATTCAATCAATATTGTTAACTTACCAACAACATATTTATTTCCAGCCAATAAATTCTCCGTTTTTCTTATTTTCTGCTTTAAAAAAATCTAACAACTTCTGAAAATATCTTATAAAACCACTAGAATCCAAAGACGGTTTTCCTAAAGCATCTTTCAAAGTCTTTGTCCAAGGTTGTGAAGCTCCGGGTTTGTACAGTTTTCTGGAATAAAACACATAAATGTTAAACATAAAAAGACATGCATAGATTTAAATTCCCTTTATAGTAGCCTAGGTAAAACCTAACTCACATAGCTCTGGAGGGAAGGCAGGAATACACCAAAGAAAGTGTAAATGATGATGTATAGAGAGCGCTCTCTACTACCTCAGCCTTTTGTTACTCACATATCTCTGAAGGGAAGGCCGGAATACACTAAAGAAAGTGTTAATTATGATGTATAGAGAGCGCTCTCTACTACCTCAGCCTTTTGCTACTCAATACTCAATAAGTTACGTATAAACAAGTAAAACCTAAATCACATGTCTCTGAAAGGGAGCCAGAATTACACTAAAGAAAGTGTTAATTATGATGTATAGAGAGCGCTCTCTACTACCTCAAACTTTTGCTACTCAATACTCAATACGTTACGTATAAACAAGTAAAACCTAACTCACATAGCTCTGAAGGGGAGCCAGAATTACACTAAAGAAAGTGTTAATTATGATGTATAGAGAGCGCTCTCTACTACCTCAGCCTTCTGCTAATCAATACTCAATAAGTTACGTATAAACAAGTAAAACCTAACTCACATAGCTCTTAAGGAAAGTTAGGAATACACTAAAGAAAGTGTTAATTATGATGTATAGAGAGCGCTCTCTACTACCTCAGCCTTTTGTTTCTCAATACTCATTAAGTTACGTATAAACAAGTAAAACCTAAATCACATAGCTCTGAAGGGGAGCCAGAATTACACTAAAGAAAGTGTTAATGATGATGTATAGAGAGCGCTCTCTACTACCTCAGCCTTTTGCTACTCAATACTCAATAAGTTACGTATAAACAAATATAACCTAACTCACATGTCTCTGAAAGGGAGCCAGAATTACACTAAAGAAAGTGTCAATGATGATGTATAGAGAGCGCTCTCTACTACCTCAGCCTTTTGCTACTCAATACTCAATGAGTTACGTATAAACAAGTAAAACCTAACTCACATAGCTCTGAAAGCGAGCCAGAATTACACTAAATAAAGTGTTAATTATGATGTATAGAGAGCGCTCTCTACTACCTCAGCCTTTTGCTACCCAATACTCAATAAGTTACGTATAAACAAGTAAAACCTAACTCACATAGCTCTGAAGGGGAGCCAGAATTACACTAAAGAAAGTGTTAATTATGATGTATAGAGAGCGCTCTCTACTACCTCAGCATTTTGCTATTCAATACTCAATAAGTTACGTATAACCAGTAAAACCTAACTCACATAGCTCTTAAGGGAAGGCAGGAATACACTAAAGAAAGTGTTAATGATGATGTATAGAGAGCGCTCTCTACTACCTCAGCATTTTGCTATTCAATACTCAATAAGGTACGTATAAACAAGTAAAACGTAACTCACATAGCTCTTAAGGGAAGGCAGGAATACACTAAAGAAAGTGTTAATGATGATGTATAGAGAGCGCTATCTACTACCTCGGCTTTTTGCTATTCAATACTCAATAAGTTACGTATAAACAAGTAAAACCTAACTCACATAGCTCTTAAGGGAAGGCAGGAATACACTAAAGAAAGTGTTAATGATGATGTATAGAGAGCGCTATCTACTACCTCAGCTTTTTGCTATTCAATACTCAATAAGTTACGTATAAACAAGTAAAACCTAACTCACATAGCTCTTAAAGGAAGGCAGGAATACACTAAAGAAAGTGTTAATTATGATGTATAGAGAGCGCTCTCTACTACCTCAGCTTTTTGCTATTCAATACTCAATAAGTTACGTATAAACATGTAAAACCTTACTCACATAGCTCTTAAGGGAAGGCAGGAATACACTAAAGAAAGTGTTAATGATGATGTATAGAGAGCGCTCTCTACTACCTCAGCCTTTTTTTTCTCAATACTTAATAAGTTACGTATAAACAAGTAAAACCTAACTCACATAGCTCTTAAGAGAAGGCAGGAATACACTAAAGAAAATGTATTAATGATGTATAGAGAGCGCTCTCTACTACCTCTGCCTTTTGCTACTCAATACTCAATAGGTTACGTATAAAGAAGTAAAACACATGTTGTAAGACTGGTCGTTTTACTAGACTTGTAAAGACTCAACTTTTATGCCCTTTAATATATCCTAAAACATATCACTAATTCTATTAAATAATAGTTGTATTTGTAATCACTCATATAGGATTCTTAGTAGTCCTGGCCAGATGATTTGTAAAGACTGACTAAATGGGATAAACTCTGATTCGGTTTAAGAATGGTATTTCAAAGAGGTTTCTATTTACTAAAGGATTACGTGAACTTAGTATTTCACCTTGCAGTTGGAAGAGATTTTATTATCAGGCAGATTACCTTATACATGTTTAAAAATATTTATACCTACCTAGGGAGAGACGAGTGAACTAAAAGGACTAGAATATGGAGCTGGGCAAGGACAAGCAGTGACTTATAGCACACGACTTGGAAAGCTTACAAGTTTGTTTAGCCTTGAGCAGAAGTAATAGCCCCATCTTTCTCGTAAAACCGTTCTATAAGTGAAGCGTCAAGAAATTACGAGAAGTGCCTAGTAGCAGAGAGTCGACATATAAAAGACTTCTTAGGAATAAATGTGTGTCTAAGAGTAGCCATAAAAGCGGGGGAAATAATAGATACTTTTTAAGTTTAAAATAGCCTTATAATTTATTGAACTCTTGTATCAAAATATCAATGGAAAGTAGTAGGTGTACTAGGGAAAATGTCTCTTAGAGTGCCTCTAGATTGTCAATTTTGCGACCATTTCTAAAAAAGATGAACTGCCCTTTCCTTTTATTATATGGTAATGTTAATTTATATATAAATAGACTTACGCCATTACTTTCCCGGCTTCCTTATTCCCATAAATATCACATTTATGTAATGGATTTTTAGTAGGATTATTTGGATCAAACTCTCCAGCTGCTCAAAAATTTGGAACTGAAGGGAACATTGTATAAAGTAGCTGAAAAATAAAAAAAATAGAAGCAATAACTTTATGAAAAAAATTGTTTTCAAACATTACATTGATAAATAAATCAATGGTAAGTTTTAAAACTCTTTCATCTGGCATTCTTTGGATATCACCATTCACTTAATTATTATTGCTAGATATGATTTCACTTTAACCCTCAATCATTGAATCTCTTTGGTTTCTT
>JBAIZL010000001.1:240943620-240971120 GCA_036971475.1 Prosapia bicincta
TAAGAATTTAGTAAGTTGTAACATAGTTATAAGTATGAAAAATAAACAATGGGAAACAGAATATATTTTAAAATATACATTTAGAGACGAATCAAAGTTAATAGAAGCCCAGACATTTATAAGAACATATAAGGCCTTCAATGATTAATTACGTATATTATCAGAACATACGGTCTACAAGGCGGATTTAGGGCGGAACATTCTAGAAAACCTTCTCACCCACGTCTTAAACCCACGTCTTAAACCCACATGTCCACAACATATTTCTGTATTTTTGTGCACGTAATAAAGGCGATAACGTGGAGCAAAAAGAAAACCTTACAAACTCTTGCGTCAATAAATGCGACCATTATAAGTCCATAAAGAATATTTACTTGGATGCAACCTCTAGAGTAAAGGTAGGATATTCTTGTTCAAATTAGATTCTAGTGGCAAACTCTGAAGGCAGGGTTTCTGTGCCTTCACAGTTCTCAATGCCTTAAGAGTTCTCTCAAGGTACCCCCCTAAATACTGTTGTAGGTAAATCCTGCTACACTTTATTTTGGGGATGGCCAGATAATATAGACTCAAAATGAGGTTTTCTAGTACACAATTCTAGAAAACCTATTGAAGGATGTGCTACTGCTAGAATATCATTATTATGGAGAAAACCAGATACATGTCTATAGCGAAGCAGTGTAAATATTTGTTGATTAGAGGAAAGAACAAATTAAAATAAAAGGTTGGAAGAAAAAAAACGTTAAAGAAGAAAAGTTATTAATATTATAAGGTGTGAACGAGTAACAGAATTGGTAGGTTAAAAAACTAAAGAGATTCAATGATTGAGGTTTAAAGTGAAATCATATCCAGGAATAATAATTAAGCGAATGGTGATATCCAAAGAATGTCAAATGAAAGAATTTTAAAAACTACCATTGATTTATTTACCAATGTAATTATTGAAAACGAATTTTTTTTCATAAAATTATGGCTTCTATTTTTTTTTTTTTTTAATTTTTCAGCTACTTCATACAATGTTTCCTTCAATTCCAAATTTTTGAGGCTACTTGCATAGCAGCTGGAGAGTTTGATCCAAATAATCCTACTAAAAATCCTTTACATAAATGTGATATTTATGGGAATAAGGAAGCCGGGAAAGTAATGACGTAAGTCTATTTATCTATAAATTAACATTATCATATAACTGAAGAAAAGGACAGTTCATCTTTTTTAGAAATGGTCACAAAATTTACAATCCATAGTTAGAGTCATTCTAAGAGACATTTTCCCCTAGTAGCCCTCCACTAGAGCTCAATAAATTATAAGGCTATTTTAAAGTGAAAAGTTATCTATTATTTCGCCCGTTTTTTATGGCTACTCTTAGACACACTTACAGCTATAAAACCTTCAAAACACTGTTTTAATTAGGTCTCCTAATAGCTTCTGAGTTCGCTAATAGTGTATTTACCCTTAACACAATCCGTCCCTCAGTCACTATAACTTTTCCTCTTATCACTACATCGCAACAACTAACCACTTTTACTCCTAACAAGTATTTTACATGTCGACTGTCTGCTACTAGCCACTTCTAGTAATTTCTAGCAGCTTCACTTATAGAACGGCTTTACGAGAAAGATGGAGCTATTACTTCTGCTCAAGGCTAAAAGAACTTGCAAGCTTTCCAAGTCGTGTGCTATAAATCACTGCTTGTACTTGCCCAGCTCCATGTTCTAGTCCTTTAAGTTCACTCGTCTCTCCTTAGGAAGGTATAAATATTTTTAAACATGTATAAGGTAACCTGCCTGATATTAAAATCTCTTCCAACTGCAAGGTGCATTACTAGGTTCATGGAATCCTTTAGTAAATAGAAACCTCTTTAAAATACCATTCTTACACTGAATCAGAGTTTTTCCCATTTAGTCAGTCTGCCTAAATCATCTGACCAGGACTACTAAGAATCCTATATGCGTGATTACAAATACCCCTATTATTTAATAGAATCAGTGATATGTTTTAGGAAATATTAAAGGACATAAAGATTGAGTCTTTACAAGTCGAGTATAACGGCCCGTCTTTCAACATGTGTTTTCCTTTTTTATACGTACCTTATTGAGTATTGAGTAGCAAAACACTGAGATAGTAAAGAGCGCTCTCTATAAATCATCATTAACACTTTCTTTAGTGTAGTCCTGCCTTCCCTTCAGAGACATGTGAGTTAGGTTTTACTTGTTTATACGTACCTTATTGAGTATTGAGTAGCAAAAGGCTGAGGTAGTAGATAGCGCTCTCAATACATCATCATTAACGCTTTCTTTAGTGTATTCCTGCCTTCCCTTCAGAGCTATGTGAGTTAGGTTTTACTTGTTTATACGTACCTTATTGAGTATTGAGTAGCAAAACACTGAGATAGTAAAGAGCGCTCTCTATACATCATCATTAACGCTTTCTTTAGTGTATTCCAGCCTTCCCTTCAGAGACATGTGAGTTAGGTTTTACTTAGACTAGTATAAAGAGGAAGTTAACTTTATGCATGTCGTTTTATTTTTAACATGTATGTGTTTTATTCCAGAAAACTGTACACACCCGGGGCTTCACAACCATGGACAAAGACTTTGAAAGATGCTTTAGGAAAATCTTCTTTTGATCCTAAAGGTTTTATAAGATATTTTCAGAAGTTGTTAGATTTTTTTAAGGCAGAAAATAAGAAAAACGATGAATTTATTGGCTGGAAATAAATACGTTGTTGGTAAGTTATCAATGTTTAAAATGTTGTTTGAATTGTTATTGGACCAAAATATTAGTGTATTTCTAAAAATATATTTAAATTGACATTTTTTTAATATTGCTTTCGCTTGTATTTTGCAGATTCTGTTAACAAGACTCCGGTATTCTCTAGAACTAGGCTTCAAATATGCTTTATAAATAGCTTGTATTAACTATGAATTACATCAGAAGGGATGTGTTTTAATTTAATCCTAACTAATAATGATATTCTTGGGTTTTTTTTAAGTATTGTAAAATAAACTTCTATGTACTGTATTTTATAGGTTTTCTAATAATTTTTCATTTTAATTATATGCAATATTGTCAATAATAATATATTGTATATCTAATAATGTGTTCTTTTTCAAATATTATAATGTGGATTTTAGTGTTGAATTTATGTTTTTTAGAAATAAAGTTTGTAATTATATTATAAATAATCTTATCTTTATTTGTATTTTTACCTTTAACCAGACTAATTTTATTCTCTAAAATAATAATGATGGGGCCAATTTGAAACACCATTATTTGTGTAACACTCTAAATTGACTATGGTAAATATTATTGAGATGTAACACAAAAAGTTGCTGACTTGAAATTTCATTAGACCATGCTAACACCGGCCGAACATTTTTGAAGAACTTATTTTATAAATCCGAAAACGGTTAATTTTTATTCCCTTATAATATTTTCACCTTCTGCTTCAATTTACAATGTTAAATATGATTTTGTGATAATAAGTTTTTGTGTTACTTTTTCTATTTTATTTTCATTTGGTAAATGCAATTAATAATCCAATTTTCTTTTGGCACTTTTTAGTTATAGCATTCGTAATTTGTTTACTAATTATGAAATTATTTTTTGATGAGGTGTACACTCAAAGATTTTTTTGTTGAATAAATTACGGTTGATTCATGATTCAGGAATACTTAATTTATAATAAATTAAATGAATAAACCGCATTTTTATTCAACACTAAACTATTTTTTATTGAATCCGTGTATATTATTACTCATCAGTTCCATTATTTACTGGTTTTAATACATAGGCCTATCGTTATATGGCATAGTGCAGGAGTCTCCAACCTTTTTTACTCAAGGGCCACATTGAATACTTTTGGAGGAAAGTCGGGCCGGAAATATTTCAGTGCAGAAAGTCTATCTACCCCCACCCCCCCCCTCCTCTCATACACACACGACGTTTTTTCTACTCTAGAGCTCGGTGGTAGTTTTTGAGATTTTCTTTTTAATATTTGTTGTTATATTTCCTTATATATCTTAGTTGTAGGCTAACTAAAATTCTTTAAGTGATTGTAAATAAAATTGCGACCAAACAAATATTTATATTTGCTATAAAATAATAATTGTTCTGTAGGAGTTTTCGAGTAGTTATAATGAAAACATAGGATGATACCAAACCAAATCTTTTCAATTTACTACAAAATGTACTTTATTGAATTTTAAAGAAAACTGGACAATACATGAGTTTAAAACATGTGTAAAGCTAAAAAAAAACAATTATTTTTTTGTAAGACGATTGCATTTGTTTGCTACTTAGAATTTCAGGCAATTTAGGATCAAACTTTGTAGTTCCGATAATTCGGATTGATTTCAAATGCTCATCTGATGAGGAAGATCTGTATTTAGATTTATCAAGCTTCAGTTTTGAAAAAGACTGCTCACACTTGTAGGTAGATCCAAAAAGAGGAAACATAACTCGAGCATGGTTTTTAATGTTTTTAAAGTATTTAACTGGGAGAGAACTGTAAAATGTAAGTAGGTTACCTTCTTTGTAGCATTCCTGGAAATCAGTCTTGAGTGAGTCATTGGTTGTTAGCTCGACGACTTCAAGCTGCATTTCTGCAGGCACTTTGTCAATGTCACACTTAAAAGGGTTTTGAAACATCTGAATGTCTTCTGCTACACGGTCAAAGTCTTCAAAGCGGTTTTCAAACTCTTGACGTAGTTTAGACATGATTTCTAAAACGTAATCCTTGGGGAAGGTGGCAGTGCTTAGTGCACCTAAGTTCTGACAAGACTCAAAGTGGCGGAAGTTCAAAGATCCTAAATGTTTCTCGAAAAGTATATGAGTTTTTTTCTAAAAGCTTTGAGATGCCAGTATGAGTCACAAACTTTCGCCTTGCAGTTTCATGTTCAAAAAGTTAATATGTGCCGTGAGGTCAACAAGAAAAGCCAATTTCCATACAAACACACTGTCAGAAAGTTCAGGTACAGGACGACGCTTTTCAGTCATGAAAATGTCAATCACTTCACGACGATCGTAAGACCGCTGAAATACTTTGCCTCTGCTCAACCAGCGAACTTCACAGTGGTAGGGAACATCTTGGTAAGCGCTGTCAATTGAACTGGCGGTGTTTGAGGGAACTTGATCTAAAGAAGTAAACTGTTTCTACAACTACATTCATTACTTCAGCTACACCTGTGTGTTTACCACACAACGCTTGTTGATGGATATAATGCAGTGATAAATTAGGGGTTGAACACCGCCAGCTGTTTTAACAGAATTGCAAATGTCTCCAACTACACCAGGTATTGTACTAGACATGTTTTACTAGACATGTCAGTACACTCTTCTGTGATTTTAAATTCACTGTTCACACCACGAACAAATAAAAGAACTTGCGCCGAACTCTTTACCCTTACACTTACAGTCCGTGCTGACCACTTACTATCTCTCAATGGTTGATCGCTACTTGTTTACAGCTAGTTTCTACTTACAGAGAAAACAAGTGGCAAGTGAGAGACGAGTACTGTACTCATATTTAATGATAAAGGTGCTTAAAAAGAAATATATTACTAAATAAAATTTTATTTCTGTATGCTAGTTTTCCGCGGGCCAGAAAAATCTGTTGGCGGGCCGGATGTGGCCCGCAAGCAGTAGGTTGGAGACCTCTGGCATAGTGACTTATTAGTACTTGTTAACAATTTATTGGTTTGTGACAATGTCATTTATATTTAGTAATTATACTTAGTAATGTATAACTACTTAATGTATACAGTAATAATGTATCTAGTAATGTATATTATACTTACTATGTATACTTAGTAATTATACTTTGTTTTAAATTATTTTCAACACATGTTTTGTATTTAATTTTCATGATTTATTTATATCAACAATTTTATATTTTAGTTAGCCGAAACTTTCTTTTAGATCGATACTTAGGCTGTAGGTTTTGCTCATGTCTAAACTTTACTCGGGCCGTTTATACCTTGAGTTCTACATAATTCAATAAGGCATGGTTTTGGCATTCTGTAACTAAAATATTGGAGTGACAAAATTAATATACAAATAATATTGTCCCACAAAAAGCAAGACAGTGCTCTAGACAGTCTTAATATTCACTCACTTACGCTCTCTCTATTTCTCTCTCTCTCTCACGCACACACACACACACACACACACGCTGCAACGTGTAAGTGTTCTTACGGTGTTTTTGCTTTTTATTATTTTTATTCGCGCCTGCTTATCTCCGTTCCGTTCTCGTGCTCTTGTAGTCTCATGTGTTCCTAAAATTTGACTTGTGTTCGCCCGTTATTTGCCACGATTAAACGCAAGCCACTTCCCGCTGATTTCTACCTAACAAATTGTATGCCCCCCCCCAAATAGTTAACAACGTTTTGTCGGGTCTTTAAATAGTCATACTTGTCAGTTAAGTAGTCAGCTAGAAAGAAACAACATTAGCATGAACACACAAAATTTCCAAAAACTCTTACCATCTTAGAAGATCTGTAGGCACAGCAAGGGACGTGCAAAATATGATCATGTTTAAGTTACCTTTTTGAAGGCTCCTGTGTTTTTTAAACATGATCTGCCAGTAGACATCGTCTCTGGGCTTTTATAAAAAACCAACTAATTTTCAGAATAGCTCAATAATTTTACAATAAATTTGTCCTCAGGAGAGAACTCGTTTGAAGAAACATTAGGCTCTGAATTTTATATATAACTCATTAATTAATGAAATTTAATTAAGTTGTAATTTGATTTAACAATCATTGTTTATTAGTTAGAAAAACTAAAAGTTTTATTGGTTGTTCAACCCAGGATAAATTTAAATACCAAAAGTTTTAATAATACATTTAATTGCCGTTTCAAAATAAAAATAAAATTTATCATCAACTAAAATACAATAGAAACTCTCGTTACTATTTCTTTGTCTTTTTCATATCATCACAAATAATTGTTTAAATTTTTCTTATACCTGACATATTATTTACTAAATTTTATATAGAATCAATTTATTACACTCGCTTCTTTAAACAAAAAATCTTTCCTAATCTAACATAATAAAATTATCATCCTTTAGTTTTAAGATTGAATTGGTAACTCACAAATTTTATATCAAATAATTTTAACCTTCGTATAATTCTATAAATCTTGTTTTTCTGAAAATGATTGACTTATGGCCAAAACCACTTTGTGAATTTAAATTTAATATTTATTACTTAAATATATTTATCATACAAATTATTTTTACTACGTTCAATATTTATTTAAAAATTTCTATCTAGAGTGAAGTCATTCTTTAATTTTTATCTTATTGAAAATTTTTAATTTAATATTTTTAACTGACTAAATTTGACGTTCTTTTTAATTAATAGAGAAAATGACTTGCCAAGAATTTCCCTGCTGATCCTAGAGTCCTCTCGTCTTCATTTCAGGTCCCTGGACAATGGAAGTAGCCATCCTTGGTAAGTTGATGTAAGTCCTCCATTCTCCTCTGATCTTCACGTTCTGAAGCCCTCGTCCGTGGATTGAATTATACGGCAGAAATGTGGTGGTCTTAACCCATCTGGCCTTTTGGTGTTGTCCTAGGCGCGACCCGGCATTACGACCGTTAGCACCTCGTATTAAATTTTTTTACTGATTGCCTTACAGGTCCTTGCGTTCCTGTATTTATTGCGGCTATATAACCCTTTCCCCCCGCTCTTAGCTCGTCGCTATCTCCGTGTGTTTTTCTATTACGGGCGGGTTGGACAAAGTATTCGATTAAACCTGCATAATTCTGTTATCGGTTTTGGAATACTTACTTACTACTTACAGCCAAGTAAGTAGTACTAGCCAAGTACTACTTTGGTGACGCGCTGACCAGTAAATCATGGAGAGTTGTTCCTCAGGTCTGAGCCCTTCCACCTGTTGTCTGACATGTTCCAGAGCAGGGCATGCTTGGAGATGGCCTGCATCAAAAAGATTGAAGGAGCACAGAGGGCACTCGGGGCTGTCCAGGATACCTATACGGTGGAGGTGAGCAGGCAGGAGGTCATGTCCAGTGAGGGTGTGGAACGCTGGAACAGCTATGAAGCGGTCAGGATAGTAGTCCGGTTCGGATTTTGATAGTTTCTCCCAGGTTTTTCCGGTGACAGCCTCTTGGTACACAGCTTTCATTTTGTGTTTTACTGACAAATCAATGAGAGCCTTGGCAGCTGACAGTGGCATTTTCAGTTTCGGTTGTAACAGTGTAGTTCCCTTTTTGGCTAGGAAATCGGCCCTTTCGTTCCCAGCCACATCCACGTGTCCAGGGACCCATTGCAGTTTGATGTTGTAATTAATTTATTCAGGATCTCTCGTGTTTCTAATGTGAGATTGCTATCCGTAGGTGAGTTTTGTGATAAAGCAACTATGGTGGGTTGTGAGTCTATCAGGAAGGCTACATTGTTTTGTTTTCTAACTGAATAAGTTTAATGCATGCTTCTTTTAGTGCTGCGACTTCGCCCTCAAAGTTGCTACTGGAAGTTCCGACAGCGATGGAGCCCTCAAATAGAGAGCAATGGAGGCCTGCACCGGTTTTGCCGTTTTGTGGTAGTGATGATCCGTCTGTATATATATGCAGCCAATGGTTTTGGGGCTACAGACTATGGATAGTCCTTTAAAAGGCCTTCCTAAGTTCAGCAATATGAGAGTTTCGTTTTGTCGAGTCCAGGCCCAGAAGGTTGATGCTAGCGCAAGGTAACTTGGGGTGAATTTGAAAGGGTACTTGAGAAAATAGAGGTTCTCCTGTGTTGATGTTATACTTCTCTGCTAAGGCTAGTGCATGCGCAATCGGTGTTTGCTGTGTTTTTAATCTGGGGTGAGCAGGTCGGTAGTTAGACCAAAAGCGGGAGTGAGTTCGTTTGTTTCTTTCCCAGAATTTCAAGTAGTTTTTGTCTCTTCGGCATTGCAGTGGTTCAATTTCAGCTTGTAATTCCATAGCGTTAATAGGTGTAGATTTGAATGCTCCTGTTATTGTTCGCAGGGCAGCATTTTGGACTTTGTCGAGCTTTGATAAGGTGTTGTTGCATGCTGTTTCGAAAATTTCACTTCCGTATTCCAAACAGGTCTGACGTATGATTTGTATACAGTGCTTAGTACGTCTTGACTTGCACCCCACTTGGTTGCCGTCAGTCTCTTCAGAATCCGAGATCTTTTAGAACCTTTGCAGGCAGCGTCTTCAACGTGTTGCTTCCACGATAGTTTTTTGTCTAGTTGTATTCCCAGGTAGGTAGTAAAGGTTTCTTCTTTTAATAAGATGCCATTGTATTGAAGAGCAGGTCTGGTATTTATTTTAGTGGACAGGCTGAACAGCTGAAAAACGGTTTTGTTAGTGCTTAGGGTCATTGCATTTTTTTCCGCCCACTGATGAAGTTTAATCAATGATGTATTGAGTGCTTCTTCAAGCCCGGCAATTTTACTGCTTGTAGCCCATAGAAGGAGGTCGTCTGCGTAAAGAAGGGCGTTTACGCCTGGCGCTGCAGTAACAGTGGCTATGACATCGTTGATCATAACGTTGAATAATGCACAGCTGAGCACCGCCCCTTGTGGCAGCCCGTCCCTCTGGTTTCGGTACCTTGAGGTAGCTCCGTTGAACTGAGCCCGGATATGTCTTTGGGATAAGAAGGATTTGATCCACCTCAGTAAGTTAACAGACAGGCCGTAACTTATTAGTTTATGAATAACCATTTTCTTCCATACTTTGTCATACGCGGTTTGGAAATCCACCAATACTGCAAGCGTGGATTGACGGGAATTAAAACCGTCCTTAACGTTTTGTACAAACTTCATTATTTGGTCTACGGTGCTCATATTCGGGCGGAAACCGGCTTGCGCGTCGTTGATATTTTGACGGCTATCCAAAAAGGCTTTTAATCTATGTAGGATTAACCGTTCTGCAAGTTTACATGTGATACTCGTAAGGGGGATTGGTCGGTAGCTTTCAACTCATCCTGCTGGCTTTCCTTTTTTCAAGAGAGGAACGATGTTACTTTTTCTCCATTGATCCCGAACGTGCGATATCCAAGTCAAGTTAATTATTTGTAAGAGCGTCTGCTTTGCATTTTGACCAAGGTTGGTAAGGAATTCTGTGTATATACCGTCTGGGCCAGCAGCTTTTTTGCACTTGAGTGAGGTGACAGCCACATCTAGTTCGGCAAGAGAAAAGTGGTCGTTAAATATTTGGTTAGGATTTTCCTCGAGGCAGTATGGTGGTGGGTTTTTATTGAGTTGCTTTTTGACACATTTTTCAACAGTTATTTGACTAACCTGGGCGTAGTGTAAACATACTGCATTAGCGATGTCTCTTTTGTCCGTTAGTGTTTTTGTGCCGTACAAAAAGGGCTGTGTTTGTCGTTGGGTTTGTTTATTGTTGAGAGATGAAACAAATTTATGTACCTTTAAACCATCCTTCCGAAAGTCCGTTTATGACAAACGATTTATAAACGGTTCTCTTCTGGTGTTTTATTTCTTTTTGAAACAGAGCTTGTTTCTGTCTCAGAGCGATGCAGTCAATGAGTTGTCCGCTTGCTTCAGCATTCCTTCTGGCTGTGTTGCGAGCTCTCTTCAATGAAGCAAGCGTCTTGTTCCAATACGGCTTGTAGCCTTTTATTTGACCTCTAGGGATACATTGGTTGGCACATTTTAAAATGGATAAATTAAACAGTCGGACCGTATCTTCTGGACAGTTCCGTATTATAAGATCTGACGTAATGGCTTCGTCAGTTAATGCTTTATACCGCTTCCATTTAACCTTTTGAAAGTTCCACCTTGGCAGTCTTGAATTGGAGTATGGTGTCTGCTTCACCTTGATGCTTAGAAAAAGTGCCCGGTGTCCACAGCCGGCAGCATCATCCAGAAGTTTAAGCTGTGTTGAACTGGTTAAATTCGGTTGAATTATGCAGAGGTTCGGGCGGGAGAGGTAACCAGCGTATGAGAGGAAGATCGGTGGGGTGTGCAGCACTTCTAGGCTGTTTTCATCTACAAAGTTCTCAATGATTTGACCCACAGTCTTTGACCTGACGGTTTTAGAATACTGAAAAGTGTCTATTTCTTTAAAATGGCTGTAACTTTTTTGTTATTTAAGTTTTTTAGATTTGGTTTTCACTATTTTTCTATTTGGATTTTTCTGGTCATCTTAGAATGTCAGTGATAGTTCTACGTGACCTAGTTCTCAAGTTAGCATTATTCGGCACTTAGAAAATTTCACTGCACTCCCGTTTGTCAAATTTAGTTAGTTATTACAGTTTTATTTAATTTTAATTTTTAATTTGTCTTAATACTAATTATTCAAGAATTTACTATTTCTTCACTCTTTACAATGTTTAACTATACACTAAATTAAAACCTTATTATTTAATTCTTGAATTTGTTATTAAAAATTTTTTTAATTAATAATTTCTTACTTGAGCGGCCATTCTGACCGTCTCAACACACACACACACACACACACACACACACACACACACACACACACACACACACACACACACACACACTGCGGCGGGCAATATTCTCTTGGAATACATGCCGCAAAAATATAATATGTAAAACATAAAGAGTCTAAAGTTTATGTAAGTAAAACAAACCAAGCCACCGTGGGAAGGGTTTGAAACTTAAAAATAAGGCCGTTTGCAAGGGGAAGATGGTCAAAATTGGCCTAGAATTACCATCGACATTTCCAGAGATGAAGCAAGACGAGAAAAATCAAAAATAAAGAATAATAAAATTCCATCAGAAGCACCCTTAAGGAGTTATACGGCTTGATCGAAAAAATGGATTAAATCGATCGGTCTATCAATTCTGCGAGCCGTTACGCACTAGTACAAAAGAAGTGCGCGCGCCGATCAGGCGACATCGAGTTAAGATCCTTATTGGTTGTCAACTCGTGGGAACGGACTGCAGGTGGGGGTGTTTTCCCGGGGGTTGAGCAGGCCTAGCGTCTGTTGAAGCCCCAGCTAAACCAGGACTCTCGAAGGGTAAGGTCGGTGTCGGGCGTAGCTCCGGTAAAACAATGAACAATAGTTTTGTTACCGTTAATAGTTCAAAAACTATGAGTGGCTAGGGAAAGTTCGTTTCGTTGAGATGTCGTGACGCTGTATTTCGTGTATGGGGCCCTTTCGCATTTCAAGATCGCAGCGAAAGGGGTTTCCCATAAATTTCCATCAAATTATGTGCGAGCGTCGTTAAATGTGTGTGTTGCAGCCTTGCTCGAAAGACAAGGCGATGTGAACAGTGTAACCTAGCAAACAGTTTTAAAAGTGTGAGTCTAAATTTCTAACAAAATTAAACAAAATTTAACTAAATTGATAAACGTTTTTAAAAGATTTTTCTATTTCTTTTCTGTGTTAAGAAATGCCCAAGAACTGTGTTAAAAGAAGGGCTTAAAGCTAAAATTTTACTGGTAACCGTTAAAATTTAAAAGAGGTGCGAATAGCATCGAAGAAAGAAGATGGAAGGATTTCAACCAAAGGGTGAAGCGAGCGGATCCACCTGAGGCCTAGCAGACACACAAAGGGATGGAGGATTTCAAAGATGGCGGCAACGCGTGGGATGTCATCCAAGTATTCTTACGTGGGAACAAAGCATCAGCCAAGCCGGATTTTCCCCACCCCGTTGGAGGACAAAGGGAGAGACGGAGAAGAGAGGGAGAAGATAGGCAAGCCATGCTTTGTGTGGAATCAGGTCAGATCTAAATTGTTTTCCCTTTGCAAATTAAAATTTTAATTTGAAGAATTTTTTCTAAATTGGGAAAATGTTATAAAATTTAAATAAATTTTCAAATCATTAACAGTAAACTTAAAATTTTACAAGTAAATGCTGGTGGCTTTGTTTTAAAGAGTGGGGGGTTTCAAGATGGCGATGCCATAACTGCAGAATTTATGTTGTATTTTATGTATGTAAGGGAAATAGAAATTTTAGATTAGAACTTATGTAAAGGGAAAGGGTTTTAAATAAGCAAATCAAATAAAAGGATTTAAATTAATTAAAGAGTTTAAAATATTATGAAGGTGTAAAGAAATTAAATAAAAGATGTGTTGAAATAAAGTTAAATATAATTTGCTAAAAGTAAATATCCAAGATGGCGGACAAAAGGCCATTGTTTACAACAGCTGATTGGAAGGCTATGCTTTAGTTTCAGGTACTCCTATAAACAGGAGTGTTATTTCATATAATTAAATTAAACTAAATTGTTATTTTATTTAGAAGGAGTCATTACGACGTTTTTCCATATGAAACAAATTGACATAAATTGCTTTCATTTAAAATAAACAAGGATTATATCAAATTGAAGTTGTCTACTTTAAATTTTTGATTTTAGTTAGAAAAGGGTGAAATTATATATGTGTATAAAATAAATTGAATCAAACCAAGGTTTGAGTAAGAATAAAGGGACATGATTTTAATATGGGTAGATTTTAAATATTTTAAAAGGTACAATAAAAGGGTTAAGTTAAACAAGAGATTTTAAATTTGTAAGTGGGTCTAGCTAACCAATTTTAATATGTTAATATAAGTTTTCTTTTTTGAATTATAAGTATATATATATTGTTTATTTCATGATTTATGTGTATTTAAAATAATATCTTGGTGGTAGAGTAACTTAGAAAGAAAATTGAAATTTTTGCAAATTGGTTTAAAAATGTAAGGTCTATAATAAAGGCAAATGGGCTGGTAGCCATTTAGCAAAGGTTACTAAAAATTTATTAAATATCAATTTCCTTCAGAAATTGCATCGATAAATTTTAAATAAATTTTAATTAAATTTCAGTATGTATAATTTTCATGAAGAAAGGGTTAATTCAAATGAGAATCAAAGGGTTAAATATTTTCTAATCAAAGGGTTAAATAAATTTTAAAATTTGTAAATTTCTTTGTAAATGATCAAGGATCAGTTCAAAAGGGTGTAACTAGGTTTTAATAAATATAAATAAATTTCATTATGTGGATTTTCATGCCAAAAGGGTTAATCAAGTCGTAACCAAAGGGTTAAATAATTTCTAATCAAAGGGTTAAATGAATTTAAATAAATTTGTAGATTTTGTAAATGAGTGAAGATATGTTTGAAAAAGGTTTAAATAGGTTTCAGTAAACTTTTTGAATTAAAATATGTATTTAAATATTATAATTTCAATATGGGAAGGTGTTTGAATTTATTCAGCAGATGTCTTAAAAATTTTTATAAATTATGATTTGATGTGCAGTAAATATTTTTGATAATCTTGTAGGAGATATGGCTATATGTTTTATATGTAATTTTTATTTCAGTATGTACTTCATAATTGGTTTATATATAATTTGATCTGTTTTATGAAATTGTTTTTAGGTTGTTTGGTAAAATTGATTGAAATTTTACCTGCTAAAGTAAATAGAATTTGAATTTTAAATTGCTCATTTTAAATTGATAAAGATATAGAAAAAATTTGATCATTTACATGGCTATGTAAAATATGGCCATAAAATAAAGTAGTGTGTTTAGAAAGTTTAAATAAATTGAACAAAATGTGAAAAGTAGGGATCTTTCGGAGTGTGTTGAAAAGTAAGGCTTTGCTTGAATCAACGAATATTTGTAATTTGTAACAATTAAAATTTTCAGTAAAAAGTTAAGTAAACAAAATCATATATTGACGTTTAAAATCGCAAGGTTGAGAACCTGGGATAATGAAATAAAATTATGACAAGTATTAAAGGGTTATATTTTCGACAAGTAAGATTGACCGGCAAGTAGAGCAAAGTTTTACGCTTTGGCATACTCTGAGTGAAAGAAAATTGAAATCGTAAATTCTTAATTTAAATTTTAAATGTCAACTAAAAGAAGCAGAGTATGGTTTCTTAACTGTGTTAAGAACCAATATAAATGATATTTTTAAGTCAAATAAATTGCAGACTGTGCATTGTAATATTAAATTTTAAAATTTTTAAAATTAAAAAAATAAAGATTTTTTAACTAACTTGCAAACAAACTGAGTATTATTTTAAACAAGTTTCTTACACTCTCCTACAGTTGATATGGTCATTTCGCCGTTTAGATGTCTTTCAAAAGAACCCATCCCCCGGGACGACTTACCCGTTAAGGGTAGAATCCGCAGCAAGTTAGGTTCTTTCTTTTTTAAGTCCAGTGACTTGTTCTCTGGCAGATTTTGGCGAGCATTGCACAGCGTTCGTGGTTTTGGCTGCGAGCGGCTCGTTTCAAAATTCTTGCTCTTGCAACGGGCGTTGGTGGGCGGGCTTGCGCGCGCGCGTTGGTCAACGACGGTGGGGTTGATGGCGCCGTGTGTGGGTGCTGGCTCGGTCCGTTGCAACACACACACACACACACACACACACAGCACAGCACAGCACACAGCACATACTATAAAGTCCCAAACGTATAATTAGAAACATTTTTAAATTTGGAATTTATAAAATTTTATTTTGAAAAATTTTAAAATAACTTTGCAATTTCCTTATTTATTTTCAAACTGAAAGGAAAGTGTAAGGTTAAATAAACTACAACTGTAATTTAAAGGAATAATGTATAGTGTGGACCACGTAACGTAAGGTGTGCACTTGGTCTGGTCTGTAGCTTGATTCCTGGTCTCCTACCTCTTTTTAAAATATGTTACATATTCAGAATGTTCTACCAATCAACAGCTTCTGCATCCGATATGTCTACATATGTTTTACGATTGTTTGTTATATTATACCAAAGCTAATTTATTATCTAATATCGACTGTGCTTTCAAATTAGATAGTCCAGGATATAAAGGGGGTTGAGCATGCACTGAACACCTAATGCAATTTTATTTCAGATTATTTTTCTGGGCACTTGGGTGATTGTAAATCGTATGTCGTAGCCCCGTCAAGTTTTCGACATACCAGGCGGGGAGGGGAAAACGTCGAAGGGGACGCGTTGTACTGGAACCGTTGTATCACTTAGCGAAAAAAGATAAAACACCAAAAAAAATGTTTTTAAATTATCAAAACTATTTTAAAAAATGCCATTTCCACTAAATACCTATCTCTAATACCGTTTTAGTTTAAAATGTTTTTTCCAAAACTTTTGGGTTTTACTATAGTTTATTTCAGTAATATCTCTAAAAACTAGTTGTTTTTATTAATTACGCTCTATAAGGTCTAAAAATTGGAAATACATATTTTTATAATGAAAATACTATATAACAACTGTTTAAACTATTGTAGAAGCAATATTACTACTGGACAGAAGAAAGTAAACGTCATGCGCATTGGTCTCTGAAATTTAAAAAATATTTGTTCACATTTATACACACAAATTAATACTAATATCACCATAATTTTCGTGTCTAAATCATGATAAATTTGGAACGAAACGTCTGATCTAAGTTGGTAAGCAGATGTAATTTGTTATTTGCGAGAGTATGTGTTTTAATAGGAAGAAACGATTATTCAGCTGTTGACTTTACGCCAGCTTTTTTAATTCGGGAAATGGGTTTTATCATTTTCTATGAAAAATAAAATTTAGGGGTTAAATTTAGATTCAAATTTAATATTATGAAATAAATTATGTACATCTTTCTACATATTAAATGGAGTAATAAAGTTTTTTGTTCGAATAAGGGTTAAAAGTTAAATAATACTAAGCTACTTAGACAAATAGTGAATGTATTTTCTCAAAAGATTAGGATTTGAATAAGAATTTTAAAAAGATAGGATAATTATAAAATATAGAAGTTAGAATAAAGAGTGTTTTTCACTAACTTGCAATTTTAGTAATAGTTTCATTTATTTAAAAATATCTCATAAACAAACGTATCATATGGTCACTAGCCAAAGATTCTTTTGAAGAACTCATATCTCGGGAACGAAAGCCCAATGGGTTAAACCTCTCTGAGTTAAGTTTATTAATAATACTGGCTGATTTTTCAATGCGCCCGATGCGAGAAATAGTTAATTAGGGATTGTCACATTGTGTGTGTGTGTGTGTGTGTGTGTGTGTGTGTGTGTGTGTGTGTGTGTGTGTGTGTGTGTGTATGTATGTATGTGTGTGTGTATGTGTGTGTGTGTGTGTGTGTGTGTGTGTGTGTGTGTGTGTGTATGTATGTGTGTGTGTGTGTGTGTGTGTGTCTGTGTGTGTGTCTGTGTGTGTGTGTGTGTGTGTGTGTGAGTGTGTGTGTGTGTGTGTGTGTTTGTGTGTGTGTGTCTATGTGTGTGTCTGTGAGTGTGTGTGTGTGTGAGAGAGAGAGAGAGAGTGTGTGTATGTGTGAGAGAGAGAGTGTGTGTGTGTGTGTGGAGGTGAAAATATTGTGTATATTATGAAAATGGGTATTGTAAGTGGTGTTATATTAAACCTAGGTACCGCGATGTATGCCAAACCCCTTTTAGTCCGCACTTCCCCGCGGGTCTGCACCACTGTAGATGACTACCTACATTTTACGGATCCAACCATAAACCTGTCACCATGCTTACTGCATTTATGCTTGAGTCGTTGCTAGTCAGTATCTGTTGTGATTGAAGTTACCAAAATAACAAACAGTAGCCCTGATGGTTCTTGATCGAATCCAAACTGCTTAAATATTGAGGAGGATCGTCTATATTTAACAGATTTAACCTACATTATGTTACTTCTATTGCTGCATTTGGCCTGAGACGTTGCTATTCCATAACAGTTTTAATTGAATCAGTCTATCTAGGCCTGACTGTTCACGGCCGACTACACACGGCTAGATCACGTCGATGACTATCTATATTTAACAGACAACCTAAAACTGTCACTGATATTTTATTTTAGAAGGTGTATTGCTAGGATTACCTTGAAGAAAGTCTAATATCCGCGACGGATATTATATGATTGCGGTTCCGTGGTTTTCGTTCTCAGCAACTTCATAGTCCAATATTCGAATAAACGCACTGGCTAAATCATTACCATTGCGACTAGCGCACTTTTATTACCTTAATGCATTATATACTACTTTTACTACGCGCCTTACAATTTTTGGGGCATACGTTCTTACAACGCCCAAGTGGAAACCCAACATAGAGTCCCATTGTATATGTCCTAAAATATTGTGTGATACTATTTGATGGAATGATTTAATGTGGTCTCTGGCAGAATCAGCATAATATGGCTTCCATCTGTTATTTATACTTCTACATCTTAAACTTGGAGTAGCTGTGTTTGTTGCAATTCCTTTATTGTGTTTTGGTCATTATGTAATCGTTGTGGGGATATTTCTAATGTTACAGATAACATTGTTTACACACTTGTCGCTTTCACATTACTGAAAGGAATTGCCTCAGTGACGATGGTAGTTCATTGAGAGCTAAAGTATTAGACTCAACGTCTTCATCTACGTTTACAAGATTTCCTAATATTAGAACTTTTCTCTCGGGTCTTCATGTTAAATGATGCACTCGTGCTAACAATAAAATGTTGATCTTCTGCTGAAGGTAACAAAAAATAGAAAGCTTCCTGATCGGATGTTACTATCAGATGTACGCTCTTTATCAGATATTTTATTTTGGCATTGATACAATTCAATCAAATCCTATTAGGATCTATATTCTACTACTGATATTAATGATGGTAGATTAGTACTTTAAAAGTCGGGAAAACCGACTGCGTCGGATACTGGTGACATAAAGTACGCAGAACAACCAAAACAAGTTAAGGAAAGTAAACCCTGGAAGTAAACCAAATATTAGCGCAGAAAGGCAATTAATACCACGGAGACGAGGAACGAGCCCCAGAGCCGGCATTGCTGGGGGTGGCTGGGCAAGTCAAGGCTGTTACGCTATCCCACGGCTACAATAATTCCACATACTGTGGAACATTGCCCCTAAAGCAAGTAGAAGTGCCTTCTATGGAAAGCAAGACTCCTCATAGAACAAAGCCTCTAAAACCTTGCCAATCTTCCTCCGTCAATATCACAATGTATCGATAGTTTACATTTGAGACAGGTATATGATGGAGGATTATTGCATATATCAATAGAACCCAAGTAGAAATTAATTATTTATTAAAGGGAGCTGGGACGAGCTCTACAATATGTGATGTGGAAACAGAATTATTCCAACTAAAAGCATTGTATGATATATTCAATACACAGACTCCTCTCTAGTAGCCTCTTCTTCTCGGTGTCCCTTCTGGTCTAGAAACCATGCTCGACGCCATTTCCTTTCTGGTCTAGAAACCATTCCCGACGCCATTTCCTTTCTGGTTATTGTCTTCTCCATGTCCGACGCCCAGATGGAGGTTAAAAAGTGTTTTATTCATAGTAGTAGCTACGTATGGTAATTATTGTCGTTTTATGACAAAACTTTAGATATAATACATATTTATGTTAAAATTATATTTTACGGGATCAACATCGGATTAGCATACAGCCGAGCTAAAACAATTAAAGCTTCCAAGGCCATTATCACAATAATATAGGCCTACATGTAAACCAGGTGTCGAATGTTTGTCTGAATGGTTAAACCAATATATATAGATTGCGTCATAGTTTTATCATGTTTTCGATCAATATTTTCAACATCTAGCGATGTGTAGCCTTACTATTGGTTGCCTCTGATCACGTCATTTAAAAACATCTGTTGTAACCGTATCTGTTAAATTACCGTATGAATTTAAATTTTCTACTCTGCTCAAATTAAATCTAACATATCTCCTTCTAAGGCTCATATTTTCAGTTCATGTGGGGAGTGACATCCAGGAGTAGTCCTGCTGATCGCCTTTTTCTCTTGATTCTCTACGAATGTCATTTGAAATTGTACAATAATTTTGACTTTTTATTTATTTGTAGATTATGTAATACATTGCCCCTCCCTCGATAATTCTGAATACACCCTGTTTCTTGTATACAGTCATTTTTATTATCCTGGGATTTTACACACGTAATATACCCAAGTATAGCTCAACTCTAATTATTCGATTAAATTATAATATTACAATTATCGTTATTTTATTTTGTAAATAGCTGAACACTGAAGTAAAAAAGAATAAAAATGCAATTCTTAAACATTTTAGTAAATCGAGTTTTTCTTCATAATACATGATTTTTTACTGGCGTCCTGATATTTTACAAAAACTTTAAATAGGTTCCGTTTAATTCACCATCAAAATTAGAAAATTAAACATACAAAGGTTTAGCTTGAATAATCATTTTAATGTGCCAGTCTTAGATGAGACCTAATTGCCACTTAGCTAACGTAAACAGGATGTAAATTCAAATGGCACATACATCTCTTTGTACGTTAAACAGCTAACAAACTCGTTTGAAAACATTTAAAAAATACTCATTAAAAAGAAAATTTTTATTTACATTAGGTTGTACTTCATTATAGTCAGTTTTTATTATTTTTCTTGCATTTTTGACTTTTAATTGATTCAATGCGTTTTGTTTTACTATCAACAGGTTCTTTTCATTTCCCTCACAAGCTTTGATTTCTGCTGCTAAGAAATCGCATTTCACACAAGTGTTCCGGAGTAGTGAAATGAAAGTTTTACAGAGTTTTCTTTGAAAGCCTTGTAGTGTTCACGCCTTAGTACAGCCGTATCCACTTATTTTTCTAGGAATGGAATTTATGTGTTCAAAACAAAATCTGTTTGTCAGATTCAATGAACCTCTTATACTTGATTTTGTTACCTCTCTTTTTTGTGTACATAAGAATCCCTGTTTGTTTGAAGGTTACTAACCCTAGTTTTCAGATAAACTAAAATGTGCGCCTACAAACTTGTATTAAATCCCCTTCACCAGTAGGTACAGTGTATATAGCTGTAGTCTGACTCCTACTTTGAGATGGGCCGTCATAACTTCCTTGTCTGCGTCTTAACGATTATAACCTAGGAAGTGTTTTGTGAGTAAGTTGAAGGGACTTACATTTACAAGTTACATTATCAATCGGGGGCTGTTTGCTTCTTATAGCTTTCCTTCACCTGTCTTTCGTCGATTTCGGACGACTTCAACATCTTACGTCAGGGATGGCCAACTTCCTAACCCTAAAGGGCCACTTCAATATTTTCAGTGAATACGAGGGCTGCACAACTAATTCACACATACATATTAAGCCGAATATATGTATTATAGGTAAGCCGATATAGTACGTATATCGTATAGTTTCTGTTGTATATGAAATAATATGAAACGTTACGCAAAATATTTTCATATTTATCAAGCATAATTTAATTTAAGCAAGCATAATGTACAAATAATCGAAATTATTATAATATTAAAATTTTAGCTGCTATTTAACCATGTTGTTTACAGTTTTGCAAAAGACAAAATTGGTAAAAACCTCTAATGTGTTTAAAGTACCGGGAGACCGAGCTTCGCTCGGGTAAGACAAACCATTTATGGTAAGTTATTTAGGTAAACTATAAAAATGTATTTATTATATAAACAATATAAACACATTTTATATACACGAATTAAACACATTTGAATATACAAAATATCATATCGTACATATCAACTTCCATATAGTTCGGGTTGTCTGTTAGCATTGGAGGAGCGTTAGAACGATTATTCAGAACTTCCTTCCATACTTAGTTAGGGATGTGTGTCGGATTGGAAAGCGGTAAAAATTGAGTTCTATAAGGATAATGTGGGAACTTAGGAGCTACTAGTGTGGAATTTCGAATTTTACCAAAGTTGAGACCATTGCCAATAGATTTTATATAGTTAAAAAACCAAATAAAATAAAAAAATAAAAATCTTTGTTCAAAAATAGATTTTGTCCCGGGTTTGAAATCCAAGATCCAATAGAGCGAAATCCCAAATGTTTCCAAGGTTGAGACAAACCTAAAAAATAAACAAAGGAAAATTTCTTGGGCGAAAAAAGTGTGATCAGGCTCGTGCTATGTTCCATAAGGATAACATGAAAACTCTAAGAGCCACTGGGCTGGAATCGCGAATTTTCCCAAGGTTGACACCGATGGCAATCGATTTCCTGTGGTCAAACTTCCAAATAAAAATGAAAAAATAAAAAATTCGGGTCCTTTCTTGTTTTATAATAAGGGTAGATTAAGACATTTTAAGTAAGTTCTTTAAATAAAATACAAAACTTTAATTTACAAAAACACATTTTATTAGAAAGATTGTTCAGAACTTCCTTCCATACGGGACCGGATAGCGTTAAAAATAGAGTTCCATAAGGATAACATGGAAACTGTAAGAGCCTCTGCTACGGAATCCCGAATTTTCCCAAGCTTGATACTTGTAACAATCGATTTATCGTGGCCAACCCCACCCCCTAAATAATTAAGAGGCTCTTAAGAGAAAATAAAGTTTATCCGGGCACATGCTTGGTTCCGTAAGTATAATATGGGAACTCTAGTACCCACTGGGGCAGAGTCTCGAATTTTTAGAAGGTCAAGACCTGTCCCATTCGATTTCCCATGGACGAAAATCTAAAAAAACAAAATTCCTTCAGCGAAAAAATATTTCCTATTGGTGGTAGCTCTAGGAGGCATTGGGGCGGAATCCCGAATTTTCCTAGGTTGGGACCGGTCCCAATCGATTTCTCTCAGGCCGAAACCCCTTCAAAAAATTTAAAAAATAAAAATCTTTGTGCGAAAAAAATGTTTGCCCGTGCTTAGTGCCATAGAGATTACATGAGAGCTCTAGGTGCCACTTGGGCGTAATCGCGATTTTCCAAGGTTGAAACCGATGCCAATCGATTTCCAGTGGTCGATAAAAAAATTTAATTAATAAATAAAACAATCCAAAACCTTAGGAGAAAAAAATGTTTATCTGGGACCGTGCTTGTTTTATAATAAAGATATAAAATCGTCCATAAGTATGTACACTAAATACGCTTAATGTAAACACTGTGGGAGGCAGCAATCGTTCAACAGTACATCAAAATCAACTTGAATTGAAGCGGCTGCAACTTTTAGCAGATCTGGAACATGGTTGTGTCAGTCTGTCAAGGGGAGTTGATTTTATAAATTTCATTTTGAAAAAGTGCACTCACAAAGGTTATTCGTTCTTCCACAGCAGTTCAATACTTTCATATCTACAACAAAAATGTCTTGACCTCTGGTAGTACTATCCAGGGACTCTGTCTTGCCCTCTGGTAATACTATCCAGGGACTCTGTCTTGACCTCTGGTAGTACTATCCAGGGACTCTGTCTTGCCCTCTGGTAATACTATCCAGGGACTCTGTCTTGACCTCTGGTAGTACTATCCAGGGACTCTGTCTTGCCCTCTGGTAGTACTATCCAGGGACTCTGTCTTTCCCTCTGGTAATACTATCCAGGGACTCTGTCTTGACCTCTGGTAGTACTATCCAGGGACTCTGTCTTGCCCTCTGGTAATACTATCCAGGGACTCTGTCTTGACCTCTGGTAATACTATCCAGGGACTCTGTCTTGCCCTTTGGTAGTACTATCCTGGGACTCTGTCTTGACCTCTGGTAGTACTATCCAGGGACTCTGCCTTGACCTCTCGTAGTACTATCCAGGGATTCTAATGTCAACCACTCTGCATTGATTGTAAAATCCTTGTCCACAGTTCTGATAAAGCTGAACAACTGAGCAGTATCTGTTAAATCTATGAATTCTTACAAGGCCAGATAAATTTAAATAGTCTCTTAATAATACCAATCAATTTATTTGATTCGCGGTTACTTATTTCTTCAACCCTCCTAGTGACAGTCTGTTATGAGAGTGAAACATTTTAAAATCATTAGAAAGTGTTGAATCACTGAAAGCCGGAACAATTTCTGTACAATATTTTTTAACAAACTTGCCATCAGAAAATGTTTTTTTAGACCTTACTATCTCTGCATTCACGATATACTAAGCTAACGGTTTTTTTTAAAAACCTTTTTGAGCACTAACTTTTTTCTTCAAATCAGATACAATAGCACGCCGAACCTTTCTAGTTCAGTCTTTGTACTTGCTAGCACGATGCTGAGTGTGGCGACGTTTAGCGTATATACTTTTTGCACAGACAGTACAACCAAACACACTAAACTTGAGGTTTATTGCTCTCATTATTTATAAAGAGGAATTCTGTTTCCAACTTGTCCAGAAAAGTTCTGCTTTCTTCTGACACTTTCCGTTTTTGATTCATTGTAAAATAAACTGAATCGCTCCCAAACAAAGCGCAGCGCAAAGGTACAGACAGGTTAGTGTTGATAAAACGGCGTGTGTAACTCGACTGGGCGGGAATGTGCAAAGCTAGCTGCACAGATGGTCCCCACTTTGCCTGCCCACTTACTGGGGGTAAAAGCTATAACCTATATCGACCTATATTGTTATATTTTACATTTATTAATAAATAAATAATCGAATGTTTAAAAATCATTTAATCTGACAGAATTAGTTTTATTACTTTTCTGTACATTTTTGCTATGATCTAACGATTAAGGTTTGACCTTGAAGTAACTTCATCTAAACTACTCTACAAAATTTCTATAAATTCTGATTTGTATGAATGTACATACAAATTTCCTAATACTTTGAATTTTTTGTGTTTAAACAAATACTTTGAATTCGTTGAAACAAATTTTGAACATGATTGTCTAATAGTTTTGATACATAAGAAAACTATTTTCTAAAGAAATAAACAGCAAATGAAAATGTGTACAGTATTTCTATTCTGGTTTGCACCCTACAAAACAAGGGAAATGGATTCTAAACATTAACAGTCATAATAAACTCTTCATAATAAATGGGAAATGGATGCAACTGCCTGTACAAGCACAGCTACACCAATCAGCTTTCTAAGTTTTGAAAATGACTCTATAAAACAAAAACCGCTGAGAACGTACGACATGAACTCCAGCCATATTTTCTATTGATTATACTAAATTTATCACCCATACCAAGTGGCAACAACAAAAATAATGTGAACACTTACAAAATATGAGACCAATTCTTGAAATAAAACCTTAAATTCTAAGGCCCTATAAGGATAGCTAAACAATTGGATATAGTAAATATAAAATTACTGTAATAGCTTAAGATAGATTTTACCATAGTAAAATTTTCTCATAAAGGCAATATATTAATTTGTTCACATAGAAACTTTAACATACATTAATATGTAAACATAGTGTTACAATATGTGAACGAAATAAATCTGGAGGTATATCTATTCTCAAGGTCACTGTTTTATTTCTCTGAATGTTGTTTTAGTCTGTCATGATTCTTCTGTATTTATAGAAAATATACATTATTCCTAAAATGGTATTCCTACATTAAAAAAATCATATTCCTATAAAACAAAATAATTAAATTTATTATCCTTATTATGAATTATTATTATTAAATAAATAATTGTTTGGCGCCAAATCAGTATTTTGACCTTATTACAATTATTGCAATTTTTTGTTTTAGTCTGGTTTATATATATATATATATATATATATATATATATATATATATATATATATATATATATATATATATATATATATTATAACCTAAGTTATTTAAAATAAGTTTTACCTTTAGGTTATATTTAACTACCTTACCTTTCTATAGTTACACCTTCGGGTTTCTAAATAATTACCGATCATAAAAAATGTATCATCACTTGCATTTATTCCTCTGACATTTAATTATTACACATTATACCTGATTACATTATTTCTATGCTTCTATGATTGTTTTTTCTAGTTGTACGGGTACTAGTTGTATAGTAAAATTTTAATATATAGTTTCGCTTGTTAATTTTATATTGTCTCATGTTTTTAGTCCATTAATCTTTGGATACTATCGTCTTACGTTTCGTTATAACTATTGTTTGGTTACAATGCACCATGACTAAAGTATTTTCATGAGGAGTTTGAAAATGAAGATAATGTAACAGTGTCTAATGAACTTGAAAATTCGATTACTCATGTCCTCTACAACATTAGTGAAAGCGAATAGTCTACTGAAGGTCTCACCACGAACCTCAACAATGTATTGATCAATAGGTCGAACCAACAATCAATCTTTCGAGATAATATTACAGTTTGGAACAGCAGAGTTTATTACAGCGGACGTTATTGTTTAATATCCGTTCATTCAGCGGAGACGTTACTCGGTGACTGTTATTCTCAGCGTTACGTTTAAATGAAAAATCTACAGTTGCATAGTACTCAAATGAGAAGGTCAGATCTTGTAAAAAAAATGGCGATAAAAAGACAACTCTAATGTAACAATAGAAGCTGTTGCTAAGGAAACCAATTCTTATAATATTAATTTACAACTTTACAAAATTTGATGTTATAAAATAATTTTTAATAATCGCTTACAAATTTCACTAAATTTTAAGTATTTACTGACACAAGAATCAGTCATGTTTGTGTCTGAGAGGCTTCTGGCGTTTAGGACAGGTCCTTACGAGCATGTGCCGCCTTGCAGACAGAGAAGCGAAAGCCGCCTGAAGAACTATGTGTCCTGCAGCGATATCAGGATCTGGAGCTTAGACATTGAGGACAGACGAAAAGCTTTCCTAGATTTGTTCAGGACTTGCGTACGCATCACTTTAAATTAATTTACAAGTGGAAGTCGCAATTGGTTTTTAACTTTATAAATCTTGTTTAACCTTTTTACACCCTGATTTGTATTGAGATCACAGTCGACCTTAATACATACATACCACTATACCGGGATAATAAGATTATGTATATAGGCAAAGAGCAAAGCTCTGGGCTACATGGAAAATGTTTAGGTTGCGGTGGTACTAAAACCTCAATGCCTAATAGTATAGTCAATGAAAGTAAAATAGGTAAAATATACATTCAAGCTTACTTTACCCTTAACTTCAAAAGTTACATGGGCCCGACTTGCGCTTTTTGCATTTAAGGGATGAAACCCACCCCTTCTGCAAGAAATTTAAACAAATGGTAATTTAAACGATCTATCGGTGAAAATATTATTTAGTTTAGTAGAATAAATACACTTAAACATTTTGAAGAACGAATAATGATTTCAATAATTTGTTCAGGCGATAGAAACCACCTCTTAGCTGAAAACCATGAAAAAATTGTGTTATCGTCTTGAAATATTAAATCGCATATTACCGCTGTACAAAATATTTTTTTACTGCCTATGATTTAATTTATTGAAATACTGTGAATTTAACCCTTAAAAACCACCGCTTATCCTGAAATAAATAAAAAAATGATTTCTTAGCATCCTTATTGCTTTAATATTGCACACATTTATAATTATTAAAATCGTTTCTACTAAATATAAAAATATTCTTATTTTTTTGCGAAAGATCAATCCTTTAAAACTACCCATTGTCATGATAATAATGAATAAAATTCTATTTCAGCAGGTTTTGCAGCTTTAATTCATCTGAACCTCTTTCCCTACTTATAAAATATTTTATTATTTTTATTTTTATTTTTTACTCCTTACCCTACCTACGTATAGACTATATATATATATATATATATATATATATATATATATATATATATATATATATATATATATATTTATTTATTTATATATATATATATATATATATATATATATATATGATAATAATATACGTAATATACGATATTCCAGATATAAAGT
>JBAIZL010000001.1:240976120-241243620 GCA_036971475.1 Prosapia bicincta
CCTTCCAAAATTGAAAAACAGAAGTCCGCCATGTTGAAAACCCTCGTCCCTTTGTTTGAAATGGCCAACGCCCTGCATTCCGCTCCTTTTCTGTTCCCACGGTGTCATCCTCTGTCTTCGCATCCTCTGCATGGGCATCTTGTGGATATTAAGCACTTGATGGTTAAATTTTGATTTGCAAGTTAAATGAAACACTGTTCTAAACACCATTTTTAAAACACTACAAGCTTTTACACAGTTTTATCGTTAATTTTCTACTTTTGCTATTTCAGAATTAAAACTGTTCTTCTCTTAAAAAACTTTGTCCCTATTTAAAACACTGCATACTTTCCTGTCCGTACCACAAGTAAAGTTGCATTTTTATATATTATTCCGAAACACTTTAAGACTTACGACGCAGCATCTTTATGTCTTAGTTATGAGCACAGCTTTCGGATAGATCTTAATCCGAAAGGGCCCCATTTATGAAACAGCACTTCCTACATTTCAGCGAAACACAACCGTCTAGCCTGCAATCGTTTTTGATCGTCGTTATTCACTAAAACAAAAGTTCATTTCTTCGCGGCTATTACTCACGCGAATTCCCTTGACCAACCTTCTCACGCCGTCTCTCGATGCCAAGTAACGCCTTGCCCCTCCTTTACCGTCGGGCTCCTTGTTGTAGCAATTTTCCCGCGTTTCGATCAGACCAATTAAAAATCGATATTTCTCCAACTTTGCCTACCTAGATGCGCGCGTCTGTCGTCATCACTGCCAGAACGTGAGAAAGGAAATGACATCCAAAAGGAATTAATTTACTTGTTTTCATTTCGGGCTGCATAACTCTTTTCCCGTGCTTCTAACGAATTTTTCTTATTCTTGTCATTGTTCTTTATTTGTTGTTCTGCATCTATGGAAATGTCGTTTGTAATTTTAGGCCGAATTTGACAATTTTCCCCTTGCAAATGACCCCCTATAAGTTACTTTTAATTTTTAACCCCTTTCTCATGTCATAACAAAAAAATTTAACCTGGCTTTACTTTTAACTATTTTCCCTCTTGGTGGCAATTGTGGCAGTTTTCTGCCCGTCACAGTGTGTGTGTTTATATGTGCGTATGTATATATATATATATATGTGTGTGTGTGTGTGTGTGTGTGTGTGTGTGTGTGTGTGTGTGTGTGTGTGTGTGTGTGTGTGTGTGTGTGTGTGTGTGTGTGTGTGTGTGTGTGTGTGTGTGTGTGTGTGTGTGTGTGTGTGTGTGTCAGTGTTTGCATGTTACAACCATTTCATCTAATTATTCTCCATTAAAAAGTTAGCATTTGCACAACGTGGGTAATATTATCGATAATGTGTAGGCTACACAATACACTGCGAACTCAGACAAAACACGGCGCTGTTTATGCAATTTTAACGTCTGTTTACGAGAACCGATATCTGGTGAAGAAAACAAAAATTAATACCAAAGGGAAATAAAGAACAATTTAAATTATATACTGTATAAGCTATTCGTGAGGGGTGGTTGGATGTCGAAGAATACTACTGCACGTGATACACATTTCCAAATGGTGTATATGTAATAAATATATCTATAAAGTAATATACAAGATTGCCTTGTGTATCTGGCAATAATAAATCTCTCTTTGAAAGGAGTATATTTTATCTAGTCTAGCATTAGCTTCGTAATAAAAGACTAACGTTAAGAGTATGGCACTGTTTAAGGTGATGCAATTTATTATAGTTCAAGAGTAAAGCAGTGTAACATAGTTTTTATTTTATAGTAAAATAAATTCAAATGAAATATTAATATTTGCGTTACCAATAATATCAATATTTTCCCAGGATCAAGATCCAGAGCCTGCGGTGGTTCAGTACCTTAGATTCATATTTGTGAGTATAAACCTTAGTTATAGTATTCTTATGTTTAACTGGGTTTTTTGCTCTTTTCGTAATCAGCTCTTTATAACCGATTATGAACTAAAGTTAGAATCCATAATTCTGCTCTTCTTTAATCCTTTTACAATTTGTTCCTCAGGCGATAAATAAACATGATATGTTTCCTTTCTCTTTACCATTTAAGAATATATATATATATATATATATATATATATATATATATATATATATATATATATATATATATATATAAACCCTCCGTTTTAGATATTTTTACTCGCTAACATACTGCCTTCTCTCTAAATTGTTTCGTAAACGTTCGTTTTGGTTCTTTACCTTTCGCTTAGCACCAATTACTTTCTTTGATATCTTGTTTTCCTATATTTTAGTCATTTTAGGCCTTCTCTCTACATTGTTTCGTGAACGTTCGTTTTGGTTCTTAATTGTGTATATATATATATATATATATATATATATATATATATATATATATATATATATATATATATATATAGTCCATACAAAGCCTTGAAGCTATCTGGATGGGCACATTCGTTAGAAACAATTCACTTTAAATATATTGCTAATGTTTTCTTATCAAACATCTGCGAACACGACTCAGGCCATCCTACATGCCTTCTTAGGTTTTGTTTCAATTTATTTAGGATGTTTTATAACTTTGGCCCAGATATTTTCTTACTTTTTCCATAATTTGTTCAATTCCTGAAATTTGATCCTAATTCGTGAAGGTTTATTCCATGTAAAGTCATACCCTGTCATTTCTGTATGCACACCCATGAAAAAAGGTTTCCTATCCATTCTTACGGTTTGTTTCCGGTATAATAACAACAGTAATTGATTTTCTCTTACCTTTGAGACCTATTCCCAAAAAAATCCAAAGAGGTTGCAAACATTTGCATTCTGTTTTCGCTTGGTCTCTTTACTACAATTTTCATTACCGGTAGATGATTGCTTGTGCTAATCCTCTTCAAAATATCTTGGACAAAGATTACTATTTAGCAATTGTTTTTTTTATTTGTATATTTATGGAGTTGAGGAGAGTAGAATTCCATAACTTTTATGTCTGATCGACTCCACCCCCAAATTCTTGTGGATTTATTTGACACTATAGAATTTTATTCCACTTTTTATGTAGACGAATTTTGTGGTGCGGAGTAACTGTGCATGTAGAAGCAATTACTCTTTGTGGTGCGGAGTATCTCTGCGACCAGAAGCGATTACCCTGTGTGGTGTGAAGTATCTGTGTGTTCAATAGTAATGGTACTTTGTGCGTCAGGAAGCAAATATACTGTGGGATGCGGAGTATCCGTGCAACCAGAAGCAATTGCCCTCTGAGGTGTGATGCATCTGTGTGTTCAATAACAACTGTACTTTGTGGGTCAGGAAGCAATTAAACTGTGTATTACAGAGTAACTGAGTATGTAGAAGCAATTACTCTGTATGGTGTGAAGTATCTTTGCGTACAGACGCAGTTGCCATGTGTGGTGTGAAGTATCTGTGCCTTAAAAAGCAATGGTACTCTGTGATGTGGAGCATTTGTGCGCCCAGTAACAATTACATTGCGTGGTGTAGAGTATCAGTGTGTTAAATAGCAATGTTACTGTATGATTTGAAGCATTGTGGGCTAAGTAACAATTACATTGTGTGGTGTGAAGTATCAGTGTGTTCAATAGCAATGGTACTACGTTATAGGGTGTATCTGTGCTTCCAGAAGAAATTACCCTGTGTGGTATAGACCTTCAATAGCAATCTTACTGTATGATGTGGGGCATTTTTGCGCCCAGTAACAATTACATTGTATGGTGTGGAGAATCAGTGTGCTCAATAGCAATGTTGCTGTATCACTTGGAGCATTTGTGCGCCCAGTAACAATTACATTGTGTGGTGTGGAGTATCAGTGTGTTCAATAGCAATGGTACTGTGTGATATGGACTATCTGTGCTTCCAGAAGAAATTACCGTGTGTGGTATAGACCTTCAAAAGCAATATTACTGTGTGATGTAGAGCATTATTGCGTCCAGTAACAATTCCATTGTGTGGTGTGGAGTATCAGTGTGATCAATAGCAATGGTACTGTGTGATATGGACTATCTGTGCTTCCAGAAGAAATTACCGTGTGTGGTATAGACCTTCAAAAGCAATATTACTGTGTGATGTAGAGCATTATTGCGTCCAGTAACAATTCCATTGTGTGGTGTGGAGTATCAGTGTGATCAATAGCAATGGTACTGTGTGATATGGACTATCTGTGCTTCCAGAAGAAATTACCGTGTGTGGTATAGACCTTCAAAAGCAATATTACTGTGTGATGTAGAGCATTTATGCGTCCAGTAACAATTACATTGCGTGGTGTAGAGTATCAGTGTGTTAAATAGCAATGTTACTGTATGATTTGAAGCATTGTGGGCCAAGTAACAATTACATTGTGTGGTGTGAAGTATCAGTGTGTTCAATAGCAATGGTACTGTGTGATATGGACTATCTGTGCTTCCAGAAGAAATTACCGTGTGTGGTATAGACCTTCAAAAGCAATATTACTGTGTGATGTAGAGCATTTATGCGTCCAGTAACAATTCCATTGTGTGGTGTGGAGTATCAGTGTGATCAATAGCAATGTGACTGTGTGATATGGACTATCTGTGCTTCCAGAAGAAATTACCGTGTGTGGTATAGACCTTCAAAAGCAATATTACTGTGTGATGTAGAGCATTTATGCGTCCAGTAACAATTACATTGTATGGTGTGGAGAATCAGTGTGCTCAATAGCAATGTTGCTGTATCATTTGGAGCATTTGTGCGCCCAGTAACAATTACATTGTGTGGTGTGGAGTATCAGTGTGTTCAATAGCAATGGTACTGTGTGATATGGACTATCTGTGCTTCCAGAAGAAATTACCGTGTGTGGTATAGACCTTCAAAAGCAATATTACTGTGTGATGTAGAGCATTTATGCGTCCAGTAACAATTCCATTGTGTGGTGTGGAGAATCAGTGTGCTCAATAGCAATGTTGCTGTATCACTTGGAGCATTTGTGCGCCCAGTAACAATTACATTGTGTGGTGTGGAGTATCAGTGTGTTCAATAGCAATGGTACTGTGTGATATGGACTATCTGTGCTTCCAGAAGAAATTACCGTGTGTGGTATAGACCTTCAAAAGCAATATTACTGTGTGATATGGGGCAGTTTTAAGCCCAGTAACAATTACATTGTGTGGTGTGGAGGATCAGTGTGTTCAAAAGCAATATTACTGTGTGATATGGAGTATTTATGCGCACAGTAACAATTACATTATGTGGTGTGAAGGATCAGTGTGATCAATAGCAATGTGACTGTGTGATATGGACTATCTGTGCTTCCAGAAGAAATTACCCTGTGTGGTATAGACCTTCAATAGCAATCTTACTGTATGATATGGGTCAGTTTTAAGCCCAGTAACAATTACATTGTGTGGTGTGGAGGATCAGTGTGTTCAAAAGCAATATTACTGTGTGATATGGAGTATTTATGCGCACAGTAACAATTACATTATGTGGTGTGAAGGATCAGTGTGTTCAATAGCAATGTTACTGTATGATGTGGAGCATTTGTGCGCCCAATAACATCTACATTGTGCGGTATTGAGTATCAGTGTGTTCAATAGCAATGGTAATGTGTGATGTGGAGTCTCTGTGCTTCCAGAAGAAATTACCCTGCTTGTTATAGACCTTCAATAGCTGTGGTACTGTGTGATGTGAAGCATTTGTGTGCCAGGAAGCAATTTTCTGTGTGGTGGTGAGTATCAGTGTGTTCAATAGCAATAGTACTACGTTATGTGGAGTATCTGTGTTTTTAGAAGAAATTACCCTGTATGGTATAGACCTTCAATAGCAATGTTACTGTATGATGTGGAACAAAACAATTACATTGTGTGGTGTGGAGTATCAGTTTGTTCAATAGCAATAGTACTGAGTGTTGTGGACCATTTGTGAGTCAAGAAACATTTACTATTTGTGGTGTGGAGTATCTTTGTGTTCAATAGCTATGGCACTGCGTGGTGTGGAGTATCTGTGTACCCATAGTCAATGATAATATTTGGTGTATTGATCTGTGGATCTAGGAGCAGTTCACTGTGTGGTGTGGAGTTTTTGAGCAGCTAAAAGGATTAAACATTCGAAAAGTACACATCATGATTTGAGTATATGTGAATAAATTCAAAAGAGTAGATAAATTTTTTGCATATGTGTATGTTTTTATTTACATCTAATTAGTAGTTTTAAATATCAATGCATCGGAAGATAACGTTTGCATATATAAGTAACAATGTTGTCGTTATGAATGATATATCTATCGATGTTATGATTCAATGTTTAATGAAACATTATTGGATATATTTGTACAGTATTAATTGTTTTCAGAATAAATTAGATAGTTTCTTCCCAATGGACCGTTCACATTCTGACGTTCAAATAGGAACCGCTGTTGGCAAAGGTAAGTTAAAGTAACGTTTTATGAACACATATTATGTAATTTAAAAACTTCTAAAACAGGACTTTACTTAAATTATACCTGAATATATATATATATATATATATATATATATATATATATATATATATATATATATATATATATATATAATAATATTTTATATTACTCGAGAACATTTGAACTTTGTTTCACTGAAATTAAAAGTTTTTGATGATAATTTTATCACCTCAACGTCCAAGTACTTGCACCGATTATCGTAGGGAAAGCAAGTATTAAACAGAAACTGAATACCTTGGTAATCTGATGAGTCATTATATTTTCATACTGTAGGGAATAGTAGCCCATTGGAAGACAGATAGCTAACGTGGACTGGGAAGAAGACATTAGAGGCCGTGATGATAGCTAACGTAACGTACAGGACACGTACGGAGATGAAGAAGTAAGAAATGAAGATAAATGTTTATTTACTTATTGTAGGTTACTATTCTTATTTTTGTCTCAGGTATTGTCTTCAAGGAGAGACAAATAAGAGAAAGTTCAAATCCATTAGAGGTCGGAATGTGGGCGAAAATCAATGAACGCATGTGAACTAAATTGGTCAAAAAGGTTTTTACAAGTTTTTAGTGCCTGAATTTGAAGATAAAATCGTATTTTCGCAATGTTTTATTATTAATGACATTACTCCTAAATGTAAAGTTACAAGCTCCCATCTCATGAAAGGTTTTTCAAACTCCAGTTTCTAATTTGAACGAAACCTATTGTCCACAAACATCTCGCACGTGTTAAAAGCACTTAAAATGTTTTCAAACAGGGCATTACTACTACTTACTAATAGTAGTGAGTATGAAAAAACAAATAATAATAAATTTAGATTTTACGTTTAACCAAAAAAAAACATTTAAATTATTAAGAAAATATCACGTTAGATTGACTCAAAAAACACACGTCCTCTAAAAGTCTTCTGCTAACACTTGAGCTTGTTTCAGGAAGAAAGGGGGTTCATCCAAAAGGAGAAAGATCGCGCCTTCGTCAACGGACCGATGAGCGGTCGGCACATGAGAAGTCTTCCATACCCGAAGAACTAAGCGTCTTGCGGTCTCCAGGTAGTTTTTAATGTTTTCTTTTTTATTTAATTCAATGCTAAAAATTACACAAATTGAGATAAATTTTGGGAAATTTAATTTTATGTTAGAACCTGAGTATTGAAATGAACTTAAGAATAAAACTTTAGGTCTAAGAACTTATAAAAGTTTATTAATAAACTTAGAGACTTACGGTGATTGTCATGGCAAATATTTTACACTTTGGACGCTGTCAAGTTCGTACGAAAGAGTTTTACATGGTGGATCAGAGGCTTTGTTTTTCTAACCTTTTCTAAAGGCTTCATCCATAATGTTTCAGAAAACACTGACTACCAGTTCCAAACCGACCTTCACGATGTAGATCCTGAATTAAAGGCGATTTATCCATCCAACCTTGATGGAACAATGGAACCTGAAAAACTGAACCCCTTACCCTTTCCAGGTAGGCTTTATACACATTTTACAAACATGGAATTTGTAAACTTTGGAATGTTGAGGTGTAGTTTTTATTCGCAAAAAGGTATTTAAAATAATTCCAGTAGAGACTGCATGCCTGAAAGTAACTATTCAACTTTAAAACTTTTGGTAATTATTTCCTTTTTTCTTGTGAACAGTACTGGTAAGAACATTATACGTGGCGATGCAGATAGTCTCCAGAAATTTGGAATTTTATTAAAATTAGAAACAGCCCCTAGACATTATAAAATTTTGGAAAAAGGAAATAAATAACCTCACTTCACGATACACGAATGTAAAATAAACATCACTTTTTAAAATCACAGTTTAAAACAGAGAACTTTGTTATACTACATTCGAATATAGTTACAATATATCAGGTGAGGATGGTTTAGGTTATAATAAAAAATGTGTTAAGAGCCCAAATAATCAAAATGGTCTTCGTTTGGCAGCAGCGTTCGTTTTGATATTCGTTGTTGCATCGCAGCACGGAACAAAGAGTCTATTTTTAACGCTTCACCTGTTTATCTCGTGTAGTAGTAGAAATTATATTTTCATAACCTAATTTAATTGGACAGTTTGTAGCAATATTTATAAGGTACTATATAATAGTGCTGTTTATTAAAAAGCGTGATTTTAAAAGTGTTTTGTGTATTCTAAAGTTATTTTATTTTATAATGTCACTGGTAAAATAATCGCTGGTACAATAAAAAACAATTGACACTGCTAAATTGTAACTTGATAGTCAGCGTTAAATGAGTAAGTCAATATTTGAGCTAAGCGAGTAGGTTTAAAGCTGACGTTGTACCTTGTCCGTTCCGCAGGGGTAGGACCTCTCCCTAGCGTGTTGCCCTCAATTTTTTTAATGAATGATCAGCTGGGTTATTCTCTCTCTCTCTCTCTCTCTCTCTCTCTCTCTCCCTCTCTCTCTCCCTTATCAACCGACACAATAATTCTTCGTCGTGGTCGGCACATGATATACGTAGGGTACATTTCTAAGCCCTCTTTCTAAAGCCCTCAACCTTTTTACCATTCACGTTTCTTTCATCACAAATGCTTCCACCGCCTATGATAGAACCGGAAACAAATAACGCTTGATATATGTGATATTTAGTGTAACTGTTTGGGCTAAGCACTTGAAGTCACTGCACAATGGTCTCGCTTTTACTGTCACTATTTCTTCAATTACATTCGAACGGAATAACGTTGTATTTTGTAGTGCAAAAAATCCCAGATTACGTAACCGAAAGAACTACAATATATACAGAAGAATCTGATCAAATTGGACGACTAGGCAATTCTTCAACAGGCAATTCTGTTCGTCCTCGCCTTCTGACACATTAATTGTATAGATATTACGTCGCGAAACCCGTTTGATGCTACGTCTATTTCAGTGAAGCGACCTAGCCTACACAATGGCGTAGGATTTATCTTATTCTTACAGGTCCTATCCTTACTCCTAACTTGATGGACCTGCCCTTGTGCCAGCTTCTACTTACAAGCGATAGAGAGCAGGTGTGCGCACATGTTGCGTGACCCCCTTCCCCACAATTCATCTAACAGAGGCTTTATATCCGTACTTTAACCTTATCGATATTCACAAAACTTTATAGACGATCTATCCATATGCAAGTACTGTCCTATCTCGCATACAAGATATTGACCATACTGCTGGATCGACTTTAAACCACTAAAGATGAAAAAAAGTTTATTAAATGATTTTTTTGTACTTTAAAAACTAGCCTTTTTTAGACCGAACGGGTATCTTTGATGAATTACCTTCAATTTTGTTCTCAATTATCTTTTACTTCTTCAATGAAATATCTAAAAGAATTTGTTTAATGATTTTTTGTCACTTTTACTTTGTCAGACGAAAAAATTATTTTTAAAATACAATTAACTTGTTTTAGATTCAATGAACCGTCCAGATTATTCACAGGTTCCTGGAAATGGCCGCAAGAAAAAAAGACGCATCGGGATCCCGCATCAGACACACACTGGTGACGACCTTTTACAGAGCTCAAGGGATATCAGTGAAGCGTCCTTCCTAACAGGTAGAACAAGAAACTGAAAATCAGGGGTTCCCAAACTTTCTGGTTTATAGCCTACTTCCCTTGAGATAAAATCTCCCACGCCCCTTCCACTTTTCACTATAAATAAATGGCATGGGCATATGAAAAAGAACCAAATATTATATATATTTAAGACAAATTTATTTATATACACTTTCACAAGAAACATGATATAACATTTCAAGTTTTAATTTAAAAAATAATTTTAACTGACAAGAGAAAAACCTGTTAGTGAGATTTTTTAAATAGCATGCATATGTGATGCTGTATTTTAATAAGGGCACAACCCAAGTCATTAGCAACATCAAGTTTGTTCCTATGATATTAAACATATTTAATTTATCTTATTATTTTCCAACTGGTCTCACTTGACTTGCTTTCAGGCATCCTATGGGGGCGCGCCCCTTAGTTTGGGAACCCATGCTGTAAATGTTTCATTTGATTTGTTTTCCTTCATATTTTTTTACCACTTGCATTAGTAAATACAGACTGACTGCTCAGCAAATCTATTAGAAGAGACTGTAAGACCTATGTTTTGTAATTTGAAAACGTAAGATTTAATGAGTCGCCAGATTAAATTGTGAACTATCATAAAGGGAGCTGTTTATCTAAATCAAGAATCTTACTGAGCCAAGTGACGAGTCTCGGCATACGGCTTGTTCACTTTCATATTTTGTATCGTTCACTGAAGTGCACACTTGATATAAAATAATATACGCCTTAAATTAGGGTGGAACTGACATTTTGTTCTGCGTTCAGGGGAGGTTTGTCATTTATTAGCCAATAATAATGTTTTGCCACGCTATACCAATAGTTCCCAAACTTTTTAACCCATCTCTCGGTTGTGTAAACATATTTCCTGACGACACCTCTTCATTATTTGTTTGAAGTCAATATTTTGTTTGAAGTGAAGTGTCTAATCAATTTTTACCAATTGATTTGTTCTTACTACAGTACTTAATAAAGCACAAGCATACACTTTTATCTTATATAAAATATTTTTTTAAACTGTAAAAATAGACAATAGACACACACACACACACACACATATATATATATATATATATGTCCTGTTTTCATTCCTGATGATGTTGGTACTGTTTGCCAACGAAAAGCTTTGGATATAAATTAATAAATATTCTTGTATTTGAATAACCTTTGTTGTTTTAAATATATATATATATATATATATATATATATATATATATATATATATATATATATTTATTTATATTTATATATATATTTATATATATGGTTAAGCCTGACCAAGGTAATGGCCATTAACCAGTACAATAATTATACTTATTTATTAAAAAATCTTTTCTCTGGGTAAATAAAAACAGAACATTGAATATAGCAGGTCTTTACTTAAAAGATTAAAATAATTGTTTAACAGTTATGCTTTTAATTACAACGTTGTGTTCTATCACAAATTGTGATTAATTTCACAATATTTTAATAAGAATGTTTAATTCTAAGGGACACCCAGGGCCCCCTGACAATGATCCGTGGCACCACGTGTACAGGTCAAATTTTAAAGTCTGGCGCCTAGCTCTTAGGTAGAAATTGTTTATTCGTCATCTAGAAAACATCAGGCACAGTCGTTATCCCTTATCAAAGCCATAAAACGGGGCCAACTCTTAGATCCTATGACCACGCTTCCGTGAGCCCCCTATTTACATTTGTTGTTATTTATACTATACATTAGAAAGTATTACTAAGTAACAAAATGAGTCAACCCTATGAGTCAGGGTCGATGTTTTTGAAAATGACCTATGAGCACCTCCACCCTTCCCTCATCCTCGGCCCCTTACCACAGTCCCCAAGTGCCAGCTTACACAATATTACCTATAGTCCTGGAGCACACTTTGGAAACCACTGACAATGTAACCTGTCCTTTGTAGCAATGGCCTGTGCAAAATGAAGGAGATCCATCAGCATAGAGTGTAATGGGAATGTGTAAAAACAAAGCGGCAACATATTGGGTTAACAACTGTGGGTGTTATGGTGAAGGGGCAATAAAATCACAGTAATGTGACAAGGAAATAAAGATTGTGTTTTAATAAAAGAGTGAATGTTTACCAGGCCTCGCGCCTCTTTGTTACAGTTAGATGTTGCCGTCATTCCTCTCAATGTACACAGTATTTATGTTTCAGGGGCCGGAAAAGTTCCAAGCAGCTCTATCGATGAGCAGACAGCTGGACAAACAGGTATGTTCTGTAGGCAGCGACATTTTAGTTCCTAAATATATAGAGGAAAGTCATAATTATTACCCTTATTGCTCATACAAATCCTTGATATAATTTGTATTTTATTTTGTGTTACAAGTGTTTATTTGATTTGCAAAAAGGCTTTACTTAGTAAACGCAGCCGGGCGACCTTATTCAGTATTTTGTAAACCCACCTCGGTTAAACATACGCATTTATAAAATGGCCACCCAGGTTAACGATATAAATTATTTCCAGTTTAAGGGTGTCCATTATGAAAAGATGCATATTGTTTTTAAAACGTTTTTTTTCAATTATCAAGGGATCGATGATTCAGGTATTATTCACCCACAACTGTTTTAAGTGGATACAGTACTTCTTTTGGCCAGGAATTATTTTGAACGGGAGAAACATCATCCCAAACGTCATGCGACGCCTTCATATTTTAGCTTAAATTTATTTATAGATAATGCTTTCATACAACAGCTATAGAACAGCTGTTTCAAAACGTACGTTATGTTACATTTGTGTGTGTGTGTGTGTGTGTGTGTGTGTGTGTGTGTGTGTGTGTGTGTGTGTGTGTGTGTGTGTGTGTGTGTGTGTGTGTGTGTGTGTGTGTGTGTGTGTGTGTGTGTGTGTGTGTGTGTGTGTGTGTGTGTGTGTGTGTGTGTGTGTGTGTGTGTGTGTGTGTGTGTGTGTGTGTGTGTGTGTGTGTGTGTGTGTGTGTGTGTGTGTGTGTGTGTGTGTGTGTGTGTGTGTGTGTGTGTGTGTGTGTGTGTGTGTGTGTGTGTGTGTGTGTGTGTGTGTGAATAATAGTTGATTTTACAAATGGTGTGTTAATATTAGGACTTTAAATATGTTTAAAATTAGGTAAATGTTCTGATGACATTAGTTATCAATTTGGGTTAAATTCTAAATAAGAATTATTGATCAAAATAATTGAGGTTTACTAAATTAGTTTAAATATGTGAATTGTCTTTATAAATTGTTATATGTTTATATGTGGGTTTTTTTTATAAATTGCTTTATATATATATATAAATAACGTGGAAATATTCGATATATTTAAGGCAAATACGGTAAGTAAGTTTTCGCTAACTTTTTTCCAAATATGTGGGTTTGTTTTGAAGAACAGGAAATCCTAAATATGCATAGATTTTGAATACATTATAAATATTGATATTTGGAAATATGTGGTATAATTTTTTTTTTTTTTTTTTTTTTTTTGAATATGTGAAACATTCTGGTAAAATGTGATTTACTTGCATAGGTGATTTTTTTCATGAAATTATAAATGTTAATATGTTGCTCTTTTTTGGGATATTTTGTGTATTTTTCTATAATTTAAATTTAATTGTAAATCATAAGTTTCCAGGATAGGAATGTATGCTAGAATTAAAGTATATTTTTTATAAGGTTGCATTTAAAACCAAAGGGTTCAAAGGGTTAAAAGACATTAAAATATTCAAATAACTAAGCTAGGGCAAAGTCATTAAGAAATAAATGGTAAGATCATTTATAAAAGTTTTATTTTGCTTTAGAAATTCTGTAAAACGCATGAAGTAGTTTTGTAAGAAGTTAAATTTTATAAAATTGATAAACTTTTCTAAAACGAAAATTGATATAAAATAAAAAACAGTGGGTTTTACTAAATTACAAATTGAGTTGAAATTTATTTAATAAACAATTTTCTTACACACTCTGACACCCTAGTCATTAAGCTGAGATCCCTAAAAAGGATTCATTCCCCGGGGAACAGTATCCAAAGGGTTAAATCTCCGCAAGTTAGGTTTTTTAAAATGAAGTCTAGTGACTGGTTCTTATGCTAAGCGTTGGCACAGGGCTGACTTCGGTCGGCGATGCTTGTTCAAGATTTTTATCTTTGTGACGGTGGGTAGAGCCGTCGCAGTACATTGAAGCCTAGAACAGACAAATCGCGGCGCTGAGTAGGCAATTTAAAGGCAGTAAGAACCATTCAAACGTGAACCAATAACGAAAGTGACCTGACGAAAACAATGTAATAGATTACATATAGAGTTTGAAGAAAGACAAAACAAAAATATTTAATGTTTACTTATAAAATATAAGACTTATTAAATATTATACATTGTTGTAAGTTTGGTTTAACTTATAATAAAACTTGTTTTAGGAAAACCTCAAGCCAAGACGAAGCAGTATGCTTATGGGCCCTCAGCGCACAAGTGGACGGATGAAAGTAGCTTGGATATAGAAAAAAAAATTTTCGATGTTGGTGAAGCGTATAAAAATAAAAGTAAGTACTGAACGTGGTTTCGTAGAGTAAAATAGATCTAAAACAAAAAGGAACCTAAAACAAAATCATTTCTAAAAAGAAACAAACATGTTCGGTTTTATTTTCCTGTATAGTTTGATATATAAAACGGAAAAGTTTCGTGAAAGTAAACAGAACAATTGCATGGAAAGGTTCAAAAGCATTAATATTATTGCTATTGTGTTCACCTCTTTTCGATCGTACGCCTGTGATCAAAGTATTTGATATATATATATATATATATATATATATATATATATATATATATATATATATATATATAATATATATAATATATATATATATATATATATATATATATATATAATTGAATATTAGGATTATATATATATATAATTTAATATACAATAACAAGAAAGAGTAACTTTACCCCCGATGAATCTACTTTCCTCTTACCTTCCCCTCTCTATCTGGGCCGTTAAAACTTTTACTACGGAATGGCGACACACGAGGCGTCAAAGACTCCATGATTCTCAACGTTTCGTTTACTTATAGCGATTAGTTGTAGTTATTTTCAAGGATATATTATTTACTAATCGAACCAAAATTGTTTAATAACGGGTTTTGTCAAAAGACTTTTGAAGATTGTCGCAGTGATTATCCCAAGGTTGCTACAGGGTTTGTCGCAAGTATTATCACAGAAATCGTCCCAATGTTTGTCACATTAGTTGCCGCAAGGATTGTAACAAGGTTTGTCACAAGACAGTGTGGCTCATAGGGGTTGTTACAGAGATTGTTACAAGAGCTGTCACCCATATTGTTAACTCAGGGTTCTTTACAAGGATGTCACAGGGATTTATAATAAGAGTCATCACAAATATTGTTACATTGGTTGTCGCAAAGATTTTAACAGAAATTGTTACAGGTGCTGTCACATATATTGTCAGAAGGATTTTCACATTGGTTGTCGCAAGGATTGTCACAAGGCTTATTCACGAGGTTTGTCACAAGGATTCTCAACGATATTGTCAGAAGGATTATCACATTGGTTGTCGCAAAAATTGTCACAAGGTTTATTCACAGGGATTGTCATAAGGTTTGTTCACAGGAATTGCCACAAGAGTTCTCAACGATATGTCAGAAGGATTATCACATTGGTTGTCGCAAGGATTGTCACAAGGTTTATTCACAGGGATTGTTATAGGGTTTGCTCACAGGAATTGTCACAAGAGTTCTCAACGATATGTCAGAAGGATTATCACATTGGTTGTCACAAGGTTTATTCACAGGGATTGTCATAGGGTTTGCTCACAGGAATTGTCACAAGGGCTCTCAACGATATGTCAGAACGATTATCACATTGGTTGTCGCAATGAAAGTAATAGAGATTTTCACCAGGGTTGCTTACAGTAGTTTTTCCTAAGAATTGTTACAAGAGTTGTCACAGAGTTTTTCGCAAAGATTGCCACAGATATTATAAGAAATATTGTGGCATTTGTTGTTGCAAGGGTTGTCACAGGGAAACGTCGAAACGGGAATATTCTATTTAGTAAACACTGTTTAAAGAATTGTTTTTCCTGGTTGTTAACTTTTTAACTTAGCCCTTTTTTTGTTATATATTTGTATAGGAAAATACCTTAGCAACCATTGCCGAACGTCACATATAATTCCACGATGATGAATGTGTTTTAGTCTGATATTTTAGAACTAAATAATAAAGAATAGTGACCGAGAAATCAATTTTAGTTGATTATGTTTGTTTAATCTTTTTATTTATTTTTTTGAAGATAAATCACGTTGCATCAGAAACAACAGAAAAGGTAAAGATGGTGGAGTGAGGGCGGGACCAAAACACTCACACGTAAGCTCCGAGATGTGCGCAGAAATGTGTGCGTACTTGAAGGAGCAACTGAAACAAGTCCACGAGCTTGCGTTCCAAAGGGATTTGTTGCAGAAGCAACTGAAATATCACGAACAAAACCTGCCCAGAAAAATGTAAGTTAACAAGGTTTTTTGTTACCGCGGCTACTAGGCGAACATGTAATGTAATCCAAATGTTTTGGACAGTACTGAAAACAGCTACAAGTTTTAGCTATCTATCTATGAAACATATTAAAACATAGACTCTTGTTCATTAATCAAAAAACGAACATCATGTCTGTGATTTGCCGCGGATCATTTTCAATACCTTTTATTCAAAGCTACAACATCACTATGGCATAATGTCGTTGAAATTCCTTTTCTTTTTCGTCTCTTAAGGAGTAAATTCCAAGTCTCTACTAACAAACCATTACCTTTCTTCAAATTACACGAACAACAATAGCTGTTTGCTGCCTGTAATGTTTTAGATGTATCTTTATTCGTTGAATTCACATTAGTTATTTCTCTGTTCCTTATGTGATCTTTTATATTTGTGTGTTGCATCTTCACCAGAAACTGTTTCCTACAGTATTTATTGATTCCTTTATGCTCTAATTTACTGACCCTACTTCAGAGTTTTAGGTCACGTACTTTCTACCCACCTGTAAATAGTTGTATAAATATTACTACGTGTCACATTTCTGTGACTGCACAAGAGTCTCTACCTATTTTCTGCAATTATCTATTATTATTTCAGTGTCCCTGGTATCTTTATTTCTTAATATTCAACCTAGTTGTCTGAAAATAAAATCTTTGCAATATAATCCTTCCTATTTCATAAATTAGCTGTCAATGTTTACCATGTTCATAATTGTTACTAATATCTATATTTTTCGTAGTAACTTTTCATTTTATGATTTATATAAACACTTTTCGAGTGACGTATTAGCCTCAGTTGTTTATATTTGCAGAAGAGGCATAGAGGAACCTGAGAGCCCAATGTTACACAGCGGCCAGTCGGACAGCGAGACCTTTTTTGAGTACAAAAGTTACTCTTTGCTAAAACATGACCACTCTACACTAAACCTTGGAGACTCAAAACAAAGTGGCATTTCTGTGGTAAATATAAATGTTTTGTAGATTTTTGTTGTATACAAGTGATTTAACTTATCCTAGATAATAATAAAAACCCTACCTGTCCGCTAGTTCGTAATGAATCTAGCCAAAAAAAAAGGTTTAATCTTAAGTAACTTGTTTTATTTGTTATTTTTGTGGTATTTGGTTCTTTTCAATATTTTTATTGTAATATATTGTACCACTGTGCTCTTGATATTGTGTATTATCATGGCTTCCCGGTCAACTGAGCAAAACCTTTTTAGTAAGTTAAGTTTAAAAATAAGACCATTACAAGTAGATATTAGTTTTTTGAAAAAATGTCAACGTTTTAAAAACTTTCCTAAATTTATAAATGGTTTCCGCATTAATCTTATTAATTCACGTAACAAGAGAGTCATCGAATTTGCGGAACTCAAATGGTTAAAATTAGAAATTAAATATCTTTATAGTAAATTAGCTAATTTAGAATTGAAAAAGTACAATTTGCACCTCAAACTAGCAAAGGATATTGACGCTATTGTTTGGAATACTTTTTGTAGAAAAATGTATGTAATAAATAAGCATAAAATTGATTGTAAGGTAAAAAATCTGGATAAGATATTTGTAGCAATTAGTAAACATTTAAATTTGGATGAAATAGGTAATAATGATAAAAACCCTACCTGTCCGCTAGTTCGTAATGAATCTAGCCAAAAAAAGGGTTTAATCTTAAGTAACTTGTTTTATTTGTTATTTTTTATTATTTTTGTGGTATTGGGGTTCTTTTCAATATTTTTATTATACTACAGTATATTGTACCACTGTGCTCTTGATATTGTGTATAACTTATCCTAGGTTTATAAAACATATGCTAGCTGGCTTGTGAGTTAAGGTTATAAACACAAAATATAAATATACAACTCACGATTATAAAACTTTAATTTTAGACATTATGTCTTCATCATCAGTGATTCTATCACAAACGTATAACTTAAATTGAAGTAATGGAACAAAATTTCTTTAATTAAAGTTATATGTTTGTGATAGAATCACTGATGTTAAGATATCATTGATACGCGTTTTGAAATTAAATTTTATAACTGTGAGTTGTATATACTTCTTGTGTTTATCACCCTAATTTATTTAAAAGTTTATGTGTGTGTATATATATATATATATATATATATATATATATATATATATATATATATATATATATATACAGAGAGAGAGAGAGAGAGAGAGAGAGAGAGAGATAGATATATGTATATATTGTTCTATCAAAATATTTTTTAGAGTTCTGTTTTGCTCATCTGTATTATTATTATTCAAATAATTTACACTTCAAGATATTAATTTTTTTTAACGCTTTCGAATTTAATTTTTTTTTGTAATTGCTTAAAGAACATTTGTATAAAATTTATGTATTATAAATTTAAGGTTTCTGAATAAAAACGTTGCACTATGTAATTTAAAACGATGCGTGTTTAGCACAGATATTGGCTTGTTAATGACACAGAAGCATTTAGGTGCATTGCCTGAACGTTTCCCGTTACCCTGTACCCAGCTATTGTTAAATCAAAAAGAACGACTAGTTCAAGTGTTTTTATCTCAGTTCACATACATTTTCAGACGAAATCCACCGGGACTAAAGTCACACTATTCAAGAGCTCAGTGTTTACTGCTAACGAACACGTGACCAAGAAATTCCAGGGCGTTGAGAGCAGAGAACTTCTGTCCGACTGCAGTGGCTTGCAACTTGGCCAACTGAAAGGTATCCAATCCGTATTGCAAAGTATTACTGTAGGTCACTATTTAATTTTCAAAAATGTCAACTGTTTTTTTCTTCGTCTATCCGTGACTTTGGTAAATATGTAATTTTAATAATATCTGCGATTTAGAAGGTACTGATTTCAAATTAAAAGATAATTGTAACATTTTACAAAATCTTGATAGAATACAAAAAACATGTAATCAGTATTGATTAGTTGCTTTTATATACATAACTGCAAAAAATAAAAATATTGGTTTGGACGATCACTAATACAAATATTATATTCTATCGATTTGGAAACATCAGTTTTTGCACCAACTCTTTCACAAATTTTCAAAAGAGACACGCAACAGGTGTTTTCCGATTTTTTAGAATATTTCAATATTAACTTTTAATGGCAAAGTGAATACTTCTTTTGGCGCGCCTGAATCGAAAAATTCTACTGAGAAAAATCTTTATTTAGGCGGCACTCTGTAAAATGTGCTGTATACAGATCTTTTAGCCTAAATGAAGTGTTAACAATATCTGACTTTATGTTAAGGGTTATATTGTAGAACAGCTCTTTAATCATGAAGATTATATTATTATTCAATGTTTTTTGTCAGTTAAATAATATAATAACTTATATTTGAATAAATCTTACCATAATTATTCAGTAAAATGACTCTTTCTAAGTTTGGAAACTTCCTTAGGTGTTTATGAGGTTTTTAAGAACGGATTTCAAGATTAAAATTTTCAAGCAGTAATTTTTTACAATAAATGTTTTCTAATAACTAAATTATTTTATTATTAACTCGATTATATTACAACCTCTATAAGCCACGTTCTTTTATTATTAACTTCATTAACTCGATTCTATCAAAACTTCTATTAACTACATTCTTCAAATCTCGGGCAGTTCTGATGACTGAAATCTTTTCTTTATGAAAAACTAAAAATGATTCCCAATCAAAACTCTGCCTGTTGTTGAAAATGAATATAAAATGTTCTGTTGGCAAATTGACTATGTTTAAAGTACAACTTGGTAACTTCTTTGGAATTCATATAGAAACAAATAAATATTCTCTAATAATCCCTCTAGATTTGGCATTTTATGTACACAGATGAGTTATGTGACTATATAGCGCTTACCACGTAACCGTGAACTTGCCCTTGAGAGATCGCAGTAGTCGAGATGGGAGGAAGAGGGCCAGTATAAATACTTCCCTACAAACATGATAAGGACTGCCAAAACACTGACTTGCATGAGATGGTTGATATTAGATAAATTCTATGATAAACTTGCTATTGCGAGGTAAAAGGTACCATCGAAAAAAGCGTATTAAATGGGAAAGCATCTTATACGGGAATAGGAAATACTGTAATATTAACAAACGAATATTGTATTGCAATCGCGCTGCCGTCGGAGGATTTGATAAAACGAGAAATCATTAATATTAGTTTTAAAATAGCATTTAGAAAAACTAATTGAGTTGAATAATCCTCTACGGGCCGTGGACAGTGCGTTCAAGTAAATTTTATTACTAATAAATATAAAAGGAATATTATATAAGTCGTTTCCCTGTTGTGAGTCGTCATTAGGATTATGAGTTACCTCTCTCTGGATAGCATGCCTCGGGATGTACTCCTTTGGTCACCAGGAAGACGTGCCCTTCCTCGAATGCTCTCTCTATTAGACTCTACTCGACGACTCATATTTATTTAATTCAAAACTATACCGGAAAGATCAAGCTTTGCCCGCAGAGCTGCATTGCTATCAGGCAGCTGTCGGTCTCTCGTGGCGATAATTAGAGTTATTTGCTATCGGGACTAGTTTGGCGGTAAAAAAAAAAATAACGTTACAGTATCTACTCGATATTTTACGTGCTGTATGTTCCCACATATTAAAATAGAACAATTTCATCATTGTTTCATCATTTGTTTCATAAACAAAAAAAACACATAAGTTAATGAAAGATGAATGTACGTACCACAGAAATACGCATTTAATGATTAACCATAAGCTACATACTGTACATGATTACATTACTACATAACTACATTACTACAGTATAGAGTGTGGATTTTTATAGTCTTTATATTTTATTAAAATTATTTTTGTCCTAACTTATTTTCTTTTACTTTTTTCAAATAATTTAAAATCAATGTTTCCAATGGATTAATATTTTCATTAGCGTCGTCTGAAATTCCGAGTACGCTGATAATATAACGTATCACATTAGCCAGTGCACTAAATGCTGCATCAGGAGTTACTGGCGCCAGAGGCTCTTCTTCTTCTTCAATATCATCATCATCGTCATCATCACTCTCCTTATGTGCAGTGAAAGCTATTGAAGCAACGTCTTTCTCAATTTCCTGTTCTGTTCGTAGATCACAAGTACGATATTATCGTCGAGAGATAGGGTCGTGGAAGGGAAAGTCATCAAATATGACTTCCCCAACTTGGTTGTCAGTGCTTACTGTATGAAATCCGTGTTTAGAAGATGTAGGAAAAGTGGGTGTAAAAGAGAAAGGAGAAAATGCGTTCATGGTAGAATGTATACTGTACTTGTTTGTACACATACAGTAAACAAATCAAGGCATTTTGTACTAAAAAAAAAAAAAAATAGAAAAGGGCTGATGTCATCCTATATCACATAAACTCGGGGATTTCTACCTTGATGTAAACCTCCTGCTGAACCATTTTAGGCAGTCTTTATCAAAATTCTAATCCTTTTTGTTATTGGATTCCGTTACATAATAAACGCATATTTCATATTCATTGATATGTTATACAGTACCGTAAGTGTTGAGCTACTGAACTGCTTTTACTGTATGTGTAGTCATATCGATTGCAGGAGCTGTTGATGTATAGAGCATTCTCAATATGTAACATGTGGTAAGAAGTGGTAGTACAGGAGAATTTTCTTGCGATCTCTCAAGGCTAAATGCACGGTTACGTGGTCCGCACTATACATTCATGATTCTTCCAACTCATATTTCCTTTTTTTCAGAATTTGACACTTTTGTGAAAGAAGTGCAACAAGTGCTGTCGGACGTTTTGCAGAAGTTCGACATAAAGGATGAAACGTTACAAAGTCCCAGTGAGGAGATTCTAATGGCAACGTACTCGGAGTACAAACTGAAAGTGTCTCAGTCTGAAACTGTCGCAAAAGGACGTGGCCGTCGTTAGAACTTTTTTCGACAATCTTGTGTTGTAAAGCGATTTGTATTTTGCCATTACTTAAACTGTCCCTATAATAAAAAATTTGTTTGAAAAATGTTTGAAATGCCAGTTGTTTTATTTCTTAGTATACCACAACGAAATTGCAATAAACTAAGGATTAAAAAAATGGTAAAGAAGAGGTTGAAAACAAAACACATATTTATACAGTAACAAAAAACGAACAAATATTTTTTTCGGAATATCTTCAAATTGAAATTCTTGTAGGATACTACATATTGAAAAGACTCGAGGAAAACAATGTTCACGCAGTCTATAAAAACTAAAGAGAATAAAGTAGCAACAACAAAAAAAGAGATTTTATGGGGAATAATAAAATAAAACTTGCAACCGATGCAAAACGAATATAGTTAGTAAAATAATAAACATTAAACAAACAGTGCTTATAGAAAAAAACACAAATGAAAAAACACATGCATCACGTTTTCTTCAAGAAGTCTTCAATGGCTGAAGTCAGTCATTTTCCGACAGATCTTCCCCATTCTTTACCGTTTTCTTTTAACCTATCAATGAAGTCAACTGAATTGCTTAGGTTTATTCCTTTTGATTCTAATGGTGTAATTAAAACAGGAATTATTCCAAAATTGGAATGAAAATAAGCAGCTGTTCAACCACTGCAGAGCTGGTTTGAACTATCGCTTGGTTCTCTGATTCGTCAAACTTCCAATGATTTCCCTCACTTTTCATTGTGTTCAGCAAAATAATTGGCTGCAGGTATCCAAATACCCCATCTTGTGATTATACGTTGAGGTGGGAGAGGCACTACAAACACTGATACTGCCTGACACTAACTATTACAACAAACTAACCGAGAAAGTGAGCACGTACATGAGGGAATACCTTTGTCTAGATGCCTTTCTAAAAATGCTACATAAAAAAGTACTCGGTTACTAGCCTTTCGAGTATACCTGACTCAGACCCTTAAAACCACATTCTTCCTCCCCCATTCCAGTGTTCGACCTTCTCTATCCTTATAACACGACCTAGTATTTCCTTTTTTTACAATTTTTTTGGAAATTCGTTTAAAATATGCAAAAAAAACGCTACCAATATGCAAAAAGGTCCGAAAATCAACAAATTCTCAAACTAAAAATGTTTTTTGGTCGCAAATAATTCAAAAATACTCAAAACGGCACAAACGTATTTTGTAGCTTAAAAAATAGATATGCAAAATCCGAGCTCTAATAGACCTGGCAAGTGCAGAAATAAACAAACCAAGAACAACTGACATGAAGAGAAACAGAACTAACGTACATATTTTTGTCTCTAATATTACTTTACATCATGAATTTTATTATAAATATGCTTTTAAACATCAACGATGCAAATTAGGAACATCGTAGTTGTTTCCAGAAAGATCCAAAGCTAATTCAGCAAAGGCTATGAGACTAATATTTTAAAACATAAATTATATTTATCAGATGTAGCTTGTGTTCATCCCCCAAATGACAAATTAGGTAACAACTGTAGGGAAATCAATCGTGTTAAATTGTCTGCACAGAACACTTTTCATATAATCTGCAATCTTTCAGTAGCTATCAAAAATCAAGAGACATTACATTATTAATGGAATATTGATTTATTTTAAGGAAACGTGTGGCAGAAGATACAAATGTTTTAAAACAGTTAAAAAAACAATTGACTTGAACCTAGGAAAATATTTTGTTCATTGAAACGTTTTCTAATATGAAACGGTTATAAAATGAGTTCATCAAAATTATTCTGTCAATGTTCACATGACCTACTATAATTTCAAGCCAGCATGTGTCAATATTATTTCTCATAGTGAATATAGAATATTTTATTGAAAAAGATGTCTTCAAAATGGACCCTATTCCACGAACAGAATAAAACTAGACACTGGCTAGACGGTAAGAATACAAATAAACACAAGATTGTTTTAGCTCCCAACTAGATGTTAAATACAGTAAACTCACGATTATCCGTGGAATAGGGTGGGCCGGCAACGCCGGATAACGAATTCCCCGGATAATCCGCTATGAACAAAGAATACGCAAAACGATCGATAATCGATGATTATACCATAAGTTACACAAATAATGACCCCGGTTAATGCAATTTACATATAATCTTCAGAGGACAAAATTAATACAGAAAATAATTTAAAATGACGATGTATTTGACGGATTATAAGTATATGTCAAAAGTAAGTATGTATGTACATATGTAATTTCCTTTACACATAATACTTTCACTTTTTAACAAAAAAATCTGTCACTTTCGTCTGTTTTTTTGTGAGCATTGATTTAGCTTTAATGTGCGATGTAAGTTTCTTGAGAACCATTTTGTCGCACATTGTCTACTTGTGTCACAGAGCCATAAAGATCGATAATGTATATGACAGACATGGATAATGCATATGTCACGTCCTAGACTATTTATTGCCGAGATTAGCTGACATTTGTTTACAATCTTATGATACACATTAGGTTTTCGGGCGTCCAAGGATTTTGTCATTTTCTCTTATATACAGTAGTCTGCTCGCCCCTTTTATTTCGCTGGCCCGCGTCGATGTGCTTCCCTATTAATGTAAAAATTAGTACGTACATATTTACATATCTATTCCCTTCATCCTAACCGTTTGGAAATTTAAACACATGAATCTGATTGGAATAAAAATTGGATATTTGTAAAACAATGGCAGACCCCGGATAATCCGCAAACCGGTTAATCCGCCCACGGATAATCGGGAGTTTATTGTAATTGTTTTCTTCATGTTAACAGCTACGTATGGTAGCTACTGTCGTTTTATGATAAAATATTTATTTATCGATTTAGGCTAAAATTATTTTTCACAGAATTAACATCAGCTTAGCATGCTGCCGAACTAAACATTTTAAATTGCCATGCCAATATCACAATAGTATAGGCGCGTGTTAACCAGATGTCGAACTATAGTCCAAAAACCTAAATCGATATATAGTGTGTCATTGTTTACCGTTTTCGTAACACCGACAAGTGTTAAAATATTGTCAACTACAGTACAGTCTCGCTAATCCGGTCTCCGATGATCCGGACGTCCGGCTAATCCGGACGGCCCAAAATTTGTGTTTAGTTATAGTATTTTACAGTGCACAATCAGTCTGCCGTCCACAAAAATATTTATTTTTATACGTCTATATTTGTTATTTTTCAAAGGGGTTTTCCTACTCTAATAGACAAATAATATAATTTATTCATTAAAATATGAATTTACCATATTATTTGTTTCTTTTGCCTATTAAAATAGGAAAAACGTCTTTGAAAAAATATATTCACATTAGATCTATCAACACTACAACGCACGTGACATCGGAGACATCTTGCGATAAACGAAAGATAAAGGACCGCTGACTAAACGGATAGTAAGTCTATCCGTCTGGCGTCAGGTCAGTTGTGTTGTCGGACGGATGCCTCCCTTACTGCTTCTCGCAAGATTTCTGCTCAGTTGTCATTTAATTCTAGTGCGATATTGATCTGTTTTTTTTTTATTTACGTCTCGTTCAGTGTTCAGTGAAAATGGCCACTAAACGTAAGTCAGTGATAGTAACAATGGAATAAAAACTCCAAGCTTTATTTCGTAATGGTGAAGGTGAATCGCTTACTAAAATTTCAAAAGAGTTAGGCGTGGGAAAACAAACTGTTTCCGATTGGAGAAAAAGTGACAGGAAATTGAAGATTTTTTGCAAAAATAGTTAGTTAAGACAGTTTAGGCGGCAGAAGAACTTTAAAAAAACCAAAAAATGAAACCTTAGATGAAGCGTTGTATGTTTGGTTTTGCTAACAATGGGAACAGGGTGTTCCATTATCGGGTGTAAATTTGCAAACGATCGCTCTGAAACTGAATGAAAAGTTAAAAGGAGATCCTAATTTTACTGCCAGTGTGGGTTGGCTGACACGGTGGAAGGAACGACACGGCATCCGTCAACTCGGAATAAGTGGTGAAATTTTGTCAGGTGACCGTGATGCAGGGAAAAATTCAAAGATAAATTTGGCAAGTTTCTCAGAGATGTAAACTTACAACCTTGTCAGGTGTTCAACGCTAACGAAACCGGATTAAATTATAAAATGTTCCCAAAAAAAACTTTAGCTTCCAAATTAGATTCAGTAGGAAAAGGCCATAAAGTTAAGAAAGAACGTATGACTTTGCTGCCCTGCAGTAATGCTTCTGACGATCTAAAATTTCCACTTTTGGTGATAGGAAAATCCGCAAAGCCTAGGGTTTTAAAAAATGTAAATTTAAGTGTTCTACCGGCCCAATACAAGTTCCAAAAATCAGCGTGGATGAACAGTCAAAATTTTAAGGACTGAAGTTTTTTGAAAACTTTGTTCCAACAACAGAAACGTTTTTAAAAGAGAAACAACTCCCTAGAAAAGCGGTTTTACTAATTGATAATGCCCCATGCCACCCAAATGAAGAATAGCGTCATGGTGACATTTTTATTATATTTCTTCCTCCTAACGTCACGGCTCTCATTCAGCCGATGGACCAAGGCGTGATAGAGACGATAAAACGGCGATATAGGAAAAAGTTAATTTTATCGCTTTTGTAACAACAAGAAGCAGATCCAGCTACACAATTTATTGAAATTCTTTAAAAAGTGACTATAAAGGATGTCATTTATATGGCTGCAGAATCGTGGGAGGAAATGCAACCGTCTACACTCCAAAAGAGCTGGAAAAAATTGTGGCCTGAAATGCCACAGGAAAGTAAAAAAACCGACAGTCAACCTACTAATGACGACGCAGAATTTGTTCAGATTTTTCAACAATTGGAAGGTTGGGCCGAGTTGAAAGACACTGATATTTCCGAGTGAATTATTAGTGATAATGACATTGGTTATCAAGTGGTCAATCGTCGCGGTGTGCACTGCAAACGCAGAAAATGACAGCTCGTAAGAGGAAGACTACACAGACGAACCGGTCAGCCCAACTCATGATGGGGCGGCTGCAATGCTGGAGGGGTTGATGACCTACTTTGAGAAACAAACTGATACGTCAACTGCGGAGCTACTGACCTACGAGATCGTACTGTGAAACGACGTCATTCATAGTTAAAACAAAAGAACATTACGGACTTTTTTCACTAAGTTTTTTAAAGTTTATTTTTGTTTCAGTTTCATTTTTGTTTGAGTTTTGTGTGCATTTATACATATAGTGTAAATAGCTTTATGTGAATACATTTATTCAACGAGAAAGATGCTTTGATATTTTTCATGTCATACCTTTTCTGTTACAATTACAGGATTTTTTGCTAAATAAGCTATGAAATACTGTACTTTATAGCTATATTTAGGCATCAATTTCACTAAAACTACAATTTCAATATGTTTCCCCGCCTAAAACACATATTGTATGCATTTGTTTGGCTTTTCCCGTCTAATCCGGACTTTCGTTGATCCGGACAGGGTCCGGTCCCATCAAGTCCGGATTAGTGAGACTGTACTGTAGTAGCAATGTGTAGCCTTACTATTGGTTATGCCTGACTATGTCATTTAACAGTCATCTGTTTCTAACCTATAACTATATGTACTTTAAATTTGCAATTTTTCACTTCAAATTAATTCATTCTCTTTTAACACGCATATTTTCTGTTTCTGTAGGAAGAGACGTCAAGGAGTAGTCCTGCTGATTTCGCCTCTTAATTCACCACGAATATCATTTGATATTGTACATTAGTTTTGGCGTTTTATTTATTTCTAGGATCTTTAGTATACCGTTCCGCCTATCTATAGTAATAAGTTCAGCTTATATTCAGCCATTTTTACCCTCCTGAGATTTTACACACGTAATATAGGTACCCAAGAACGGCTCAACTTCAATTATTCAATTATATTATGTTATAAAATTTTAGTTACTTTATTTTGAAGATAAAATGACTATTGTCATTTAAGTATATGTATTTTATAGTTATGTTGACTAATTTATGTTTTTAACTTTTAAAAACTATTTCATCTGACATAGTTAGTGCCATACTATTGGTGTTTAACTTGGCTCGGAAGCTACGATTAGGGTTTAACCTTGGAATAGCTTAACCTAAACTCATATCGAGTAGATTTCTATAGCTTCTGGCTTACCTAGAGAAAAATATATTCTCTAAGAAAATAAAAAGCAAAAGTAAATATTGAATAGCCCAGGTCTAGTCTGTACTCTTCAAAAATAAGGGGAATGCATTCTGAACATTAAACGTATAACAAACTCTTCTTAATAAGTAGGAAATGGATTCGACCGACTGAAGAAACACGAATATAAAAATCAGCTGTCTAGGATTTGAGGATGATCCTGTGATAAAATAAAATCAGCTGAAAACGGAAAAATCGGCGGAAATGAAGACTGGGCATATTTTCTGTTGAATAAACTAAATTCATCACCCACAGTGGCAACAGGAACAATATGAACACGCAAACATTATGGGATCGATATTTGATATGAATCCCTAAAACCTAGGCCCTTTTAATAATAACTAAACCCTTGGATATGGCAAATATAAAATTAGTGTAATAACTTGTACATTTTTCCATAACTAAAATAATCGCTTAAATACATTTTATTAATTTTTGAAGTAATAAGTTCTTTAAACGAGGTGAACATCTTTACTTTCCCGTCACGCTATTTCTGAAACGCATACCTTACAGCATATATTTTCGTCAGGTGAATTAAATGATAACATATGATTTCATGTAACAGCTGATTTTATGTTATAGGTTATGATGTAGAACAGGAGTTATACCCTTAGATTATAATTTATTTATAATCGTAATTATTTATTTAGTAAATAGTTTTGATCAGATAATAAATATACTAATCTATTTAAACTTTGATAAATCTCAATACAAGTACAGTATTTCAATTTAACAATAATAATAAGTTAAATATTTTTAATCCAATTTTTGTAATGGAAACATTTTTAAGCCTATATTATACATTTAAAAAAATTGATTTGACATTATTTGTTAAAAATATTTGTATTCAGCTAACATCTAATAAATGTTTTTTTTGTTAACTACATTATTTTACTATTAACTACAATAAATATTAGTTTTTATTAAATACATTCCTTATATTGAAAATATAAAGATTTAATGAAAAATATTTTAAAATTTACATCTTATTTGAAGAATGTGTTTAATAAGGACTAATAATTGTAGTTAATAATAAAATAATGGTGCTATTGAGAGCTCTAATCCTAGTGCCAGGAGCAATTTTTGTTTTTTCACATATACACTTTAACTTACATTAAAACGCTAACACAAAGTATTAAAATATGTAAACTAAATAAAGCTACAGATAAAGCATGTTTTCTCTCCAGCTCACTGTTTATATCACATGAGAACTATTGAAATAAATGGTAAACTGCACATAAGAAAGATCCTTTCCCACATTTCGACATGTAAATACTTCTCTAAAGGCAGGTTAAAACTCGCACTCACGAGCGTGTGTGTGCACACACACATCTTACCAGCCTTTCTCTCTCTCTCTCTCACACACACACACACAATCATAAATAAATAGCCATATTATAATAGATAAATAAAAATATATATTATGAAATTTAAAATATTAAATCTTATATAATAGCCAATATTTAATAACCCTTATAGGTTAAATCTTTCACTGATATGTTTCAAACCACCACAATCAACCAGTATATGATGGATTGTGATGGTATTTCCAAATAACATACGGTGGCAGATCCTCAGGACACATCAGATAACAATGAGTTAGACAAGACTGGCCTAGGCGTAGATGGTAACCACCACTTCCTTCCTGGGTCTTTCTCAAAATAATACAACCATTCAAGTCCCTTGTAATTAATGAGTAGTAGTTTTTTAATAATATTTTGAAATATTGCTAGAAAAAATTGAAAACCCTGTGTAACTCTCCTCCGTGGATTGTCCCTTCAATGATGTTAAAACTTTCTGCTCTGCAATAAACAAACTTGTATATTTATTTTAATAAAATTTTGGAAAAGAACAATGTAGCATTATAAACATGGTTTTAGAATTTAATTAATTTACTTGTGATTGCCACTATTTGTAAAATACGTTCAATATCAAAATCTTGTTGCTGTTCATGACGAGCTGGTTGTTAATTACATATGATACTTTTGATATTACTTGCGACCAGACTTTTTGTTAACTAAAGGTTGTTAAATTGTTGACTTACACTGATGAAAGTGAACAATTTAACAACCTTTAGTTAACAAAAAGTCTAGTCGCAAGTAATATCAAAAGTGTAATAAGTCAAATACATTTGTCCCCAATTTTATCCTCACCTCCGTGGACGCTTTCAAACCAGGGAAATTTCACATAGTATTGTTGGCATCACTACATTTGTAAACAAAACGCCAAAATGCAAATGTTTTTTTGTGGGTTTTCTACATTTGGATGAAAACCATACGGTGTTCTTCTTTCTTAGGTGTTTATCTATTTAATATTTGTTGCTTAGTTATTTATTTTAAATAAAATCAGGTATACAATTTGTCGAGATCAGCATCTCATCTCCGTGGACAAAAAAATAAAAGTAAATATGAGTATTTCAAATATTTGTTATCATTGATGTCTATATATTCATGAAATCTAGGGAAATCATATGAATGATGATACCTAAACTTATAAAACAAGAAGAGCATTAACAAATATTAGGTTTATTCACCTCTGTAGGCCTCACCTCCTTGATCATACCCTATGCACGGAGTGGGTAATCTCTTAACTGGTAAGGTTTTATTTAGAATATTTTTTAAACAGTCTTAATCATCATGAGATTTTGCTTTATTTTGACTTTTCCGAGAATTATCAATGTAAATATGCTACAGAAATTTAGTCCGCCCACTTTGATGTCTCAAAGCCACAGGTTACACCCCACATGTCTCTATTGTACTTTTCCGATTCATTCTCTGATGAATTAAAACACACTCTTTTGTTACAATATCAGAGAATAACAGGCATGGCCCAATAGCCAACTGCAGATCATTTAGGGCCTATTATTAAAAAAGCAAAGCAGCTTGCCCCATGTTATCTACTGTGTACTTACTTAGCAATATAGAAATAAGACAATGTTTCAAATATTCGGCTTCCTTAGCTGGTTGGTTTCAAGCTAAGAGGATGACTTGGAATTTTTCTGAGGCTTCACATGGCAAAGGTATCGGTAGCGCCGTTAAACAGATGACAGACATACTTGTAGCTGCAAACTACATTCCAAACTTTGAAACACTTGTTCACAGATTAGAGGAAAACTGCATATTAGTTAATGTATTACCAATAAAACAGTAACTCGGGTGGATGCATTAAAACTGAAGCAGAAACCTGTTATATGAATCCTATACCTATATGTATTCTGATGGGGTAAACATACAAATTGTAAAAATAGATCAGAGGAAAAGTTAAACTGATTATGTAGCAGTTAATTGTAGCTAGGTGGTATTATAATGGTAATCTCCTAAAACTAGGTCATGGCTAGTCTATCTGACCCTTCTAGGTAAATGTATCCCCATTTTCTAAGCACAAATGTATAAAACCTAGATTTTCTATATACAGTCATTTTATATCATGATGGCTAAGAGGATTATGTAGTGTAAAGTGTTCCCAGGATCAAAAGAGAAAATAAATTATTTATTGATAAAAATTAAAACCTAAGAATCAAAAATTAAAATAACATGACCCTTGGTTGGTATATTTTTTAAATTAATGAAAATATTTGGTACTTTACATTTTCCTCTATGTTTATAGTTTACAAGTTTTTATTTTAAACTTGCAAACCTTGCAACAGTTGGGTCAGTCCATTTGTCCTAAGTAAAACTCTTTCCCCTATTATTACCACACATTATGCCTTGGAAACCCTTACAAGACTTTAGTTTAGTTTTATCTTAGATTTCATACGTCTGTTGAAATTGTTACACGCTTTTTGTTGTTATAATTGTTTCTGAAAATAATTACATTCTAAAATTAAACTTTATCTGTTTGTTTTGAATTAAAAACTATAATTTTGTTATCCTTTCAAGGCTCAGGCAATGGTATATTAAAACAAACATTCAAACAAAAGTCTCAGGGAAATGATACCTTCTCTAAAAATCCCAAGTGACATCATATTGCTAATGGCATTCTGCTACTTTTCTTTAAGACTCCTATAATATATTGTAAATGGATATTTGTTGATTCCATCCAAGTTAAAACATTTTTTAAAAAGTGTAAGTAAATGGATATATTTTAGAAAATAGAAACAGTAAACAAACCTAATAATTTATTTTAGTTTAGAAATACTTGACTAGTCATAAATCAGTAACAAAAATAGAAGTCGTTGGAGATCATCCTTATTGGTAGCTATTGAATCACCCAAAATTTCAAGCTTTGTCGTCTATCAAGGGCAAGCTTTTTAAATAGTTATTGAGCTTAGGAATTGCGTATGATTTAAATTAATTATGTTTTTCAATTACTTCTGTTAGCTCACACTCTCCTGATATATTTCTTGTACACATTTTAAAATAGTTAATAAAATGTTTTTATTCATCTAATCAAGTTCAGATAAATTTTTTTAAACCTATAATGGATGACAAATAATCTTAATAATTTTTTCAGATATTTATTCATTAATTAAAATTTTTTTAAACTTGATGTCCGAGTCGAATCAAACTGAATGGCTACATGTATGAAATCCATCACTATGGTACTGAGCTAACTTTCCCGTAACAAGAAATCAATTCATTGAAGATGTATATGAAATTATAAGAGAAAGGTTCCTTGCAATAGTGAAGTATTACCAGATAATGGGCCACAATCACATTAGCATAACATCATGTTCTATGTAACGCAATCCAATGTCGAGAGTGGCGTCAGCGTCAGCTGAATAACAGTATCCGTAGAGGTATCTTTTTCCTCGCTATCGCTATCTGCTACACTGTCATCGTGTTGATCCTGGAACATAGACACCAAGTCATGCTCAAAATATTCTCATCTAGTGTTGTCTACTCTTCCAGGCAACTTTCTTCAGCATCTTCACATCCAGTACTCTTTCTATGAGCTGAAGTAGCTCAGATTCATCATCTCGTGTTCTAAGGGGTATTTCCACAAATTCGAGGCTAGGCCAGAGCTTCTTCCAAGATTTCTGCAGTAAAGTGTTTCTGATATTATTCCACGGTTCAGCTCCCCAGTAAATTACATCCCTTATTGTAATCATCTTAAGTTTTTCTGGAATAGAAATAGAACAATCTTCTTCAATCAATAATTGCAGAAGCTTTTGTCTGTACCTCAGTTTTATGTTTTGCATTACACCTTGATCCATAGGCTGAAGTAACGAAGTCACGTTAGGTGGGAGAAGAATGCTTTTATATCTTTACATACCAACTGCATGTCTGAAGGTTATGAAGGAGCATTGTCAATCAAAAGTAAAGCTTTTGGTGGCAGATCATATTTTTCATTAAATTTTGTTACTGAACGAACAAATTCATTTTTGAACCGCTCCTTGAAAATATTACCAGTCAACCACGCCTTACATTGATTTATGTAATGAACGGTGAGAGCATTCAAGTTCATCACCATTAATAGTAGCTTCTTTATTCCAGTGGCGTTACTGCAGGCTAAAACTGAGACGATGTTTGCTTGTTTTAAAGCTTGGCGCAAAAGATTCTTCTATAGAAGCAAGACTTTTAGTGGGAAAGGTTTTAAACTTGATCCAGTCTAGTCAACTTTATAAACTTGCTGAGGTGATTAATTTTCAGACAAAATCAAATCTGTGAATTTGTCTAAATATTTTCTTGCAGCAAGATTATCAGCTGATATCTTCTCCCTGCTTACCATTAGTTATCTAAATCCGTGACTTCTCTTCCATCTATCCATTGCTAGCAGTAAATTCAGAATCACCATTCATTAATTTGTTCAACTTCAATGCCTTTTCTTGTATTAATGGGCCACTAATAGGAACTTTATTAGAACTTTAATGGCAAAAAACATTTTACTAAATGGGGAACATCCATAAATACCCCATTCTGCATTGAATGATTTAAGTAATCTTGTTAAAGTCATTCTCAAAATATTACCATTTTAATATTGTTAATCATTTTGTTGGGATAGATCTACAGGTCATAAAGGTTATGAACATGTAAAAAAATACACAAAAACTAATTTCAATCCATTTTCATATCTGTCACGCCACAGAACTATTTTTTTCATAATTGATCTGTTAAATTTTAAAAATGTCTAGTGTTGCACCTGAGCAACAAGATAGAAAAAAACAGTTTAACAAAAAAAAGTTTACAATATGAAAAATACAGATAACAAAAAACAGTTTACCATATGGAAAAAAATCTTTTGAAAAATCCACATTACCAGAAGGTGTGTGATTATTAAAGAGTAAAATAAACAGCATATTTTCTAGAAATCTTATGTAAAGCTTTATTTAAAACATATTTCAAAGTTACAAATACAAAAGTTAAAACTACATAGTTTGTGTAAATTTAAAAAATATGAGAATTTTAGATTTTGTGTAGTAAAAATAACTCTCATTCACAAAAAATATATGTGCTATATTAAACAAAAAATTAAGCACCGTTTATCAAAGAAACATCATCATAGATTGTCATTTTGAAATGAATATTTTTAAAGCAAATAACCTATAACCAATATACAAAACACTAAAACAAATTTATAAATATAAAGTTATATTTACAGTTTCAATTTATACAATTCGTCACTCTTATAAATGGCCAATTCATCAAATTTAACATTTATTACAAATTTACATTAATTATATATTGAACAAAGTTTCAAATTTTAACTATCAACCTTCACAAGAAAGATTTATTTGATCATCAATGTCTTTATAGCCAATGACCCAATATTTATGTGAAAATCATTACCAAAAATTTACTATTATAAAATTACATTTATAGTTACATTTTATTACATACACAGAACAGTTTAAAATGATAATTAAAATCCTTATTCATGATTTACTTGGCCATCAATCACATTTTTAAGTAATTAATTTTTATTATTTGCAAAAGGTTTTAGGAAGAAACTCAATTTTCTGCCACCCGGAGAGTTCTGAAATACAAAAAACACAATTGGAGTTAGGACATTTTGCTGGAGCTTGTAAATTGTATATAGAACTAAACGTTTAGACGGCATTTTCTTTTTGTTGTTATCTTTAAAAACCAAATTTACATTAAGTATTTAATTTGTGCACAAAAGCGCCAAAACAATTTAAGAGATAGAAGAATAATGAGAGTTTTTATAAAATGATACAGCACTGATAATATATCTTTTAGAAAGGGCAAAATATAGTTGTAAAATTGTTTACATAATTTTAAAAATAAAACTGCTATATTAAAGTGATCAAGGATTATTCATTTAAATATAATAAATAACCAAATAAATTCATAGAAACAGACCAAATAAAATAAACAGGGATTATAAACCTGATAAAATTTTAGCTATGTGCTAAAAGTCCTACAGGGTTGTTGCGCTTGGAAAATTTTTAAATTCCCTGACTTTTCCAGGTTTTCCAGACCAAAAATTGTTATTTTTCCAGGTTATCGTAAATGATATAAACATTTATTATAATGACTTTTTAGGCATATTTATTATAATTTACAGCATTAAATATATAAAATTTTTATAAACAATACGTTGTATAAACAATACAATCATTTTCAAATCACATATATTAAAGTTACAATATAATGACTTTTAGAATCACAGTTTGAATAGTAATAATCATTAGTTAATAATATTGCAAGTAAAATTAATTATTCAGAACACTCATCGTTTTGCGAATTTCGTCTTCGAGGGCTGCCTCTTCACTTGCGATTCGTCTTCTTTTCTCGTTCAATTCGGAAAGTTTTTCTTTCGCTTTTCTTTTTACCAACTCTTTTTTCTTGTTATCGTCATCTTCTTTTTTAATTTCTTGAAGTTCATCTCTGTAACGGCCACGGGCATTTCTCACGTACTGAATCATACTTTTTGTTATTTGAATTTGGTCAATTCCTCCTTGGTTCTGAACTCCTTCCCAAACATGACGTTGGGCCACCAACGATTTCTCCGACATGTTATCGACGAGGCACTCCTTATTTACAGAAAATCAGTTGTAAATTGTTGTAAATCAGTTGTTACCTTATTCACAGGTAACAGTTTCAAGGCTGGAGTCGCATCTTCTAATATTGGCGGTTCGCGTGATTCAGGTTCCAATGATGTGCTAGACGTGCTAGCAGCTGAAAAGATTTAAAAAATCGTTACAAAAACTGAATGCAAAAAAATTATAATATAATATTTATAATTTTAAATAATTGTGCGTACCAGATGGTGCAGAAACTGATTTCGAGAAAAAGTTGTATATTTTGTAGTTTCGTGCAACGTTATCTTGGTGCTTTGATCCTTTACTATGGCTTACTAACGCCTGTCGTCCCATGTTACTAAGAGAGAACGGTTGATTGCATAAAATGCACCTGGCCGAATGTTTGTCCCGTTCATTTGGTCGAACCCAGTCCTTAAATTCGGGAATCACAAGCCACTCGGGGTTAAAAGTCGATTTTTTGTCGTTGCCCATTTTTTCGCCTGAAATACAAATAATCATAGATGTGAAAATATTCTTATAAATTTGTCCTTCTTACTTTGGATTACTATTAGGACATCCCGGACACAATTTTATTTGATGTTCTACAGAAATAGCTGTTGCAATTAGCACAATATGTTGTTGTAAATCTTCTTTTCGTATAACTGCATAAAGTGTTATAAAATTTTTATTACTGCATAAAATTTTCTTTGGCCTTTTTCTTGTTTTTCAAAAGGTGTTTCTTTAGATCCAAGAACTTTGTGAATTGTTGATTTCAATTCCCTTCTACGTCCGTAGGACGATCTCGTTCAATATAAATAAACAATATATTCAAATAAAATATATTCAAATAAAATATATATCAATATATTCAATAAATAAACATGCAGACATTTAGCAAACAAACACCTTTCCTGCACTAAATATGCGTAAATATTACTCATATGAATTTACCTATTAATACTAAACATGCGTAAATAATACTCACGTGATTTTACCAGTTAATACTAAACATGCGTAAAATAAGCGCGGTGACTTACCGAAAAACAAATATAGTTGGCAAGATACGCAATATTATCAACTTCCCACAATGCAGTTATAACTCAGAATGATTGAACAAAGCACTGCTAGACGTCCGGCAGGAATGTACAAAGTGGAAGGGAGAAATAACCGGTTTTATGAGGCTAAGCGTAAAATTTACTCATGATTAGTATTCTAGGGTTAAAAATTAAAAATAGTTCAAAATCAACGCGTGTTAAAAATAAAATGAATAAGACTTTTCATGTTGCAATAAAAAACCGTACGAAATTTATTTGTTCAAAGAATACACATTATATTCAGAAAAAAACTTGGTCTTGAAATCAAAACAAAACAAAACATTTTCGGAAAACCGAAATGTAAACAAAGTCGTTGATTCAAAAAAAGTCGTCGGTTTCGTGTTCTCGAACGACGTAAATCGAGGCATGATTTGTCTAATTATTTCAATTATCGAATATCTTTACATACTTACTTGCAGTTGTCGATTAATATTTTTTCATTTCTCTTTACATTTGAATAACTTGGGACACACAAAACGGATGAACGATTCAATTGGCCTCTCGAATCAGTTTAGGTTAGCACCGAGTTAGAACAATTTTGCTTACACATTCCTCACGAATTATACAGATGGCGCTCGTGTAGATTTTTTAAAAGTAAGATATTATTTAAAAGTTTATTTTGAATAATAATTCAAAAGATTTTTAGTTATTCAAAAAAAATTTTCTTTGAGAAAAAAAAATTCCATGCAATATTATTAAATTCCCTGACTTTTCCAGGTTTTCCAGGTACATAAAAAAATTCCCTGACTTTTCCCGGTTTTCCATGTTTTCCAGGTGCGCAACAACCCTGTCCTATTATCCGACCCAGATTTAAAATTAAAAAATGAGATAAAATATTTTTCAGTAGTTAAGGAAAAAATTAATTACAGAAACGTACTGCTATTTCCGAAATAATGATGTGCTATTGGCATTTTCTCCACGAAGTTAGTGTAACCGCAGCGCAAAAATTATTTGAATGCTGAGTTACCGTCTCAGTATAGTTTAGTATAGTTGACTGTCGTCCATCGCCAGGTGCGCAAGCCGACCCGACTGTCACTATTTGCTTTGATTAGACAGTCAATACGTCTTTGACCAGCTACCCATATGTACTCTTTGTATCAGCCTATTGTTTTGTTTATGAATCCGTTTCGTCACACACCATTTCTTTTTTAAAAAATGAAATGTGTTATCATTATCAGATAATCTAATTATACATCAATCAGATAAAGAGGTTACAAGAAAACAGTCGGCTGAAATGTACGTATCAACTTCATGCCAATGCTTGAAAATGAAAATGAATTATTGTTCAAGGAAATCATTGGTTTTATTATGATTTAATGCTTTAAAAATTCCACCACCAAAGTATTGTTTGTCACAGGTCATCCTATACACAGGCCTAAATCATGCTCATTCTCGCTCACAGTTTACAAGCAATATATGACTTCCAAAGATATAACAATATGTGGCAAGATGATGAAGACTTCCTAAATTGTTTGGACAAAACTTTTATTTGTACTCAGCAAGAGATATTAGGTTTCTCTAACAATTTTCCTTTTTGATCAAGTCATTATAAACACTCATCCAGCATTTAGATATAGCTTAATGTAAGGAAATTTTAAAAAAATATTATTCATAGATTGTATATAATATTGCCCATTGTAATTATTTTTAAAATTGATGAATAAAAAAAAAATTGTTGGATGCTCTATAGATGTCACTTAATTAATTTTACACAATATAAACACGCATACAGAAAAAATGTTAAAAACAGGACCTGATTGTTCCACAATTTTTCTCCCTTCTAACTGGTGTTTGCTTTATACAAGTTTGTGTTAAAATACTAGATTAAACTTGTCATCTAGGCTTTCTTACTAAAACACTGGAAGCGAATTATGGTCCAAGCACTAGATAGATAAGGGGCAACTGCTCTTCCTATCACTATGGTTTTCTCAATTCTATTCTTAAAACTCTCCAGCCAACCTATAAATGCTTAAAAGTTCACCATTTCTAACACTAGCTTGAAGCATAGGTTCTAACGTAGGCACAACTTTTACATAAACACCAACAAATCACTTGAGCAGCTTGGATCTTCATTCTCTGAAGTTCTGTTCATATGTTTGAAGAGCCACTGTCTTTTCAAGCATTCATCTTTGATTTTTGTTTTGTTTTTAAATGTTTACAATATGAATTTTTTCAAGTTTTAAATGTCATAGATAATATTTTTACTGAATGTTTTCTTCCATGTTTGGAAGACGATATAAACTCAATGAAATAAAATTACCAAACTATTGTAGAATATAACTCGATGTTTAATTATTCCTTTTCAACTAAAAGAAAAGCTCAAGGGTGATTAAGTCCGAAAAATTAATTTCCCCGTCTAATTGTGTACAGTTCTGAAATTATTGTACATTCATATTTTCACATATAAACACGTTTCTTCTAAGAATATATATCTCAAAATAAAAGAAACAAGCTTAGAAACATTCTGGGAATAGATAGGCTATGAATATGAACATTGTTTTTAGGAAATGTCGGTTATAACTACTTGCTTACATTTACCATGGCAAAACTGAAACTGATTTGATAGAATTTGTTTGCAGTTACTCTGAAAGATATAGATCTAAACAGATTATACCATTCCATTTTCATGTTAAACAGTTTTAATTTTAGAACATAATTTTACACAGGAAATCAATTGAGTTCTGAAATTAATTTTCTATTTGAGCAGTTTTTATTTTATAAAGGCTATGTTTTAGGTAATTTTTACTAGTGTAAGTATGTAAGCAGAGTAGCAGTACATTTAGCATAAAATAATCAGAGTAAAAATAAAACAATGAAATATAATTAATTATAAAAATAATAAGTTATACAAATTAATTAATACCTCATCTCTTCTCCTAGGGAAAAATGCTTTCAATCGACTTGGAGTGCCTTGTTTTGTCTCCTTGCTTTGGTTTGCTTCTTTCAACACTTGTTTTGGCGTTACCTCAAAATTCTTTAAAAAAATAAAATTGTAACAATCAATGGATTTCAATATTTCATTACATATACATATATATATTCTTGATATTTTACGTTATCCATTGTTTTTCTGTTGCACTGACTTTATGAAGTTAATATATTACTATTGTAGTAATTTTATCCACCATTAAGTGCAATGATTTTACCTTGTGTGACCGAAAGGTGCCTCATCACACAAGGTAAAATCATTGCACTTAATTGTGGATAAAATTACTACAATAGTAATATATTAACTACATATATATATAATCTTTACCAACCAAAACTAACCTAAATATATATATATATATATATATATATATATATATATATATATATATATATATATAGAGAGAGAGAGAGAGAGAGAGAGAGAGAGAGAGAGAGAGAGAGAGATTTTTTGGACTAGGAGACTGACAGACTTACCTTGGTAAGAGTCCACTCTGTAGTCTTGAAATAGAAACACATAAAAGCACTTAAACAATGATATATTTCAACCACACAGTGGTCTTTGTCAATCGAAGAGAAAACGCAAAAAGAAATATGAGAGAATGAAATAAAATAATTGTAATCACAGATTGTGTAGAGTAGAAATCAGATGTCACAGATGCACAGATTAAAGATATATATATTGTTTCCATGAGCATATGAGTGATTATAGTTTATATAAGTCTGTCAGGGGAAAAGAGAAAAGGCTATTAGGAGAAAAAAAAATGAATGGATTTATCTGATGTTGAGGTTAGGGGATTCTCTGGACTTGGTATACCACTGGTATGATAGATCCCACCTTCTCAGTTCTGAGGGATTGCAATCAGGGGGGAGTGATTTAATTATTTTTGTGGTATAGCAGTCATCAAAAGTTGTGATGTTGTGACTCGCAGCATGTTGAGCTGTTGGTCTATCCATATTCATAATTTTAACATCATGTCTGTGGCCATTCATTCTGATATTTAGACCATCCGTGGTCAGGCCTATGTACAGTGCTGAGCAAAGTTTACATTGTAGCTGGTATATGACATTTTTCGATGTACAATTATGATGACATATTTCTTTTTGTGTTTTCTCTTCGATTGACAAAGACCACTGTGAGGTTGAAATATATCATTGTTTAAGTGCTTTTATGTGTTTCTATTTCAAGACTACAGAGTGGACTCTTACCAAGGTAAGTCTGTCAGTCTCCTAGTCCAAAAAATCTAAATAATCTTTACCAACCAAAACTAACCTATATATATATATATATATATATATATATATATATATATATATATATATATATATATATATATATATATATATATATATATATATATATATATATATATTCTTGATATTTTACATTATCCATTGTTTTTCCATTGCACTGACTTTATGAAGTTAATATATTACTATTGTAAGTAATTTTATCCACCATTAAGTGCAATGATTTTACCTTGTGTGGTGAGGCGCCTTTCGGTCACTTGACCATGGCCACTTGAGTGATTCGACAATGGTCAAGTGACCGAAAGGCGCCTCATCACACAAGGTAAAATCATTGCACTTAATGGTGGATAAAATTACTTACAATAGTAATATATTAACTTCATATATATATATATATATATATATATATATATTCTTGATATTTAATATTATCCATTGTTTTTCCGTTGCACTGACTTTATGAAGTTAATATATTACTATTTTTGAGTAATTTTATCCACCATTAAGTGCAATAATTTTACCTTGAGTGATGAGGCACCTTTCGGTCTTTGACCATTGTCGAATCACTCAAGTGATTGGCCATTGAGTGATTCGACAATGGTCAAAGACCGAAAGGTGCCTCATCACTCAAGGTAAAATTATTGCACTTAATGGTGGATAAAATTACTCAAAAATAGTAATATATTAACTTCATATATATATATATATATATATATATATATATATATATATATATATAATCAATTGTTAGTTAGTGCCTGTATGCAACATGTGAGGAAAGTTCTTACTATATATTAGTTAAGTAATGATCGTTACCATAGTGTCGTTGGACAACAATTTCACTATATATTAGTTAAGTAATGATCGTTACTATAGTGTCGTTGGACAACAATTTCACTATATATTAGTTAAGTAATGATCGTTACCATAGTGCCGTTGGACAACAATTTCACCTTATATGAGTTAAGTAATGATCGTTACCATAGTGTCGTTGGACAACAATTACATTTTAGACTTTCTCATATTACATAATTAATCTTAGTGGTACGAGAATAGTTTTTATACTACTAGGCTACGAAAGCTATCAAAATAACCTTCTAGCACATGCATGTCTCAACAGGGGTTTGCTTGCAGGTTCTATCAGTTGATCCTAACAAAAATTATTGACCTTGTTATTATGGGAATTATACTATTATAAACTCGTTTAAATATCTGGCCATAATTCTGTAGGAGTTTGAATAAGTTTTTTTTTTGTGTAAAAGGTGTTAATGTTTTTTTTAATATTAAATCATAATAATGACGTCATATAAAATCAAAACCAAATTGAAAAAAATTATTTTTAAAAACCAAAACTGAACATTATTACGTGACTAACTTGAAACCATAGTTCTTTAAAATTAGCTGAATTAGTTTCAAGTTAGTTATTTGCCGCTATTATCGATATCATTTTTTGTTTATATTGGGAACAAATTATTTGTTTCCTGGCATATCTCTTGTAAGCAAGTCTTGAACAAGTGTTTTACATTATTGTCATTGAAGAGTTTTTTTTTTTCTTCCACAACCTATGTTATTCTTCCATGATCTCCCAATTTAACACGGTTATTCGACCTCTTTTTTTCCATGGCAGCAATTCTAAATCTTTCTAAAAAAGAGCGTATGTAAAAGGAAGTGAACTAATATCAGTTCTCATTTCAAAGGGTCCCTTGATCATATTTATAGATAGACTTTTTTTTAAAGTACTTTCTTCTGCAGAGCAGTTGGTAATTTGTATTAAAATCTAAAATTATATTTTTATTATTACATGCAATAATTAAAATTACAAGAAAACAACAGCAAGAAGCCATCCTAGACACAAATACGATTGATACATTTTTTCGCACATGTCATCTCCCTTGGTCTGATTATAGTCTATTATTTCCAGTCTATTATCAGTTACTTTGCTTCATGCAATGTAGATAAAAGTATAACCTTACTGTATTTTTGTCACATAAGTAACTAAGTTTATAATTTTGGAATCCATACATAGAACTGTCAACATATTTAGTTTTATTGGGTATAAGCAAAGGCAGTATGGTAGCCTTATTTTCTTTAAAGTCTCATTCAATGTACGTCTATTAGTCCATAAGTTATCAGGAAGTGTTATGCTTGTAAACCAATTGTCGGACGTTACATTTCTATTAAATTGTTCAAAAGGTTTTACCAGCGGTTTTACTATAAATCTCAAAATTATGCCAGTAAAAAGTTTTAGTATCGTATTGTCAAAACATTTTTAAACAGCACTCGGTTAGTTTGCTAGCCATATACTGCACAAAAAAACATCTGCCTCAAAAACAATGTAGCATCCCATAAATTGTTAAAAATTTAGCTGTAGTTTTTACACATACATCGATAATGTATCATTTGGAGCAAGTCCGTCTCTTTTACGGTCATCTCCACTGGTTTCATCATTGAATCTCATAAAATTTAGAAATAATAAGGAACGTTTGTAGCCCATAACTGCTCGAATAACTGGAATTCCTGTGCCAAGCTCATAATTCTCTAACATTAGTTGACTACTATTTCTTGTACCAAATACAGCACCAAATAATGCCAAAATTTCAGTTCTGTTTGATTATTAACAATCTTGTTCTATAAAATATTGTTTGAATTAGATATTATATACTTATTAGTACAATATTCATTTCAATACCTATCATTGACATTAGTTATGTTCTTGGAAGATTGTTTTGTTCAAGTTTTTTTACTATATTTTTACTTTTGCTCTTACTAATATGTACTGCTTTGGATGTAAACAAAATTGTTTCACCAACTTTACCAAAAGCAATACCAGCATCATTTAGTTTACTCCCGTAACTAGCCTTTATTTAACCTTCATCCAATAAATAATTATTTTTAATCCATTCACTATTACAATCAATATCACTTCAAAACTTTCATGAAGTGTAGTCAATTTCATTTGCATTTAGTGTATCAGAATAATTACACACTCTCTAAAATTATTCAAAGAATTAAAAATACACAAAAACATTATGTACATCAGCGGTAGGTTAATTTAGAAATTATCTTGATTAATGAACGGAGATACCTATGCTTATCTTAGAGAATCAGTGACTCGAAAAATAAGTGCTACATGCTTTATGAATTCCCTATTATAAAGAAATGAAAGTATTTTTTAAAACCTGTTCCTAAACGTTTTGGCGAAACTGTACATATGTGTGTACTATAAATATGTATAAGGTTGTTTTATGCATTTGGTATAGACCACAGCTACCACTGGTAGTTTTGTGTATTATAAAACTTATGCAGCTGTTAATTTCTACTTGAAAAAAATACTAGTGCACTATATAACAACTGAGAAACATTTCTGAACAAAGTTATTATTTTTTATGTGTTTGCTGACAAAAAAAACAAATACGATGAATATTGCCATAACGGATAATTATAACTAAGTTAAACCTAGAAAATTAAAATTAATATCTATATAATTTATGTCTACAAATAAATTACTACTAGTAAAATGTTAAGGAGTAATATTTAAACTAGGAACAGTAAATGGAACAGTTATCAACACATTGTGAATGGCAAAAAGTTATGCTGCTAAAACCCAAAAAATGTGCATCCAACACCACTGTTAAGTTCAGAACCAGTTTGCAAAAATAGTCGCAGTTTGTTGGTGGGTTTTGTAAATCTCCAAAAACTCATCAATAAATAACATCAAGAGTATTGTGCTATACACATGCCTTGTGCAAATAATGGAACTAACACAAACTGATTGTAATTTTTCCTAAGCAAAGATTATGTTGTTATTGGAGTTATACAGTCAACTCCCAATTATCAGGAATAATTACCGGCAGGGCCGTCACGGATAATGCGAAATCACGGTTAAAACAAATACCATAATATCCGTAGCCCTACTTCTACCCAATGGCTGTAAAAACAGCTGACAAATCGTACCGCCTCCTGTTGTATCGCCACTACTGTACAGTTCATTTTGATCAGAAGCAACGCATAGACTGACCACTGAGAAAGGGTAGTGTTTACGTTCGACTCGAGCGATCGCGTAATTCCGAGAATTCGGCGTTCGGATTTATTCACCAAAAAATGGCTGCTCGCACTCGGGGTTATCGCACCTCCATGCATCACGTTTGATGCTTCGATGTGCTCTGATCTGATTGGACGTCAGAGATAACGCGTAATTAGGGATTCGCGCGTCATAGAACCGCGTGAATTTATAAAAGGACAACAAGAAATATAACGTAAACTCAGACATGCTGACCAAAACTCTGCCCACGAGTGCGCGGAAACAGGTAGGAAGGATTTAGGACACGGGGTGGCAATTGCGGGCGAGTCGACAGTCTATAAATTATTCCGTAAAGGTTAATGTACGCCCCAACGACCGCCCGCGCTCGCATCCGTCCGCCGCGTTCACATTTGACTCCTCCCGCCCCACTATACTTCAAGTGGAGCTGACGATCCCGGTTGATCCGCAACCCGGTTGATGCGATTCCGGATAATCGGGAGTTGACTGTATTAGTGTACTGTGACCATGAATCTCATCTACTCTGAAAACTTGTCCTTTATTACAGAGAAAATTCTAGGTTTTCACTTGTTGGTTGTCTCCTGAATCTCAACACGTCCACATATATCCGCTGTCTAATTTCTCTCGACAGACTGGCGGCAAATATTCGAACTTTCCACACGGACCACATTAATGTGGGTCTGACCTTCATTACAGACAGAAAGTGGAATGTTGTTATAATATGTTACTATACTACATAAAAACACTACAAGTATGTTTGTTGAATATATAGTTTTGTTTTTGCTGTTTTTAGAGTTTTTTTGGGGGTATGGCGCATATATAAGCTGGTCAGTCTATAGCACGAAATCCTATCGAAGACCGAGCATCCTAAGTGAGAACCACTACAAAAGCTTACATAAACAAACACCCAACTAACTTGTCTTGGCTAGTCATGCTAAACAGAATTTTTATATAGGCATATATATCGAAAAAATACAGACAACATAAATATTTTTGTAACAGAGATAAAATATCTTTACATTTGATTTCCAAATGGAGTAATGAATATTTAAAAAGGCAACAATCACTTTGACATGTTTACATCTTAAGTGTTAAATGTCATTTAGAGTAAACCTAGTAAACGTGATCATTCAAAACATAAACAGCCTAAGTGGCAGAAAGGAATAACAAGTGTGTAATTTTGATGTCATTGACCTTGATAACCGAGAGACCAAATTTCCACCATTAACATCAGACATGTTTACAGACAGATACGAATATATCAATCCGTTACAATAAACCACTGATTTGTCAGAGGAATAAAAGTAACCCACAAACAGTGTCCCAAATATGAGCCGTCGGTCCATTTCAACTACCCCGAGCGTGTGCATATCTGGGACGTCACTCCAGGATAAGAGACCGTATGGAGCATATGTGAGTCGGGTGGTCTATACCAATAGCTATTTTGTTAACATTGTGGAAGCAAACATGTTAAAGTTGTTTATCATTTATCATTCTATCACTAAACAAGTGAATCATAGTATATGTATTTAATATGCCATCAATGGGAGTAATTTTCTCATTTAGACTTTTTAAGATATAACAGGGATGTCTAAAACACCAGGATGAGGAATGTCATAAAAAGATCTCTATTCTATGGAAAATGTGATCGCTATTGTGCGAATCAGGTAATACTGACCATGTAGGCAAAACAGGACTGAGTACAGACAAGTCAACAGTTGTCCAACAGCCTGCAGACACTGTATAATGTGTCGAAGAGACTTCATCGCGCAAATAAAAGTTCATCTCCTAACTAACTGTCTCAACAAGATTTTTCTGTGAGTTGCAAATTGGTGAGCCCCATGAAAAATGGTGAGATTTGAAATTACCCACCAATAAAATCAGAGTCGTTAACTGGTTAATTAGATCTACTAGTTCATGTTGTTGCAGGTTGTCACTTGGGGGGAAAGTAGATGCAGTAAATTGTAAGCTTGTACGGTGCAGGTGTTTAAATTGCTAATACCTGTAAGGGGGTTATTAAGTTTACAGATACAACACTGATAAGTCCTGAGCTAAAATAGCTACTCAACGTCTAGCTTGATCTTCTGTAACAAAGTACGATCTAAAAACTGAATACTCCATTAGTTATTGTGCAACTCCAGATGTGAACAAAATTAAACAAATTATATCATTTAGAGAATTTGATAGCATGCAATAATATAAGCCATGCATTGTTTTGTTTCTGTAACAGACCTGTTTGCTACTATATTTGCTAGGTGTAGGTGGTCCTGGCCTTTTGTATGTAGTCTGTAACAATTAATTAGATATTACACTTTTGCTATTACTTGCGACCAGACTTTTTGTTAACTCAAGTTGTTAAATTGTTCTTACACTTGGAGGAAACATTTTCGTCTTACGACTTCTTCAGCCTTCCAGCCAGAGTAAGACAAAAACGTTTCCTCCAAGTGTAAGTTAACAATTTAACAACTTAAGTTAACAAAAAATGTGGCCGCAAGTAATAGCAAAAATGTAATAAGTAATTTACAACCAGCTCGTCATGAACAGCAACAAGAGTTCGATATTTAATTAGTTAGATTTTAACAAAACTTTTTAAAATATTAAATAAACCCAGAGTGAATATACTGAAAAACAATTATCAACCATCTAAACTACATGCTCTAAATTACAATCATATTGATTTTAAATTGTGAGTTTGTTACATTTATTATCAATTACTATGAAACTAATTCTTAAAAAATTTAAAATATGATTTTTCTCAATTTTGCCTTTAATTTTAACCATACTGAAAGCTTTAAATTATCATCGCAATTAAAGTGATTTATACACACATTTTCAACTATAGCAACAGTTTACTCGTATATACTTTTATTGTACCTATACAAAATCTTATTTGATGGCTTTTTCAAGACGACTTTACGAACAAAACATCCTTATACTTTCAATCCTTCAACTAAAAATTTTAATCCATTTGCAAGATATACTACACCTTCAGAAAATTGACTCATTAAAAACTTTAAGTAGATTTTTTATTAATTCATTATGCTTAAATAAACCCATTCGTAGTCCTAATTTATTTTCCTAAATAAGATTAAAATGAACGCAGTTTCTCTTGCATGGTAAAAATTGTTGGGCAATCTTTGTTTTTTTAAAGATAGATTCTCGTTTGAAACAAATAATATAAATTACAACAAAAAAACATACTTCTTTAAAAGCAGTCAAACACATTTAAAGAACCAATAGCAAAAATAATGTATAACTAATTATCTTATAAACTTAAAATAAATTATTAACTGTAAACAGAATATATGAGGAAAAATCTTAAAGAATAAATTACAATTATAATTAATTATAATTTATAATCAATTGAAGCCCTGCTCTTAACAATGTTTGACCCTGAGCCTTATTTATAGGTATTGAAAATTCAAGTCTTAAAGGAAATTGATTCATTTTCATTTGAAATCTAAACACAAAAAATTATAAAGACTATTAGCAAAAACTTATACACATAACCTTTAATACTGTTAACCTATTTCTTTGTTTACAAATCATACTCAGCTGTTTTTCATTGCAATGTATTTCTTATAGAGTTTTTTGGTATAACGTTAAGTTCCTCATATTCCTATAAATGTTGTAAATTGAGAAAAACATATATTTTCCCCGCTCCTTCATGTCAATACTATTAATTTGAGCCATCTCCCAGCTCCGTACGACCTTCCAAGCTTCCACAGATTTTCTCTCAAAATTCGGCTCAGGAAATTATATATTAGGATATCCTATATACATCTATATACCTTATTAAATGTATCTATATAAATACAAACATGGAAGGCGTATGATGAACTTAAACAGAAAATATTTGAGTTAATTTGTAAACTACAGATTTAGCAGCCAAGTATCTTTAAGAAAAGTAACTTACTTGTGTTCTTGTTCTCCTTCTATCTCCAGACAAAAAACCATCTGAATCAGCGTCATCATTTAATAAGCCACACTGTAAAACAATGGATACGCACTGTATTTCAGAAAATTACTTCAGATTAATCATTACCTAGTACAAAGTTCTTCCTTGGAAAACAATTAGCTTTATATATAAGTGACAGTTTGAAATATGTAACCAAGTCTCATTAAACTAAACTGTTCTTTTTATCAGAAAAAAATTAATTTTACAAAATGCAACTTATATATAATTTACTACTCAAAAATATATAGTTCTTAAATGTTTTAAGAAAAGGTACCAGTATTTTTAAAAAAGATTAATTTTTTATTAAATAAAAATCACTCTTGAATTTTTGCAGGTCTTTTGGGGACTATAATGTAATAGGTTAATAATTTTGTTTACTACATGCTTTCACAGAACCTTCATGTATTTGGTGGATATTGCATGGAAACATTCATATTAGTATTTCCCTATACTATTTTTTTTCTTGTAAGTTTAGTTATTATAAATTGAGCTATTAAAGTTTAAATTTTGATTACATTTTATACTTTTATGTAATACTTGAATAAAAAAAATGTTATGGAGACTTCAAAGCAATAAAAAATATAGTGTTTAATATTGTAGAATTTAAATATAAAAATTCTTCTAATTTAACATTCAGAAAGATTTAAAATTCTAAAAATAATCATTATATTTTAAATGTAGGACGAAATATCTTTGTAATCGAAAATGTGAACCGAAAGTTCTAGAAAACTGAAATGAAAATTTACCTTAATATCATCTTCCCTTACATTACATGAGTTTAAAAACTGTGTTTCTGCAGGATATGAAGACTTCAGATGTGGGGGACACAGCGAGTTGCGATATTTGAGAATGCTCAAGCGATCAGGTTCAGAAGGATCCGATCTGGAATTCTCAGTCATTATCTCTGACAGGTAAGTATTGTCAAACACTTCGTGGAATTCATCTTCAGTTGGGAAAACTTTACCTTTATACGTATAACATATAAAAATCATAGTTAGATATACAGCATATAATAACTCTGATAAATATAATAATAAATAATCATATAAGTAAACAGATCAAATCTTCAAAACAATAATACCTAGAATTTAAATTTTAAAGAGTAACTGATTCAGCAGTTATAAAACTTAATTAAGTTCAATAGATAATTTTCTTCCTACAGTAATTGCTAATAATTTTAAATCATTTTTTTATTGGATACATTGAAATTATAAATTCTGTGGTTCTCTGCACAATACATCAAAGTACAACATTTATCAGTTCATGCATTAACTGTCAAAGAATAACATTTTAGCTACAGGTTAGGCAGTAGAGCAGAATCCCTAAAAACTCGAACACACCAACCATTATATTTGTACAGATATATAGACATCTTCGAAATTTGGACACAGGGAATCTCAACGCTGCAAAGTTTTTTGAAGGGCTTATCACTATTCTCTATACTTCAATTCACCTGGGAGAAATCTACAGCAACTATCATCTTCCTGGATTTAGATGTAACAATCAGAGATGGGAAGATTTATACAGGTGTCCACATCAAACCGACAAACCGTCTAGAATACCTACATTTCAATAGCAACGGAAAAATAATGGACAACGTAATATATATATTCTTGATATTTTACGTTATCCATTGTTTTTCCGTTGCACTGACTTTATGAAGTTAATATATTAATTATATATTAGGTAATATATTAACTTCATATATATATATATACATATAGATTTTTTGGACTAGGAGACCGACAGACTTACCTTGGTAAGAGTCCACACTGTAGTCTTGAAACAGAAACACATAAAAGCACTTAAACAATGATATATTTCAACCACACAGTGGTCTTTGTCGACCAAAACTAACCTAAATATATATATATATATATATATATATATATATATATATATATATATATATACATTCTATGAATTGGGCGTCATTGTGTGTTGCACGTGCTGTTTACACTACTTTGTAGACATTTTTACTTGGTCTATGCTAGTATACGTTGATGCATATGATTTTGCATGGCAAATTAAATGATAATAATAAGCGAACAGATGATTACAATAAGCGACCTAATTACAATGTATTAATATACATCCGTGTTTGTTTTTCAATGAAACGATAACAATAATCGAATGATAACATTAACCGTGATCACAATAAGCGGCGCCGACTGTATATATATATATATATACAATGTATAATTAATACATTGTAATTAGGTCGCTTATTGTAATCATCTGTTCGCTTATTATTATCATTTAATTTGCCATGCAAAATCATATGCATCAACGTATACTAGCATAGACCAAGTAAAAATGTCTACAAAGTAGTGTAAACAGCACGTGCAACACACAATGACGCCCAATTCATAGAATGTATATATATATATATATATACAGTCGGCGCCGCTTATTGTGATCACGGTTAATGTTATCATTCGATTATTGTTATCGTTTCATTGAAAAACAAACACGGATGTATATTAATACATTGTAATTAGGTCGCTATTTGTAATCATCTGTTCGCTTATTATTATCATTTAATTTGCCATGCAAAATCATATGCATCAACGTATACTAGCATAGACCAAGTAAAAATGTCTACAAAGTAGTGTAAACAGCACGTGCAACACACAATGACGCCCAATTCATAGAATGTTTATTTTTAGAATGACAGAAATACTTTATAACGGTTCCAGCACTTAGCACAGTTCTCAGAATGTCTCTCTTACTCTTTGTTTACGCAAACACCCTAGCCTCGCTGAGTCGACATTAGTTGTTTGTTAACATTAGTTGATGTTACTACTGAACCATTTACAGTACAGTCCTACTGTATTTTTTAACAGTGAATTTTTATGAACGTTTATTACAGTATTTCAGTGTGATTTTACATAATTTAATTTTTAAAGATCTTTTTCGTTTGTTTTGTAGAGTTTAGTGTCACTTGAAGTTTCAAAGGACAGTATAGCAAGATGTCCGAATCTCAAAAGAAACGACGTGATTTACGTCTTAAACAAAAACTTGATATTCTAGATAGGTACAGTAAATTACCAAAAATGAGTCAAAGAAACGCTGCTTCTCAACTTGGCGTTTCTCAACCTCTCTTATGTAAAATATTGAAAAACAAAGAAAAAATCTTGTCATTATAAAAGTGTAATGCAAATGTTGACAACAAAAGACATCGTTCTGGGAAGGATCTGCAAGTGGAATCAGCTTTGAAATTGTGGTTTAAAAATGTTTGCGAAAAAGATGCTCGAGTTGACGGCCCACTAATGCGTCTAAAAGCTGATGATCTTGCCAAAAAAATAGGAAAGCAGGATTTTAAAGCCACAGATGGATGGTTCAATCGATGGAAGAAAAGAGAAAACATTGTTTGCAAGAAAACGTGTGATGAAAAAAAATGCTGATTTTGTTGGAGCTAAGGACTGGTTACAATAAGAATGGCCAAAGATTTTGACCGAGTATTCTCCTAGCTGCATATACAATGCAGATGAAACAGGAATTTATTATCGTGCTTTACTCGAATATACTACCTTATTTAAAAATGGAAGTGCTAACGGCTGTAAAATATGTAAACAAAGAATAACTGTTTTGTGTTGTATTAACATGGTTGGTCATAAAGAAAAACTCTTAATTATCGGTAAATCTAAAAATCCGCGGTGTTTTCAAGGTATCAAAAAGCTACCGATTGAATATCATTCAAACTCCAATGCTTGAATGACATAAAAAATTTTTAATGAATGGCTGACTAAATTCTTCGAGAAAAAGTAAATGTAAATTTGAAGTGTTTTATAATGAAGTTTTATGTGTTAAAATGTTTTGATCAAGTGTTTTACGTAGTTTTATATATCTTTTTTCAATTATGCTAGATTCAGTGTTTAAAAAAAATCTACAGTGGAATAAAATAAACTGACATGAAATATGCCCACTAATTTTAACAAGTAGAAAACTAAGTTACAGAAATTCTACTACTGTACATAAAACTGTCCGGAATAGCATCAAAATTTGGTAAGTACAGTTTAATTATAGTGTTACAGAATTAGAATTACTTAATGTAATGATAGGCTTACATATCGTTCAGAATAAACAGTTGTGGCCATAATACAGTGAGTTCAATGCAGTACGGCTGTAGACTACATCGTGATTAAGCGTTCGATTATTGTTGTCGTTCGGTTATTGTTATCAAATATGCTTCTGACAAATATGATTACAATAAGCGGCGCCGACTGTGTATATATATATATATATATATATATATATATATATATATAGAGAGAGAGAGAGAGAGAGAGAGAGAGAGAGAGAGAGAGATTTTGGACTAGGAGACTGACAGACTTACCTTGGTAAGAGTCCACTCTGTGGTCTTGAAATAGAAACACATAAAAGCACTTAAACTTAATGTGTTTCTATTTCAAGACTACAGAGTGGACTCTTACCAAGGTAAGTCTGTCAGTCTCCTAGTCCAAAAAATCTAAATAATCTTTACAAACTAAAACTAACCTAAAAAATATATAAACATATATATATATATATATATATATATATATATATATATATATATATTGTTATTTTATATAGGATTATTTTATTTCATTCTCTCATATTTCTTTTTGTGTTTTCTCTTCGATTGACAAAGACCACTGTGTGGTTGAAATATATCATTGTTTAAGTGCTTTTATGTGTTTCTATTTCAAAACTACAGAGTGGACTCTTACCAAGGTAAGTCTGTCAGTCTCCTAGTCCAAAAAATCTAAATAATCTTTACCAACCAAAACTATATATATTTGTATATATATATTTGTATATATATATATATATATATATATATATATATATATATATATATATACATATATATATAGGTTAGTTCTAGTAGAGCTTAAAGCTTATTTAGGAATTTTTTGGACTTGATAGGAGACTGACAGACTTACCTAAAGGCAATAGTCCAAAACTGCAATCTCTTGGAAATAAGCACATATAAAACACTTAATACACTTTTATTTGAAATATTTCAATCAACATGATCTTCTTCAGTCAAGAAAGAGAAAAACAAAACAAAAGATTGAAGTGAACCACAGATGTGTATAAACATCCAAATGTCACAGATTCACAGATTTATAGTTTATGATATAGTGCTATATGTGATATGTGTAGAAATTGTTATAAGTGAATCGTGTAAAGATTGGTTACTTGAAATTAGATATTAAAAGTCTGTCAGAAGGAAGGTAATGGAGCTGTTAAAAATGGTAGAAGTTAGGGGGAAGTTAAAAGGAGTTTTATCTGATGTTGAGGTTAGGAGGCTCTCTAGATTTGGTATACCACTGGTATGATAACTCCCATCTTCTTAATTCTGAAGAGTTGCAATCAGGGGGGAGGGCTTTATATGTATTATATGTACTATTATATGTATTAAGTGTTTTATATGTGTTTTATATGTGCTTATTTCCAAGAGATTGCAGTTTTGGACTATTGCCTTTAGGTAAGTCTGTCAGTCTCCTATCAAGTCCAAAAAATTCCTATATATATATATATATATATATATATATATATATATATATATATATATATATATATATATATATATACATTCAGACACTGAGCCCACGGACATATTTAAAAATTAAACATTTAAAACATCTTATACTGATAAGATAAATCTTGTAAGGATAAACATAATTTTCATAGTTTCTGTAAAGAATTGGTTTTACAAACATTATTTATGTATATTTGCACATTATTCTTACTGCAGTAGAAACTATATAACTTGTAGCTTTAGCAAATTTAAATTTACCATTCTAGTAAAATCAGTTATATTTTTATCAGTTTATCACGATTCATTTTACTATAAACAGCCACACTATCAAAACTAATAAATTTCTAATTTTCCTTTTTTATAATCTCAGCTATTCTCATCAAACAAGATGTTACAGGTCTATGAATAATTTTTTTTTTAATTTTCCTAGTATAGAATGTGTGATTGATTGAACTATCCTCAAAAACTCTATCTATAAAAGAGCCACAAATACTGCTTGCTTGTGCCTTGACGTCTGTTGTCCCTATAGTTGATGCTGTCAAAGCTGATTTAGTAGAGCATAATAATTGTTGCCACTTGCTAATGAAAACAAATTTATATGCTTAAGTGACAATAATGATTGAGAACTAAAAACACAATAATGATTAGAATGATTGATTTTGCTTCTTAGTAAACTTTATTTCAATTCCAACAGAAAGTGTTTCTTCCCTCAAAAGAGTACCAAAACATTGAAAATTTTCAAAAACAAAAATTTAATAAAATAACGATAATTTGTAGCACAAAATCATTTTTTATTGGTTTTCAAAAAAAGATGAAATAATGATGGTTGTGATTTTCAGATACCCGCATTAAAAGTTAATATATTTTTAAAAAAAGCAAAACAAACCTATATTTCCCACTGGCTGTATGCTTGCCAACAGTAGAATAACTAAAAACGATTTTAACAAATTAATACTTTCAAGCCTATGCCTGAGTATAGGTCGGACCATTTAGTTAACGCTAGTTGCCTAAGCCCATGTATCACTCAGGATCTCGTATTTATTTCCATAGCAATGTAATTCCAGCCTATTCTCAGTTTTGTCAATATCGTTCATTATATCGATTATTCTACTTTACATGTTTTTACCTTTGGGCCAATCAGAGTTGCTTTTATAAACAAAAACTTATTTGGTTAAGTGTAGCGACCAAGAGCTATCAGACAGTTGTTTGACAGATGGTTTGGTCAGGTAGGGAGTGTTTTATTATTCTACTTTACATGTTTTTACCTTTGGGCCAATCAGAGTTGCTTTTATAAACAAAAACTTATTTGGTTAAGTGTAGTGACCAAGAGCTATCAGACAGTTGTTTGACAGATGGTTTGGTCAGGTAGGGAGTGTTTTATTATTCTACTTTACATGTTTTTACCTTTGGGCCAATCAGAGTTGCTTTTACAAACAAAATCTTATTTGGTTAAGTGTAGTGACCAAGAGCTATCAGACAGTTGTTTGACAGATGGTTTGGTCAGGTAGGGAGTGTTTTATTAGTCCTAAGGTGTTTACATTTCAAGCTTATTGTTGTTTGCTCTAAATTTTATTCCCATTAGTTATTTCGTTTATTTAATTTGTCATTTGTGTAATTTTTACTTAAGTTTAGAGTTTGTTCTTTGTTTGCATTAAATTTATCTTTCTATCAATTTTTATTGCTAGATACTACATTATAAATAAGACGCTAAAGACACTTTAGGATGCAATTCAATACGAGAAATGTTGCTTTTAAACCATGAAACCAATCTAGGCCGAAGTATGATCGACATATCATTTATTGATGAACTAAGTAAAAATGTAAATGACCTGATTTTAAAGAGTTTTCTAAATTTCAAAGGAAATATTTCTAAATTACATTTTCTTTTAACTTTAAAAGTATATATAAATTGTATTATATTAATTTTCATACCAATGAAAAATATATGAAGTGAAGTGCAGTGATGTACAGTACTGCTATTTCATTTTTTTGATTTTTTTCAAAGGAGTATAACGCCTTTGCAAGTAATCTATATGTAAGTAATCAATTCATAAGTATATATTTCAATTCCTTTACAAAAATATATAATTTGTTATTAATATGGTATTTATTGAATTTTAGGAATTTTTATAGTTTACTTAAAAACCCTCCAGGTAGAGACGGGCGCCTATAAAGGGGCTAAGCTTCAAAATGTTAAAAAAAAAAAAATACAATTATTTTTATAAAAATTCCATATAGACAAAAAAAATTAACTATAATAACAATCTTTACTTTAAGGTTAGTTTTGGTTGGTAAAGATTATTTAGATTTTTTGGACTAGGAGACTGACAGACTTACCTTGGTAAGAGTCCACTCTGTAGTCTTGAAATAGTAACACATAAAGGCACTTAAACAATGATATATTTCAACCACACAGTGGTCTTTATCAATCGAAGAGAAAACACAAAAAGAAGTATCAGAGAATGAAATAAAATAATTGTAATCACAGATTGTGTAGAGTAGAAATCAGATGTCACAGATGCACAGATTAAAGATATATATATTGTCTCCATGAACATATGAGTGATTATAGTTTATATAAGTCTATTTATCTATATAAGTCTGTTTATTATAAGTTTATATAAGACTCACACCTTCAACCCTTAGTAAAGAACCTTCCATCACATATCCAGGACACCAATCACTTCATAGATCGACTCTCACAAATATCTGTACCTCTACCCCCGGTAACTATTTTGGTCACCATAGTACCTCTCTCTATACTAACATCCCTCATGCACATGGCCTATCTGCAATAGAGAATTTTCTAAACAAACGCCCAGGCAAGCCTTCTCCCACTACACCTTTTCTTGTGAACCTGACCAGGTTCATCCTCGAGAAGAACAACTTTCAGTTTGAGGGAAGGAACTACCTTCAAATAAAGGGAACGGCAATGGGTACCAGAATGGCACCATCGTACGCAAATCTGTACATGGGATTGTTGGAAGAAAGTTTTCTAAAGACACAAACACACCAGCCATTATGTTGGTATAGATATATAGATGACATCTTCCTAATTTGGACACAGGGTGCTTCAACACTTGAGACATTTTTAGACAGCCTGACACAATTCTCCACACTTCAATTTACCTGGGAGAAATCTACATCAGCCATCACCTTTTTGGATGTAGAGGTAACACTCCAGAATGGAAATATCAACACAGGAATTCACATCAAACCTACAAACCACCTACAATATCTCCATTTCGACAGCAACCACCCAATAAACATAAAACGATCCATTCCATACAGTCAAGCAATCAGGGGTAAGAGAATCTGTTCGAATGATAGGGAATTGGAAGATTTTAATAGAAAGATATCAACAGCCTTCCAGAGAAGAGGATACCCAAAAAAACTCATTGAAAACCAAATTCATTCAGCACAATCCTCGGTTCACCATAAACCACAAACAGAACAAAATAAACTGTCTTTAATAACAGACTACCATCCTGGTCTACATAAACTCAACAAGATATTGAGAGATGGCTTCAAAATTCTTCAAGCTTCCGTCCACACCAAAAATCTTTTCACCGATCCACCGCAAATTTGGTACAAGCAACCTCCCAACTTGAAAAACATCCTAGTACATCCTAAACTACCAGACCCTGATGCAGAGAAACCACACAAACTTCCTCATGGCTCCTTCCCATGTAATAGACCTAGATGCAAGACGTGTCCAATACACCCCTCAGCAAATAGTTTCAACAGCCAAACAACAAAAATGGTCTTCAAAATACAGGATCATCATAATTGTACATCAAAAAATGTCATATACCAGCTACAATGTAAACTTTGCTCAGCACAGTACATAGGCCTGACCACGGATGGTCTGAATATCAGAATGAATGGCCACAGACATGATGTTAAAATTATGAATATGGATAGACCAACAGCTCAACATGCTGCGAGTCACAACATCACAACTTTTGATGACTGCTATACCACAAAAATAATTAAATCACTCCCCGCTGATTGCAATCCCTCAGAACTGAGAAGGTGGGAACTATCATACCAGTGGTATACCAAGTCCAGAGAATCCCCTAACCTCAACATCAGATAAATCCATTCATTTTTTTTTTCAAATAGCCTTATCTCTTTTCCCCTGACAGACTTATATAAACTATAATCACTCATATGTTCATGGAAACAATATATATATCTTAAATCTGTGCATCTGTGACATCTGATTTCTACTCTACACAATCTGTGATTACAATTATTTTATTTCATTCTCTCATACTTCTTTTTGTGTTTTCTCTTCGATTGATAAAGACCACTGTGTGGTTGAAATATATCATTGTTTAAGTGCCTTTATGTGTTACTATTTCAAGACTACAGAGTGGACTCTTACCAAGGTAAGTCTGTCAGTCTCCTAGTCCAAAAAATCTTTACTTTAAGTTTGACAAAATACCCTATTGTATTAAATATATATTGAGATCATAATTAATTATTCATGCTACTTGCTGGTTAAGTTATCAAGGAAATTAGAAGTAGAGAAATAAAGTACAGACAAGATAACCTTATGTGAATATTAAAACTTTACACTTTTAGAAGCTTAAAAGACAATCCCATTTGAAACGCACGCACGCACACACAAATATATATATATATATATATATATATATATATATATATATATAATGATTTTTCATGTTGTCCATTATATGTATATATGGAAAATAACATGAGCATCCTCCACACATGCAACAAAGGCCATAAATTAAACACACAAGAACAATATGAAATATACAGACATAGTAACACACATAAAAATGGCATCCTAAATGAACAAACACGGCACAGATCACACATACTCTTCGATCACATCACTTCTAACTTTCCAAAGAAGCACAACTGCAGCAATCCTAGCGCAAAAATACGAGGTTGAAGAATTTGTAAGACGGAAACGTTTTCCCAAGTATAAATTAACAACCTTTAGTTAACAAAAAGTTTGGTCGCAAGTTGCAAGTAATATCAAAAGTGTAATAAGTATAAGACTTGCATAGCCATCTTCATCTTTAAATAAAATTTATCAAACTAAAAACAAATTTTAGTTATGCACATTCTCAAAAATTAGTGAAGAATATTATTGGATGGAAGATGTAGAACTTAAACTGAATGACTAATTACTTTTAGCAAATAAAGCGTTTACATGTCTTAGTGCTAAAGTAGCCTCAAATTTAGATAAATAACAAAATGTATTATGAGAATCTGCTAACACTCAAAGAATTTTCAAGGTTATTAATATATCCCACTAAATGCAAGACATGTACACATTCATAAATGTACAAGTAAGAACCACATCTGAAGTACTTTGGGGCTGATAAATATATAATCATTCCCAGTATTAGATTTCGTATTAGGGTAAAAAAGTAACTGTTACTAGGTCTTAGGTCTTTAGATCCCAGTATATTTGTAACCTTCTGATGATGCTAACTGTGTTAGCAAAATATACATCAAGGTTGTTTAAATATTTAGGTTATTGTTGTTTAATGAATGTAGAAATAATTCATTGCTATTTATTTTTCTCCTTATTTAGCTAAACTGATCAAACAAATCCATGAAATCATACAAATTTTTACAAAAAAACTTTTTAAAGGTGTTATAGTTAGATGAAAAATCTAGAGTTAAAAAGATAAGCCTGTTAGTGAAAGTAACCAACCCGATGATAACAATTTTTTACCCAGGCCTGAGGGTACAACTCTACTTCCTCGTGGTGGATATGCTGCTACTTCATCAGCCGAACCAATGTTATCCAGTCGCCTACGGCTGCCTCTTGATGATTCACTGAAAAGTATCAAAATTAATCTTGTTATTAAATTACCCCAAAAATTTCTGAACTTAAGTTTTATAACTAAAAATTCATTAATATAGAATTTCTGTAAAAATGGTATTGTCAGAATTATAAACTGCTAGCCAACTTGTACCAATTGGTCAATTACAAACCAAATATGTAATGTAGTCAACTACCCAAACGTAGTGCCAATTCTGTGCCAACTTATATATTTGTCAGTAAAACTACTACAAAATTACATCAGTATCTAAATGGGTAAAGCATAGCCCATCTCTTATTTATATATAAAGGTCAGAACCGGATCTGGATGTGGTCAAATTTAATATTATTCATTGGTCTACGTTAAAAATTTTACAATAAATTTAAAAAATTACAAACAATGTTTATATGAACTCAAATACAGGAATAACAATTACATTTACAAAAGTATCCTTTAAAATAGAAACAAACAAAAATATTGACAATTTTTTTTTACTTTCTAATAAAATAATATAGAATTTGTAATTGGCCCTAATTCATTATTAACAATTATAATTTTAAATCTATTTATAAATAAGTTTTCCAATGCATCTAATTATTTAAGCTTTCTTAAGGGTTACATCATCACTTTTGAACACATGGTTCTCATCTAAACAGTCCTTCACCATCGCTAATTTTTCTGGACTATTATTATTTTAACCCATTCACTACCAAAGACGGAATTTGCCCGTCATCATTGTTTGAGCGCCATAAATACCAAGGACGTGCAGTGCCCGTCCTGTAATTTTAAGGTTTTCTTGTATTATAACATATAGTGTTGGTGACAGCTGTTTTCTACACTCTTTGTTTGGTGTTCATGTAAATATAACCTCTATTTTAGTTCTGTTTATGTTCTTCTTTAGAAGTGTTTGCACGTGCATTCTTAGGTTACGTTCGTTGTACAGTTTACATTTTATAATGGCTAATCGTGAACAGGTATTTCCTGATTCAGAAGAATTTAGAGTTCATAAATACTGTATTATTTGTCAGTGATGAAGAAGTAATGGGAAATATTGACTATAGGGTTAGTGAAAGTGATAGTTCTTCTCAAAGTAGTAATGAAGGCGATGAAAATACGATAACACCAAGTTGTGTGTCTAGTATTATTTTATATAATAAGTAAATATTTACTTTTTTCATTATCTCTTAATTCCAGCAATAAACTTATAAAGATTAGGCCTGTTTTAGATATAATATTGAAAACATGTAAATAATTCAGGCTAAACTTAGCAGAACAACCCCTACAGTCCGCAAAGCTACTAAACAGGTCAAATTCTGGACAACCATCCATTTCAACAGATTCGCCTCTACGCCTATAAGGAAAATATTGGGGCTACTTTATTGAAAAAATTTCATCAACATCAAAAGCTAGGCCTTCAAGACAATGTAAAGTTTGTACAAAACAGGGAAAAAGGAAAGAAACTGTAGGCCCTATACCAGTGCAAAAAATGTAAAGTTTCACTACATTTGGAAAACTGTTTTGAGATTCATCATACCCAGACAAACTATTAAAATTTAATTAAATTGATGTAAATATTGTAAAAAGTGTGTAAATATGATTGTTCATTAGTATAACAAATCACATTGAAGAAATAACTGTGGTGAGTATTAATAATACATTTTTGACATGATAATCAATTCAAACTATAAAAATCAAAAATATATTTGGTACTGAGGGTTACATTTTTTCATGATTAATCTGGTAGTGAATGGGTTAAATGAGAAAAATGTTCTTTTGCTCTATTTATTATATTTCTTTTAGTTTGGCCTAAGTATTTCATTGGACATGTTTCATATTTTAAACTCTACACTCCAGATTTATCTTCATTCAGTATTGTATCATTTTGGCTTTCAAGCGGATTTCCGAGGGTAGTTCCCATTACTAACATTACTTAATTATTATTATTTTTTTCTAAAGAATTTTTGCTGTATTTGGAAATTGGTGGATGTTATGACACTTTGACACACTTTCGCTCCTCTCTGCTATTCAATTAAGCACTCCTTGAGTTAGTCATTTTCTTTTAATAACTACTTTTCATTTAATTGTGGATAATGTCTATTATTATTTTATTAAAACCATTAAACTTTCCTACACTGTACATAAAGGCTAATTCATTTTTGAAGTCTTCTTTTGAGAGAGGTAAGGTAATTAATCTATATACAGTTGTCTCGATATTCCGAGCCCTGATAAATCGAGGTTCCGTTGAATTCTAGCCTATTTGTACTTGAGCTTATTTATCTATTTGAAAGAAAATGATGAATCGAACTTCCAAAATATTTGTAAGTGGTACAATATGCAAAAGAAATGAGTCGGTCTTCCAAGAAAGGTTTATATCAATAAATCATGCAAGGGAAATGACTCGGGCTTCCAAGTTATATTTATATTAATATGGTATACAAAAGATGTGAGTCAGGCTTTCAATAAATGTCTATATAAAGTTCTATAAACTGATTTTGTACATTCTTAATTATAGTACTGTATTAGGGTTCATTAAAACGCCTATTTTTTCTTATGCGCAGAAACGTATTTTCCGTGTAATCCGAGTTTTCGGTACTCGGTCCCATCTACCTCGAATTATAGAGACTCTACTGTATCATAGAAATGAAACCTGTTTTTTTATGTGCCTCTGTATGAAAAGAATCGATAGTAGTAACCTCTCAGTATATGTGGGGTTTTGTTATGTATATTGAACTTTAGGTTATTATTAATTCTGGTGACCAGAACATCTAAAACCCTAAAATCCCATTTTTTTCAATTTCTTTAATTTTTGGTAAAATGCATTATACTAATCCTTATGGGAAACAAAGTTTTAGTGCTAATATGTATTTATAATTAGGACACTCTGGCAGTAAAACGTACACATTGCCATACCTAATTCTGAGCTCAAACCAATTATTTTTAAAAAAATTAGGGTTGGCTCATTCTGACTCTAACCACCTTTATTGTTCCTCTATATGACATTTTATAGCCATTCCGACAAAGGGGTTGGAAGATAACTTTAAATGAAACTGAAATAAATATAGGCCTAAAAGGATATTGACAGGAAAATATATTGGAAATGATTACGTTTGAACTTCATTTCTCAATTACACTGATTAAATGATATAGTATTGGAAATGAAATGATACGGAAAAAACTGGATGATCGAAATCAGAAACCCTTCTAGGATCAAGATTGCACTGAGACAGGGAACACTATGAATAAATATACAGATTAGGTTTAGTAATTTTTCTAGTGATTTTGTAGTGGTGTAGTCATTTTCCTAGAATGAATTACCGAAAATAAATAATTTAACATTATACCTCATTTGATCCACAGAATTAGCTCTAGAACGTGATTGAACAGGCAGGGTCATCTGAAACAAAATTAAATATAAGAGCTATATTTTTAAAAAAATTATGTGCATTTAAGGGATCATGAAAATCTGAAAATCAAATTCATTTTACATCCATGTTTATTCAACGATGTTTATTTTAAACAACAGATCTAAATTACACTAGATCCCATCCCAAATCAACAAAGATTCAATTGTTTATTTCTACTTATAGAAATGATTCCCAACACTTCATATCAGCCTGCTCTTAATATTTTAAAATTCTGCATCAATATATCTAAATGTCAGCCCTTATACACTGCCAATATTTGTATATGTAGATAGCAAAATATCATGCATAAATGCCAGTACTTTTACACACATCATAAAAACTAACTGCCTATTATAAAACCCCTTACTGTTCCTGTCTATTTTTAACACAACATACGCAGATAAAATTCCATTTCAAGAAATGTAAATTATGCAAAAATAATTTAGTTTTACATTATACAAATAACAAATATAGATTATACAAAACTTCAAGAAAGAATCTATCGTTTTTATTAGTTTATTTTTTTTAGAAAGTGCCAGCCCTTGCCCTTTTGGTCATCTGGCTCCTCGCTTCCCAGTAGAGACATGAGAATGGTTTTTTCATCTTGTATTAGCCCTAGACAACGCAGCGGGTTTGAGCCATTCATTCTTTCCATGCTGTAACTTGGGCATATCTCATCATCAGCAAGGCCAAAGCGATGTAGATGTGCAAATAGTCATGTCTGGTCAGAAGGCGAAATTCAACAACTGCTTCCTGTCTTGAAAGATGCCCGGGAAATCGGTTCTCAAACCAATGATTCCCATGCCTTTCCTGTGGCTTTAGTTCTCGTATTGGTCTTTAGTAGGTCTTATAGCATTTTCAATTTTGTTTTTTGCTGAAGTTAGACTGACGTTTTGTGTTGATTGCAGTATCCTTGATTCTCTTATTTCCAGAAGGTCCGCCTTCTTGTTCCCTGCTATATTGACATGGCTGGGTATCGGTTGGCGTGTTGTTAGTAAGTGCAACAACTGCGGCCACCGAGTGTATAAGGAATACTGCGTGTTTATGGACGGGATGCTTGTTTTTTATTGTTTTCTGTTGTCTAAAACAGGGGTTCTTAACCTTTTAGGCTCTGAGCCCCCCTTCACACTTTGGTGTGAGGTCACGCCTCCCTTCACGGATTAAGTTAATTTAGACTTATATATGATTAATTTACTTACAATATGTTTAAGTAAAATGACTTTGAACTTAGGCTAGACATACTCTAAGTAAGGGTAAGGAATATACAATCATATTTGCTCAAATAAAAATTTTATTTACACAAATCATCGAAAAAATCACAACAAAATATCAATAATGTATGTAACCAGAAAAATGTTCGCTACTCATGTAGTGCTAGTGTGAGGGCTGGCACTATTTCTCGTTATCTATTTTTTGTATGTTTGGATGAAATTTTGGCAAAGAACACCGCAGGTCACTTTCCACATCTAGTCTGGCTCGATATTTAGATTTTATATTAGGTAGGGCTGAAAATCCTGTCTCGCATAGATAGGTTGATGAAAATTGTACAAGCAACTTGACTGCCTCCATTGCTACTTCTGGGTAACAGGAAGATATAGTAGCCAGAAATCTTCGAGATCCATGTTTGGGAAATCCAATTTAACTTTGGAATCACATTGCAAGTCAATTGTTTGTTCTTGAATGTGATCAGGAGGTATATCAATGTTGATTTGAAAGGGGTGTCTTGTTAACTTGAATTCCCAGTTTTCCGAGCTTATATCTGGGAAATAGGCTCCGATTTTCTTCTTCAGAGACAACGAATGCTCAGATATTAGGTCCTTCATTTCATATACTAGGTCTTTTGGAAGACTTTGGGTATCATCGAGGAGATTTTGGAAAGGAAGAAAAGTTCGGCTGCGAAATGTGCAGACAGCGTTGCCAAAGAGTCATCGATTCTACGTTTGACTGTATCGTTAGATAAAGAAATTGTTGCAACTTTATTGTAGCTGTCTTCACCGAGCACAGTACTACAAGCAGTAAGCAAACAAGGTTTTATGAGTGACTCACCGATTGTGTGGGGTCTCTTGTCTTTAGCTATCAACAAGGCAATTTTGTAAGACGCCTCAACAGCCTTTTCAATTTCCATTCGAAAACATCCACTGGAATCAAGTTTCATTCTCTTCAAGGCAACTTTTCCTAGAAACGAAAAATTCAGTAGGTTTGTCCTTCAGGGCAGCGTGATTTGTAGTCAAATGGCGTTCCAAACGTCCAGGTCACATTGCATCATTACTCAGAACTACATGACAAATTACGCACTGAGGTAAATGACTACAGTTTTTCTCAATAAATGTAAAACCGTATTTAATATAGTCATCACTGTAGAGTCTTTTCTTTGGTACTGATTCATTCATTTTAACAGCAACTAACCACTAAAACACGCAATAGTTGTCAATGTTATGGCGATGACAATTAACAACACAATTGCTATAATAATTACAATAAAGCTACATTCACAGGCGGAGGAGAATGCACAACTGGATTCTGTGTGACAATTAGCGCTTGTGGTGGACAGGAGTGGGACTGTGGCAGACATGCCCACTACCCCCAGCCTCGCTATTAATAAACAAAAACCCTGCTATGCTGAGTAACAGCTAGTTTCTCAAGCCTGGACAGACGCTCACTTACATTTTATTAAGTAAAGAAATAGAGCTTTATAGCTCTATTAAGCTATAAAGAAATTTCAATGATTGTGTGTTTGTGTCCAACATCAAATTCAATTTTTTTAAAAATTTGTTGACGCCTCCCCTGAAGTTCTTCTACGCCCCCCAGGGGGGCGCGCCCCCCAGGTTGAGAACCGCTGGTCTAAAACATGTTTTCTATTAGTTAAAATACTTTTTATCACTGATACTACTAATGAAAGCAAAACATTACCTATAACGTTTTTTTCCTTTAGGTTTTAGCATTGACTCAATGCTGTTGGCTCCTTCCCATGCAATAGACCTAGATGCAAGACATGTCCAATACACCCCTCAGCAAATAGTTTCAACAGCCAAACAACAAAAATGGTCTTCAAAATACAGGGTCATCATAATTGTACATCGAAAAATGTCATATACCAGCTACAATGTAAATTTTGCTCAGCACAGTACATAGGCCTGATCACGGATGGTCTGAATATCAGAATGAATGGCCACAGACATGATGTTAAAATTATGAATAAGGATAGACCAACAGCTCAACATTCTGCGAGTCCCAGCATCACAACTTTTGATGACTACTATACCACAAAAATAATTAAATCACTCCCCCCTGATTGCAATCCCTCAGAACTGAGAAGATGGGAACTATCATACCAGTGGTATACCAAGTCCAGAGAATCCCCTAACCTCAACATCACATAAATCCATTCATTTTTTTTCCTAATAGCCTCATCAGACGTCTTCAAACTCTTTTCCCCTGACAGACTTAAATGAACTATAATCACTCATATGCTCATGGAAACAATATATATATATATATATAGATTTTTTGGACTAGGAGACTGACAGACTTACCTTGGTAAGAGTCCACTCTGTAGTCTTGAAATAGAAACACATAAAAGCACTTAAACAATAATATATTTCAACCACACAGTGGTCTTTGACAATCAAAGAGAAATATGAGAGAATGAAATAAAATAATAATTTCATTCTCTCATATTTCTCTTTGATTGACAAAGACCACTGTGTGGTTGAAATATATCATTGTTGTAGTGCTTTTATGTGTTTCTATTTCAAGACTACAGAGTGGACTCTTACCAAGGTAAGTCTGTCAGTCTCCTAGTCCAAAAAATCTAAATAATCTTTACCAACCAAAACTAACCTAAATATATATATATATATATATATATATATATATATATATATATATTATAACATTAATTCCTAGATGCATTACAACGGGTTTTATTATTGAATAAAAATATTTAATTTCTAGTTAAAAACACAAACTCATGAATAATTTAATTTCTTTTATAATATTTTTTATTTCAACCTTTAAACAATTCACAGAACAAAAATAAACTTGACAAATTTTAACACAATATACTAAACTCACTTTCTTTGGTTTTTAGTTACAAATTTTCATATACCCTAGGCTAATTTTAAGATCTCTTACTATCTCGGGGTTTATAGGCATGGGCTATATTTTTTAATTCTTTTGTTAATTAAATAAATTTTGAAAAACAATATTAAATTTTGAAATTAGTTTTAATAAATATTTTCCTGATGGAAAAACTTTAATTTGGAATAAGCAAAAAGGCAAAACTATTTGAACTGGATTATGATTCTTCCTACTATCTATTAATTAATTCCAAGATATTCTAATGTACAAATTTAAACTTCCCTATTATCTTAAGAGTCCACTAAAGTTTATTTTTTATAGCCCTAATATACTTAACTTATCAAATATCGAAATTCTGTAGGTCGCTTACGTAAGATTCCGTTCTCTTCAAATTTCACTTTTATACACTTAAATTCGTTTTAGTTACGTCAAATTATATTTACACTGTATTAACTCTTTCAATTCACTTATCCCTGTTTAATCCTGCCAAGTTTCTTCACAAAACGGTATAATTTTGACGAATTCCTTCCAATGGAAAATTTTGACTGGTCATGGCAGGTCCGATCTTTGTAGCGTCCCCCACGCTATCTCCAACTCACGCGTCCTTAGATTTTTAAAAAATAAAAAAAATATGGCGGCTTCTCCTTCTTCTAAAACACATGTTGCTATAATTTAGTTCAATTTCTTCTCACTATAGTCGACTGCACACTTGACCTACTTCTTGCTTTCACCTCTGTTTTTACAGCTGATGCAATAACGCGATTGTTTACAATGGCGTTTTAATTTGGTTAAACTTTGGTTGAAACTTACTGTTTCAATTTTCCGATCCTTAACAAACCTTCCAGTGTTTATTTAATTATTATTATTTGTGTGTGAAGTGTCTTTGCGTTTTACTTTTGTAATAATTCCGAATTGTGTGTGTTTTGAGCTGAATTCATAGAACATAACCTCTCATTGTTTACAATCGTTTTTCACTTTCTCCTTCAAGTAATTACTTATGCCCTATGTTACTAATATTTACAATTTTGTTTGAATATAATTATTATTAGATTATCTTGTTTTAATTTATGTGTTAGGGGTTTTGATATAACAAATTTCCTAATGGATTTTACAGTTCAAATACCTTGTTTACAATTCTAGGCTTTTACCTAAATTTAGTTTCAATTTAATCTAATCAATCTTTTAATGAATTTCTTTTTTAAATTTTGTGTGAGTTATTTCTAATCTATTCTTCCAATTCTTAAATAATATTATATAGCCCATTCTATAAATGTTACAATATATATATAGATTTTTTGGACTAGGAGACTGACAGACTTACCTTGGTAAGAGTCCACTCTGTAGTCTTGAAATAGAAACACATAAAAGCACTTAAACAATGATATATTTCAACCACACAGTGGTCTTTGTTAATCGAAGAGAAAACACAAAAAGAAATATGAGAGAATGAAATAAAATAATTGTAATCACAGATTGTGTAGAGTAGAAATCAGATGCACAGATTAAAGATATATATATTGTTTCCATGAACATATGAGTGATTATAGTTTATATAAGTCTGTCAGGGGAAAAGAGATAAGGCTATTTGGAAAAAAAAAATGAATGAATTTATCTGATGTTGAGGTTAGGGGATTCTCTGGACTTGGTATACCACCGGTATGATAGTTCCCACCTTCTCAGTTCTGAGGGATTGCAATCAGGGGGGAGTGATTTAATTATTTTTGTGGTATAGCCGTCATCAAAAGTTGTGATGTTGTGACTCGCAGCATGTTGAGCTGTTGGTCTATCCATATTCATAATTTTAACATCATGTCTGTGGCCATTCATTCTGATATTCAGACCATCCGTGGTCAGGCCTATGTACTGTGCTGAGCAAAGTTTACATTGTAGCTGGTATATAAACTATAATCACTCATATGTTCATGGAAACAATATATATATATCTTTAATCTGTGCATCTGATTTCTACTCTACACAATCTGTGATTACAATTATTTTATTTCATTCTCTCATATTTCTTTTTGTTTTTTCTCTTCGATTAACAAAGACCACTGTGTGGTTGAAATATATCATTGTTTAAGTGCTTTTATGTGTTTCTATTTCAAGACTACAGAGTGGACTCTTACCAAGGTAAGTCTGTCAATCTCCTAGTCCAAAAAATCTAAATAATCTTTACCAACCAAAACTAACCTAAATATATATATATATATAGTAATATTTCACGTTATAATGATATTTCACATTGTCTATTACTTTTCCATTACACTGGCTTTATAAAGTTATTATTGTTAATTGTAAACATTTATTCCACCACCAAGCGCAATTAAATTTTACCTTTTGTGATGAAGCACCTTTTGGTCACTTGGCCATTGTCAAATCACTGAGTGACTAGAGTGATTCGACAATGGTCAAGTAACTAAAAGGGGTCTTATCACAAGGTAAAATAAATAATTGTTTACAATTAAAAATAGTAATTTTATATATATTTATTCATATATAAAAATGTTTTCTTGTATGATAATCAAAAACAACTGAGGTTAATCAAATATAAGAATTATTTATTAAATTTTATTCAAAGCTTTTCGTTAATAAACAGTACCAACATCATCAGAAAGGAATAATACAAAATTGTATTTTAATAACCTCAGTTGTTTTTTATATATACAAAATTTAAAGTGTTACTTTTTTCACAGTAAGGATTTGTCATTAGCACTCTTTAGTACTAACTTTAAGGAAACTAAAGAGAATTTTTTATATTAATTTTATTATGCCATGGTAATAATTTTTTTGTACTTGTATCATTAAATTCATTGTGGTTGTTAGTATACTCTATTACCCTAATGTAACCAGTACTAATAATTACAAGAGGTGCTGCCAGCTGTAAATCTATTTACTACTGAAAAAAAAAATACCTGAGTATAGCTTTCTGTCTTGGGCTGTAGTAGTAAATTTGTGGACTTGAGTTGTTGATTTTTTTGCTTCATAACCAACAGTTTATCACTTGTATCCCAAAGTTGAGAGCTTAGTTGGGCAATATAAGCTTGATCTTTTTTAATCTGTAATAAAACATCTTTAAAAACAAAATTTGTAAGCACTATCTTTACACTGATTTTTTAAGCTAAATAATTACATTAATTTCAAAAAGTGTAAGAAAATCTAACAATTTAGATGTTAAAGTTTTAATTAATTTGAGAATAGAGTCTAATAAAGACATATTTTCCTGTCATTAATCTGAAAAGACTTTAAAGATGGCTTAGGATGAAGATTATATAGAAGTAGAAAATAACTTGGGACAGTTAAATAAAACCAGCTATGCAATTATGTGAGCTTAAACTGTATCAGGAATTAATATGTATATTATAAGATGGCTTAGGATGAAGATTATATAGAAGTAGAAAATAACTTGGGACAGTTAAATAAAACCAGCTATGCAATTATGTGAGCTTAAACTGTATCAGGAATTAATATGTATATTATAAGAATTAGAGAAAAATATAGACTAGAGCTGAGTATCAAGGAAACTCAGTTCAGACCATTAGTAAAAATCTTATACACCCACCATTCTAGCTACCATATAATTAAAATTATCATATTTTTAATTTATGTTATTATTAATGAGTTATATTTATACCATGGACATGGCTTAAGGAGATAAGCCTGGTAGAGAGCTGTCTCTCTTGGACTTGTAGTAAAACTTCATTATAATGGATCAATTGTTGCTGAAAGTGGTTTGCTTTAACAAAAGTTCGTTATAAAGCAAAGTTTAAGATGGAAAAAATGAACAAAAACTGTAAAACGTTCATGAAAAAAAAACATTTGTTAGCACATGATGTTTGTGTGGTAATATTAAATATTATAAATATTATTGAAATACAGTAAAAACTCGATTAACCGTCATCATGAGGACTATATTCATGGCGGTTGAGTGGATAGACGGATAACAGAAACACTGTATTATTTCTCCTAAACATAACCTCAATTAATTATATTATAGACAGATTTCACTCTCAGAGTAATGTAATAAATTTCTGCACAAAAAGAGTCTGTCAGTCATTTTCTTCTAACTCTTTGGTGCTCGAGCTATCATTGCTGCAATATTTAGTATTTTTTGGATCAGTAGTGTCTGCGTTACATTGGCCTCTATTTGAGTTTCAAACCATTCTATACAATTGGACAACATTGTTTCAACCTCTGAGTGGCTAATATTTTGTTTTACGTCATGGTTTGAACACTCGGCTTCATCAGTTCCTTCTTCATCTTTGATGGCACTTACGCTGGCAACAATTTCATCATCACTCAAAATTTGAAACCCCCCGTCCACTCTGTCAACTCTAACCACTCTGATACTTCTGACGTCAAATTTATACTGATTTGTAGATTGTTGCACAAATTGACCATCTCTTTAGATTTGACACTGACAAATCACTCCATTCACTGGTAACATTAAAAATGGCATCAAAACTGTGTTACAGACTTTAATTCATCAGATGAGACCAAACTTTCGATAAATGATTTTCTATAACAAAGATTCATGTTTTCGATGATTCCCTGGTTCCTGGGTTGTGTTTGCTTGAAGGAAGAGGCATATTATGTTGCTGTCACCACTTTTCATTTCACAAGTAGGGTGCACTGAGGCACTGTCTAATAGCAAAAGTGCTTTCTGTAGCAACTTTTTTGGGCCAAATGAGCTCTAACTTGAGATACAAATTGTGTGTGAAACAAGTCACAAAATATTTATTGATTCATCCAAGCACTCTTCTGAGTGTAACATTGTCAAGGGAGAGCATTCAAATTTAAATTCTTGAATCCACAAGGTTTTCTTGATTTCTCAATCACGAGTAGGGGTAGCCTATGATTGCCGGTGGCATTTGCGCAAACCATATCAGTGATGCATTTTTGTGTACTTTGAAGCCTGGTGCAGCTTTTTCAGAGTGATGCTAATTTCTTTTATGGTAAAGCCTTTCAGTTAACCCCAGTTTCATCACAATTGTAAACTTATTTTATTTATTTATTTAGCCAACGCTCGTCCGTGGCTGTTGGGCCATTCGACGCCGAGCCTCTCAGTATCGTATCGTCAGGTCATAGGGTAGAAGGTCGAGTTCAGGAAAACAATTGTAAACTTGCTCCATAACAAGATCCAATTCAGTGATTATATTCTTTAAATTTTTCCTGGAACTCAACAATTACATAGCTATCCGCACTGAGTTTTCTCCACTGATATTTCTCGTCATGGAAAATAAAGAACAGACATCTATACAAAAATTATAGTAGTTTTAAAATGTTTATACTAACATAAAAGTTTCTTATAGTATGATAGGCATAAAACTATTTAGGCAGGCACAATGTTAACACGTACATCCTGTTCTTTTCTTTAATGGGGGACAACAATTTGCTTTTAAAAATCGCGGAAGGATATAAAGACCGTTCTAAACAAAAATAAGTAGATCTGAAAGTATATACTCACACTGACTTAATACTTAAGATATATATAAAAATGTTACAGTGACATTGTTACTACCAGTTGCTTGTAATGTATTGATGTTACTGTTTAATGGGTCAACCAGTTTTTCAAATAACCAAACAAATTCAGCAAAATAAAATATTTCTTATGCTATGAAACCTTATATGCTAGGGGTTATATTTTAATGACTGTTTGAAATGCTTAGTAGTATTACTTACATTTTCTTCATATAGTTGTAATTTTTTGTCACAACTTTCTCTCACTTTTATGATTTCTTCATTACACATTGCTTTCTGGAAAAACAACAGGAATTCTAAGAACGCATTACTCTTCGAATTAAAATTTTTTAATTACAATGGAATAAAATCACTTCCACTACCTGTACATTTTATAATGTTTAGGAAATGTTTCACTGTTCTCCAAATTTCACTACTTTCAGAATTATCCCTATCAAAATAGTAAAATTATTAATAACACTTTGTAACACTTAGTAATATGCAAGCTTAAGTGTGTATATGAGATTAAACTTAATTTCAAATTCTAAACGTATTTCTAAATTTTCTCATTTTTGCCCAAAAAAATTGTATGATTCAGAAATCATTTGTGGCAGGTATGTGACATGGATTGCATCACAGTGAAGAACAGAATTTCATTGCCTAACTTAATAAATAGTATTTAAAAAATGTAGGCAGTACAACAATGAACATTTCTGTAAGATGTTATAAACATGGACAAGGACCTGATGCACTGCCAGTAATAAAACTTTCTCCATAAACATAGCCTGTACAAGACACTACATAAACTTATAAACTTAAATGTAGGATATACCCAACACACTAGTTTGAAAAATTAATGACACCAAATTTCCTTTGGATCAATGCTAATTAAAACCTGTATATAAGATCACCAAATATAAATGGCATTTCACATCTTTGGTAGTTTAAAATGTTGTTAACAATTAGAGATAAAATAAACCATACATTTTGTCGATTTTATTCTTGAACCAACTTTGAACTTAATTCCAAAACATTTACTGACAGAAATGTCTAAATATTTGTTATATAATAGTAAAAACATGTTCATTTGACTGATTTAACCCTACAACTGGCAGTCAAAAATCCTGTAGTGGCGCGGTGTTTTTACCCCACCGTAGTAGCTTTTTTTTAAAATACGTCAAAAAAAAAGTTAAATAATTATAGTGATGTATAATATATCAAATTAATCACAAAAATGCACAGAATAAAACTATCATAAGGAAATATGTGACTAAACATTTTATTTCCATGGTTACAGCTCTAGAAAAAAAAATTCATATTTTGAAAGCACAAATTTTGGTTTTTGACAGTCTATCACTAAGAATCACAAAAGAATACACAAAACTTAACATATACAAAATAAAGCTAACTTTATGTAGAAAAAAAAGGTTCCAGTCATGTGTACACTTATTTCTAACGGGTAAAAAGTTATATTCACAAACATATATCCAAAACAACACCGAAAAAACGGTCAGTTTAGTCGGATTCCTCGGATTCAGAGACTTTCCTTTTTTTTACAGACTTAGTAGGCCTGTAAAAGTGCTTCAGTGTTTTGTAACAAATTGGGTGTATGCCTACATTGCATCCAGGGCACCAGTATACACTTTTGACCCTCTTTACATCTTTTTTATCTACACAAATTGCACAAACACGGTATTTGCGTACGGGTAAGTGCTCCAAGAAATGTTCCCTATTACTAGTATTTTTTGGTAGGCCTACTTACAGACAAATGATAGATGGACTTGCACTATTGTCTACCCCTCCCATATTGTGATTATATCTGTCAATCATGATTTGTTTCACTGCCTGAAGACCAATGCTTGCTTCTTATCATCTTATCCTCAGCATGACAGCCGGTACTAATCAAGTAAACTGGTTTACGGCTTTTCTTCTGTTTATATTTGACCAATAAAACTTTGCCTCTGTAGGGCCTATACCGGTAATAAACACTTTTTTCAATTCCTAAATTCACATTCTTTACATTTACAGGCAGATCTTTAGTATTTTTATTGACAGTTGACCCCGACGTCTTCCGGTATTTTTTCTACATCTGAAATGTCACTCCAACTATCAGCATCATCACTATCACATTCTAATAGTTCCCTAATGTCACTTGAAGTAAGGTGTCCATGATTATATTACAATAAAACAGATCAACAACCATAGTGCACAACAAGCAACAAAGACGGGAGCATATACGTCAAAAACGTAAACATTACGTCAGCTCACAGCTGTCTGTTTGTCGGGAGATATTTAGCAAGGCCATAGACGTAAAAATATTCTGGGTGAACATAAAATGAAAGTCCACATCCTTTTGAAACTAACTGTGTAATGTACTACGCAAACTGATTATTAGATGCCGAGAAAAACATCGATTATAAAGCAACCGTTCGGTCGCCGTGTAAGACGGCGATGCCACTCCACGTAAAGCGTCTGTCGCCGTCTAATGCGGCGATTGCCAGTTGTAGGGTTAAAAAAAATCTAACAACAATATAGTAGTAGAGACATAACAAGAATTCAAATAATTAATAATATATAAGGAACTGATAATTGAAATTCAATGTATACTTATAGTATTCTAGTAGTTATTTTACTACAGCATCATTTTTTTTATAATTCAGAAAATTAAATTGCAGTTAGTGGATGTACTTATAAAACACTTATCACAATTTGACCTGTATTATCGTGCTTACCATCTGAGTTTTAAGATTCTGCAACTTTAATTCGTATTTTTGGTGAATCTTCTTCTCAACATCCTGTACCACTATTTCTTTTAACTTGTTTCTTTCTTCTGTAACTATTTTCAGTTCTGTTGCTATTTCATCTTTCTCCATGGTTAACCTATAAATTATAAAACTTGTAAAATATACAAACTGGTGTAAATACCTACATTTAAAATACTTACAATATACTCTAGAGCAGCATTTCCTAAAATGTTTATATTACAAACTCCTTGGACGTTTGGTATGGCATTAATGACAAAGAAATTACTACAAAATTTATTTTAAATATCACCTTATGAAAATCACCTTAAAAACACTTTTTATTAAACTATTTTTTTTAGCACTTGAAAAAAAACTCCATTGCAGATGATTTTTTAGCTATAAAAGGTTCTAGTACATTTTTGTCATGAAAGTAGAAATTATTTTATCTAACATTGAGGAGCAAATGAATTGGGCAATGATCGCTAACTCGGTTTCCTAAATCTGACGACAATTCATGTGTAGAAATATTTGAAATTCTGCTATAAGCTCAAAAACAAAGGAAGACAATAATTTTCAATGCTTTTAATATTCTTAAAAAAATATTCTGCATGATAGCCAGATTCACGTAAGTAATTTTAAAACAAACCGATTTTTAAACAGTTGTTATAAAAGTAACGTCTAAATTATAAACTTATTTTCCCTCAAGTTGTTTTATTTGAAAACATTTTTGATCATTCAATGTTATTGTTCTCATTTTTCCCTGTCACGTTTAAGATATTTTTATATTAATTAAATTTATGTTTTGCAACTAATTTGTTTTTTAGTTAACTGTAATGATTTAAATTTGTCACAACTTTTATTTAAAACTATTGTGTTAATTACCTATTTCACAATATTTTTATAAGAGAAACAGAAATAATAAAAGATTTTGCCCCTATTTATTTGTTTTATCTCATATTTCTTTAAAAAATACTAGAGATATGGTTCTGGGACAATTTTTATTTGTTTTCACAGGTCGAAAACAATGATAGACCCCCATTGTTGAGTCTTAATGGACTCCCAAAAAATTGTATTACAATTTTTTGTATTACAATTTTTTTTCCAAGCGAAAAACCAATCAGGGTTATTATTGCCTAACTAAAATGTTATTTGTTTATTGCAAGCTACTATCCAGGTCAAATTTTTCACTAACTTCAAAATTCTTATATGAAGCATTTCTGGGCCTAAGTTCTTATGAAAATTTAATGTCTTTCTTATTTTTCAATGTATATATTCATTTCCCAAAGATATTCCATTTGTGATCACTTTGAAAACAACTTGTATATGTGTAAAGTAAAAATTTTGTTTGGATAAAAATAACAAATATTACTTTTTGTTACTAAAACCGTCTCTAATCCCTTTCAACATGTTTTAGATACAAGTTGCTAATAAAATGTGCCATATTTTTTTTTTAACAATGAATATAACATAATACATAAAATCAACTTTACCTATCATAATCCATTATTAATTTGTTGTACGCTTCTTTCACCATTGACTCTTCAGCACTTTCTTCAACCTTAATTACCAATCCATTATTTTCAGCGGTCAAACTGTCAACTGTTTTTTTAGCTGATTCCAAATCATCTTGAGTGGTATTTAGAACTTCAGTTAAAGCTTTAATATTTTTAGTTAACCTTTCAAGTTCTGAAGATTTATTTTGTATATCGCTTTGTAATGACTTTAAGAGGATTTCATAATCTGTTTCTTTTTTAAATAAAACATTTTCTAAGTCACTGAGTTTTTCATTAGATAAATTATGCTGCTGCTTTAACGTCTCTATTTCAGAATCCCTGTTTTCCATTTGACACTTTAGATTTGCTATTTCATTTACAAAATATTCGTTTTTAGTGGTCAGCTGGTCAACGTTTTCCTTAGCTGATTTCAAAGCACTCTGGGTTGTATTTACAAGTTCAGTTAAAGTATTTGCGTTTTTAATTAAGCTTTCAATTTCTAAAGACTTATTTTCCAAATCAGTACGTAATGATTTAAAGATAATTTCATATTCAGTTTCCTTTTTAAGTAAAATATTTTCTAAATCACAAAGCTTTCCATTAGAACTATTAAGCTGAAGTTTTGATCTTTGTAAATCAACATCCTTGTCTTGCAGTTGGCATTTTAAAAGTGATATTTCATTTTCAAAACCAAGCAATTCTGATTTGGATTTAACCTGTAAATCAGACAACTGCTCTTTCTCTTCTTTTAACTTCTCTATAACTTCATCTCTTTCTTTAATTAAATTTTCGAGGACATTGATCTCTTTTATAAATCTCTTGGAATCAGATTTTATATGGTGGAGTAAACTAGATGACTTATTGTTTTCTTCCATTACTGTGTTTATCATTTTGTCCTTTTCATTGATGATAGATTTCATTGTCTCAACTTTATCTGCACTCTTTTCTAGTTCACATTTATTTGTTATGAATAAATTTGAGATTTGATTATTTTCTTTCATTACTTCTTCTATTTGTAATTCATATTCTTTGTTTCTCCTATTATTATACACATCCTTTTCTTCAATAATGTGTTTGAGATTTGTAACTTCTTTTAGTACATCTTGTAACTCCAAATCGGTTTTGCTGAATAAATTTGATATTTTAGTTTTTTCTTCCTCTAATTCTTTTATTTGTAATTCATAATTCGTAACTTTTTCTAATGCTTCTTGTAACTCTGAATCAGTTTTGCTGAGTAAATTTGAGATTTTATCCTTTTCTTTCATTAATTCATGTAGTTGTAATTCATGATCTTTATTTGTCTTCTCAATATTCATATCTTTCTCTTGAACAAGGTTTTTGAGATTTGTAACTTCTTCTAGTACTTCTTGTAGCTCCACCTCGGTTTTGCTGAGTAAATTTGAGATTTTATCCTTTTCTTCCAGTAATTCTTTTAATTGTAAGCCATACTCTTCATTTGTCTTCTCCATATTCATATCTTTCTCTTGAACAAGGTTTTTGAGATCTTTAACTTCGTCTAGTACTACTTGTAACTCCAACTCGGTTTTGCTGAGTAAATTTGATATTTTATCCTTTTCTCCCATCAGTTCTTTTAATTGTAAGCCATACTCTTCATTTGCTTTCTCAATATTCATATCTTTCTCTTGAACAAGGTTTTTAAGATTTGTAACTTCTTCTAGTACTTCTTGTAGCTCCACCTTGGTTTTGCTGAGTAAATTTGAGATTTTATCCTTTTCTCCCATCAGTTCTTTTAATTGTAAGCCATACTCTTCATTTGCCTTCTCAATATTCATATCTTTCTCTTGAACAAGGTTTTTGAGATCTTTAACTTCGTCTAGTACTACTTGTAACTCCAACTCGGTTTTGCTGAGTAAATTTGAGATTTTATCCTTTTCTCCCATCAGTTCTTTTAATTGTAAGCCATACTCTTCATTTGCCTTCTCAATATTCATATCTTTCTCTTGAACAAGGTTTTTGAGATTTGTAACTTCTTCTAGTACTTCTTGTAACTCCACCTTGGTTTTGCTGAGTAAATTTGAGATTTTATCCTTTTCTCCCATCAGTTCTTTTAATTGTAAGCCATACTCTTCATTTGCCTTCTCAATATTCATATCTTTCTCTTGAACAAGGTTTTTGAGATTTGTAACTTCTTCTAGTACTTCTTGTAGCTCCACCTTGGTTTTGCTGAGTAAATTTGAGATTTTATCCTTTTCTCCCATCAGTTCTTTTAATTGTAAGCCATACTCTTCATTTGCCTTCTCAATATTCATATCTTTCTCTTGAACAAGGTTTTTGAGATCTTTAACTTCGTCTAGTACTACTTGTAACTCCAACTCGGTTTTGCTGAGTAAGTTTGAGATTTTATGTTTTTCCTCCAATAATTCTTTTAACTGTGATTCACACTCTTTATTTGCCTTCTCAATATTCATATCTTTCTCTTGAACAAGGTTTTTGAGATTCGTAACTTCTTCTAATACACCTTTTAACTCTGAATCAGTTTTGCTGAGTAAATTTGAGATTTTATCCTTTTCTTTCATTAATTCATTTAGTTGTAATTCATGATCTTTATTTGCCTTCTCAATTTTCGTATCCTTTTCCTGAACAATATTTTTAAGATTCGTAACTTCTTCAAGTACATCTTTTAATTCGAAATGAGTTTTGCTCAGTAAATTTGATATTTTATCTTTTTCTTCTATTATTTCAATTAATTGTAATTTATGCATTTCATTGGTCACTTCAATATTCCTGTTCTTCTCTTCAATAATATTTTTAAGACTGGTAACTTCTTCTAGCACATCCTGTTGCTCCAAAACAGTTTTGCTGAGTAAACTTGTGATTTCATCCTTTTCTTGCATTAATTCTTTCAATTTTAATTTGTATTCTCTATTTGTGTTCTCAATATTTATATCCTTTTGTTGAACAAGGTTTTTGAGATTTGTAACTTCCTTCAGTACATCTTGTAACTCTAAATCTGATTTGCTGTATAGATTTGTAACTTTATCCTTTTCTTTCATTAACATTTTTAATTGGCTTTTATGCTCCTTCTTTCTTTTCTTAAGAATCATATCCTTTTCTTGAACAATATTTTTGAGATTTGTAACTTCTTTTAGTACATCTTGTAACTCTATATCAGTTTTGCTGAATAAATTTGAGACTTTATCCTTTTCTTCCATTAATTCTTTTAATTTTAATTCATACCCTTTATTTGCTTTCTCAAAAATCATGTCTTTCTCTTGAACAAGGTTTTTGAGATGCTTAACTTCTTTCAGTACATCTTGTAGCTCCAAGTGGCTTTTGCTGAGTAAATTTGAGAAATTATCTCTTTCTTCTATCAAGTCTTTTAGTTGTAATTTATGCACTTTATTTGTCTTCTCAATATTTGTGTCCTTTTCCTCAATAACATTTTTTAGATTATTAACTTCTTTGAGCACACTTTGTAATTCTAAATCTGATTTGCGGTATAAATTCGAGATATTATCATTTTCTTCTATTAATTCCTTTATATTCACTTCTTTTCTTTGAATATCACTTTCCAATTCCTTTATAGTTTCAAGTTGGCTATTAAATTTTATATTTAAATCATCCATTTTCATCTCCTGTAAAAAATAACATTCAGAATTTAATCAGATATGTCTAGTATCACTTTCTAAGAAAATCTGTTTCTAGAATACAATGTTTAACTTATTTTTTAACAAAGAAAAGGAAAGTTTCTGACAGAAGAACCATATATCTACTTAAGCTTGAGGGATTAAAAAAATAAAAGAGATCTGCTTTTGTTATTAATAAATGATGACATAGATTAGGAAAGGCAGAAAATAAAAACAATTCATTCCTTTTTTTATAAGATTATAGAATGAGGGTATTTTATAATACAAGGTCTCCACATTATGGTCCCTGACCACTACCAATTAGATCAGTCATAGTTTATTTTGATAAACTACAGTATATTGGTATGATGAGGTAGCTAGGTCTTGGCCATTGGAATGTAGTGGATGAGTCAATGTGGCTCTTAGGCTCAAGAGTTTTAATACCCGTAACACATACTATGATTACATACTTCTGTAAGCTAAATACAGATTTTGTGGAATTCTTAACCATTTTCATTGTAAAGATTATTAATGGTTTGCTTTAGAAACAGAAATCTTTTAATTCTCACAATCTTTCTTACAAAATGCTCAAACACACAAAACTAACATTATTTGACTAAAAACAATAATAAACCACAATAAAACCTAATTAATTCATAAAAAGTTTTTAAAAACCAAGTGTGTATACATGCTTTCTGCTTATGGTCTGTATTTTTATGGAAAAATTTGTGAAAGACAAATTTTAGTTTTGTTGTACCAGTTTGTCACCACGAAACATATTAAACTGACTTTTGAGATAGCCAAATAAACTTTTAAGCTCATCAAATGTACCATTCTTTCCAATTTCTTTAATTTCAACAAAAATTCTTCTTGTAATATTATCATGATTTTACTACCATTAAAATTTTAAATCTTTGATAATAATCAACTGATCCACTGCAATATATTTTCCTCAATACAGGATATATATATTTTCCTCAGTATATTGCAGGAAATATAAGATTTTGTAACACCATAGAGACATCCAGAATCATCATGTGACTGTTTCTGAGGTGTCATAGATTTGATAAAAAATGTTTTTAATAAATTTAAAATGTTTTTCATTTAATTTTTTATTTTTTGTACCATGCAGCTTAATGGTCTACAAAATGAACTTCTTTATTAAATAATTTTTGTTGATAAAATGCTTTTGTAATGTTCCTGCTAAGAAGCAAGTTACATGCTTACTGTGTCTTAGAATGCACATTGAAAGTTTCCTAATGTTTAGTGTTAGCTTATGTTGCTGAGGAAAGCAGTTGAAGTTATGCTGTTGAAATTAATCAATTTGTGGGAATTAGGTTTAAAATAATAAGTAATGCAAGAAACATTAAGGTAAAATGTCAATAATAAAGTTCATCATAATCGTTAGTATAGAGTATATTCCAGCATTGTGATTCAAGGCTTATTTATTTCTGTTTTAAAGAATTGTAGTTACTGTTCTAATTTTGTGGATAATTATAATGCTATACACAGCTTAAAAGAATGTATTTACAGGTCAGATCTTCAATTTATTGTGCATTTAACTTACCTCAACCTTCAACTAATTCTAAATGCAATCGAACTTGAAGGAAAACATTTGAAAATATTCTAAACACACTCTTTCAATTGCTTTATAATATAATAATTAATTTGCTTTTATATTCTGCAATAATATTTATTGTTTCAATTTTTTTTATCAATGTCCTCTTCCATGTAAGTAGGTTTCTAAATGAACCCTTTGCACGCGTATTACGTGATTTCTCGTAAGGCTGAAATCTCGGCTAGCGCGTATTACAAGAAATCACGTATTTACAACATTTTGTTTATGGAAGTCCTAGTTGTTTGTTTAAAGTCTATTAAAATGTGTGACAATGTTTGTTTGGTGTAAGTAAACTCCTCTGCTACGTTTATTGTTCTTGGCCATGTGCTAACGATCCACATTCTGTTGTTTTAGCCACCAGGCGCCATTATGTGATCTATGCATGCGCGTATGACGGGTATTCTCAGCAGGACGCAGCGTCTGCCAACTGTCGTATTTTGTGTTGCCATTGTGATTGCTATAGTTGTTTACTGTTTACGTAAGTGACCTTTGTTTGTACTGTAAGAATAATTTATTGTTTATGATTTGGTGAATAATAATTTTAGTTACTTTAATTTTATTTTAAATGGATTTATTGATATCTTGAATTACCTAGTGTAAACATATAAAAAATTATAAAAATTACTAGTTTATAATTTTTTTGTTCAAATAGATCTTTAGGAACTCAGAATTAAATAGAACTTTGAACATTTCGCAAAAAAGTTTTTTAAATCTAATAGCACGTAATCTGTTACTTACCCTTTATATGTCCCGCGTGCTAAGGGTTAAGATGGTATTTATAACAATTTTTCCGTTCTTAAAATTTTAGTCCTCGTTAAAATTAAATTGTTTTGGTCACAATTTTGACAAAATTCATTATAAGAAAAAAATGCCTATTTACTGGGGTAATAAGGGCAAGAGTGTTAGTACTTGAAAATATCAACTTTTAAGCTTACATTTTCAAATCGCCAGTTTTTCCATTGCATAGCATTAACAAACTGTAATATGAATACTGGTTTCACTATGATAATGATTCAGCACCTTCTCTTCCTTCTTTGAAAAGTTTCATCTACATACTTTGCTATCACACATTGCATTAAGGTTAAAGACTGATAATGAATTTTTACTGCTGAAACTTCCCCTGTTATCAAAAACCGAATCACTGAACTGAAAAGCAGGATGGTTAACTGTTTTAAGCATTTTAAGCTACCACTGAAACAATAAAAAAACAAATGGTATTGTTTAACATGCAATGTATGCCAGGAGTCTAGGGCATGTACGTTTCAATATTCACATTTTCCGATTATTACAATTTGAACTTTTTTTTTGAATAATCGCCATACGTACTGTTAAGTACTATTCTTAAATTGATATCAAAGTCCTAATTGAATGTAAACACTCAGAGAGGGTACCTACTTTTATCGCATGATCTTTGTCCCTTACAAGATTGGCAAGTCAGTTTAAAGCTAGATTTGGTCTTGATCGCATGTCTCTTCTATTACGCTCTACATGATGTATTTTTTTCTCATGTGACACACTCTATGTGACGTAGTTTTTCTTTTGTTGTTTCTCCTGCAGTGTGATGAAGTTATTATTAGCATATACTAGTGACTATTTTGAATTATATGTAAACTCTTTTGTTTTAGTTAGGTATGTGTAGTGCACAAACTGGGTCCACTCAAAACTCTTTGTTATCCATCTAGAAGACAGTAGTGAACGAGTCATTTCCAGGTTCAGGATGTGCACTTTTCATGTTCACCATTTATTGTGTACGAAACCCTATATGACATGATTTGTGTTCTTACCGCTACCAGAAATTTAGTGATTTTTATCTCAATGGTCCTCCGGAAAATCTAATTGAAATCATAAAGTACGATACATATTTTGCTACGGCGTGCCGGAATACGTAACACGTACATTTAAATGTATTTCAAATGAAATTACTCTCACTAAAAATAGCAGTGATGCCTTACTCTTTTTTAAGTATATAGGTTAACAATTATTTTTTAATAAATTATTAAACAGATACTGGAACAGTCCTTATAGCTATTTACAACTATTTCGGTTCATGAAGTAAACTTAATTAAACAACTATATAGATTCTTAAGCCTTTCGTTTGTATATCAGTTTATATCACTTACAGATTGTTAGTAATTTAAATGATAGATTGGAACCAGAAAAGAAGTATAATATAAATTAAATAGATTTTTAAAGCAGTCAACTCACCAGGGAGGAACATATTTCCTGACTTTCCTTCAGTTCATTTGTCATTAAATTAACTTTATCACTCAGTAGTTCAAATTCCAATGTTTTTGGAGGTTCTTGGCAAGTGATTTCTTCATTTCTTTCACCATCTTTCAAATCTTGTATTTTTTGTTTCTGAAACTATTTCAAAGAAATTGAAAATATCTGTGTTTTTAGCCCTCTCCACAAAATATATTCTAAATATTGGTCAAACATTTTATAGATTGTAAACAATGTTGACAAAAATATTTAACATAGATTAAATATATAAATGTGTTAAAACTGTATTTTTAATCAAAAGAGAACGTAAATATTAAAAAAATATATTTTATAGATTTAAAGCATAAGAAAAATATTAAATAATTTGCTATACATCTATTGTGGTCAAAAAAACAGAAAAGAGCATATCACATCAAAAGGTATATTAAAAATATATCAATACTACGAGTAAGGACTTCTTTCACAAAATAGTAATATTTCTTTAGGTTGAAAAATTCTTTTGTAACTTTTCCAGTCTTAAATTAAAACTTATTTTGAAGCATTTCATAATTTTAAACACATGAAAACCAATTAAATTCAAATCTTCAAAATAATTCAATATGTACCAATTGATTCCAATACATAATTAATGTCTATACAAAAATAATATGAAACAACTGATGTTTAAAATAAAATCAAAATTTTACATTATATGATCCAGGAGACTGTATACACTGTTGCTATAATTGTGCCATGATGGCCATAGTTCCTGCTTATTTCTACTTTCTCACTAAAGCAATCTAAATCAGTAGCTATTGTAGCTCAAATGACTATTATAATGAGACATAAGTTTATATAATGACATTAATTTATCTGTTAATGAAATATCAATAATGTTTATTTGATAAACTATTAAACTGTGACAATTATTACAAATCAATAACTGAAGCAGCTCAAGATGAATCCAGTGACTATGACAGTGAAATAAAGTATACTTAAACCTGAAACTTCTTTTGCAAGTATGTTTTCTAAAAAGTGGATCATTCATACAGGCCTAATGTCTGTATACTTAGAATTTGATGATTCTTTAATCAATTTACACTAAGAAATATATCTGATTCAGGATGTATGGTTTTTATTTTATTTAAATAACAATCATGTGTTTTTACATTTGACGTTTCTATTCAATTCAATAGATATTGGGGGTTATAAAAGTTCATTTTGCAAAATTTAAAAATTGTTATTTATCAAAACATGATTGTTTTGTACTAATATATGTTTATTTCTTCCCCTGTAAGCTTCCTTTAGTGTTTTTTTCATTAAATAATAAATAAAATAATATGATTATTGCATATAATACATTTCTGAATATTTAAAAAGAAATGAGGTACATGGAGTATTTCAAAATCACCTTATTTTGGGATTATTGCCCATAAGTTCAATGTTAGATTTTTGTATCATATTTAGAAATTATAAATAATGGTCAAAGACCTGCATTAGAGATATTTAATACATCAACTAATCTAATTTCACCCATTGCGGATTAAGTTATTCACGTTTCGAGCAAACAGGAGTACAAATTAATTTTCAGTTACTCAGTGGTTACAGAAACTGGATTATGTTGATAGCTACAACCAACTTTAATAATTTTATAATTATGAATATAAATAATATTATACAGTATTAAAAGATATTAAGTACTTACACTTTTTAAAAAATGTTTTAACTTGCCTATAGTAGCACTTACTTTGCTAGTTGACATTTTTTTAAAAGTGTAAGTGATTACTAGTAGTTCACGCGAAGATGGAATCAACAAATGTTAGATATTAAGTATTACTTGAATAATTAAATTAATTAATTGATTAAAAATAAATTATTCCTCATGGCCTGACGTTCAGTGGTTGATTGTAAGCTCTCCCTTATACTCGCGAAATTAATAGTTCACTTAACAATTGTAAAAAAACTACAACAATTTCAAAAACATAATTACATTACAAAAATTATGTGGAAACAACTACACTAAATCATCATTGTCACCATCAATATCACTAGTTCATTTTACTATCGACTAGAACACTATCCAAATCGCATGATTGCTACACAAAACCAAGATTTAACCAAAGGATAGACTAGAGTAGGAGCTTGACCCAAATGACAGCTGATTAAGTGATTGGTTATAAAAAAGCCATTGGGAAAGTAATAAAAATCCTACTTTATTCATCCTGTCTTTCCAAAGTCAGATGTGCATATATTTTTGTATTGTGACAGTTCTGAGAGACATAAACATTGGCTAACCCATAAGAAATGTGTTCCAGGTACTTATCTGAATCAAGAAAATTATAACACATTAACAAGGGCCAAGAAAATTAAACATTCAATGACTTACTATCGATGATACATATTGCAACAGGCAGTTTGCCCTTGATAACTACAGAAATTAAAATTTTTATAAATTTGGATTTCACCACCTAAATTGTAAATAGAATATGTTACAATTGTTATATTAAAATTCAAGTAAATCAAAGCATATAATTACAGAGTGAAAAAGCTTCTATTTTATAGTGTTGGTTTGTTGTAAGCTAGTTTTTACGTTATGTTGTTTTTTTTTAATTATCGATTTTTTTGTCATGTTTATTTATTTTATTTATTTTGTATTTTACTATGATTTGTTGTGTCTTTTTGTGTATTATAGGTGTAAGTGTAAGAGTAAGTGATTCGACAATGGTCAAGTGACCGTAAGGTGCCTCATCACATAAGGTAAAATTATTGCACTTAGTGGTGGAAAAGATTATTTACAATTAATAATAATAACTTCATATATATGTATATATACATGTATATATATATATATATATATATATATATATATATATTTAACATTATCCATTGTTTTTCCGTTGCACTGACTTTATGAAGTTAATATATTACTATGTGAGTAATTTTATCCACCATTAAGTGCAATAATTTTACCTTGAGTGATGAGGCACCTTTCGGTCGTTGACCATTGTCGAATCACTGATTTTTCTCTGCTGTGGATGCTCGGTCCGTGAAGCCGGTGTCTGTTGACGTTACGCGCACTTTTTCTTGATCTGTGTGTATGATATTTCTGTATAGTATGTCTTCTGTATATGTTGTTTGTAGATTCATTAAGTTGTTGTGTATGTTTTTATAAATGTGGTATTTTTCTAGTGAGTTTAGTTCTATTGGGTTGTTATTTATTTCCAGTATGGTTAGGTTATTTTCGTAATTTGTTATTTCGTGTTTATGGGATATTAGGTGTGCTGCAACATTTGATACTTTAGAATTTTTGTTTTTGAATGCTCTATAATGTTCTTCAAATCTTATTTTAAATGTTCTGGTTGTTTTTCCTATGTAAAAAGCGTTACAGTTGTTGCATGTGATTTTGTAAATTCCTGATAGGTTATGTTTTTCTAAATTTGTTATGTGGTTTGTGTTATTAAGATATTTTATTATTTTGTTGTTTGGTTTGTAAGTTGGAGTGTAGTATTCTTTGTTGTATATATTTGTTATTTTTTCTATTTTGTTATTGGTGTATTTATATTTTAGGTAGATTTTTTTATTTTTATTATTTTCGTGTTCCGGTTGTAGTGTTGTGTTGAGGTTAGGTTTTTTTGTGAATTTATTGTATATATTTTTTATAATGTGTTTGTTGTATCCATTTTCTATTGCTATTTTTGTAATGTTATCTAATTCTTCATTTAATTTTTGTTTGTTATCCTGTGTGTATTTTATTGCTTTATTTATCATGTTACTGTAAGTGTTAATTTTGTGTGTCCAGGGGTGGTTAGATTTGTAGTGTATTGTGGTGTTGTTGGAAGTAGGTTTCCTGTATACTGTAGTTTCTATTTTATTATCATTTATATTTAAAGTAATGTCGAGGAAGTTGATTGTTCTATTTGTTTCTGTTTCAACGGTGAATTGTATGTTTTCGTTGTATGTATTTAGTTTGTTTAATATTATGATGTGTTCGTTGTGAATGGTAGGTTGGTATATTACAAGTATGTCGTCTACATATCTTGTCCATAGTGAGATACTGTGTGTGTTTATTATAGGTTTAATTATTATTTGTTCAAAGTGTTGTAAATATATTTCTGACATGACAGATGATATGGGTGAACCCATGGGGAGTCCTGTTGTTTGTTTATAATATTTATTGTTAAATTGGAAGTAATTTTGGTTACATATGTGTTTGGTTAGCGTAATGATACTATCTATTATGTTTCTTTTTTCGTTATTGTGTATCAGTTTGTTTTTTATTATTTCTATGGTTTCTTCTTTTGGGATACTAGGATACTATTGGGACCCTCATGGGTTCACCCATATCATCTGTCATGTCAGAAATATATTTACAACACTTTGAACAAATAATAATTAAACCTATAATAAACACACACAGTATCTCACTATGGACAAGATATGTAGACGACATACTTGTAATATACCAACCTACCATTCACAACGAACACGTCATAATATTAAACAAACTAAATACATACAACGAAAACATACAATTCACCGTTGAAACAGAAACAAATAGAACAATCAACTTCCTCGACATTACTTTAAATATAAATGATAATAAAATAGAAACTACAGTATACAGGAAACCTACTTCCAACAACACCACAATACACTACAAATCTAACCACCCCTGGACACACAAAATTAACACTTACAGTAACATGATAAATAAAGCAATAAAATACACACAGGATAACAAACAAAAATTAAATGAAGAATTAGATAACATTACAAAAATAGCAATAGAAAATGGATACAACAAACACATTATAAAAAATATATACAATAAATTCACAAAAAAACCTAACCTCAACACAACACTACAACCGGAACACGAAAATAATAAAAATAAAAAAATCTACCTAAAATATAAATACACCAATAACAAAATAGAAAAAATAACAAATATATACAACAAAGAATACTACACTCCAACTTACAAACCAAACAACAAAATAATAAAATATCTTAATAACACAAACCACATAACAAATTTAGAAAAACATAACCTATCAGGAATTTACAAAATCACATGCAACAACTGTAACGCTTTTTACATAGGAAAAACAACCAGAACATTTAAAATAAGATTTGAAGAACATTATAGAGCATTCAAAAACAAAAATTCTAAAGTATCAAATGTTGCAGCACACCTAATATCCCATAAACACGAAATAACAAATTACGAAAATAACCTAACCATACTGGAAATAAATAACAACCCAATAGAACTAAACTCACTAGAAAAATACCACATTTATAAAAACATACACAACAACTTAATGAATCTACAAACAACATATACAGAAGACATACTATACAGAAATATCATACACACAGATCAAGAAAAAGTGCGCGTAACGTCAACAAACACCGGCTTCACGGACCGAGCATCCACAGCAGAGAAAAATCAGTGATTCGACAATGGTCAACGACCGAAAGGTGCCTCATCACTCAAGGTAAAATTATTGCACTTAATGGTGGATAAAATTACTCACATAGTAATATATTAACTTCATATATATATATATATATATATATATATATATATATATATATATATATATATATAGTTCTTTACAAGTGAGAACATTTTTTTAGCAAAATACAACAACTCAATTCCCACTGAATCACTTGTAACATGAATTTCCATAAGCTGGAATAGTATAAAACCCAAAAGCAATAAAACAACATAAACTGAATATGATGTATGTTATGCAAAAGAAGAAGTGTACAATTTAAAGAAGAATGTAGGTACGGTTTTATATTTTACTTCTGCTAAAAGAAATGTAACTATCTGAATGTAAACAATATTAATATAAACTCTTGAATTTTGTAGTCCATTATGTTCTGTAAAACTTAATTACTTTAACACTTTTCATGACTACCTGAACTTTAAATTTTGTAAATTTGTAAAAACTCACAGACAGTACATTTTCGATCGCTATGTAGCTATATTTATCAGTGTCTTCTGCTTGGAATTGTTAGATTAAGCGGTGACAGATTTAAAGGCAGGTTTTTTATAGTAACAAAGAAAATCTATGATTTATATTGAGTGTGTTCGTTTAATATGTTTGTACTTTGTGTTTTTGTATGTTTGTAAATTTCATATTGTTCTAGTGTGTTGAGATGTGGTCCTTTTTTGTTGATGTGTAAGATTTCTAGGTTATGGTAAATGTCTGTGTATTTGTGTCCTGTTTCTTTTATGTGATTGTACGAGGGCCGTTTTTTTATCAACTTCCGATGTGGTATAAAAATAAAACTAGTGAGAGTAATTAAATAAATGTATTATCAAGAGTTAGGTACATTGTTAGTTACTTTTTAACATAATCGCCTTTTAAATTGAGGCATTTTTCATACCTGTGTACAAGCTTCTTAATACCTCTTTCATAGAAGTTTGCCGCCAGTGATTTGAGATGGGTTTTCACTGCGACTTGCAGCGCGTCGTCAGTTCGGAAGCTCTGCCCTCCTAGCATCATCTTCAGTTTCGGGAAAAGGTGATAGTCGCTCGGCGCTAAATCAGGACTATACGCCGGATGGTCAAAAAAGTCTCATTTAAACCTGTCAAGAAGACGTTTCGTCAAAGCAGCACTGTGAGGACGGGCGTTGTCATGAATGAGCACAACTCCTGATGTGAGCATTCCTCTCCTTTTGTTCTGGATAGCTCTCCTCAAACGTTGTAACGTACCACAGTATCCTTCCGCATTGATTGTGGTCCCTGGCTCTAAAAAACTCCACAAGCAAAACACCTTTTTGATCCCAAAACAAGGTGGCCATAATCTTTTTGTTGTTGAACGTTTTTTTGAATTTTTTGGGTTTGTTTGGAGAGTTTGAATGCATCCATTGTTGGGACTGCTGTTTTGTTTCTGAGGTGTCGTACAGAACCCATGTCTCATCTCCTGTCACGATTTTGTTCAAAAAATCATCGCCATCAGCTTCGTAACGATTCAGAAAAGACCTTGCTGACGCCATTCGCCGAGCTTTGTGGTCATCAGTCAACATCTTCGGCACCCTTCGACCACAAAGTTTTTTGTAGCCTAACTTATCAGTTACGATAGTGTATAGGGCTGACCTTGAAATATCAGGAAACTGATTGGATAGCTCCGTAATCGTAAACCTCCGATACACTTTGGTCAACTCGTTCAACGAGGTCTTTGTTTGCGATCGACTTTTGTCCTTGGCCCCCTTCATCATGAATGTCAACTCGTCCATCTTTAAATTTCCTATACCAATCACGCACTGCACTGTCACTCATAAAGCTTTCACCGTATACTCGTTTCATTCTACGGTGAATTTCTGCTGCGGATAACCCTTCAGCTTGCAAGAAACGAATGACACTTCGCAACTCACACATGGCTGGAGATTCTATCAAGGTAGCCATGTTTATGTGTCACTGGATAAACTGGTAATGGCGTCGGACACCCGAAAACGAGTGAGGTTGTAGTGGGAGAAGTGCGCAGTCGATTGCCACGCATTACTGGCCGATGCCGCTCGCCCTGGCGTCTAGCGGTACAGTCGGAAGTTGAAAAGAAAACAGCCCTCGTAAAATGCTGAGTTGGTGTTCTGTATGTGTTCCTCGACTCTGTTTAAGCTGTATTAATGTTAAAGTGATTAATTAATACAAAATGTTTAAGGGCTTTATAAGTTGTGTACATCAACTTTTTCTTACTACCTTAAACAAATGGAAAATTAATTAATCATAACAAAACCTAATAACCACAATGAAAAGTTAATTTATTTTAATTCAGCACCTATGTACATTACAGGTACAAGGTAATTATCTTCAGAAATTCTGACTAAAACATTTGCTTGTAACTAACAAGACTCCACTGCTGATTTATTTAAGTAATTATCTATAAATTAAAAAAAAATAATTTGAAGATATCTATTCTGAACAAATTATAATTCTCAAGCACCTTTTTAATAATTCTATCCACTTGCAAAAATTTTAATAAGTATTTTTTTTAGTTAGAAGTGATCTTTTAGAGAAATGGTTGTATTGGTAATTGTAATCTAGAGATTAAAAAAAAATTGTAAATATTATATAATTTATAAAGTGATACAAAAAACAATACTTACATTACAAAGCAATTGTAAATCTAAATTCTTTTCCTCAAATTCCTTATTTTTAGTACTTAGAATCTCATTTTTCACATTTGACTGCTGACACTCTTCAAACCAGAACTGTTTTTCTTCTTCTGCTTTTAAAAGCTTCAATAAAAAAAAAATATACAACTAGTTTTTAGATTGTAATTTAAGTTTATCCATAAATTATTTCATCTGAAACTGATCTCAAAATTAAATTAATAAAGCACATTTAGTTCAAAATAATTTCAAGAACAATAGTAATACTAAAATTAAATGAGCCCTCTAGATATTTAGATTTTTACATTTACCCTTAAATCCAAAGATATTGTTTTGTGTGCCAAATAATACTGGAACGAGTAAACATAGCAAAGGCTACTACTAAATCGAATAAACATTGTGGTCAAAAAGGGAGATACTACCAGTACTACCGGACCAAATATAAATTGCACGCAGAAAATACATTAACTACTGCACTGTGCTGCTAGTATTACCCTCTTGGCACAATGTTTACTTAGTTGGTTTGGTACTTATTGCTTTATTAAATTACTCTATTCAAACATTTTTTACAATAATTCAATCTAACTAATTTTAAATATAAAAATGTGTCATGACGTAATATCAGTAAAAGTTTTCAGTTTTCAGATAAAGTAGTTGGTAATGTGTTAGAATTTTAAATTCACCATTGTAGATTCAAATTAATAAAAAGAATTATATGAAAATTTGTACCTTTATGATTACAGAATATATTTAAAAGCCTAAAGAGACATTGATTAGGAAATGTTAGCATTTTAATGGATTTAATAAAACTTGGCACAAATTGTTCACAAACGTATTTTTAAAAAAATAACATTTTGCTGATTTCACTCATAAATTGCTATAAACAATAAAACAAGTAACAATTTTGTCAACAAATAACAGAAATTTTCAAGTTTTTAAAATAATTTTATATACTTTGGCCCATTTAAACTCTTGTAGCTTCCTTATTTTATAAATAGTTATAATTATAAAATATTTTACACAATATCAAGAGCACAGTGGTACAATATATTACAATAAGAATATTGAAAAGAACCCCAATACCACAAAAATAATCAAAAATAACAAATAAAACAAGTTATTTAAGATTAATCCCTTATGTACATTTCGATGACCATGTCATCATCATCAGAGGGTCTTGTTACAAAATACAATCTAGCACACAAGAAGTTACAAACTAGAATGATCATTACTTCTTGCGCTAGATTGTATTTTGTAACAAGACCCTCTGATGATGATGACATGGTCATCGAAATGTACATAAGGGTTTAATCTTAAGTAACTTGTTTTATTTGTTATTTTTTATTATTTTTGTGGTATTGGGGTTCTTTTCAATATTGTTATTGTAATAAAATATTTTAATTTAACTAATTAAAAATGTATAAATGTGGGGAATTATAAGTATTTTGAAAAAAAATTAACAAAAAATAATACTAAAACAAAAACATGTTATCTCAAACAATTTTTCCAAAAATCATATTTTTCAAAATTAATAAGAGAAACAGATTTGAAAATATTTTCAAATAATGTTTGACTGTTCAAATCAGTTCATAAGAGTTCTTCTAAGCAACAAATATTTCTTTTTTCAACACTCACACATGGTTTTCATATACTTTAAGGTTAACACATTCACTGCAACCCAAAAATTGTAAAATTTTTGCTGAGCTAAACCATAATTTAGAATTCCTTATATATCACTAATAGCAGTCCGAAAAAGGGGTTTCCATTGATTTTTGGGCTTAGAAGTTCCGGAAATGATCTTATCATTAAGATCAGAATCGGCTGCTCTGCACTGACGCTAGGCTAGGGGAGGTAGGTTGCAGCTGGCCAGTGTTGTCAGATAGTGTATGCTGTTCTTTGGAAATTAAACAAGAGCAAAATGAAACAAAATTATTTTTTTCAGTTTATTATAAGAAATAAACACATTATGGCTTCGTTTAAGTTTTCATGGAAAAAGCCATGGCTTCCAAAAGAAACTGAGTTTTCTTATCTTTAGCTGGTAAACTAATTATAGAGCAATCACATAAAAGAGTAAACAGGAGGTAGCCTGTTGGGTGGTATGTATGCTATTGGAAAATCAACGATTTCAGACATTGACAGGAGCAAACCTATACTTTTAAAATTCCTGGCAGTGGTTGAAAATGAAGATGAATGATCTTCAAGAAAATCTATGAAGCCAAAAAATAAAGAGTTAGAAGACATAATTTTTAAGTAGTTTTCATTACAACGTTCTATGGGGAACCCAATTTCAGGTCCAATAGGTTGTGCAAAATCTTAGAACCTTAGGAAAAAAATATTAAAACTATAAAAAAATAGTTTTACCCTCCCATTTGCAACATACATACAGTAATAAATTAAAATTGGTCCTTTTCCCAAAACGAATCCAACATCTGAATTTTTGTTTATGCAACTGGAGTCCAGTCTCAATTGATTCGGATAATTGGAGTTCTAATGTATTTGCATAAGCTTCAGTTCAGAAGTCAAATACTTTGCTAATTTTCACCTTATCAGAAACTTCAGAAACTTGCTCCTGTAAATCGCATATTTCAGATTGTAAATCTTGGCTGTATTTTTCAAGGCTCTTTATCTCAAGTGTTAATGTTGTTTCATTGGTTTCTGATGGTGTTTTATCAGTTTTCATTTTTATTTCATTTTCTAGTTCCAGGATCATGTCCTTTAAAAGGTGGATCTCCTTAGTCCTTCCTTCTAGTTCTTGATCTATCAAACCATCATTAATTCATTATTAGTTATTACACTGATATAAATACAATTTTCTACTATTATGTTTGTTTAATAAATATTGTTTAAATAATGCATTATATAATATATATTAGTTCAATAAAATTTGTTTTTAAATAAATTAATTTTTAGACAATAAATTTGAAATAAAATTGTCTAAATTTACCATTTTGTTACTTGTATGAAATTGTTGTTCATACACTTGTAGAATAAAAACACAGTTGATTTAAAGAGTGAAGAATAATCACTTTATTAAAACAGTGTTTTTACAACTAATTTGCTGTCTTACAAGTCATTATTAAACTTATGATCTATAAAAAACTGAAAAAGTCAATACATTCTAGGGCATAAGATTAAATAATGATTTGAAAAGGTAATGATTTGAAAATGACAACTGGGGAAAAGGACAAATTAGTTGTAAAAACACAGTCCTAATAAAATAACTATTCTTTAGTCAATAAAACTGTCTTTTTATTAAAAAATATTGTCTATAATTTATTTTATTTAATTATGTAAATTCAAAAAATTAATATAAAATATAGACAATTATTTTTTTCAAATTTTCTTATAATCATCTTCAATTTAATGAATAAATCATAAGTGACTAAGTAACTCATGAACTGTTAATCATTGAGTAAGTAAAATAATAGTTTTCACTAAACTATTCAAAAATTACTTATGGATTTATTTTTTAGTCTTTTATTTACATTCTTAAATACTGAAATAAACTAATACACACAGACACGAGCGTGTGCACGCATGCACACACACACACACACACACACACACACACACACACACACACTCAAATACACAGATTGTGTAAAACAGGATATCCAATCATTTAAATATAAGCAAATAGAATATATTATTAAAATAATTGTTTTGTAATTAATAAATTAATTTAACATTATGAATGTAAACAACCAGTGTGAAATTATAAAAGGAAATATTGCAGGAAACATAACTTGTGGACCAAGCAATGTTGAAGAAGTCATCTTCAATGACATGAAATCATACAAATTATAGTAAAATACGTTAAAATAAATCTTAATACATAAATGCATCAGATTAGTTAATATAATGCTAGAAAAGCCTTAAACTGAAAAAGGCCTATAACTTTAGACATATTGAACAAAATGAACTTTAATATATATAAACATAAAACAATTAGACAAAATGCATTAAATATAGTCGAATTTATACATCCCAAGGTAAATTTGATCAAATGTAAAGTCATATTAATTATCTGTAAAGCAGATGTTTACAATATTTATAATTAGAAAAATGAACAATAATGTCCATTGTAGGAAATATGTTGAACATGATATAAATTTAAATCATGAAATAATTGTTTTAGATGTTGAGAATTTTTTGTAATATATTGAAGAAAAATTTAATATTTTGATTTTTATTCAAATTTTAAATTACTAACAATTTTATTTTGTTCATAAATACTACTAAATACAACAGCGTTTCGATAATTCGAGGTAGATGGTATCAAGCCCGCTCGGATTAGCGAAAACTTGGATTACACGGAAATATGTACCTGCGAATTAGACAAAATAGGACTGTTAATGAATCCTGTTAATAAAGGTAAATAAAAATTCACTAAATAAGTTTATAGAACTTTATATAAACATTTCTTGAAAGCCCGATTCATTTCCGTAGCATACCTTATGACTATAAACATTCCTTGTAAGCCCAATTCGTCATTTTCTTTCAAAATGATAAAATAGACTTAAATAGAAATAGGCTCGAATTTAATTGAAGCTCAAAATATCGGGACTCGGATTATCAAGACTACTGTAGCTAGTTTTGGGATACATAGGTGAAATTTCAGACTATACTTTTTATATGTTAGTTTTAAGTCAATGTGTTATATTTTTACGCAAATTTAGATTTTGTAATACTTTTCTTGCATTAATATACTATCAGAATGTGATCAAGGTTTAATGATTTCAAATCAGTTTGTGCATAATTAGAAACAATTAACAAACAGTACATGAACTGGCCTTTAAAAATAATAAATTGTGTCAAACAATTAGTAAAAGAAGATTTAAATGTTTAATAAATAAATAGATATAGTAGTCAAATATCAGCATTTTAGAAAAGAAAAAATATTGTCTTAATACAATTAAATTATGTGAATATTATCATTGCATTTTAAAGCAATTTTATGTTGCAATTTTAATAAAATATGTGGCTTAAGCCGGGTTTACACGATGCCAGTTGAGGAGACAATTGTCTGAGGACAACTTACTGGCATTAGATTATTGGCTACGTGTAAACACCTCTGGCCAATTGGCGTGCCAACTGCCCTGCCAGTTGTCCTGATATTCAATTGTCTCCAGGAGTAGACTGAGGACAATTGACTGGGCGCAGTGACACTCCCCACCACTCTATCAAGACAATTGGCACCGTGTGAACGTTGTACGGCAGTAGATCTCTCGTTTTGGGCCAGTTTGCAATAGTCACTCGAGACTGCTACGTATGGGGTTTAAATTGTTCATTTTAAAATTGTCTGTTGTTTATTGAAAAAGTATGGCTCCTAAATAGAATGATGACTTAAATTTAAAATTCTTGGAGTTATATAAGGAGCATAGGTGCCTGTGGGATCAAAGAGAAGAATTATATAAGGAGCATAGGTGCCTGTGGGGTCAAAGAGAAGAATTATATAAGGAGCATAGCTGCCTGTGGGATCAAAGAGAAGAATTATATAAGGACAGAAATGCTCGTGAGACAGCACTTGCTGAAATGGTCGAAAATTTAAACATTGAAGGATTCGGTGTAGCAGAAGTAAAAGCAAGGATAAAGTCATTTCGCAGTACATTTAACATAGATTTCTCAAAACAACGGAAATGTGCCAAATCTGGATGTGGACTCTTCTTATTTAACTCTTCCTCGAGAACTTCGCAAGCTTCAGCGATAAATTCCCGACAAAGATCCTCACTCATTACTTTCAATTCATCGCGAGACACAACAGACGATAAGCACTCCGCCATTTTTCGTCACTAACTGGCGTGGCAATAGTTTCGCCGTGTGAACAAGTTTTCATTCAATTGGACTGGCCTCAGACATTCACGCAACTGGCGTAAGACAACTGGCCCCGACAATTGTCTTTTCGATTGGCATCGTGTAAACCCGGCTTTAAAGCTCAAAAAAAATCTGTGTCTAGATTATTTTTAAAGAAAATTAAAATCCTACATTAACAACGAAAATAAAATTTTATATCTTTCCAACTACAAATTTGATGATTGTCAAACCATACTTTAAATATCAATATTATTTTATTTCATCTTTAACCTTAAGCTACTAGTATACATTAAAACGTTTGATCATATATTAGCACTTGCCTATAGTAGCATTCATTTTCTTTGTTTAATGAGGATGGCTATTTTGGGAGATGTATTCTATTGTCAACTCAGACCCTAACTGACCTCTTGGTTGTTTTAGGCTGGGATTGGGTTACAATACAACTTTTAGATGATTTTTGAGTTTTGAGGGTTATGATGTCAAAAAAATGTGCTTGAATTATAATGTAGTTGAGTATGTGTGGGTGTAAGTTGGAATGTTTGTTTATTTTGAACTGTTCAGTTGTGTGGTGTTAGCTATTTTGTTTTGTTTATATAGAATTTGTAGGTTTGTTGTAATTTTTGTGTAGTTTTGATTTGTGGATATGAGGTGTTCAGCAAAATTTGATTGAGTGTTTTTGTAAGTGCTTTTTGTGTTCTTGGCAACATGTAAAATAACCTTCCCGTTTGACCTATGTAGAACTGGATATGCATTACAAGTTAGTTTGTATACACACCATTTAAAAGATGGTGTACTGGTTTTCCTGCCACAAAAATTCAAGCTATTTTGGATTTTAGTAGCATAACAATTATTTTTCAATTAACTCAGAGAGTTACTGTTTTGGACAATACAATAAGGTAAACAATTTCTCAAGCTTTATCTACAATATGAAAGCAGAATTTTTAATACTTTTTTCCAGAATAGTGAGGAATTTATTAAAAATATAAAGTAAATACAATAACTTTTATGCAGCCATGTTGATAATTAAAGATGTTTACACAACTCGTTTCCTTAGAGATCAGAAATTTCTTTTAGCTTTTTGTAATTTCACAACTTATTGCCTCTGTAGATATTTTATAGAACCAATTACTGCTAACTTACAATGATGCCATGAGGACCAAAGACAATGTTGACCACTTCATCCAAGATATCCAGAGCCTGGAAATATTTTTAAAAAATACCTATTTCAGAGGCAAGGTGCTGTTACACGATTGCCACTCAGTTATAATTTTCAAATTCCCATATATTTTCCGTTTTCCAGTCCAAAATAATAAAATTCTCGCACCTTTTTTGACTTAGGCACAGTAACAATAATGCATGGTCTACATCGAATATTAACTTGTGAGTAGAAAGTAATTTAAAATGGCTTGAAAAATGAAAAGCAAGTAAAAAATGTATTACTTTATAAACAAATTCAACAATTGTGTATTTTCATCAACATAAAAGTACATACAATGATCCTAATTGAGATGGACACTCTCTACTGACATTGGACTGCGAACTGAGCCATCCTAAAACATTATCCCCTCCGGCAACCACCTTGTCATCAAGGTCATGTTTCAACCTCATAACCACTGTTCGTACAGTACATTGTAACAAACCGACACTACAAACAGCTGTATTCATAATCATAAAACTAACGTCTCTAATAAGATGTCAGATTCTGACATCAAACATTTTGACTAAAAAGTCAGATCAGTGCATATTGTTTATAATTACAATAAAACATTCTGTATTAGATATTATGGGTGGACCCAATTTCGGATATGCAAAACACTGGTAACTTTTAGCAACAAATTTTTAAGATTTTACCCATTAACTTACATTCTATTAAGTTAGACTCATAATGTCCGTGTCACTTAATATGCAACTGGTTTGCCTGGATGCAATCGGTTTTTGCTCATTTTTGGGTTGAAAATATTATTCTTTAATACTATATTATTCTATAGTAAAATTGGGTAGCTTAATTTTTGAGTGCAATGTCCACCTCGCATCTGTTGCATTCTCACACACGTCATTTTTCACTCAACCAAATTTGTTTGTTATAATTATATATTTGGAAAAAGTTAGCAAAATTACTAATTAATACTTTTCAAGACCTAGTGTCACTGGCATGTTTGTTTATGGCAATGAATGTGTTAATCCATTCTATTATATTATAATTCATCTATTATATTAAGAAGTTTAAAACCACGTTATGTATCAGAAAGAGGCTAATTAAATGAATTAACCTATTATAAGGATGAGTAGAAGTCAGATTCTATAAATAAATGTATTATTTATATTTTACAAACATTTATATAATCAATTATTACGCACACAGGGTGTCTAGTAAAATAGCTTGAAGAAATTCCCCGAGTTTTCCCTGACTTTTCCTCTTTTAGATGTCTATAGAAAGCCCAGTTTACATTGATATCTGAAGGATCTTGGATAAATCCAGACTTTGAAGAACGAATTGAGTAACTCTTTTGCTTTTGTGTCTGTAAGGAACACAGAGCCAAAATATCGAGCTTTCACTTCATCCGTCTCTGCATCCCAATACCTAACACTCAAATCCATTTGGGCTCTTTGTGATATTTTGTTTAAACTTTCATCAAAGCCAATTACATAGTTAGAATTTGAATTTAATGATGTCAGTAACAGGTCTTTAATATAATTTGATAAACCGATTACAACACTATAGGAAATGTTATCTTTCCCCAATCTCATGTTCTGTGCAATAGTGCTATCAGGGAACATCCTTAGAAAGAGGCACACTACCTTCTGCATTGTGTAAAGAAGTGTTGCATTACTAAATTCACGCACCATATAATCTCTGCTTCAGTCACTTTATCTTTTAGTTTATATTTATCCTAAGGAAGGAGGGGAGGTAATGACGACATCTGCATGACGCGCTTGCCCGCTACGGCAATGAAAACTGGAACCTTCCATGTTGAAATAAACAAAGTACAAATAATCACCATCAAATAAAACACATACTATCACGAGTCTAGACAAATAGCTGGCTACGAATGTTTACACAGCGTTCTGTGTGATCAGAAACAGACTGAGTTATCTGTTATCCCCACCTGTCCATATGATAACAGAACCACTGCGCACCCCAAGGCCACGGTCCAGGCTAAAACCTCCCAGCTGTACCAACTCGACACGTTTAATATTTATTGACATAAGTCCTGAAGTCATAGCATTGGGCTTATCAAATAAATAATGGGCATCTAAATAAAGAAGTGTTATTTCCTGACTGCCCTGCCCCTAAGCCGCTGGCTTACAATACCAAATATTCAAGAGCAATGGCCACTAGTTTTGTTTCTAATCAAAATAAATATTTTCCCGATTTTTTAAAATTTTCCCTGACTTTTCCCTGAATTTTCCAGAATCTTAAAATTCCCTGACTTTTCCAGGTTTTCCCGGTTTTCCCTGTCACTAGACACCCTGGCACAATTTGCGATGCAGAAAACAGTCACATGACTCAATGTGCTAATCGCAATCCTGGTCTGGATTGTCGCCAGCACATGTGTCATAAACAACGATGAATAAATGAGCATGATTTTATGATTTTTATCCTAATTATAAAAAATATACGTTATATAAATTTACAATCTACTTTACAATAAATTTACGATTTTAAATTCACTTTTATAATAAAAATTTGTTTAAATAATTTTATAATTCATGATGAAATTCCCGAAATCGTAACTTAATTATCAGAATTCCCATTGAAACCCAATTTTTTACCAAACTAATAGTTCCTGTATAAATCTAGATATTTCAGGTTTTCCTGGAAGGTAGCCACTATGTATTAGTCGTAAAATAGTTTTCAATTTTGATAAATTTGAAATTTCTTATGTAAATGATATTGAATCTAGAACTTCTAGGTCCAGAAATTATTTCTCCATGTTAAAAGCATATTACATTTTAGTTCAAATATACAAGAGTTCTAATAATTAAAAAAAAATTTCGAAAATAATGATATACTTTAACATAACCTTATGTAATTTCTGAATTAACTTTAAAGCGACTAAACGTTTTCTTCTAAATTAAGGAAGCAGGGGAATATTACATTGGAATTTTTTAATGTAATAGAAAATTAGATAATTAATTATATAAAATTAAGTTTTTTCTAGTTAGCAAATTATTTACTAAAGTAAAATAATTTACTTAATTACTAGCAAATTATTTAGTACAGTAAACTCCCGATTAACCGGTTTGCGGATTATCCGGGGTCTGCCATTGTTTTACAAATATCCAATTTTTATTCCAGTCAGATTCATGTGTTTAAATTTCCAAACTGTGAATTACGACGTAAATACATATGAGGCTTAATAGAGGTTAAGATGAAGGGAATACATATGTAAATATGTACATACTAATTTTTACATATAACGGGAAGCATCCCGACGCGGGCCAGCGAAATAAAAGGGGTGAGCAGATTACTGTATATAAGAGACAATGACAAAATGCTTGGACGCCCGAAAACCTGATGTGTATCATAAGATTGTAAACAAATGTCAGCTAATCTCGGCTATAAATAGTCTAGGACGTGACATATGCATTATCCATGTCTGTCATATACATTATCGATCTTTATGGCTTTGTGACACAAGTAGACACTGTGCGACAAAATGGCTCTCAAGAAACGTAGATCACACATTAAAGCTAAATCAATGTTCACAAAAAAAACAGACGAAAGTGACAGATTTTTTTGTTAAAAAGTGAAAGTATTATGTGTAAAGGAAATTACATATGTACATACATACTTACTTTTGACATATACTTATGTATGTATTGTAAATAGTTAGACATATAAATGTACATGTTATAATCCGTCAAATACATCGACATTTTAAATTATTTTCTGCATTTATTTTGTCCTCTAAAGATTATTTGTGAATTGCATTAACCGGGGTCATTATTTGTGTAACTTATGATATAATAATCGATTATCGATCGCTTTGCGTATTCTTTGTTCATAGCGGATTATCCGGGGAATGCGTTGCCGGGCCACCCTATTCCACGGATAATCGGGAGTTTACTGTATTTGTTGCCTATAGCAGCACTTACTTATATTTGTTTAGGACGGCCGTTTTGGGAGATGTGTCCCATTGTCAACTCAGACCATAACTGATCTCAAGATTTTTGTAGGTTAGGGTGGGGGTGGGATATTATGATGGGGTGTGGGTGTATTTGGTGAGTATTAGGAGTTATGATGTTGAAAAGTGTGTGAGAGTTATAATGTAATTGGGTGTTGAGTATGTGTGTAGGGTGTAGTTTGAAATGTTTGTATATTTCGTATTGTTCGGTTGTGTAACGTCGGTTATTTTTGTATTGTTTATGAAAAATTTGTAGGCTGGATCTTATGTTTATGAGGATATGAGATGTTCGGCGTAGTTATTGTTTGTTAGTACTTTTATATGTCCTTGGTAGCGTGTGTAAAAAGATCTCCCTGTCTATCTAAAAACTGGAGCACGAACTCCAAGTTAGTTTGTAAACTCCAGCAGCATTGTAAATGTTGCTGATTTTGTTGTTGGGTTTAAATTGTCTATTAAGAGTGTTGCGTATGGAGTAGGCTATTTTGTAATTGTATTTTCATAGTGTTGGTTATATTATGGGTTTTGGATGATTTATATGTTATTGTTAAGTATTTTATGGGTTTGTCGTGTTGTGTATTTGTATTTCGGTTATTGAGTTTGTTTTAGGCGGTTGTATAATTTGGCAATTAGTATAATTTCTATCCATTAGTTTGTGCTATATGGGTCAGTGGTTGGATCCTTGATTGCCAAAAATTGTTATAGTATTTAGAAATAGACAAGTAATTTTTTTTTTAATTATCACTTGGGTTGAATTGGTAATGGGTATGGCACTGAGACAGAGTATCAGTTATTAAAATGAAAGGCAAAAAAATGGTTTTACCAAAAATGCCCGGGCTTTTGGATTATGATAATATAGTTATCATTTATGTGTGTAATGTTTTAGCAAAAGTCGCTTGACGGCATTTCCCCACATTACTCTAGTAACTTTCTAATTATTTTCTTTAAAGAAAATAAAATTTAAACGATTTACCATGAAATTTGTTAACACCAGATAGATATCTTCAAAAAATTAAAGAATTCAAAAATACTAGTAACATGATAATAGTTACAGATACTCACTACGACCTTTCCAAGCAGTACAGAATGACACATTGACAAGGAATTATTAAACACATATCTGAAGGTAAAATCTAAAATTAGCAAAGGAGATGCATGAGTTTCTTCTGTTTATAACTGTTAGCTTCATATCTTGTTATACAGTTAATGGTCATAATTAGTTATGCAGAATAAAAACAGTAACTGTAAACAAAATAAACATGAAATTTTTAGCTCCCTAAGTACTTACTCTTAATCTTCATTTTATGGTGTAAATCATCCGATGATGTTTTCAACTCATTATTTAAATCCGTTAATTTATTTATCTCATCCTCTACTTCAAGTAATTGCTTTTTTAATCTTGAAATTTCTCTTTCCTTTTCTGACAGCAGTTTCTTTTGCACAATTGGGCTCTGGAATATTAAAATTGAATACAGTAAAACTTCATTCCTTCAGACTACTCACAGATATTTCCATTTTACAGAATTAACTTTTGTTGGCGTGTTGAAGAAAAACTCAACTTGTTTAACCTAATATGCCATCAGAAGTAAACACAATATCTTGTTAAACGCAGTATTATTGGCTTGTGAAAACAATTCTTAAAACTAGACTAGATCAAACTGAATAAAATTATCTAATGAGAATTTCTACAAAATCAATAAAAAGTTTTTGTCTTAACTGCTGCTACTTAGGCTAGGCATGCTCATCGATGCTGCATGTAAACACTATTCTCACATTTTTTGTTCAAAGAATTCAGAAAATGGCACATTAGTTTAGTGTGTTTGAGAATAGGCTACAGGAGTACGCTACTTTTGTCGACTATTTGAGGGTTTTCTCCCAGTGAGTGCACCTCTCAGCAATTACGATGGTGAAGTTGCTGCAGTCTTGGCCACAGCTAAGGAGCTAGAGCAGATCAACCAGCCTACAAACACAGTTTTTTTGGTTGATTCCCAGGCAGCTATCCATAACCTATCAAGTAACACAGAAACAGATTGCCCCAGAACACTAGAGTACCGACGAATTCTACATACACTCGGACAAAAAGGATGGCTTATCAAACTTCAATGGATCCCCAGCCATGTCAACATTTTTAGAAGTGAAAGAGCTGACAAACTAGCAAGGAAAGGGACTACACTCCAGCAACTTGGGTGCCAACCATCTCTAAAATCTTCCAAACTGCAAATAAGTGCTGCAACCGAGAAGTGGGTCCGACAACATTTAACCCAAGAGGCAGCTGATAAAAAATTGGAAAGCCTTGTCACCGCTGGGCCTGTTAGAGACGATCTCCCAGGAGTTGTTGCTGTTGCTGCATTCCGCATGAAAACAGGCCATGATTACCTGACAGCCCATCTAAATCGCATCAAAGTTCTCCCAACATTACAGTGTCAACTGTGCGGCTACACTACAATGGACCCAGAACATCTCGATGCATGTTTGGCACTTGACCATTCCATTCAAGAAGAAGAAGTATATCGGGCAGCTCGTCTCTACTGGTCAGCGAGTCACCAAATGGCTCAACAGCCAAGGGTGGGCGTTGGCTGGTACGTAAGTAAGTAGGCTACAGGATGCAGAGTATGTCCGATCCTGTGATCTAGGATCGGGGAAAATTTTTGGGGAAAATATTGTTCACAACTTTTATTAATAATTTCTTTCCTTAATAAGAAAAGTTTATAAACTGTTTCTGAATTTTAAAAAATGTAACGAACTAACAGATCGGTTAGAATTCGTATCTAGTTCTTGACTATGATTTTCTTGCAACTATGGTCTCAATTTGCCAGCTCGAAGCAGCTTGGCTCCACAAAAACAACAGAATTCACCCGATGCGGCAAACTTTATCAGGCTCGTCACATTCAGCAGTGTATTTCAAGTGTTTTGTATTGTAATAAAATAAGAGACTTAGTGCATATTAATCATATTAGTTTGTATTTGTTTGTTTAGTTGTGATTATTGAAACTATGTGATGTCGATATTTTTCTTCAACAAGAAGTTGTAAAGCTTTAAGAATTTTGTTTTCTCTCGCCAGTGAATTGTATGTTTTCATTGTATATATTTAGTTTGTTTAGTATTATGATATGTTCGTTATGAATGGTGGGTTGGTTTATTGTGCAAGTATATCGTCTACGTATCTTGTCCATAGTAAAATATTATGTGTTTAGTATAGGTTTAATTATTATTTGTTCAAAGTGTTGTAGATATATTCCTGACATGACTGATGATATGGGTGATCCCATGGGGAGTCCAGTTTTTGTTGATAGTATTTACTGTTAAATTGGAAGTAATTTTTGTTACATATGTGTTTTGTTTGTATTAAGATACTATTTATTGTGTTTTCTTTTTCGTTATTGTGTATTAGTTTGTTTTTCATTATTTCTATGGTTTCTTCTATTGGGATACTAAGGTACATGTTAGTTATGTCATAACTTATTATTTTAGTGTTGTTGTTTGTTTCTACGTTTTTTATTTTATTAATTAATTCGTATCCATTTTTTATATTGTATGTGTTGTTGATTTGTATTTTAGATCTTATTATTTTGTTTAGTATTTTTGCGATTATGTAGGATGGTGCTGTTTTGAAATTTATTAGCGGTCTAAATGGTGTCGGGTTTGTGGATTTTTGGTATGCCTGTTAATATTGGTGCGTATGATTTGAATGGGTAAAGTCTTGTGTGATATTTTAATTTATTGTTATAGTTTAGGGTATTTCTGTGTGTGATTATTAGGTTTTTTATTGTATTAAGGTATTTGTTAGTTGGGTCTGGGATTTGTTCGTATTTGTTTTCCTTTATATGGTTAGTCATTGAATTGATGTATTTGGTATTTTCTATTATTACTGGTGTGTTTGTTTTATCTGATTTTAATATTAAGTAGTCGTTGTTTTCTAGTTTTTCTTATATAATTTCTTTTTTATTAATATATTGTTTCGTTTTTTTGTTTTTTTCCGTTTTTTATAGGTTAATTTTATTATTGATGTTGTTTTTTATGTGTTCAGTGTTTTGGTGGGTAATTTTTGGATGTTAACAAATAACGTCAACAAATACTAACATCTTGGACCGAACATCTACAACAGAAAAATAATCAGTGATTCGACAATGGTCAAGTGACCGAAAGGTGCCTCATCACAACAAGGTAAAATTATTGCACTTAGTGGTGGATAAAAGTATTTACAATAGTAATTTATCAACTTCATAAAGTCAGTGCAACGGAAAAATAATGGACAACGTAAAATATCAATAAATATATATATATATATATATATATATATATATATGAAGTTAATATATTACTATTGTAAGTAATTTTTCCACCATTAAGTGCAATAATTTTACCTTGAGTGATGAGGCACCTTTCGGTCAATTGACCATTGTCGAATCACTAAATCAATGATCAGTGATTCGACAATGGTCGACATAAAGTCAGTGCAACGGAAAAACAATGGATAACGTTAAATATCAAGAATATATACATATATATATATATATATATATATATATATATATATATATATATATATATATTTTTTTAGGTTAGTTTTGGTTGGTAAAGATTATTTAGATTTTTTGGACTAGGAGACTGACAGACTTACCTTGGTAAGAGTCCACTCTGTAGTCTTGAAATAGTAACACATAAAGGCACTTAAACAATGATATATTTCAACCACACAGTGGTCTTTATCAATCGAAGAGAAAACACAAAAAGAAGTATGAGAGAATGAAATAAATTTTTTTTTTTTTTTTTTTTTTTTTTTTTTTTTTTTTTTTTTTTATTTTATTTCATTCTCTCATACTTCTTTTTGTGTTTTCTCTTCGATTGATAAAGACCACTGTGTGGTTGAAATATATCATTGTTTAAGTGCCTTTATGTGTTACTATTTCAAGACTACAGAGTGGACTCTTACCAAGGTAAGTCTGTCAGTCTCCTAGTCCAAAAAATCTATATATATATATATATATATATATATATATATATATATAGATTTTTTGGACTAGGAGACTGACAGACTTACCTTGGTAAGAGTCCACTCTGTAGTCTTGAAATAGAAACACATAAAGCACTTAAACAATGATATATTTCTTGATATATATATATATATATATATATATATATAATGATATATATATATTCTTGATATTTTACGTTATCCAATGTTTTTCTGTTGCACTGACTTTATGAATTTAATATATTACTATTGTAATATATACAAACAACATATACAGAAGACATACTATTCAAAAACCTTATACACAAGACTCAAGAGGAAACGTGTATGACGTCAACAATTACCAACACGACGGACCGAACCTCCGCACCAGAAAAATTGAGAAAAAGTAATCAGTGATTCGACAATGGTCAAGTGATCGAAAGGCGCCCCATCACTCAAGGTAAAATCATTGCACTTAATGGTGGATAAAATTACTTACAATAGTAATATATTAACTTCATAAAGTCAGTGCAACGGAAAAACAATGGATAACGTAAAATATCAAGAATATATATATATATATAGGAACTTTTGGAATAGATAGGAGACTGGCAGACTTACCTAATGGCAATAGTTCAAAACTTCAATCTCTTGGAAATAAATAAATAGACAGATATAAAAACTTATTAAAATATTTTGATCAAAAATGATCTTTGTCAATCAAAAAAGAAAAGACTGAAGTGAACCACAGATACAGATGTATATATTTATCCAAATGTCACAGATTCACAGATTTATAGTTTATGATATAGTGCTATATATGATTTGTATAAATATGGATTAATTGAAACTAGATAGTAATAGTCTGTCAGAAGGAAATTAAATGGAGTTGTTAAAAATGGTAGAAGTTAGGGGGAAGGTAAAAGGAGTTTTATCTGATATTGAGGTTATGAGGCTATCTAGATTTGGTGTACCACTGGTATGATAACTCCCATCTTCTCAATTCTGAAGGGCTGCAATCAGGGGGAGGGCCTTAATAATTTTGGTGGTATAACAATCATTAAAAGATACGATGTTGTGACTAGCAGCGTATTGAGCGGTTGGCCTGTCTACGTTCATGGTTCCAACTTCATGTCTGTGGCCATTCATTCTGATGCTCAGACCATCCATGGTAAGGCCTATTTACTGGGCCAGGCGAAATTTACATTGCAACTGGTATATTACATATTTGGATGTACAAGTGTGATGACCCTGAATCTTGAAGTCCACATTCGTTGTTAGGCTATGGAAACTATTTATTGGGATGTGTATTGGACATGTCTTGCATCTAGGTCTATTGCACGGAAAGGAACCATGAGGAAGTTTACGCAGTTTTTCAGTACTTGGATCTGGTAATTTTGGATGTACTAAAATATTTTTCAAATTAAAAGTTTGTCTGAACCAAATATGTGGTGGATTTGAGAAAAGATCTTTGGTGGTGGACACTCCTATCTAATCCAAAAATTCCTAAATAAGCTTTAAGCTCTACTAGAACTAACCTAAATATATATGAAGTTAATATATTACTATTGTAAGAAATTTTTTTTTTACTGTATAAAATTATTTACAATAGTAATATATTAACTTCATAAAGTCAGTGCAACGGAAAAACAATGGACAACGTAAAATACCAATATATATATATATATATATATATATATATATATATATATATATATATATTCTTGATATTTTACGTTATCCATTGTTTTTCCGTTGCACTGACTTTATGAAGTTAATATATTACTATTGTAAGTAATTTTTTCCACCATTAAGTGCAATAATTTTATCTTGAGTGATGAGGCACCTTTCGGTCACTTGACCATTGTCGAATCACTGATATTTTTCTGGTGTAGATGTTCGGTCCGTGATATTGGTATTTGTTGACGTTACACGTACTTTCTCTTGATCTGTGTGTATGATGTTTTTATATAGTATGTCTTCTGTGTATGTTGTTTGTAGATTCATTAAATTGTTGTGTATGTTTTTATAAATGTGGTATTTTTCTAGTGAGTTTAGTTGTATTGGGTTATTATTTATTATTTACCTAACCATACTTGAAATAAATAATAACCCAATAGAACTAAACTCATTAGAAAAATACCACATAGAACCTTCCATCACATACCCAGGACACCAATCACTTCATAGATCGACTCTCACAAATATCTGTACCTCTACCCCCGATAACTATTTTGGTCACCATAGATGTCACCTCTCTCTATACCAACATCCCTCATGCACATGGCCTATCTGCAATAGAGAATTTTCTAAACAAACGCCCAGGCAAGCCTTCTCCCACTACACCTTTTCTTGTGAACCTGACCAGGTTCATCCTCGAGAAGAACAACTTTCAGTTTGAGGGAAGGAACTACCTTCAAATAAAGGGAACAGCAATGGGTACCAGAATGGCACCATCGTACGCAAATCTGTACATGGGATTGTTGGAAGAAAGTTTTCTAAAGACACAAACACACCAGCCATTATGTTGGTATAGATATATAGATGACATCTTCCTAATTTGGACACAGGGTGCTTCAACACTTGAGACATTTTTAGACAGCCTGACACAATTCTCCACACTTCAATTTACCTGGGAGAAATCTACATCAGCCATCACCTTTTTGGATGTAGAGGTAACACTCCAGAATGGAAATATCAACACAGGAATTCACATGGCAAACCTACAAACCACCTACAATATCTCCATTTCGACAGCAACCACCCAATAAACATAAAACGATCCATTCCATACAGTCAAGCAATCAGGGGTAAGAGAATCTGTTCGAATGATAGGGAATTGGAAGATTTTAATAGAAAGATATCAACAGCCTTCCAGAGAAGAGGATACCCAAAAAGACTCATTGAAAACCAAATTCATTCAGCACAATCTTCGGTTCACCATAAACCACAAACAGAACAAAATAAACTGTCTTTAATAACAGACTACCATCCTGGTCTACATAAACTCAACAAGATATTGAGAGATAGCTTCAAAATTCTTCAAACTTCCGTCCACACCAAAAATCTTTTCACCGATCCACCGCAAATTTGGTACAAGCAACCTCCCAACTTGAAAAACATCCTAATACATCCTAAACTACCAGACCCTGATGCAGAGAAACCACACAAACTTCCTCATGGCTCCTTCCCATGTAATAGACCTAGATGCAAGACGTGTCCAATACACCCCTCAGCAAATAGTTTCAACAGCCAAACAACAAAAATGGTCCTCAAAATACAGGGTCATCATAATTGTACATCGAAAAATGTCATATACCAGCTACAATGTAAACTTTGCTCAGCACAGTACATAGGCCTGACCACGGATGGTCTGAATATCAGAATAAATGGCCACAGACATGATGTTAAAATTATGAATATGGATAGACCAACAGCTTAACATGCTGCGAGTCACAACATCACAACTTGTGATGACTGCTATACCACAAAAATAATTAAATCACTCCCCCCTGATTGCAATCCCTCAGAACTGAGAAGGTGGGAACTATCATACCAGTGGTATACCAAGTCCAGAGAATCCCCTAACCTCAACATCAGATAAAGCCACTTATTTTTTTTTTTTCCAAATAGCCTTATCTCTTTTCCCCTGACAGACTTATATAAACTATAATCACTCATATGTTCATGGAAACAATATATATATATATATATATATATATATCTTTAATCTGTGCATCTGTGACATCTGATTTCTACTCTACACAATCTGTGATTACAATTATTTTATTTCATTCTCTCATATTTCTTTTTTGTTTTCTCTTCGATTGACAAAGACCACTGTGTGGTTGAAATATATCATTGTTTAAGTGCTTTTATGTGTTTCTATTTCAAGACTACAGAGTGGACTCTTACCAAGGTAAGTCTGTCAGTCTCCTAGTCCAAAAAATCTATATATATATATATATATATATATATATATATATGTACAATAGATTAAAGTGTTCAAATAATCAAACCTATATAAATTTATATCACTTACAATATGTATGTTCTGTAATTCACGCTGTCAGCCATAATTTTCATGTATATATTACCAAACTTCACTTCAACAAGTCTACAATAGATCTTGGAAAACATTAAGGAAACATTCTAGCAAATTCATGTTTCAGCACTAAGGGTAGACCCTACTACATTTTCAGATCAGCAGTGAATGTGATAATAAGTTTACTGTCAGCAAAATAACTTCTCCCTGTAGATTTACAGGTGACACAGCTAAAAATTTTTCCTTTACCTTTCCAGTTAGCCAAAACTCGCTAATAAATTATAACAAGTTGCAGATTATTCCTCAAATTAAGTAAACAAACGCATTTAACAAGAGAGGCTATGGTTCCAAAATATATCAAATATATGTTTCAGTAGTTTTCTGCTATCCCTAGCATTCCATTATTCTCCTCTGATGACGCCTTTCGAAGTAACTCTCCGAGAGTACAATTGAAGTTTTGAAAATGGAGTTACTCTAAAACGCATCAACAGAGGAGAATAGTGAAACATTAGGAATGGCAGAAAACTGTACTCAAACATATAGAAATATTCCTAACAGAAATTAAGATGAGTATATTAATAATTTCATATAGCAAATATTTTAATGCGTTTCAAAGTGTAAGGTCAATCTTAAATAAAGCAATAAATTTCTAATAAGCATTGAATTTTACTACAACTAATCTAATTGTGAACAAAACTATACTTAAAAAAATAAGTAAAAGCAATATATCTCACTTGAAAAAATTTGTTGAAAGGAGATGAAAAAGATTGCTTTCTATTTGGTCTTGAATTTTGTAATGAGTCCTTTATTGGTGTTTCTGATTTCTGACCACATTCTGAAATGTAAAACCATAACATCTAAGTTTATATATTGAGGTAATTATTTTATAAAATTTTACTTTATAATGCTAAACAATATTTGAACTTAACAAATCTACGTGTATTACTATATATGTAGTACAACAATAATACTTATATATAAATATATCTACATAATAAACTCACAATGTCAAAAATTACCAAGGGTAATATAGTTTTTCCCCAGGGCAATATACAGTAAACTCCCGATTATCCGTGTTTAACCGGTTTGCGGATTATCCGGAGTCTGCCATTGTTTTACAAATATCCAATTTTTATTCCAATCAGATTCATGTGTTAAAATTTCCAAACGGTGAATTACGACGTAAATACATATAAGGCTTAATAGAGGTTAAGATGAAGGGAATAGATATGTAAATATGTACATACTAATTTATACATTGAAAGGGAAGCATCCCGACGCGGACCAGTGAAATAAAAGGGGCGAGCAGACTACTATATAAAAGAGACAATGACAAAATCCTTGGATGTCCGAAAACCTAATGTGTATCATAAGATTGTAAACAAATGTCAGCTAATCTCGGCTATAAATAGTCTAGGACGTGATATACGCACTATCCATGTCTGTCATATACATTATCGATCTTTATGGCTTTGTGACACAAGTAGACAATGTGCGACAAAATAGTTCTCAAGAAACTTGGATCGCACATTAAAGCTAAATCAATGCTCACAAAAAAAACAGACGAAAGTGACAGATTTTTTTGTATTATTTGTAAAGGAAATTACATATACACATACATACTTACTTTTGACATATACTTATGTACGTATTGTAAATAGTTAGACATATAAATATACATGTTATAATCTGTCAAATACATCGACATTTTAAATTATTTTCTGTATTTATTTTGTCCTCTGAAGATTATTTGTGAATTGCATTAACCAGGGTCATTAATTGTAAAACTTATGGTATAATAATCGATTATCTATCGTTTTGAGTATTCTTTTTTCATAGCGGATTATCCTGGGAATTCGGTTATCCGTCGTTACCGGGCCACCCTATTCTACGGATAATCGGGAGTTTACTGTATTTATTCCTTCCCTATATCAATTATAAATTTATATTTCTCTTTCTTTATAATATAATTATTGATTTATAATGCAAGAAGAAATTTTCTTTGTGATTTTTAAACTTCAATTAAAGAGAATTTATATCTCAACCGACATGAGAACTGAGTTATATAGAATGTGGTGGAATGTCTGAAGTGCTGGTTTTTACAGTGTTGTTGAGTACTAGACATTGTACATACAACATTCTCTTTAATTTATATTAAGCGTGCATCTATCCATACCAGGTATATATATATCACTTCAATTCATCTTGCAAATACATAATGCAAATGTATTTTTCTTACTTGATTGAAAATTCACTAAATGGTAAATATATTGGAAAAAATTTAACACATATATTTTTCAAGTGTTGAAAAACTTACACAACTTACTTAAATTTTCATATTTGTTTATTCAACATATTTTTAGTAAACATTTACTAAAGTACCTCACTATTTGCAGTTTCGCTTATTCACTGTTGGCAAAATTACAGGGAATTATGTATCGTATTTTAAAAAAAAGACTGTTACTGAGCAGATGTGTAAAATGTGTTCTAATCTTATTTTTTTGGTACAGTACTGTAGTTACTTACCACAAAGAAATCTGATTATTCCCCAAACACCTGTTATACTGTACACAACTAGGCCTACTACTAAAAAAATAGACATTTCTTATTAATAGCAATTGGTGTTATTATCACTGACAAACCACGATGAGTCAATCCGGCGCCTGCACCCAACTCCATACATACGTTTAGAACCACTTCTTTACTTATTGTTAAATTAATAGTTTCTGAAATCCAAACATCGATAATCCTATTCGGTGGGCATAACTAACTCGGTTTTGGTTTTTCCTGTCAGTTATTACACAGGTGCCGCATTCGATTGTCGTGTCTGCTAGATTTTGAAACATCGCTTCTACTTGTGGAAATGTTTAGTTCAGATTGAAGGAAAACTTAAATAAACAAAAAAAATATGTTTGTAATTATCTAGTACATAAATATACCATACTGTATTATATATGTGTACAGTATAGCTATAATTATTTGTTAACTGTTTGTATGTGGAATGTAACCCTATCCTTTCCATATATTCGGTTTCAGTATCCACAGTTTCACTATTCGCAGTAAGTTCGGGGTATGTAACTACACGAATAATGAGGGACTACTGTACAAATGATAATAATTATGGAAGTTGATCTATGGAATTATTGGAAAGGATTACTAACACACACACACACACACATATATATATATATGATGATGAATAGTTACTATCTCGCTCTTCTACTGTTGTTGGGTTCACCTCGTCAATGCTGGATGAGATTCTAGCAAAACGTCGGAACAGCGAATTTATGGACTGCAGAATGAACGGATGTACTCCAGATAGTAACTATTCATCATATTTTTCCATCCGTGAAGGAATACGTATCAGCATATATATATATATATATATATATATATATATATATATATATATAAGGTGATTACAATTATTTTATTTCATTCTCTCATATTTCTTTTTGTGTTTTCTCTTCGATTGACAAAGACCACTGTGTGGTTGAAATATATCATTGTTTAAGTGCTTTTATGTGTTTCTATTTCAAGACTACAGAGTGGACTCTTACCAAGGTAAGTCTGTCAGTCTCCTAGTCCAAAAAATCTAAATAATCTTTACCAACCAAAACTAACCTAAATATCTATATATATATATATAGTGATTATAGTGAGTGATATATGAGTGATTATAGTTTTTTTTTTTGTTTCTTTTTGTGTTTTCTCTTCGATTGATAAAGACCACTGTGTGGTTGAAATATATCATTGTTTAAGTGCTTTTATGTGTTTCTATTTCAAGACTACAGTGTGGACTCTTACCAAGGTAAGTCTGTCAGTCTCCTAGTCCAAAAAATCTATATATATATATATATATATATATATAGAGAGAGAGAGAGAGAGAGAGAGAGAGAGAGAGAGAACACAAAAAGAAATATGAGAGAATGAAATAAAATAAATACAAGTTGTAATCACAGATTACAATCTGTGATTACAACTTGTATTTATTTTAGTTCATTCTCTCATATTTCTTTTTGTGTTTTCTCTTCGATTGACAAAGACCACTGTGTGGTTGAAATATATCATTGTTTAAGTGCTTTTATGTGTTTCTATTTCAAGACTACAGTGTGGACTCTTACCAAGGTAAGTCTGTCAGTCTATATATATATATATATATATATATATATATATATATATATATATATATATATATACATATGTATGTGTGTGTGTGTGTGTGTTGGTAATCATATATACCAGATTCCACTGTTCAGCATCTGAACCAATGTACTCTTTTCCTGCAGTTTGATTCTATTGATCATATCCATTCAAAAAAGGCATATTCAGTGAAGGGTCGAATTGGATTCCCTTTCTTAATCGCTGCAATATCATATATCTTAACCCTAGATTCATAGACATTCGTCTGTCAGACGACGCATCGGGTGCCTATTTTATAATAGAACTGACAAAATGTATCCATGGCACAAATAGAAATGTAACCATGGATAATTGGTTTAAATCCATTCTATTGACTGGGTTTATTGAGAAACCATCAATTAACAGCTGTAGGTACTCCACAAAGTGATAAAAAAGAAATCCTTCCAGAAATGAAGGAGCTGAAAACAAGGAAGATTGATTCAGTATTGTTCACCTATGACAATGAACTTATATTAGCTTCATAAAAAACCAAAAAGGCTAAGATGGTAAACCTGGTCCCACTACTCGTGAATACGGCACAGTAGCAGAACCTCAAGGGAAAGCAGAAATTGTTAAATCCTATAATACAACTAAAGGACCAGTTGATCCTTTTGAAAAGATGACTTCCAATATATCATGTAGCCAAAAGACACAGAGATGGCTTCTCTGCATTTTTTGTATGGTGTAATAAACAGTACATTAGTGAATTCCTATGTGATATATGTTCACAATATGGTTAGGGAAGGGAAAAAGTCTATTTGCCAAAGGGAATTCGCCAAACAAGTGAGCAAACAGCTACCACAACTGCACCTACAGAAGAGAATACAAATACCAACTCTACAAAGAATATAAAGGTAAAATACAAAATATACTTGGAGAAGAGACCTTATTCAATGGCCCTTAACCTTAATAAAATGGTGGAAGGAAACTATGTGCATTCTATCCATCTAGAAAAAGATTGATGACTAGTTCTGCTTCAGCTGCGAAAAGTTTTACTGTCTTGAACATTAAGGAAAATGTGTAAAGACTGCTCATAGATGAAGAAAATGTAAATTTCAACTCTGTAAGTAGTTATAACTAAAGGTAATATTACATTGAATTGAATCATTTTGAAACATATGCAAATACTTTTATTATTTTTCCAGGTAGTCTCACAGATGGAAAGTTATGATCAGTGTAATTAAGAATCATAGATTATGAATCCTACGGTTAACAATGCTTTTTATAAATGCTTGTGATAAGGTGTGCTGTCTACAACAACAACCAATTGGAGTGGAAGTAACAGAACAGGTTTTGTTAGCACCTACTTTTCTAGAAATTCTTTTAAATTGATTATTTCCATATTCCTATGGGAAAGAAGTTGTTTGGTGTTCTTGTGGACTTGAATTTACTTGTAACAGTTTAAATGAAACTATTTGACCTCCCTGTATAAAAGGTAATTCTCTCAGTAACTTCTTTCAATGGGAAAAATAATTTATTTTTTATAACTTCTCCAACACACTTTGAGATCAAATTTGCAATGTCATATCTTAATTCGCTATGAATTGTTTAAGTTCTAGTTCTAGTTACATTCATTACTAGTCAAAACCACCCACCCAAATAATATGAAAACTTACACAAGACAGATAGCCCAGCAGTTGAATTTAATTGGACCATAGCAAACATGTTAGGCATAGCTTTAGCACCAAATATTTGATGCATAGTTGTTCCCCTTTTGCCAGTTAAACTTCCAAAAATTAAAAAATGCATTTTTTAGCAAAATAATGGCACTAATTCTAAAGAGTTATATTATGTGATTCTAAAAACTTGTGAACCCACCTGGAATTCTGCTTATAGCACTTTCAATGTGATCATATGTTATTTCCGAATTGTTGATTTTTACCAGTGTTTTCAAGAAATTGGTTATGAGCACTTGCAGGTTATCATGCAGCTTTAATAATTCCTCTTTTACTTCTGGTACATTATATGTAACGCTAGACACAAATAATAAGGCGGACATTATCATTACTAAATCTTTCTCGTTGTTCATGTCTAGAGGATGATCATTATCAAAACTCGGAAGTTCATCTGAAAATGACAATCCTATTTATATAAAGCTGAAGACTTGAAGTGTAACATTTTTATATAAACAAGTACAAATTCCATACTATTTAAAGCTGAATTAGAAACTCAGATCTTATTGATTTATTCTTAGCCACTCACAATTTAATTTTTTGAACTTATTATTTTTTATTATTTTTATATCAGACATCCAACTTTTGTGCTTTAATTTTTTTAAATAAGGAAAGTATCTGAATATCAGCTTTAACGCTAAGGTAAAGCAAATTATAGACAAATTAGTTGAACAAACAAAGGGTCACTTGAGAAGTTTCAATTAATAGATCTTACCTTTAAAGAAAGCTTTAAGGAACTCTTCATTGGTTAAAGGTTTGTCAGTTTTCTTCCAGTTTTTCTTTCCCCTATTGAAACACACACAAAAGCTATAAAAACATCTTACAAAATTCTATAGACCTTCAACTATCTCATATTTATTTTATTTGAAGCTACACACATACTAAGGTATCCATAAGTGTCTTTAAAGCCAAAAAATTTTATTTTAAAAATTAATTTTTCAAAATGGAACAGATTTTTTAGAAAGAAATAAGACCAACTCAGACATGTACATAGCGAGCAGGATCTGATTTTTACTTAAGCAAAAGTAGAGTAAACAAGATATGAATTCAATGAAGCCTATAATGCACATGTCTGTAGTGGTTTCAAATGTTTTGTAAAACTGTGAAAAATAGTTTTTTAAAAAACTACATTAGAAGGTTAAAGTTAATGATTTTAAGGAGAATTAATTTATTTTAGAAAAGCAGAAAATAACACTCCAGGTAACAATAAAACTCAAAGGCAAAGCAGACCTTCAAAAAAGCCAGAGGTCAAAAAAAGTAAAGAAAGATTCAATATATATCTGCATAGAAACATATTGCATTTCAAGCTGTTTTTCTGAATATCTAAATCTTAGACTTTATATGGTAGATTTAACAGAGCTTACACTTAATAAGAACTGGCTCCTATTGTCATTTTAGAAGCAAGTCTAAAATAGATTAATTCTTTTAAATTTCTATTAATTTTTTTAACTTTCTTTTACTATACTCTTTTGAAGCAAAATAAAAAGTTGCTGGATAATATTTTCAAAATGTTTTAATTAAATAATTTCAAAAGTAAAATGTGTTAAAAATAGAATTAAGTCAACAAAATTTTCTAAAATGACTACTATATTAATAAATAGGATGCCATTTAAAACTGCTTGGATAAAAATAAATAATTTTAAAATAAATATATGCTCTTGAATTTTGTAGTCCATACGTTCGGTGAAACTTAATTAATCATTATTACATTAGTTTATAACTATCCGAACTTTAATTTTGTAAATTTGTATAAACTTACTGAAACTGCTCATTAACTTTTTCGACTGCTCCATGGCGACCTTCATCAGTGTCTAAATTTTCCACTTGGAGTTATTGTTAGGTGAAGCGATGACGGTTTTAAAGGCAGGTTTTCGATAGTATCAAAGAGTATGTGTGATTTGTATTGGGTTTGTTCATTTAATATGTTTGTATTTTGTGTGTTTGTAAATTTCATATTGTTCTAATGTGTTGAGATGTGGTCCTTTTCTGTTGATCTGTAAGATTTCTAGATAATGATAAATGTCTTTGTATTTGTGTCCTGTTTCTTTTAGGTGATTGAAGAATGCTGAGTTGGTGTTCTTTTTGGGTGATTTTGTGTGTTCCTCGACTCTTTGTTGGAAACTGCGACCAGTTTGCCCAATGTAAAATTTGTTGCAGTTTAATTTGTATACGCCTGGTGCTTGTAGTTTATCTTTGTTGTTGGTGTCATGTATTTTGTATTGTAGTTTGTTATTATAGTTTTGTATGCTATTTTATTTATTTATTTGTTAGGTTTATTTTAGGTTATTTTATTTGATGTTCTGTTTATGTATGGTATTGTGATGTATTTGTTTTCCTTCCTTGTAGTGTTAATTTTAGCGTTTTTTTTTTTTTTTTTGTATATTGTGTTTGTCTATTATTGTGGTGTTGTATCCATTTGTGTATGCTAAATATTTAATGGTGTCTAGTTCTTTGTTTATGTTTTCTGTGCTTATTGGTACTTTTTTAATTCTATGGAGCATGGATCTAAAGGCAGCATGCTTGTGTTGGATAGGGTGGTTTGAGGTATTGTGGATAAGTGTGTCTGTCGTTGTCGGTTTCCTGTAAATGTTGAAGCTGTTCATGTGTATGGCTTTTTGTTATGGTGAGGTAGAGGAAGTTTAGGGATCGATTGGTTTCAATCTCTGATGTGAAGTTGAGTTTTGAGTGTATTTTATTAGTGTAGGTGAGGAGTTTTTGTCGAGTATTGCCTCTGTATAGTGTTATGATATCGACGTATCTGTGCCAGTAAATGATTTTGTGTGTGTGTGTGTGTATGTGTATTGTTTGCGAGTATCTTGGTGTTTTTTATGTGTTGTAGGAAAATTTTGCTGTAATAGGTGGCAACATCTAAAGCCCAAAGGATGAGGTAAGCAAAAGATGGGGTTTGCTTTGGAAAACACACAGAGACACACAGTCATACACACAAATACTGAATGTACATAACTAACAATTATAAACTCTAAGCTACAAATTTAATACCAGTTACAAAGCCCTATATTATACTGACAAAACTAGCATATCAACATGTTACAAGTGAATCATGCTACATGCGCAATTAAAATATACATACAAATATTTATTTCAATAACACTCTATTTATTTCAATAAGTTTTGTAACTGTTTTTATATTTGTGGCTAAGGGTTGTAATTTTAAATTATAATTAATGGTACTGTGTTCTATATTTGTATTAGTACAAAAAATACATAACAAAAAAGGCTTAGATTTGATGTTAATAGATTTTAAAAAAGTTTAAAGTATAAAAATATCATAAAATGCATATAAAGACTACCCGTTCCTAGTGAATTATAGGTAGAAGTTTGATAGGTACATAACTTTATTCTCTGGAGATGGGAAGAAAATCATCAGTCGTTGGAACAATTGTTTATGCTCAATGACGGGATCCAGATGAAATTAATCTTCTCTTAGAAACTAGTCGAAAGGGTGAAAGCAATTATACTGGTATCATGGTTCAGAAGGGATGCTACCTTAGGTGGCCAATCTCCTGGGGCAACAAACCCGGATCTTGACAAGTCAAAGTCTATCCACAGTATAAAGTGAGGCTCTAAAAGCCTGCTCTGCCTGGGATTGATGAGGTATCAGCTGGTTGCTTAAGGCAAAAGGAGGGCAAAGACCTTCTTAGGAAACGAGGGAGAAGACCTTTAATTGATTTATCCAAGAAATTGGAGAGTAAGAGTGAGCATGAAAAGCAACAGAGGTGTAGAGTTTATGTTAATGGGAGACCCTATAACAAACATCCTACAGATCAATTTACATCACAATAAAAGCGCCTCAGTGGTTCTAACCAGGTGCTTGAATGTAGTACTTATCACATGCCCTAGCGTGGGTGAGAAAATAGTAGCTGGTCAGGAACCAAATAAAGAGTCTGGCCATTAAAGGTATGTATGATATTTATTGTAATAAACACACTACCCAATTCATTTTTCATTAACTTAAAACCATGGAGAGTGTTTACAAATATTTTTTTCTATTGGTTTTCCCTTTGGGTTATAATATGCAATTTGATTTTGTTCATAATTTTGTTTATTTAATATATTCGCTGAAACCCACCCGCATCTAGATGATAGAAGGTCTCGCTCAACAAGCATGCCACCAAGAACTGAGTAGAATAGCTCAACTTTGATGTTTTAAACTATCATCAACTCTTGGAGAAGAAAATTGCCTGTTTGTGTTGTCCAATTGTTGGAAGAGTCAGTCAAATTAATGAATGGTTTTATATCTGTGAGTAGAGTTTTAATAAACAACTTTATTTCTACTCCATATATTGTTAATTGCTTAATGTATTGTACATTTCATGAGGAGGCAGTGAAAATAGTTGAACAGTAATTTTAGTTCTGTATCTGACTCAGAAAGCAGACGAAGTGGTGACATTGTTATTAAATGTCCTCTGTCTTGATTAAATCATGCGAGGTGAACACAGAAAGTAGCAGATGTTTAGGTATAGCGCAGCAGTGGACTAGTATCACTATCTTGGTGTCAAAATTATCCTACGCTCAGTACGCATCAAGCTATGGTAGCAGGAGATATGTACCTCTCCTACTTTTCTCACTGTAAATAATTTGAGCTGCAACTGAAAATCCTGCCACTTGTGAAATATGTTCAGTGATAAGGTTTTTGTTAATAAAAGACTACAAACCAATTACAATCCTTCATTAACTTTGTGATGTTTATGGAAATGGAATATTGAGTGAAAACAGAGTAAGGCATTGGGGCAATGATTTTAAAAATGGATGCACCAATGTTCACATTGACAACTACAGAGGTTCTCTTTGGTCCACATTATTACTTAAGACTTGTTAACAAAAATTAATTAAAAACTTTGTAAAAATCGTTTCATGAATACTGAACTTTCAAAATACATAACCCGAATTTCGCAAAGTTTACTTCATGAAATTTTTGTGGAGCAGCTTGGATACCACACATTTTTTGCAAGGTGGGTTCTAAAACTCCTTACGAAAGACCACAAAAAAACCAAAGGCTAGCTGCATCACTGACTTTTCCTGAAAACTATGATAAACATGGTAATGAACTTCTTGATCATATTGTAACTGGTGATTAGACTGTGGCTAGTACTCGATTTACTAAGGAAACAACTGAGAGGTACTGAGTGAGAGTTACAGGGGATTACCAAGCTCTGGCCAGGTAATCGAGTGATCAGGGAGACAGGTGATCATACTAACTGTAGTAACAATGACTGAAAAGCCAGACAACAAAGATTAAGAGGATAAGAGACATATAAAAACATAAGTAACACAAATCTGCATCATTTAATAATTTAATATGCCATGACTTTTAATATCAGATGTTCTCCAAAATTTTTCATTTAAAAATTTGTAAAATTATAAACTGATAAAAACGAAACACACTTAAACAGAATACACTCTGTGTAGTTATGTACCTAAACTCATTGTTGGAAGTAAACTTTTACTCAAACATAAATAAATATTGGTTTGTTTACCAAAATAATAGTTTTAAAACATACAATGGAAAAGTGTATAAATAAATATTGCTTTGTTTACCAATAAAATAATTTTAAAACATACAATGGAAATTATATATTTTATAATACTTACATTAAGGAAATAATGTTTCTAATCACTCCCCCTTTACTTAATTCTTCAAGTTTGCTAATAGGTTTCTTTCGACCAATTATTACTGAAAGGCTGTTGACCTAAAATTAATAACAAATTTTACCATAGACACAATCTCTAATTAACTTATTTTATCCCTAAACTTAACAATTAATCTATAAAAGATGGTTCATTATTTTCAAATTTTTTTTACAGTTTAATTTTAAACTTATCACGAATATAAATTTTACAAACAGTTATTTCATTCATTAATAATTCAAGCGGTACTTATATATTAATCAAGGAAGGTTTATGATTATTAGATTTTAATTTAATTGGTGTAATTTTATGAACTAAATTAGATTATTATTAAATTATAGTTATTCTTGACTATTACAAAATTTATTGGTGATAATTACCTTACAAATGATGGTTAGTATTTGCTACAATTAGAAATTGGATCTATTAAATTTCAAACATTTTACAAAAATAATAAAAACTACAAATTGCCACACAGCTTAGCTATTATGGGAGCTCATATACAGTACATACTCTATAATCTGGCCCTTCGCCTATCCAGCCACTCCAATAATCTGGGGTTTTTGTCAAGGACAGATGATGTAAACAAAATAAAAATGTAAACATAACTTGTATAGTTTTTCACTGCATGTCAATGTCAGTGACCAAGCAGTCACTCGGTTCTAGCTGTATAACTCGTGACAAACAAACGATTTTGGGCTGTATGTTGTTGCAGTAGTTATGTAAAGTAACTGTTACTGCAGTGAACAACATCTTTGCAGTGTAAACAGAAACATAAGACTTTAACTATAGTTAAAAAAAAGATTTTGGGCAGACTGAACAAAGGAAAGAGATTGGTTATACTTACTAACCAGACTATCATTCATGAGATCTGAAAGAACAGTAAGAAAATTAATCTTAAAGACCACTGACAAAGTAAAATCTCTAAGGAAAACTGAAAGCAGACAGTGTCTGTGCCTCTTCATACAGTATTGATACTGCTGCCGTGGATTCATTCGCAACATCCATTACATGGGCAGAAGGAAACGGTATTTTAATGAGTGATGTCTTAGTGTTGAAATGACTGCAAGACAAAGTTCTAAGTGTCATTTCAAATAAAAAAACAGAAGAAAACTCTTTTAAACCTACTCAAAAATCTGAATAATGTAAGTTTAAACGACTTTTAAAAACTGTACTGTAGGCTGTTATTTTTAATTTTTGTTTTTATTATTAAAAATAAGGTAACCTTTGATTGTAAAGAACACATTAGTGTACATTCATTCTTGCGCATAAATACTGTACAATGTACATTGTGATACACTATGGACCCTCCAGTAATCTGGCGTTTTCAGGCATCTGGCAGTATCCCAATCGCATATCAGCAAGATTAGTGAGAGACTACAATAGTGTCTTTCTCAAGTGCACAATTACTAAAATCACAACATGCAAAGCTATCAATTAAATATTGATGGATTCCAAAGCCTTGCCAGAATGATCTTATGATACAAATACATAAGAAAAATATTGTAAGTAACAAAATTCCTATAAATGATCTAAACAAATACAGTTAATTAAGAAAGTAGCATACAAACATTCTTCTTATCCTAATAAATCTAAGTTACTTAAAAATAAAGCCACTTCTGATATGCTATTTAATATTAAATATAAAGCAGTTATTTTGATTAAACCTTTAGTTTTAAACAGTCTGGATTTATTAAGATCAAAATATTGTTCTCAGAAATTTTAATTGTGTTTGTACAGATTAGTAATAGGAATTTAGTTAGTTTTTCTATACAGCAGAACGTCAGTATAAAAAATCCAGAACGTCGCAAATCCGGATCATGGTTTCAGTATGCATGGCACTTAGCCACAATACATATCTAAACCTAAGTGTTATCTTTAATTACTAATGAAAAGAGGATAAATTAATTCCAAAACAATGTGTTATAATTAATTTTAAAACACAACATACAGTATATATATATATTTATGATTTAAATTTGTATGTTCTGCACATTAACCAATAATGCATATTGTTAATAATCAGCAAAATAATAAAAAATTTTTTTGAACTTAGTCTTTAGCTAATTTTTTATATAATATGCTTCTACTTTGTAATGGCAATGTTTCTAGTGAAACTCCACCACTCGTCTTGTTTTCGTTAATTTTATTCCTAATATTGAAACATTTACTCCATCTAAACAATTCTGAGCAGAAGGTAAAATACTAAATAACTGAGCGATGCAAAAATAACTCAATTAAAAAATCTAAAACTAAATAAATATAAAATGTAAAATCAAATTTCGTAGAACTGTCAATGTCACTAATTAAGACTAGACAATTTATATTTGTACTGGTATTTTTGGCTTTCTATGGTAAGTATTCATTCTTATTTAGTAATTCATTCATATTTTTTAAGCCGTATGTCTTATTTTGTAATAATCACTGATTTAATTCAAACTTACAGCATTACAGCATTTAAATACTCTAAGCATTAAAATAGATTAAGCTTATAGTTAATGAAATATCAATAATACACAGGGGAAAATCTGGATAAATCAGTAGTCCGGATGCGTCCTGGTTCCAAATGACCCGGATTTTCGATGCTCTACTATATATGTATTTGTATCGCAAGATCTTTCTGCCAAGCATTTGGATCTATTTCAATATTTAATTGATAACTGCGTAATAAGATTTACAACTTGTGCATCTGAGAGAAAGACTGAAACTCCACAATAATTATGCTGTAACTTAATTCATACAATGTATTATACAATAATTAATATATTTATTAGCCTAGTTCTGTATAATTTATGAAATTTAGTATACCGATATCTAATTTGTTAATTATAAAAACTGCTAACTATTATTCATTTAGTAACCAAATTTTCCCAAATAAATTCTGCTAAAAGTCAGCAATAGGCAACTTTTTATTCCATCCTGGGAACAAATAAATACACTCGCACTCATTATAGCTGGTTCTGTATTTGTTTATGAAAGGGTTATGTATTGCGATACTGACCTAAAATAGAAAATCCTAATCAATCTGGTAATAATTGATTTGGGTATTAAAAACACTAATGCTCTTACAAGAAAGGATATTTGTTTATATGACAAAAGTGATTTATTCAGAGACAGGTGGCTATGTTGTCTTACAATTTATTTATCTTGGATTATAAATCACACAACTGGTTATGTAGAAAATTCCTTATTATTTCAAAATTGTTATATATACCTTTTTATGAATTCTAGTTATAAGAAATAGTGGTAATTGTGAGACTTAGTGGCCACCTACGATATTTTGAAAAATTATTTAAAACCCCCAAATAGGACGATCTCTAAACATTTTTTTATTGACCTCAGAAAGTTATTTTTTTTCAATTTAAAGTAGGGTAAAAAATTTGAAGCAGAGGCATAAGTTGTGAATGGGCCGCAGAGTGATAAAGTGACGTCACAACTGTAGTTAGTGTTTTAGCAATGTAAACTTTATGAATCAAAAACATGTCCTGAAGCTATATTGATAACTATTATTTTTGTTATTGCCAGGGAAGGTGAATTTTATATATCTATATTAAAATATACCTATGAAGTATCCAGTCAGGATAGATTTGGTTCTAATTTTATACACTAAACCATTTAGGTAATGTATAAAATTAAAACGGTAAAAATATAGTCTTAATGATGGTTTTAAAAAATGTTTTGTTTTTAAATTACTTGTTTTAATGTGTAGAATATGAAAATCAACGTTTTTTCCACGGAAAATACGGAAAGTTACTTTTGTCACATTTTAAATGTTAGTCTGTATTGGCATGTAAAGTGTAAACGAGTCTTATTGACATTGTTTGAAAAACAATTTTTTAATTACTCATTTTAATGTGTAGGAAATGAATATTAACTTCTTTCCGCGGAAAATACGAAAAGTTGATATTTTTGCACATTTTTAATGTTAGTCAGTAATGGCATATATAGCGTAAAACGGCCGCGCGTAAACCGGCCGCACAGCAACTACAGTGCACTGCACTACGTCAAATTTTAATACTAAACTTAAAATCTAAATACTTAACTCTCGGTTATAATTTTAAACAACATTACTATAAACCTACATTAAAATACACCTATGAAGTATCTAGTAAGGATAGGTTTGTGTATAATTTTATTCAACATTACTATCTACCTACATTAAAATATCCCTACAAAGTATCCAGTCAGTATAGATTTGGTTGTAATTTTCTGAATCGGCAATAAGTCTAAATTACAAAAATTACAACCAAATCTATCCTAACTGGATAATTCGTAGCTGTGGAAAATAACCAATGTCACTAAGACTATATTTTTACCCTTAAAACTAAATTTACTGACTGGACACTTCTTAGAAATATTTTAATATAGGTATATAGTAATGTATAAATTTAAAACCAAATCTATCGTAACTGGAGACTTTATAAGTTTATTTAAATATAGCGTATATATGCAAAAACCATAAAAATTAAACCAAAATGTTTCTCAAATATCTATACATGTAAAGTATGTGTGACGTCACTGATCAATCCGCGGCCAATGCACAAGTTAATGCTTGAAAACAACAACACGAAAACGAAACATTTGCATCACTCCGCAGCCCATTCACAACTTATGCCTCCGCACTGAATTTTTTACCCTAACCTAAATTTTTATAAAAATTACTTTCCGATGTCAATAAACAAAAACTTTTTGTGAATATCATCCTATTTGGTGGTGTTGAACAATTTTCCAAAATATCGTAGGTACCCACTAAATCTCACATTTACCGAAATAGTTTATAGTTTCAGAAAAAAATATTAATGTTGGGTTAAAAGACCCTTAACACAATGACTCCTGACTATCTCAAACCTAAACTATAGTAATGCCTCAGGAAGTGACAAATTTTTATTACATACACACATAAATTGCAACAGCCAGGACTCGATGACATAAACAGTTCATAATTACTATTCTAAAATCTGACATTAAGAAGCAGCTACGCAACTGCCAACAACTGAGATCAAACTAACAAACCCAAAATGTGACAACATAGTGAAAATGAGAAAGGACAAGCTGCAGTCAAAGTGATAATGTATGAGGATAATTTGTCTCTAGTTTGCCATTTTACTGTGAAACTACTGATAAACATATTTCCAAACTCAAGTAGCTAATAAATTCTGGGAAATATTATTGCACTACTATTATTGAACATAATAATTCAATCTCATCTAAGTAAGAGTAATCAAATCACTCTAAACCATTTTATATTATTTAAAAAGAGTGCCATTATTATTTCTCTCAGTACCCATAATATTACTATTACTAATAATACAAAAATATTTGTTTAATAAAATAACACATAACTAGAAATTAATGTAACTTCTTAACAAATAAATAGCAAAGGAATGGATTGGTGATTCCTAAATACTATAAAAAATGCTGCATTTAAAACAGGTAGTTTAATTACAAGATTTATTTTACCCATATTAGTATAACCTCCACCCAATTGTTTAATTCCATGTTTCCTCAATCAGACTGTTTCTCGATGTTTTTTCGTTCATAAGTTCACAAACTGTTTTTCAAATGCAGTATTAAACTCTTTCTTTTTTGTTTGAACTTGATACCACAAATAATTTTCCGTTAAAAGTTTAAACGTTTGAACTTGAAATTAAACACAGGAACAATAAGCAAACCGTCCCACTTTAGGCAACTGCTGAAAACAAAATACAGTAAATCTATTGCTATGATTGTAATTGTATCACTACATTAATATAGTGCCGTGAAGTTTCTTGATGTTTTTGTAGAACGATTTATATGTGTTGAAATTCTTTCAGTGTTTTAGAAAAATGCAAACGCTTCTGGTACTGCAAGGAAAAGAATCGTCAGAAATTATTTTATTTAGAGCTAAAACCCACTACTCTAAAATTTGTCATATAAAGTCAAATTTTTGACAAATGATGCAGTTCAGCAGTGTATCGTTGATCTGTTACGAATAGTCTAAACAATAATAAAATTTATATCTATGAAATACATAAACACGTCCGTCTTATCACGTTGTCAGAATTACAATAGCCGTTGCGATTTCTCGGATTTGTTTCAGTCGTTTCCGTATAGTGTAATTTTTAAAAAGACGCGCTTAGCTGTTTTGTTTTATCGGTTACATGGAGTTTTTAAACTTCGGCACAACACAGGCCTGAATTTACCGGCAGGCTCCTAAAGCGCTAAGAGCGTACAATACTAAGAGGTGCAGGCTCACGATAAAAATTACTGTTTTAGGTTACCAAAAATATTTTAAGATAAAGTAAGAAAATTAAATTACTTTCATTTTATATATGTTTATTGTTCATTGAAGTTTTGCAGTTGTCAGTAATCGTAGGCTCAAAAAACATTGTAGTACCTATAAGAGAAATGAACATAAATACTCTCAACTCCATTAAAAGTTTGGATTTTTCGGGATCATTAAATCATTCTGAGCCTTGGAATTTACCAAGTACGCAAGAGATTATAAAGTTGGTATCCCGGAGATCTTGAGTCTGTTATCGTAAATAAGTTTTTACCGTTGAACCCCTTTTTAATACAACTAGTGATAGAGAAAAACGAGCATGATTGATATTATTAATATATTGCCTTATTGTGGTGCAGTTGATATTCTCGCAAACCTGTACATTACCTTAGGAATAGTTCCTGAAACATGGGAACCATTTTCATGAAGAGTAAACTGCACGTGAGAAAGATCCTTTTCCACCTTCCGACTTGTGAAAACCTTCCCTGAAATAGGTTAAAATACACACCGTACATACATAGAAACAGACACCTTACATTGTCTTTCTCTTTCACTCTCTGTCTCACATACACACACACAAGCACGCTCGCGTGCGCACGCGGAACTTAAAATACCAACCAAGTGCAACAGATCGAATGATATTAGACTTTTAAAATTAATCAATTTTAATAGTATATCAAATGACCATTTATTTAATTTTTGTTGCTTACAAGACTTGCTGTATATAACAGTAAAGAATTATTTTACTAAAGTAGCTTCATTATATATACAAACATTTTTTTTAAATTCAGTTTTTGAATTATTCCTAATCATAGGTTTAGATTCTACGTTATTATCCACGTAATTAATTACATGATTTATTGTTTTTATACCGTACTGACAGGTTTCAAAACAGTTGTTTCATTTGTTATGTCATGTGAAATATGTTGTTTCGTTGTATTTCTTTGTAGTAGTTAGATTTTGCTATGGTTTAGTACGTACAAAATGTCTAAATTAGTTCTAATGTTTATTTAAATATGTTAGTGTCTTGTATACGTGTATTGTAGTTGGATTTCAGGTCTGTGTTCTCAATGTTAGATATCGTGAATGAAATAGCAGACGGTTTTTGCCATAGTATGAGAAACGCAAGGAAAAATATCGCTAGATGATTATTGTCAAAGCATATGATGTAATTTCATGGAAAACTGAAGTATTATAGACCCTAATATATCTTGAAATCAAAACGTATTTGTTACCTATAGATTTGTTCTATAAGGTACAGGGGCACTAAAGTTGGTTGCTGTAATTATTGAAGAGCTTAAATGATCATTTGAGGGAGTAAGTGAAAACTATTAACTTGCTGATCGTTTCATTGACTAAGCTAACCAGCTATTTCAAGTATCGAGTTGTATGAGTTGCGGGTTAACTACGTCAATGAAACAACTATTTCGAAACGCGTCAGTAAGTTAATAGTTTTAACATTTGTTGATTCCATCTTCACGTGAGCTATTAATAATCACTAAACACTTTTAAATGTTTTAAACTTGCCTATAGTAGCACTTACTTTGTTGAGGACGGCCGTTTCGGGAGGTGTGTCCCATTGTCAATTCAGACCGTAACTCTGAGTGAGTTGACAATGGGACACATCTTTCGAAACGGCCGTCCTCAACAAACAAAGTAAGTGCTACTATAGGCAAGTTTAAAACATTTAAAAATGTTTAGTTAATAGTTTTCAAAATTTGGAGTTTTTTTATTGTACATCTTAGAGTTTTTATAAAAATAATACTTGTTTGTTTGTTTTGGCAAAAAGCTGCTGAATAAATCAGTAAGTAGTGGTTTTTTGCCAAGATAAACATACAAGTGTAATAATGGTTTTCATTTAGTTACTGAAATAGCTACTAGTACTTATGATAAAGCTACTTATTGTCAATTTCATTGAGGCTGTGGTTTAAAATCGATACAAATGAGAATTTTATTTATTTTTTGTATACTTTTTTTTGAATGTTTACCGAAGAAGAGGCTGATTACCTAAATAAGAAACAATTCAAAATCATAGTGTAACACAACTTGTTATTTAAACATATTATAAATAACTTTTCTAAACACTTTTAATATGTATCTGTTATTATGGCACCACTTTGATATTATGTATGCGGTGTGTACTGCTTCTCAAAACTACTTTCATTTAATTTATACTGTCTGTTTAAAATACACATTCAAAATAAAGTAAATGGTTTTTCTTTTAAAAACAAGTGTTTTGTTTGTTTCAATGTCTGAACAATGAAACAGTCATATCTTATACTTGAATTATGAAACATATATAGTAAAGTAAGGTTGTGTGGTAAAGTTAGTAACTGGGATTTAAGTTTCCAATAAACATATACCTTTCAATGACATTTAACGATTTACCAAGGAAAATGTAGTCCTAGGTCTAATAGATAGAAACTTTAAATATAAACTACATGCTTTGCACATGTAATAATTATGGCTTTGTTTTTTCAGTGTCAGTACTGTATATCTGTTCAGTCAGTTTCTGTTTTTGTACCCTTAGTCTTTTACTTAATTCTCTTTGCTCTTTCCCTACATTTCTCTGTACCACTTCGATCACAACAGACAAATTCTTATGATGAATTACAAAGAATATCAAGTTTGAAAAATAAAGATAAAAAGTTATTTTCAGTTATAAAGAAGGATGACAACATAGATGATGTTAGTGATAAACATATTTTACCTACAGAACTACTAGGATCTATCTTTTTAAAGTAAGTTCCCAAATCTTTTTTATTATTATAGTCAGGGTGATACGTATGTTTTACATATTTGCTTACACATATATTACTCAAATATACATGTGGTAACTATCAACTATCTAGTTGTAATCTATAGCGGCAATTGAAATTACACTTTGTGATTCAAAAAGTGTATAAACAGTTAGGGTAGTTAGTATTAAAGAAAGTATGTATAATCTTTTTTATTATTCTGTTTACAGATTTACTAATTAGAAAATATGAATTTTTTAACTACTTTTCTATCTCGGTGTTAGCCCTAATCATGTGGTTTTGAACAATTTTCACTTTATATCTCAGGTGGCTGCTCTTACTCACAATTACCACAAACAACTACCTTACCCTGATATCAACTGTTTCTTGTTTAGGTAATACCTAATAAAATGTAGTTAAACTTGTATTTTTTCCTTTTTACATACAATATTCAAATTTATATTCTAAACAAAAAAAGCAACTTTAGTTGCATTAAAATATAAAAACTGTTTAAAATTTGCAAATTGTTAAACATAACCTGATGTTGGAGCAAAAAAAAGGTATTTCTTTACTGTGCCTCCAGCGAAAGTTGTAATAATTTTTTTTGTATCCCTGATGGCTTTCTGCATCGGCTAGTATAATTTTTTTCTTACATGTGGGCATGGTTAATAAATACCTTAATAACAATTATAAGATTGTTAACTCTAATCATTGAGGTAGTTTTTGTTTCTGTTAATACTCAGATTGCCTACCCCCAATTCAATGCAATGCGTATAGAATGAATCAAAAACATGTACTGAAGCTATATTTATAGGAAGTGTTTTTTGGTCATGGAAAGTTATTTTTTTAATCAAATTTAAGTTGTGATTCATTTCTTGCAACAGTATCAACTGGGCGCCGTACTACCTATACATATATTTAAATATACATATAAAATCTCCAATCGGGAAAGATTTTGTTGTAATTTTATACATTGCTATATACCTACCTGTATTAAAATATACCTATAAAGTGTCTATTTAGGATAGATTTTTTGTAATTTTATACAACATTACTTCATTGGACTTTTGCTTCTGCAGAGTAATACCTTTTGTGAGGTGATGTCAAGTGATCTTCACTCTTGCCTTGCCGTGTATACTTTCTTTGGTTAAATGTATAAAATTACAAAGAAATTTATCCTAACTGGATACTTAATACGTATATATCAATATAGGAATATGAAATTAACTCTCCGAGGCAGTCACAAAAATAACAATTGTCAATATAAGTTCAGGACATGTTTTTTATTCATTTTATACGCATTGCATTGGGGGTGGACAGTCTGAGTATTTACTAAAATTTTCTCAAAAACGTAAACATTACATTAATAAATATTTTGAATTGTTTGCAATAATTAACTATATTAAAAAACAAAATTAAAGTGTCCAGAAATAATGTCATGTAATAACAAGTTGACTCTCAAAAGTTAAATCCTTTTGTTTGTTATGTTTAAGGTAAATAACTGAACAAAAAAGTAAGAGGACAAAATAAAATTATTAAACATATTTTTCAATATAATTTTTGCTAATAAGTTCCCAAAGACTTGTAGCGGAGATGGTTGCTATTTCATTGGTTCGGTAAACCAGTAAAACGAATAGGTTTCTATTGCAAAACTATTAAAGTCACTAATAGAAACCCATTGCAACTATTTTATGTACGTAAACAGTACATTCTCTACAAATTTTTTTATCGTTTTTTTAAAATTAAAAATTACTTAAGTGGAAATAATTCAAGTTAATATGGAAAATTCATACCCTACTAAATATAGTCTATTTTAGTTTTAGTTGTACTATATACGCCTGCTCTATTAAAACTCAAACATTTGTATTATTCAAAACTTAATATTTACAAACAAATAAAAACACACAAAACTCACAAATTAATCATTTATTTACTCATATGCGTTTCAATGACCAAGTCATCATCATCAGTGAGTGTTAATACTACAAACTCTAACTTACAACTCTTATGAGTTTGGTCATTGAATCTCGTATGACTAAATAAATGATTAATTTGTGAGTTTTTTGTATGTTTTTATTTGTTTCTAACATAACCTCACAAGCTAAGCTCAAAGAATATTTGTTTTAATATTTACATTTCAAATAATGTTTTTATAATTCAATATCTAGATTTTTATTTGTAACCCAAAATAAAAATATATTATAACTTATGCTACTTTTAGACCAAACTTTCTTGTTTTGTAATCCTATTCTGTACAACTTCTAAAATAATTTATTTCCTAATAAAAAAATTCTAAGAACATTTTTTATCAATTTTCATGAAATATAAAATTCTTTATTATTAGACAGTATTATTTGTCACACAATACACATTATTAATAGATAATAGTGTTTTTATAATGTAACAAAATTGTTTAAACTATTTTGATTAATGTAATACCTAACAAGTTGCAATTATTAAGTTTTTAAAATTGAAATAATTTTTCTTTAATATAGAAAGTAAGTTTTAAAATATTTAGTTTTCTTAAATAAGATTTAGTTATATTGCATAAATTTCATTCCTTTGTATTTGTTATGTAGATTGATATGTTATTAAAATTATTATGTACCATTGTATATAGAGTTTTCTTTTCTTAAATATAATGACTGCATTACATAAGGCGAAGTTTTACAATGCCAATTTATTTCCAAGTTTAATATCTTCAGATGAAAATATTTAATGATGTAATCAAGTTCTGGCTAAAGTTATCTCAATGATCTCCTAATTAGAATTCTGAAGATGTTAATTGATTTTTGTGTTTAGAATGTACTTGTGACTAATATGGGGAATAATAAAAATTATTATTATTTATTATTTAGATAAAAAATAGTATTCTCTTTTATACTATTGATATGGTGTAGGAGTGATAGGGTAGAACCAAACAGTTGCTTTATCTGCCAAAATCTTTAATTTCGTAGGATAGTGCTTTACTCACTTGACTTTGTGTAACACTCAAAAACAAAAAAGTTAGAGAGGATCTTATTTGGTCAAGTATTACCCATGGTCTCCTTGTTCCATTGGTAATGGAACCAGGCCACTTCACTTGTCAACAGGTTGTTTTATTTTACCTTTTTTTTTTAATAACCAAATAATTCCTAACTGTAGTATACTTATTAGCATTATTCTAATGGGGTATAAAATAGAGTTCTGTTTTATAAAAAGCCATTAGAGTTGGCAAGTAACAAACATGTAGGCACAATACAAGTAACAATAAAGAAATATTAAGTTTAAATTGTTATATAATAAATATTTAATTGCTTTATAACAGTGGTAAATAATGAAATATATTGATGGCACTGTGCTATTGGAGAGTTAAGTTGTCAAAAGCATTCAGTGATCCCACCACATTCAACATCCTAATTACCTTGTTTGCATACATTTATAGAGGGGGTTATGGATAGACATCTATCTTTAGGTTGAGGTAGAGAACAGGTCAACTACTGATAATGTAGTTTTTGCAAACCATAATTTTATCCCACTCTCAGTAACCAAAATATCATTTCCAGGAGTATTTCCAGACGATGGTTTGAATGGGGCACGACCATCGAGGTCAGAAAGCAATACCCCTTAGAGAAAATTTTGAAAATTTTTATCCCTAGAAATAAAATTTTAAACTTTTTACTGCACTTAAAATTACATAATTTTTGATTAATTGGGAAGATATTTTGATAAAAATCTAGCGCTGTTTTACAGATTAATATTTTTTTTGCTAAAACTATTTGGTTTGTAGTGGGCACATGTCCCCTGTGCCCCTCTTGGCTATGACACTGTTCATTTCCCTAGCATATCTTCATTTATCTACATTTTCTTATCTCTACATTTGTTTCTTTTACAAGTAGAGGGTTAGCTTCGTAAAAGGAACGAATGTTTTGAAACGCATCAGCAAGTAAGCCATTAATTATTCACTTAGTTAAGTACCTTTTAATTATAATTTAGTTTTAGTTTGATGTTAATGAAACAGTTTTGGATGTTAAAAAAAGAATTTCATTAGAATTTGGAATTACACTTTAGATTTTTAAAAGTATGGTGTGGATTTTTGCCTAGTTTTAGTTAAGTTATTCACCCCTTTTTTACCGTCCATATGAAAGAGAAATTTAGGATATTAATGCTAATGGAAGTTATTATTTTGCTGAAATAAATATACTTGTTGTATTCATATATGATTAAATTCAAGAGACAAAACACACATACGCAAACATACTTTTTGAGGATTTGGTAAGCAATGACTCTAATAATGTTTTCTATACCTATACACATTTTTTGTACTGTCATAATGAATTCGTCACGAAACCAACATATTAAAACCAATTTTGTAAAAAATTAAAAAATATTTTATTTTATTTTTAGTTTTTGAATTTTGTAGTTCAGTGAATCTTATTAATCACTTAAACAATAGTTTATGACTATCCGAACTTTAAATTTTGTAAATATGTTAAAACTTACTGAGATAGAATGTTTTCGATCGCTGTATGCCAATCTTCATCCAGTGTCTTCTTCTTTAGATGTCGGGTCAAGCGGTAACGGTTTTAAAGGTAGGTTTTTGATAGTATCAAAGAGTATGTGTGATTTGTATTGTGCTTGTTCGTTTAATATGTTTGTATTTTATGTTGTAAATTTCATATTGTTCTAGTGTGTTGAGATGTGGTCTCTTTTTGTTGATCTGTAAGATTTCTAGGTTATGGTAAATGTCTTTGTATTTGTGTCCTGTTTCTTTTATGTGATTGTAAAATGTTGAGTTGGTTTTCTGTTTGTGTTCCTCGACTCTTTGTTTAAAGCTGCGACCTGTTTGTCCAATGTAGAATTTGTTACATTCGTCGCATTTCAGTTTGTATACGCCTGGTGCTTGAAGTTTATCTTTGTTGTTCGTGTTATGTTGTATTTTGTATTGTAACTTGTTATTAGTTTTGTATGCTATTTTGCATCCTATTTTTTGAAATCTGTGGCCTATTTTGTTAGTTGTTTTGTTTATGTATGGTAATGTGATATATTTGTTTTCCCTGTCTCTAGTGTTAATTTTAGTGTTTTTTTGTATTTTGTTCCATAGTTTGTCTATTATTGTGGGGTTGTTTCCATTTGTGTATGTTAAATATTTAATTGTGTCTAGTTCTTTGTTTATGTTTTCTGTGATCATTGGGACTTCTTTAAATCTGTGGCGCATTGATCTGAAGGCAGCGAGTTTGTGTTGGATAGGGTGGTTTGAGGTGTTGTGGATAAGTGTGTCTGTCATTATGGGTTTCCTGTAAATGTTGAAGCTGTGTTTTTGTCTGTGGCTCTTTGTTATGGTTAGGTCGAGGAAGTTTAGGGATCGGTTGGTTTCAATTTCTGAAGTGAAGTGGAGTTTTGGGTGTATTTTATTAGTGTAGGTGAGGAGTTTTTCGCATTGACGGGAGTTGCCTCTGTATAGTGTTATGATATCATCGACATATCTGTGCCAGTAAATGATTTTGTGTGCGTGTGTATTGTTTGTGAGTATCTTGGTGTTTTCTATATGTAGAAAAATTTTGCTTAGGATACTACTGATAGGACTTCTCATGGGTAGACCATCTGGTTGTGAATAGAAGTTTGAGTTGTGGGTGAAATAGTTTTGTTTGGTGATGGTTTGGAGGATGTTTATGATTTCGGTAACGTGGGTTTTAGGTATGTTGTTCTGTATTAATTGGGTTTCTAGGATGTTGAGCGTTTCGGGTATGGGTATGTTGGTGTACATATTTATTATGTCGAGTGATAGTAGTGTTGAATTGTGTGATATGTTCATGTCTTTTATTTTATTTATGAGGTTTGTTCTGATTTTTAAGTGTGTTTCTGTGTTTAAGTTTATGGATTGTCTGATTATTTTGTCTAATTTATGTGCAGGGGCATTCTGGTAGTTGATGATGGCTCGGATGCGGACATTTGGTTTGTGAATTTTGGGAAGAGCGCAGAGGGTAAGTGCTTTAGGGTGGATTGGTTTTAGGTGGGATTTTTTGTTTTTGTTGTTAATGTATTTAGATGAATTAATTAGTTGTTTGATGGTTCTGTGATATTTCTCTGTATGGTCTGTATGTAGTTGAACTATATTATTATTTATTATGTAATAATTGATTTTGTATTAATAATACTGTTTGTATTAATAATTACTGAGGTTTTGCCTTTGTCTGCTGTGGTGAGTGTGATGTTGTTTAGTTGGGCTTTTTTGTTTTATGTTTACAGCGATTTTAATTCCATTGTTCATATTTTTGTTAGTTATGTTTTTCTGTTTGGTTAGGTTTTTTATATCATGTCGATGTGAGTCTTGGTCCTTGGTGTAAGTTTTTTGTATGGCGGTTTCAGTTTGTAGTATAATGTGTCTGTTTGTAATGTTATTTGATTTATAGTGTATGTTGTATTTTAAGCCTTTGTTTATTAAATTCATTTCGTGTAGTGTGAATTTGGTATTAGTGAGGTTAACTGTACGGGGGGTAGAATATTTTGTGTAGGTTGAGGGTATGTTGTGTTTTTTGTTTTACATAATATTTGAATAATCTTTTTCTTGTGGTTATTTTTGATGTTTATTATTTTATTAGTTGCCCAATTTATTTTTAGGGTTGACAAGAATGAAGATAAGCTGGTGAGCGTGGAGGAATTGTCAGAATATATAAATGTTCAAACTCAAAAGCACATTAATCAAGCCATGAAAGAGAACTATGGACTCTTCATGTCTATTGATCAAGATCCTGCCAATGGTTAGATCTTTTTTTGTTTTATTTTATGATGAAAAACATTTAATATTTTAACCCTTTGATTAGCATTCGCACACCAGTATGTGAGATCGCTTAATGGCCAACAGGAGAATTCCCGTTTATGTATGTTCTACCATTTCTCTCAGATTAGCATTGCCGTACGTTTACAATTTGTTTTCCTGTGTATTGTGCTCTATTCTAGGTTAAATATTTGCAATTATCTGGGCAATCAATACTACACAGTGTACATACTCACCATTCTTTTCTGTCCAAAGACTATGATTTTCCTTGTGTTTACAGGTAGTTTCAAAGTTTGTGCAGTATTTTACAGTGAATAGGTACTTTACAAAAAAAAAGATTAACAGATAATTTTTAGCAAATAAATTGTCAGAAAATGGAAGGTAAAATTTGGTTAACATGTAAAAATAAGTAAAAAAAATATAACAAAAATATTATTATAATTTAAAAAACTAGAGAAAAATAAAGGCAAAAATTAGAAAATAGAAAAAGTGTAAACATTTTTCAAAATAATTTTGCTCTCAGGGGCCATATCAGGGCAGGCACATGTTGCTAATCAAAGGGTTAATCTGCCTAAATTATCAAATCTGTATTTTCGTAGTTTTCTGTGTAGTATAGGTTGATGACACATTGTATGTTCTGTAAAACTTGTTGTAACTCTTCATAATATTATGAAGAACTACATGAACTATCTATTCATAGTAAAGTACTTTATGTTGATACAATAAAAGGATTAACCCATTTTGCAGATAGCTGCCTCTACTTACGTGTCATTTATTATTTGCTGTAGACAGGGTATAATGTCAAGACATATGCATCTTTGATATTCAGTTGTTGAATGTTTAATCTTATACTCATTTTAATGTGTAGGAAATGAATATTAACTTCTTTCCGCGGAAAATACGAAAAGTTGATATTTTTGCACATTTTTAATGTTAGTCAGTAATGGCATATATAGCGTAAAACGGCCGCGCGTAAACCGGCCGCACAGCAACTACAGTGCACTGCACTACGTCAAATTTTAATACTAAACTTAAAATCTAAATACTTAACTCTCGGTTATAATTTTAAACAACATTACTATAAACCTACATTAAAATACACCTATGAAGTATCTAGTAAGGATAGGTTTGTGTATAATTTTATTCAACATTACTATCTACCTACATTAAAATATCCCTACAAAGTATCCAGTCAGTATAGATTTGGTTGTAATTTTCTGAATCGGCAATAAGTCTAAATTACAAAAATTACAACCAAATCTATCCTAACTGGATAATTCGTAGCTGTGGAAAATAACCAATGTCACTAAGACTATATTTTTACCCTTAAAACTAAATTTACTGACTGGACACTTCTTAGAAATATTTTAATATAGGTATATAGTAATGTATAAATTTAAAACCAAATCTATCGTAACTGGAGACTTTATAAGTTTATTTAAATATAGCGTATATATGCAAAAGCCATAAAAATTAAACCAAAATGTTTCTCAAATATCTATACATGTAAAGTATGTGTGACGTCACTGATCAATCCGCGGCCAATGCACAAGTTAATGCTTGAAAACAACAACACGAAAACGAAACATTTGCATCACTCCGCAGCCCATTCACAACTTATGCCTCCGCACTGAATTTTTTACCCTAACCTAAATTTTTATAAAAATTACTTTCCGATGTCAATAAACAAAAACTTTTTGTGAATATCATCCTATTTGGTGGTGTTGAACAATTTTCCAAAATATCGTAGGTACCCACTAAATCTCACATTTACCGAAATAGTTTATAGTTTCAGAAAAAAATATTAATGTTGGGTTAAAAGACCCTTAACACAATGACTCCTGACTATCTCAAACCTAAACTATAGTAATGCCTCAGGAAGTGACAAATTTTTATTACATACACACATAAATTGCAACAGCCAGGACTCGATGACATAAACAGTTCATAATTACTATTCTAAAATCTGACATTAAGAAGCAGCTACGCAACTGCCAACAACTGAGATCAAACTAACAAACCCAAAATGTGACAACATAGTGAAAATGAGAAAGGACAAGCTGCAGTCAAAGTGATAATGTATGAGGATAATTTGTCTCTAGTTTGCCATTTTACTGTGAAACTACTGATAAACATATTTCCAAACTCAAGTAGCTAATAAATTCTGGGAAATATTATTGCACTACTATTATTGAACATAATAATTCAATCTCATCTAAGTAAGAGTAATCAAATCACTCTAAACCATTTTATATTATTTAAAAAGAGTGCCATTATTATTTCTCTCAGTACCCATAATATTACTATTACTAATAATACAAAAATATTTGTTTAATAAAATAACACATAACTAGAAATTAATGTAACTTCTTAACAAATAAATAGCAAAGGAATGGATTGGTGATTCCTAAATACTATAAAAAATGCTGCATTTAAAACAGGTAGTTTAATTACAAGATTTATTTTACCCATATTAGTATAACCTCCACCCAATTGTTTAATTCCATGTTTCCTCAATCAGACTGTTTCTCGATGTTTTTTCGTTCATAAGTTCACAAACTGTTTTTCAAATGCAGTATTAAACTCTTTCTTTTTTGTTTGAACTTGATACCACAAATAATTTTCCGTTAAAAGTTTAAACGTTTGAACTTGAAATTAAACACAGGAACAATAAGCAAACCGTCCCACTTTAGGCAACTGCTGAAAACAAAATACAGTAAATCTATTGCTATGATTGTAATTGTATCACTACATTAATATAGTGCCGTGAAGTTTCTTGATGTTTTTGTAGAACGATTTATATGTGTTGAAATTCTTTCAGTGTTTTAGAAAAATGCAAACGCTTCTGGTACTGCAAGGAAAAGAATCGTCAGAAATTATTTTATTTAGAGCTAAAACCCACTACTCTAAAATTTGTCATATAAAGTCAAATTTTTGACAAATGATGCAGTTCAGCAGTGTATCGTTGATCTGTTACGAATAGTCTAAACAATAATAAAATTTATATCTATGAAATACATAAACACGTCCGTCTTATCACGTTGTCAGAATTACAATAGCCGTTGCGATTTCTCGGATTTGTTTCAGTCGTTTCCGTATAGTGTAATTTTTAAAAAGACGCGCTTAGCTGTTTTGTTTTATCGGTTACATGGAGTTTTTAAACTTCGGCACAACACAGGCCTGAATTTACCGGCAGGCTCCTAAAGCGCTAAGAGCGTACAATACTAAGAGGTGCAGGCTCACGATAAAAATTACTGTTTTAGGTTACCAAAAATATTTTAAGATAAAGTAAGAAAATTAAATTACTTTCATTTTATATATGTTTATTGTTCATTGAAGTTTTGCAGTTGTCAGTAATCGTAGGCTCAAAAAACATTGTAGTACCTATAAGAGAAATGAACATAAATACTCTCAACTCCATTAAAAGTTTGGATTTTTCGGGATCATTAAATCATTCTGAGCCTTGGAATTTACCAAGTACGCAAGAGATTATAAAGTTGGTATCCCGGAGATCTTGAGTCTGTTATCGTAAATAAGTTTTTACCGTTGAACCCCTTTTTAATACAACTAGTGATAGAGAAAAACGAGCATGATTGATATTATTAATATATTGCCTTATTGTGGTGCAGTTGATATTCTCGCAAACCTGTACATTACCTTAGGAATAGTTCCTGAAACATGGGAACCATTTTCATGAAGAGTAAACTGCACGTGAGAAAGATCCTTTTCCACCTTCCGACTTGTGAAAACCTTCCCTGAAATAGGTTAAAATACACACCGTACATACATAGAAACAGACACCTTACATTGTCTTTCTCTTTCACTCTCTGTCTCACATACACACACACAAGCACGCTCGCGTGCGCACGCGGAACTTAAAATACCAACCAAGTGCAACAGATCGAATGATATTAGACTTTTAAAATTAATCAATTTTAATAGTATATCAAATGACCATTTATTTAATTTTTGTTGCTTACAAGACTTGCTGTATATAACAGTAAAGAATTATTTTACTAAAGTAGCTTCATTATATATACAAACATTTTTTTTAAATTCAGTTTTTGAATTATTCCTAATCATAGGTTTAGATTCTACGTTATTATCCACGTAATTAATTACATGATTTATTGTTTTTATACCGTACTGACAGGTTTCAAAACAGTTGTTTCATTTGTTATGTCATGTGAAATATGTTGTTTCGTTGTATTTCTTTGTAGTAGTTAGATTTTGCTATGGTTTAGTACGTACAAAATGTCTAAATTAGTTCTAATGTTTATTTAAATATGTTAGTGTCTTGTATACGTGTATTGTAGTTGGATTTCAGGTCTGTGTTCTCAATGTTAGATATCGTGAATGAAATAGCAGACGGTTTTTGCCATAGTATGAGAAACGCAAGGAAAAATATCGCTAGATGATTATTGTCAAAGCATATGATGTAATTTCATGGAAAACTGAAGTATTATAGACCCTAATATATCTTGAAATCAAAACGTATTTGTTACCTATAGATTTGTTCTATAAGGTACAGGGGCACTAAAGTTGGTTGCTGTAATTATTGAAGAGCTTAAATGATCATTTGAGGGAGTAAGTGAAAACTATTAACTTGCTGATCGTTTCATTGACTAAGCTAACCAGCTATTTCAAGTATCGAGTTGTATGAGTTGCGGGTTAACTACGTCAATGAAACAACTATTTCGAAACGCGTCAGTAAGTTAATAGTTTTAACATTTGTTGATTCCATCTTCACGTGAGCTATTAATAATCACTAAACACTTTTAAATGTTTTAAACTTGCCTATAGTAGCACTTACTTTGTTGAGGACGGCCGTTTCGGGAGGTGTGTCCCATTGTCAATTCAGACCGTAACTCTGAGTGAGTTGACAATGGGACACATCTTTCGAAACGGCCGTCCTCAACAAACAAAGTAAGTGCTACTATAGGCAAGTTTAAAACATTTAAAAATGTTTAGTTAATAGTTTTCAAAATTTGGAGTTTTTTTATTGTACATCTTAGAGTTTTTATAAAAATAATACTTGTTTGTTTGTTTTGGCAAAAAGCTGCTGAATAAATCAGTAAGTAGTGGTTTTTTGCCAAGATAAACATACAAGTGTAATAATGGTTTTCATTTAGTTACTGAAATAGCTACTAGTACTTATGATAAAGCTACTTATTGTCAATTTCATTGAGGCTGTGGTTTAAAATCGATACAAATGAGAATTTTATTTATTTTTTGTATACTTTTTTTTGAATGTTTACCGAAGAAGAGGCTGATTACCTAAATAAGAAACAATTCAAAATCATAGTGTAACACAACTTGTTATTTAAACATATTATAAATAACTTTTCTAAACACTTTTAATATGTATCTGTTATTATGGCACCACTTTGATATTATGTATGCGGTGTGTACTGCTTCTCAAAACTACTTTCATTTAATTTATACTGTCTGTTTAAAATACACATTCAAAATAAAGTAAATGGTTTTTCTTTTAAAAACAAGTGTTTTGTTTGTTTCAATGTCTGAACAATGAAACAGTCATATCTTATACTTGAATTATGAAACATATATAGTAAAGTAAGGTTGTGTGGTAAAGTTAGTAACTGGGATTTAAGTTTCCAATAAACATATACCTTTCAATGACATTTAACGATTTACCAAGGAAAATGTAGTCCTAGGTCTAATAGATAGAAACTTTAAATATAAACTACATGCTTTGCACATGTAATAATTATGGCTTTGTTTTTTCAGTGTCAGTACTGTATATCTGTTCAGTCAGTTTCTGTTTTTGTACCCTTAGTCTTTTACTTAATTCTCTTTGCTCTTTCCCTACATTTCTCTGTACCACTTCGATCACAACAGACAAATTCTTATGATGAATTACAAAGAATATCAAGTTTGAAAAATAAAGATAAAAAGTTATTTTCAGTTATAAAGAAGGATGACAACATAGATGATGTTAGTGATAAACATATTTTACCTACAGAACTACTAGGATCTATCTTTTTAAAGTAAGTTCCCAAATCTTTTTTATTATTATAGTCAGGGTGATACGTATGTTTTACATATTTGCTTACACATATATTACTCAAATATACATGTGGTAACTATCAACTATCTAGTTGTAATCTATAGCGGCAATTGAAATTACACTTTGTGATTCAAAAAGTGTATAAACAGTTAGGGTAGTTAGTATTAAAGAAAGTATGTATAATCTTTTTTATTATTCTGTTTACAGATTTACTAATTAGAAAATATGAATTTTTTAACTACTTTTCTATCTCGGTGTTAGCCCTAATCATGTGGTTTTGAACAATTTTCACTTTATATCTCAGGTGGCTGCTCTTACTCACAATTACCACAAACAACTACCTTACCCTGATATCAACTGTTTCTTGTTTAGGTAATACCTAATAAAATGTAGTTAAACTTGTATTTTTTCCTTTTTACATACAATATTCAAATTTATATTCTAAACAAAAAAAGCAACTTTAGTTGCATTAAAATATAAAAACTGTTTAAAATTTGCAAATTGTTAAACATAACCTGATGTTGGAGCAAAAAAAAGGTATTTCTTTACTGTGCCTCCAGCGAAAGTTGTAATAATTTTTTTTGTATCCCTGATGGCTTTCTGCATCGGCTAGTATAATTTTTTTCTTACATGTGGGCATGGTTAATAAATACCTTAATAACAATTATAAGATTGTTAACTCTAATCATTGAGGTAGTTTTTGTTTCTGTTAATACTCAGATTGCCTACCCCCAATTCAATGCAATGCGTATAGAATGAATCAAAAACATGTACTGAAGCTATATTTATAGGAAGTGTTTTTTGGTCATGGAAAGTTATTTTTTTAATCAAATTTAAGTTGTGATTCATTTCTTGCAACAGTATCAACTGGGCGCCGTACTACCTATACATATATTTAAATATACATATAAAATCTCCAATCGGGAAAGATTTTGTTGTAATTTTATACATTGCTATATACCTACCTGTATTAAAATATACCTATAAAGTGTCTATTTAGGATAGATTTTTTGTAATTTTATACAACATTACTTCATTGGACTTTTGCTTCTGCAGAGTAATACCTTTTGTGAGGTGATGTCAAGTGATCTTCACTCTTGCCTTGCCGTGTATACTTTCTTTGGTTAAATGTATAAAATTACAAAGAAATTTATCCTAACTGGATACTTAATACGTATATATCAATATAGGAATATGAAATTAACTCTCCGAGGCAGTCACAAAAATAACAATTGTCAATATAAGTTCAGGACATGTTTTTTATTCATTTTATACGCATTGCATTGGGGGTGGACAGTCTGAGTATTTACTAAAATTTTCTCAAAAACGTAAACATTACATTAATAAATATTTTGAATTGTTTGCAATAATTAACTATATTAAAAAACAAAATTAAAGTGTCCAGAAATAATGTCATGTAATAACAAGTTGACTCTCAAAAGTTAAATCCTTTTGTTTGTTATGTTTAAGGTAAATAACTGAACAAAAAAGTAAGAGGACAAAATAAAATTATTAAACATATTTTTCAATATAATTTTTGCTAATAAGTTCCCAAAGACTTGTAGCGGAGATGGTTGCTATTTCATTGGTTCGGTAAACCAGTAAAACGAATAGGTTTCTATTGCAAAACTATTAAAGTCACTAATAGAAACCCATTGCAACTATTTTATGTACGTAAACAGTACATTCTCTACAAATTTTTTTATCGTTTTTTTAAAATTAAAAATTACTTAAGTGGAAATAATTCAAGTTAATATGGAAAATTCATACCCTACTAAATATAGTCTATTTTAGTTTTAGTTGTACTATATACGCCTGCTCTATTAAAACTCAAACATTTGTATTATTCAAAACTTAATATTTACAAACAAATAAAAACACACAAAACTCACAAATTAATCATTTATTTACTCATATGCGTTTCAATGACCAAGTCATCATCATCAGTGAGTGTTAATACTACAAACTCTAACTTACAACTCTTATGAGTTTGGTCATTGAATCTCGTATGACTAAATAAATGATTAATTTGTGAGTTTTTTGTATGTTTTTATTTGTTTCTAACATAACCTCACAAGCTAAGCTCAAAGAATATTTGTTTTAATATTTACATTTCAAATAATGTTTTTATAATTCAATATCTAGATTTTTATTTGTAACCCAAAATAAAAATATATTATAACTTATGCTACTTTTAGACCAAACTTTCTTGTTTTGTAATCCTATTCTGTACAACTTCTAAAATAATTTATTTCCTAATAAAAAAATTCTAAGAACATTTTTTATCAATTTTCATGAAATATAAAATTCTTTATTATTAGACAGTATTATTTGTCACACAATACACATTATTAATAGATAATAGTGTTTTTATAATGTAACAAAATTGTTTAAACTATTTTGATTAATGTAATACCTAACAAGTTGCAATTATTAAGTTTTTAAAATTGAAATAATTTTTCTTTAATATAGAAAGTAAGTTTTAAAATATTTAGTTTTCTTAAATAAGATTTAGTTATATTGCATAAATTTCATTCCTTTGTATTTGTTATGTAGATTGATATGTTATTAAAATTATTATGTACCATTGTATATAGAGTTTTCTTTTCTTAAATATAATGACTGCATTACATAAGGCGAAGTTTTACAATGCCAATTTATTTCCAAGTTTAATATCTTCAGATGAAAATATTTAATGATGTAATCAAGTTCTGGCTAAAGTTATCTCAATGATCTCCTAATTAGAATTCTGAAGATGTTAATTGATTTTTGTGTTTAGAATGTACTTGTGACTAATATGGGGAATAATAAAAATTATTATTATTTATTATTTAGATAAAAAATAGTATTCTCTTTTATACTATTGATATGGTGTAGGAGTGATAGGGTAGAACCAAACAGTTGCTTTATCTGCCAAAATCTTTAATTTCGTAGGATAGTGCTTTACTCACTTGACTTTGTGTAACACTCAAAAACAAAAAAGTTAGAGAGGATCTTATTTGGTCAAGTATTACCCATGGTCTCCTTGTTCCATTGGTAATGGAACCAGGCCACTTCACTTGTCAACAGGTTGTTTTATTTTACCTTTTTTTTTTAATAACCAAATAATTCCTAACTGTAGTATACTTATTAGCATTATTCTAATGGGGTATAAAATAGAGTTCTGTTTTATAAAAAGCCATTAGAGTTGGCAAGTAACAAACATGTAGGCACAATACAAGTAACAATAAAGAAATATTAAGTTTAAATTGTTATATAATAAATATTTAATTGCTTTATAACAGTGGTAAATAATGAAATATATTGATGGCACTGTGCTATTGGAGAGTTAAGTTGTCAAAAGCATTCAGTGATCCCACCACATTCAACATCCTAATTACCTTGTTTGCATACATTTATAGAGGGGGTTATGGATAGACATCTATCTTTAGGTTGAGGTAGAGAACAGGTCAACTACTGATAATGTAGTTTTTGCAAACCATAATTTTATCCCACTCTCAGTAACCAAAATATCATTTCCAGGAGTATTTCCAGACGATGGTTTGAATGGGGCACGACCATCGAGGTCAGAAAGCAATACCCCTTAGAGAAAATTTTGAAAATTTTTATCCCTAGAAATAAAATTTTAAACTTTTTACTGCACTTAAAATTACATAATTTTTGATTAATTGGGAAGATATTTTGATAAAAATCTAGCGCTGTTTTACAGATTAATATTTTTTTTGCTAAAACTATTTGGTTTGTAGTGGGCACATGTCCCCTGTGCCCCTCTTGGCTATGACACTGTTCATTTCCCTAGCATATCTTCATTTATCTACATTTTCTTATCTCTACATTTGTTTCTTTTACAAGTAGAGGGTTAGCTTCGTAAAAGGAACGAATGTTTTGAAACGCATCAGCAAGTAAGCCATTAATTATTCACTTAGTTAAGTACCTTTTAATTATAATTTAGTTTTAGTTTGATGTTAATGAAACAGTTTTGGATGTTAAAAAAAGAATTTCATTAGAATTTGGAATTACACTTTAGATTTTTAAAAGTATGGTGTGGATTTTTGCCTAGTTTTAGTTAAGTTATTCACCCCTTTTTTACCGTCCATATGAAAGAGAAATTTAGGATATTAATGCTAATGGAAGTTATTATTTTGCTGAAATAAATATACTTGTTGTATTCATATATGATTAAATTCAAGAGACAAAACACACATACGCAAACATACTTTTTGAGGATTTGGTAAGCAATGACTCTAATAATGTTTTCTATACCTATACACATTTTTTGTACTGTCATAATGAATTCGTCACGAAACCAACATATTAAAACCAATTTTGTAAAAAATTAAAAAATATTTTATTTTATTTTTAGTTTTTGAATTTTGTAGTTCAGTGAATCTTATTAATCACTTAAACAATAGTTTATGACTATCCGAACTTTAAATTTTGTAAATATGTTAAAACTTACTGAGATAGAATGTTTTCGATCGCTGTATGCCAATCTTCATCCAGTGTCTTCTTCTTTAGATGTCGGGTCAAGCGGTAACGGTTTTAAAGGTAGGTTTTTGATAGTATCAAAGAGTATGTGTGATTTGTATTGTGCTTGTTCGTTTAATATGTTTGTATTTTATGTTGTAAATTTCATATTGTTCTAGTGTGTTGAGATGTGGTCTCTTTTTGTTGATCTGTAAGATTTCTAGGTTATGGTAAATGTCTTTGTATTTGTGTCCTGTTTCTTTTATGTGATTGTAAAATGTTGAGTTGGTTTTCTGTTTGTGTTCCTCGACTCTTTGTTTAAAGCTGCGACCTGTTTGTCCAATGTAGAATTTGTTACATTCGTCGCATTTCAGTTTGTATACGCCTGGTGCTTGAAGTTTATCTTTGTTGTTCGTGTTATGTTGTATTTTGTATTGTAACTTGTTATTAGTTTTGTATGCTATTTTGCATCCTATTTTTTGAAATCTGTGGCCTATTTTGTTAGTTGTTTTGTTTATGTATGGTAATGTGATATATTTGTTTTCCCTGTCTCTAGTGTTAATTTTAGTGTTTTTTTGTATTTTGTTCCATAGTTTGTCTATTATTGTGGGGTTGTTTCCATTTGTGTATGTTAAATATTTAATTGTGTCTAGTTCTTTGTTTATGTTTTCTGTGATCATTGGGACTTCTTTAAATCTGTGGCGCATTGATCTGAAGGCAGCGAGTTTGTGTTGGATAGGGTGGTTTGAGGTGTTGTGGATAAGTGTGTCTGTCATTATGGGTTTCCTGTAAATGTTGAAGCTGTGTTTTTGTCTGTGGCTCTTTGTTATGGTTAGGTCGAGGAAGTTTAGGGATCGGTTGGTTTCAATTTCTGAAGTGAAGTGGAGTTTTGGGTGTATTTTATTAGTGTAGGTGAGGAGTTTTTCGCATTGACGGGAGTTGCCTCTGTATAGTGTTATGATATCATCGACATATCTGTGCCAGTAAATGATTTTGTGTGCGTGTGTATTGTTTGTGAGTATCTTGGTGTTTTCTATATGTAGAAAAATTTTGCTTAGGATACTACTGATAGGACTTCTCATGGGTAGACCATCTGGTTGTGAATAGAAGTTTGAGTTGTGGGTGAAATAGTTTTGTTTGGTGATGGTTTGGAGGATGTTTATGATTTCGGTAACGTGGGTTTTAGGTATGTTGTTCTGTATTAATTGGGTTTCTAGGATGTTGAGCGTTTCGGGTATGGGTATGTTGGTGTACATATTTATTATGTCGAGTGATAGTAGTGTTGAATTGTGTGATATGTTCATGTCTTTTATTTTATTTATGAGGTTTGTTCTGATTTTTAAGTGTGTTTCTGTGTTTAAGTTTATGGATTGTCTGATTATTTTGTCTAATTTATGTGCAGGGGCATTCTGGTAGTTGATGATGGCTCGGATGCGGACATTTGGTTTGTGAATTTTGGGAAGAGCGCAGAGGGTAAGTGCTTTAGGGTGGATTGGTTTTAGGTGGGATTTTTTGTTTTTGTTGTTAATGTATTTAGATGAATTAATTAGTTGTTTGATGGTTCTGTGATATTTCTCTGTATGGTCTGTATGTAGTTGAACTATATTATTATTTATTATGTAATAATTGATTTTGTATTAATAATACTGTTTGTATTAATAATTACTGAGGTTTTGCCTTTGTCTGCTGTGGTGAGTGTGATGTTGTTTAGTTGGGCTTTTTTGTTTTATGTTTACAGCGATTTTAATTCCATTGTTCATATTTTTGTTAGTTATGTTTTTCTGTTTGGTTAGGTTTTTTATATCATGTCGATGTGAGTCTTGGTCCTTGGTGTAAGTTTTTTGTATGGCGGTTTCAGTTTGTAGTATAATGTGTCTGTTTGTAATGTTATTTGATTTATAGTGTATGTTGTATTTTAAGCCTTTGTTTATTAAATTCATTTCGTGTAGTGTGAATTTGGTATTAGTGAGGTTAACTGTACGGGGGGTAGAATATTTTGTGTAGGTTGAGGGTATGTTGTGTTTTTTGTTTTACATAATATTTGAATAATCTTTTTCTTGTGGTTATTTTTGATGTTTATTATTTTATTAGTTGCCCAATTTATTTTTAGGGTTGACAAGAATGAAGATAAGCTGGTGAGCGTGGAGGAATTGTCAGAATATATAAATGTTCAAACTCAAAAGCACATTAATCAAGCCATGAAAGAGAACTATGGACTCTTCATGTCTATTGATCAAGATCCTGCCAATGGTTAGATCTTTTTTTGTTTTATTTTATGATGAAAAACATTTAATATTTTAACCCTTTGATTAGCATTCGCACACCAGTATGTGAGATCGCTTAATGGCCAACAGGAGAATTCCCGTTTATGTATGTTCTACCATTTCTCTCAGATTAGCATTGCCGTACGTTTACAATTTGTTTTCCTGTGTATTGTGCTCTATTCTAGGTTAAATATTTGCAATTATCTGGGCAATCAATACTACACAGTGTACATACTCACCATTCTTTTCTGTCCAAAGACTATGATTTTCCTTGTGTTTACAGGTAGTTTCAAAGTTTGTGCAGTATTTTACAGTGAATAGGTACTTTACAAAAAAAAAGATTAACAGATAATTTTTAGCAAATAAATTGTCAGAAAATGGAAGGTAAAATTTGGTTAACATGTAAAAATAAGTAAAAAAAATATAACAAAAATATTATTATAATTTAAAAAACTAGAGAAAAATAAAGGCAAAAATTAGAAAATAGAAAAAGTGTAAACATTTTTCAAAATAATTTTGCTCTCAGGGGCCATATCAGGGCAGGCACATGTTGCTAATCAAAGGGTTAATCTGCCTAAATTATCAAATCTGTATTTTCGTAGTTTTCTGTGTAGTATAGGTTGATGACACATTGTATGTTCTGTAAAACTTGTTGTAACTCTTCATAATATTATGAAGAACTACATGAACTATCTATTCATAGTAAAGTACTTTATGTTGATACAATAAAAGGATTAACCCATTTTGCAGATAGCTGCCTCTACTTACGTGTCATTTATTATTTGCTGTAGACAGGGTATAATGTCAAGACATATGCATCTTTGATATTCAGTTGTTGAATGTTTAATCTTATTGACTGTTGTTAATGAGTTATTATCTCCATGCTTCAGATAAGTATGTGCAACACATATCTCATGGGTTGGCACTATTTCCTCCCGAAACTGTCACCATAAAAATTCATATTAATTCTCAGAAAAAATAAGGAATGATTTTTATTGCCATCTTCTAGCCAATTTAAATGTCATTTTGATCAAGCTCTTGGTGTAGTCTTTATCGTTCGGATGCATCTTAATTGTGTGTTGTAATCATCAAAGTTAGATAGCATACTGCTCGATAATGTGCAGTAAACTTAGTGATATCAATGGTTACAGTGATGTTTTTTTGCGAATTTTATCAATCGCTAAGCTTCAGACCATAAGTAATATTTTATTTTAACTATTTTATTTATTTTACATATTTATTATTTTAAATATGAGTATTTAAATATTTGTAATGAATAATTATTTTTGTCTTTTTTTTCCAACTTTTTCCAACTCGGGAGCGGGTTTACACTGCCCGAAGTACTGCTACCTTAAGGTATATTGTACTTACCTCCCTGATCTATTCAAAAAGCCCCTTCCCTCTTACTAGGTTTAGGAGTTTCCTGACTAGTGTTTTACCTTTAGCATCCACCAGAGCTGTTCTATCACCAAAGAGGTTGAAGCGCCTTTCGGCAAGTGCTTCACATCTATAAATGATGTGTGTGGCAGTATCCAGTTCTTGACCGCATAATCTGCACACTGGTTCATCTTTGTAGATACCCATTTTATGCAAATGTTTCCTTAGTCCATAGTGTCCCGTGAGTAGACCTGTGGCTATCCTCAATTCCTGCCTAGACAGATAGATGAGACTCTTCTGCAGCCCCAAGGAGGGATTCCTAAGGGTTAGCTTACTGTGTCTCATCCCTTCAGCCCTGATCCAGCGCTCACAGTGTCTTTCAGCCATCCACCTTCGCACTGCAATCTTGACCATGGATTTGGAAATACCTACCGCCGGCTACGGTCCAATCAGGGGAGTCGAAGACCTCTCTCTGGCCAGCGCATCTGCGGCTTCATTTCCAAATATTCCCTTATGCCCTGGCACCCAACCTATCTTGATTTGATTGTACCTTGCCAGGGCTTGTAGGTTATTTAGGCACTCCCTGACTATGGCCGAGGTGACCACATGTTCGTTTAGTGCCTTAATTGCTGCCTGACTGTCGGAGAAAATAGCAATCCGGGTCCCGTGTGTTCCCCTTCTCGCTATCTCTCCCAGACAGGCATTTATAGCATATATTTCGGCCTGAAAGACAGAGGTATGCCTCCCCAAGGAAAAAACTAGTTTTACCCTTGGGTTTTTACAATACACCCCCGCTCCAGTGCCGAAGTCCATCTTGGAGCCATCTGTGTACCAGATCTGAGCTTCCGATATTAATGTCCCTGACCATTCCATCATAGTTTGGTGGACCTGGTCAGGTGCAAACGTTCGAGTAATGTGGTCGCTGCCGATTTCCAAGACGGGTTCTTTGACCAAGCACTCGATACTCATATGTCCCGAAACATCTGGGAGATTAGCCCAATTGTTCGAGTTACGCAATCTCCATGCCGCCAGCCTCGCCTCTCCCCTAAGGACAAGCTCAAGGGGGGGAGGTTAAGCATTACTTCCATTGCTGCACCAGGTGTAGTTGACATCGCTCCCAGTGTGCACAGACAAGCCAATCTCTGGATAGAGCTCAGTTGAGCTCTTGTCTGTACCTGGTTGGCCTTTGTCCACCACACCAGAGCTCCATAGGTAATCATAGGTTTTATCACCCTCAGATACATCCAGTGCATCATTGATGACTTCAGTCCCCATTTCTTACCCACCATTCTTCTCACTGTCATCAGTGCCCTTTTGGCCCTGTTAACTGTCCTCTCAAGATGTGGGTTCCAGGTGAGTTTCCTGTCCAGAGTAACTCCCAGGTAAACCTCCCCCACAAATTCAAGGTATTCACCAAACAAGCGAGGCATCCTGGTCTGGTGAAGTTAATAAGAGCAGTCTTTTTCGGATTTACCCTAAGGTTCTCCTTATTACACCACTCTTCAATCAGTCGTAGAGGATTTCTGATTACCTCAAGGACTGTATCAGGGAATCTGCCTAGGATCAGAACAACTATGTCGTCCGCATATCCCAGACAGAAGTATCCCTGTTCATTCAGGAGTTCAATAAGGTTGTCAACCACTAGGCACCACAACAGAGGAGAGAGAACCCCCCCCCCTGTGCACAGCCCAGACTTGTCTCCCCCCTTCTGACCTCCCCTGCCACCTCTACAGAAATGCTTCTGTTTGTTAACATGGAACTTATCCAGCCACAAGTGGTCGCATGCACTCCATGACGTCTTGCATCATTTACCATCGTCTCCACTGAGGGGTTTTTGAAAGCCCCTTCAATATCGAGGATGGCACCAATGGCACAACCTTTCTTAGCGATCATTTGCTCAATCTTACCAACCACTTGATGGAGAGCTCCCTCGGGATTTCCCCGGTTGATAAGCATACTGGTTCCAATGCAGTGGTTTTATGGCCAAAGCACCCCCTCCCCTAATATGCCTATCAACCAGTTTTTCAAGTCCCTTAAGAACAAAGGACATGAGTGTAATAGGTCTGTATCCTTTCCCTTCCGATTGGTTACCGGTGGGCTTAGGTATAAAGACCACCTTACTAGATTTCCAGGCTGCCGGCACATGCCCTAGAGCAATGCTTAGCCTGTATAATTTAGTAAGTATCAGCACCAGCATATCCATTCCCTGTTGCAGTAGCACAGGATAGATCCCATCTGGACTTGGAGATTTGTAGGGTTTAAATGTGCCTATAGCCCATCCTTACCCTTTGTGGAGTTACTATCCTCCTTGCCACTTCCCAGTCCTCCCTCTTACCACGTCTTGTGGAGGGTTTGGCAACTGGTTCAGTGTCTGCTCCCCCAAGTTTCCTCAGAGTACTGCAAGGGAAATGTGTTCTGATTAATTCTTCCACAGTTTCCCCTGCAGTTTTTGTTATATTTCCCAGTGGGGTTCTTAGCATCCCCACCGGGTTAACTGGGTCCTTAGAGAGCACTTTATGCAGTCGTGCCCCTTACCGAGTTTTGTCAGTCTCTTGACAAAATTCCTTCCAGGACTTCCTGCATGCTTCTCTAATTGCCCTGTTATATTCGGTTAGTGTTTTCCTATACTGGTCCCACTCCCCGTTTTATTTTTTGCTCTATTAAAGAGTCTTCTGGTGGTCTTCTGAAGTTTGGCTAGCTTCTTATTCCACCATGACGGATCCCCTACTTTTCTCCCCTCACTGAGAGGGCAGTTATCAGTAAAGGATTCTACTATAGCCTCGCCAACCAATGTGGCAGAGTCTTCTAGCTCTCTCCTCCCACCATACTCCAATCCAGCCTCCTCAATCCGAACACCCAGGTCCCTCCTGTAGGAGTCCCAGTCTGTTCTTCTTGGATCCCTGGTTGGCCGAAGCATGGCTGGATTGAGGGAGATATCATACCTAATATGTCTGTGGTCAGAAGAAGATGGTTCATCCGACACATGCCAATTTAATACATACCTAGCCATCTGGTTCGATGCCACCATAATGTCCAGGACCTCCCGTCTGGCCCTAGTGACAAACATCGGTTCTTCCCCCTGATTTAAGACTAGTAAATTCTTAGAGCTAAGATAAGCTAAAAGTTCCTCACCTCTAGTGTTGGTACCTGTACTTCCCCATGAAGTGTGATGGGAGTTAACATCCATACCCACCATCAGCTCCTCATCCACAGCCCCGCAGTGCTCGACCAGCCTCCTCAGCTCTTGTGTTGGTAGAGCCCCCGCGTAGTCGAAGGGAAGATATGCCGTGGCCAGGTTCAGCCTCCTCATCCTCCCCTCCGCCCGCAGCTCCACCATCACTGCTATCAAGTCCCTGCAGCAGAAGTCCGTTAGTACAAAAGCACTCAACCCCCTCCTGACCAGGATACACGTCCTGGGAACACCGGTGTTCTTATCATACAACAACTTACATCCAGATGTCGCCAGCCCGCATATTCGTCCTCCAGAAATCCATGGCTCCTGGATGAGAACCAGGTCCACCTCTCCCCTGTCCAGCATCCTACACACGACAGCACTAGCCGCCCTGCTGTGCTGTAGGTTCACATGGAGGAACTTGATCATCCTTCTGCTTAGTTAGCAGTTGCCTGGGTCCGCAAAGCAGCCCCAGGACTAGAGAGCACCTTGTACGTGGCCTGTCTCAGCCCCACATTCACCTTCAGGTTGTTGTTCCGCAGTGCCCTGAGGGAGCCCTCTCCTATATACAGGATAAGGGTAAGACCTGCATCCTCCCTTTTCCTAACAATCACCTTCCAAGTATCCTGAACTATCCCAGGGTTCTGGGTTTTGACCACCTTCAGGATCTCTTCTGACTCCTTATCATTTTAGGGTTTGGGCACCCAAATTGAAACTTTTGCAATGCAAAAGATCTCCTTAGGTGGCCCTGCCCTCAACTTTTCCCCCTCACTCAGCGTGAAGCTTGGCAGGACCCGAAGGACCCACTCCAGGCTCTCGCCTGAGGAGCATACGACATTTAGAGCCCCCTTCTCTAAGTATGCTGTCCTGAACCCTCTATCCCCACTCTCCATCTCAGCAGACAGCAGTTCTGAGAAGAACAGCTCCTCCAGCTCCAACGCCATCTCTTCCGAAAGTTGTCTCTCTGGGTAACTAACTGGGACAATGGCTAGCTTTTACCGAAGGGTATCGCCGTATGTACCCGAAGATACTGCAGCATCCCCCCCTTGTCCCAGCTTCACTTTCTTCTTTCCTCCCTCCACTGGAGAGGGATTGGGCGTCGAACTCCTAGGCCTTTTGGGCGTGCTGGAGTTTGGTGCTCTTGGTTGATTGCTTCCCTGTTGCACCTCTCTCCTCACAACATCCAAGCCCTGGACTTTGACAATCTCGGCTCGGTTTTGGCCTCCCCTTCGTTTTGTCAGGATTATTGGCCCTCCCGCTGCTCTCGCCTGTTCTCTTCGGAGCCGCTTTTGGCCGCTCCACTCATAAGCTTTCTCCGTAAAGAAAGCGTGCTCAACTCTACAGCCATTTCTCTGGTTTTTGCAGTCGGCAGCTTAAAAGCCGCCCCCGCACCCCCAGTGATGGTTGCTGTTGACACATCTGCTACAGACTCACGGTTTGCCGTCTCATTGACTCCCGCTGTCTGCAGTCTCAAAATAAATTTTTTTACTTGTTTGGTCCATTAACTTCCCACGAGTATGGGGGAAATAACGGTCAACCAGAGCAGAGCCCCCACTGCCCTGGCAAGACAACATACAATGAGGTTTTGTCTGGTTCCTCAAGGGGATCGTGTGCGACTGCATTTTATACCCTGCAGCCATTCATCCAGCGGAACGATGCCTTCCACCTTGGATCGGGTATTCAGTCACTGACCTTGAAGCACACCTTAAGTTCAGGACATTATTAACTGTTGCTCATTGATCGAACAGCCTGCTTTACTCTCTTTTGTTACAACTGTGTCGTTAGGGTAGTTTCCCGCCCATACTTCACAGCCGCATTGCCCTTGGTTCACCTGGGAGGTGAAAGTAGCATTGTGAGGACGTAATTCCCAACTACCCCAGTCCCCAGTCAGAGCAGTTATTTCTACCACACCCAACCGGTTGACTGACGAGGAGGGATAATTCCTCACCTTTGAACCATTGCCTTGGTCCGGGCCTGCTTATTCAGAAACCTTCCGGAATCCTTATTCACAAGTAACCTACATATCTGTAGGCCGTTCCACTATCTGCCACCTGTAGACCCGCCTGGTTGCTCAGGCCAGCTAGCCGGGCTATTTTTTATTTTTTTTTATTTATTTTTTTTTTATTTTAGTTTGTCTTACTAATAATGATTACAAATTCAATTAAATTTATATTTTAGTTTAATGAACTAATTTATTAATTTATTTATTATTTAATGACATAATTTATTACATTAAATATTAAGTAATAACAATCTAATTTAAGTAATTAATCATTAATATTAACTGTTAATATTTAATAATACTGTTATTTGTAATAATACATAATAATTATCAAAATTTTAAAACAATTTAACACAATTCAATTTCCATGACCACCGAGTTTGAAATTAAAGTTTACACTCTAGGTCATTCAGAATGTGAATAATTTAATCTGCTATAAGTTAATCAAGAATTAGATATTTTAGCTCAACCACTAAGTGGTTGAAGAAAAAGGCACAGCTATAAATATTGGGACATCTATTGAAAAAAAATCTCTTTGAGACTATGAAATCTGCAGTTGTAAAAGTAGGATATATTTCTATTTATATTGACACTGTTTTAGTGACAATCCTACAATAAACAACTTATTTACACCACTCATTTAGACATTGAACTATCAAATGTAGAAGATTTTCTAGCTGAACATTCAGACAGTAACACAGATTCTGAAGTTGTCCAAATTTTAACAACTTTAGTTAGCAGTGATGGTTTGTTAAAAATGATGAAACAAACAATGTAAGTGAAAAAGGAAATCAAGATTATGTGATTTTGTAGTCAAAGTAGTGGTAGTTATATGGAATTAACAACCAAATGCTAAAAGTTATAAGTTGTTATCCGGGGGTACAATCACGCATAAAAACCAGAACACAGCTTAATTTTTTTGTTACTTATGACTAAAAAATTTATAATTTCCAAAAAACACAACCCAAACAAAAATACATGTAAAATCTTACAACACTTCTTTTAACAATATTACATTACCACAATGCATTTAGAAACACATTTTAAACACTATTTTACTCAAAAATGCACAACCGAAATATTTTAATGAATATTAACGTCTACAGAATATGTTTAAAAACAAAGAAAAAATGCCATGTTATATTATTAACTAATCAGAAGACCGTTATGAGATAGTTAAAATTAACTAACTAGCCAATGAGAAGACTTATTGTTGCCACAATATCTTCAACAAATGTTAACAAAACTTTTAGATGAAAGATTTCATGACTAGATCCAACAGCATTTGGTTTAATTGTAAACATCACCTGAGATATAAAACATTTATGAATATATAGAACAGATTTTCATATATTTGTCGTAAAACAAAATCGTAAAACAGTTGTCTGTTGCAAAACCGACAACTTCTTCAATCACATCAGAAATTTCATCGAACCTCTGGTACTGATTCCGCTTGAGTTTCAGTGGCAAAAAGAAAAAAGACACACCTTTTACCAAATGCCATTCAAAGTTTTTTGTGAAATTTCAATTCAAGATTGTTCAATGTTTCTTAAAGCATTTAAAACATTGAATTGTTTCCAAAAATCGTCAACAGAAAGCTCGTTGTTCTGTCTCATAGCTTCATGCAGATGTGCAAATGATCTTATTGTGTAATAAGGTTTAAATGTTTTGATTACTGTCTGATCTATTGGTTGAAGCAAATTATTTGTGTTTGGTGGCAAAAATATCACTTTTTCGTGTGTGTCGAAATTAGTTAAGGTAGTAGGAGGATGGCCAGGTGCATTGTCATTTAATAGAAATTACTTTTAAAGGAATTGGATTAGACCGAAAATTATATTCGACTTGCGGTATGAAATGATCAATTAACCAGTCCTAAAAAAAAGCTGTCATCAAAGCCTTCCGATTGACTTCCAAATCACGGGCTAGCTAGCTTTTGAAATATTTTTGAATGCCGTTGGGTTTTGTGAGCAATAAATGATGAGAGATTGCAACTTACAGTCAGTAGCTGTATTTGCGGCAAATGTGACTGTCAATCGGTCTTTGGCGGCCTTAAAACCTGAAAATATTTTTTTTTCATGAGCTATAAAAGTTCTCATAAGGATTTTCTTATAGAACAGCCCAGTTTCTGCGTAACTCGGACAGCATGATTTAAAACCGTGTAACTTGGGAATCACATAAGACGGGGTAGTGTAAGTTGAGGTATTACTGTACTTTATTTTATAGTTTATCAAAACAATACTGTGTTTGCAGTTGAACTAGGTAACCAAAATAACAGTGATGAAATAAATTTCATTTCATATTTTGTGCAGATCATGCACAATAATTTGACAGCCTGAAACTGTTACTAACTGAGTTAGATCAAAAAGGGTTTAGATTTTGTTACAAACAATAAGGCACTATAGGAAAAAAATCCTCGTCTATATTGTAACAAAAAAATGCTTCGCGTTTGGCGCCAACTATACTATAACGCTTTGCGTTGTGCTACAAATATAACACAACACTGCTTTAGTTATGTTACAAAATAAATTATAAAAGAAATAATTTTAATTTATTATTATTACTATTAAATAAATTTATTGTTGAGCTTCAAATGTGTATTTTGAACAGATTAAAATTAATGATATATAATTTGGACTCAACTAACAAAAAACTCACTGAAAACTCATTAAATTGATCTTTAATTTACAAAATAAATTATACGTGTGTGTGTGTGTGCGTACGCGTGTGCGTGCGTGCGTGTTTTGAACCTTATATTAAGTGTTGTGTTAGTTAACATCTATAGTGTACAAAATTAAACATATAATCTTTCAACAATTATCTGAACTCAAAAGATGATCAATGCCGAGTTTATTAATTTAATATTATAAAAGCAACGTTTCGGTCACATTTTTTGTGGCCCTTTTCTAGCTATAAAATCTACATACATCAAACAATAATAAATTGGGCATTGATCATCGTTTGAGTTCAATTTATTGTTAAAATTGCAAGTTGTTGGAATCCAAACCCATTTAATCTTTCAGTTATTTACATGATTGGGTTTGAGTTAATTGAAGTTTACATTGTTAAACTTTGACTTTGGATATAACTGCATAAATTGGCTGTGGTTTGTAATGTTTAATTAAAATAAATAAAATGTCTATACCACAAGTAACTTTATCATTTATTCAACACCTTATGTACATTTTGATTGCACAGTTTTACACATTTTAAAAAGAAGAATACAGCTCCTAAATGTTAAATCTAGAACGGGTAAAGTTTTACATTTTGCAAAGGTGAAATAGTTGAGTTTGGAAATAAAATACTTTTATAGCAAATTAAGTACGGTTGAAATGGGATAATACAATGTACATTTAAAGTAAAGAAACGAAAATAAAGAGAATTAGGATACTTTTGTAAAAGAGTTAATGTAGTTAACGAACACAAATGTTTGAGATTAGAAACAGATAAAAATTACGCCAAAAAAGCTTTTAAAATGAAGACTGTTAAAATTTAAAATTAAAGAAGAATGTAGCCAGAAATAACAAAGATTTAGAAGTGTAAAAAAGTTTAAGAACTCAAAATTGTTATTATTTAAAAGCAGATAAAGGAAATAAAATTGTATTTTTAAATAAAGAAGATTATGTTAATAGAATTAATAATTTGTTTAAAGAAGATATGTTCATGAAATTAAGAAATAATTCATTTAACAATATTTATAAAAGAAATGCCAAGTATTATTAAAAGTTTAATTTAATAATTCCTAAAAATGAAATTTACGAATATAATGTTTCAAATGGTTGTATTTAATAGTTACTTAGGTCGTATTGCACACCTAGTTGCAAAGGCAGAATTTACTGCAACGTGATTGGTCTGACAATGTGAAGGGGGCATGGTGAAGTAGTTAACGGTAGGCTATATGTATTTGATGAAAATTTTGTTTTAAATGTAGTCTTATAAATTACCTCTAAAGATGATTGCTGTGCAATCGAAATGTATATAAGGTATTAAATAAATGAAAAAGTTACTTGCGGTATAGACGTTTTATTTACTTAAATTTGACTTTGGAATTAAACATTTTTAATATTGGGAAATATTTAAAACTACAGTTGAAAATTTAGAATTTTTTAGTTACATTTATTAATATTCACTTAAGTTAAAATATTTATCTTTGTAATTTGCGTGATAGGAGTGATAACATGGGCTGAATATCATCGCTATTTCCTCTTACAAAATGGTATACAGGAAGATTATGTTGACCATCACAATGAACACCATCAGGAGCTACAACGGTCTGTTAAAGGTAGGTCTTATTATTTTTTAAAAAAAAACCTTTGATTTATTTTAAATTATAACTTTTATAACATAATTTTATAGCAAATACTTATAATTTTTAAAATGAAATCCCTTAATAATCTATTTGGATAGATTGTACCAAGAATTGTGAAAACTCAATATTATGTTTTTCAGAAGAAAATAGTTCGATGAGTGAAAGAATCTATGAGACATATAATATGTTATACTTTTTTTTGTATTAACTTGGCAGGAAACCACTACTTACTGATTTATTCAGCAGACGCGTTTCGCACTAGGTCAGCACATTATTCAATGCTGTGAATCACTGACAAGACTTGCTCAGGTGTGTTGTGTTAGTGTGAGTCTGTGGTGTATTTCTCCAAAAGTAAGTAGTGGTTTTTTTGCCAAGTTAATACAAAAAAAGTATAATTTATACAAAAACCTCAAGATGTACCAAAAACCTCAAGATACAAAAACCCAAAACTGCAAGTTTTTCTATAATATGTATTTGCAAGAGCAAAAAATGTAGGTAAAATGAGTTATTCCGATTTCTTCACAGATTTCTTCAAGACAGTCCTGACATTAGTCTGACAAGGTTGTGCCAATTATTGTCTGTAAAATTATATATATATATATATATATATATATTAAATATGGTGATATGTTTTCTTGTATATATAGTTAATAAATTAAAAATATTTCAAAAACAAGAATACTTTTAATGAATATATTTATTCAAAGCTTTTCGCCGATAAAATAGTATCAGCATCTTCTATTGGAAGATGCTGATACTATTTTATCGGCGAAAAGGTTTAAATAAATATATTCATTAAAAGTATTCTTGTTTTTGAAATATTTTCAATTTATTAAATATATACACACACACACACACACACACACATATATATATATATATATATATATATATATATATATATATATATATATAAAATACATTTTCTTGTTTAATAATTTAAAACAACATTGGTTATTCAAATACAAGAATATTTATTAATTTATATTCAAAGCTTTTCGTTGGTAAACAGTACCAACATCATCAGGAATGAAAATTACAAACATGAAAATTACATTGTAATTTTCATTCCTGATGATGTTGGTACTGTTTAACAATGAAAAGCTTTGAATATAAATTAATAAATATTCTTGTATTTGAATAACCAATGTTGTTAAAAAAAAAAAAAAAAAAAAAAAAAAAAAAAAAATATATATATATATATATATATATATATATATATATATATATGAAGTTAATATATTACTATTGAAAGTAATTTTATCTACCATTAAGTGCAATAATTTTACCTTGAGTGATGAGGCGCCTTTCGCTCACTTGACCATTGTCGAATCACTGAGTGAAAGGCGCCTCATCACTCAAGGTAAAATTATTGCACTTAATGGTGGATAAAATTACTTACAATAGTAATATATTAACTTCATAAAGTCAGTGCAACGGAAAAACAATGGATAAGGTAAAATATCAAGAACATATATATATATATATATATATATGATATGTAACAAGTTTTTTACGACACTAAATATTATATACAGATTCTGAACAAAAATTTAATTTTTGAAAAAGGTATACACAAGTTGAAAATTGAAAATACACAAATTTAGGATATTTTGAAACTGTTAATAAATATTGTTTAAGTGTAGTAAATTCAGTTCTATCCAGATCTTTAAATTATAGTACAAATTTTCATAATATAATATATTTTGAAGATGGGTTTCTTTTTACAATAATCGAATATAAATAATCCCATCTCAATTTTGGAAAGCTATGTTAACCCTTTCTTGACCAACAGGACTTAACTCCCTGCAAATTTAATCACATTTTGTATAATACAGAGCACACAAACAATTTGGTAACCATTTGGACTTCAAAGTCCCTATGTTAATGAATTTCTGAAACCATTTTAGTTCGCTTGAACACTACAAGATAGCAGCAAATTGAGTGTTTTGTTGTTCCTGTATGGATATTAGGGCCTAGAGAACAGCTGTTTGGAAAAATATTTACTGCGACTATGAATTGGTAGGTAAGTACAAAATATTTATTGTACTTATTTTTTGTAATGTTCTTTTTGACTTTATGTAGTAATATTAATCACAACTTCGATAAGAATTTTCCTATTCAACAAAATTGAAGAGGGACCTACAAGTCCCATTGGTTCTATACATAACACCAGGGTTGTTGAGGCTATGTTATGTATGCTCATGAGAGCAAAGCAATTTTTTCATTTTTATGCATGTAATTAGTGAAAAGAGCTTAAAACTGGTGCTTATGCTAACAATTAAATCTTTATTTTTCAATATTTAAATATTGAGCAAATAAAATTGTATTAGCAATCTATAATTTTTAAAGTATCTTTGCTAATGATGTGAAGATATTTTCTCTATTTTTTGCTATTCACATTTTTTAGGAGAAATGGACCGAAGATGATATGAAGAGATATCTATTGGCAAGTATGCTTGAAATTGAAGAGATGCCCGATGTAGGTTCTCCTACAAACATCCAAAGTGACGATGAAGATGAGATTACACTCCCCAATCGTTGTCAGCAACATTTGGTTCAACTTTTCAACGCCAATTAAAGGTACATTTTGATAGGATTATTTATTTTCTAGTTTAGTTTATAACGAACTCTACTTCCAATTCTTTTTCCTGTGATGTTGTTGTTATCTGTTATTTATATGTTGGTTGCTAATTTAATTTCTTGCCATTTATCATTTTATAATTTCCTTGTGAGCTTGGGGTAATATTTGTAAAATATCGTATTCGTACAATATTGCCTCCAATTTTGTATTTATAGGCTGATGTTTTGTTCACTATTTTCTTATAGATTCCAATAAAACTGGAAACTGTGGAAAATGCTGAAGAGGAGATGGAAGAATATGTAGATGAGGATGGATTCCTCACAACTAATACCTGATCCTAGGATTGAGAAAAATATTGTTACTGTTCCTTTGCAACAGAAGAAAAAAATTGCAGTGCCAAATGGACATTGGAGAAAGCGTGATATATCAACCACCATTCTGGATTTCTTAGGCAAACCTGAAGGTATATAGAATACATTCTACTTTGTAGATGTTAATCTTTTAACTATATATTTTTTGTAATTTATCTCCATTTGTCTGTCATGTATGAGTAGTAACATATGTTTTTACTTGCAGGTCCAATTAGAGATGTGTTACCCTTCATGGAAGGATTACTGGTCGACAATTCCAAACGGGTTCCTCTCTTCTACCAAATGTAATGAGCCATAATTGTTTTGAAAGAATTTTGAATAATTTGTATGTGAATAACAACTTGTTCAATCCAAATAACTGTACTGACAAATTATATAAACTAATACCTATGGTTAACAAAATAAATGTTCAATTTAAAGAAATTTATAATATGACTAGTGAAGCATCAGTTGACGAATCAATCATTTCGTTCAAAAGACGTTCTGTGCTAAAACAGTATAATCCCATGAAACCGAACAAGTGAGGATACAAATTATTGTATTTGATTGATCAAAAAGCCTACATAGCAAACTTGTTGATGTGTATCAAGGAAAAGGCGAAACGTAAGTCACAAATGAATTCGTTGACTTTGGTTTCAGACCAAAATCTCCTAAATCTTACCAAATCATACTGGGGGACGTGGATGGAAATTTATTTTGATATCATGATATTCAAATTTGTATAAAACTGCGCACAAATGGATAGATAATTGCCCTGTGTATATGCCATCAAATTTTCATAGAAATGAAGAAAACAGTGTAAATCGCACTACTAAAAAAGTGATAGAATTGACGTTGTTTGCCCTTCAATTGTCAGAGATTATAACAACCACATGGGCGGAGTTTATCTAGCTGACCAGTTTCAGCAAATAGGAAATCACAAAAGTGGTGGCTTCGTCTTTTTTGGGGTATCATTAACATATCATTTGTTAATTCCTACATCATGTATAATTCTTTGAACTTGGAAAAAAAACTTAGTTTTAGACTACAGAAGTGTAAATCAGGGTCTAATGGCTAAGATTAAAAAACTGTAAAACCAGGCTCTTCCGAAATAAAAAAATTAATTGGTCAATTCCCTGTGATGTTCGTTTAGGGAATAAGGGTGTACATTTTGTAGAATTTTTTTCAAACAGAGGTAGATGTGAGTGTGTGGAAAAAATGGTATCGAGTCATGACCCCATTCTGATATGTGCAAGGTACACTTAGGTGTCAATAAAAAGAAAATTTGTTTCAAAACATTTCATAAATTTTAGAACAAATGTTGTTACTGTTCATACATGTCTTAGTATTATATAATTATATTACTAAATATTGTTTTAGTAATTTTTTGTCTCATTATGTTATAATTTTTTTCATTTGATTATTCCATAATTATGTACTTTCAAGTATATGGATATTAAAAGTTTTTTTTTTTGAAAAATAATAAAAAAGATTGTATCAATTTTCTTACCTTTGAGGCTTACACAAATTTTACATAATAAAAATATTTTGGGTTTCTATTTATTTAAATTTTGTTGTCAATAGACTTTAGAGTCCTGTCAAATATTTATCATGAATTTACTGTGAAATAATTTTTAGAATAAATTTGAGTATTTTTTAATCTAAAAGTATAAGAAGATAATTGAATGGGATTTTTGCTAAAAAATTGTTTTAGTGAATATTTTTACTACTGGTCAAGAAAGGGTTAAAGAGGTTCTAACCAATTTTTTATTGCAGAAATGGATCCAGGGGAGGGTGAGAGGACAGGACAGTTAATATTGAAAATTTAAACAAAATTATATAAACTATTATATTATTGACTAATTTTTAATTAGTGTTTAAGACTTTTTGCTGGGTCTTTTTACAAACACAAATAATAAACAGTTATAGCGTGAGTTATAAAATACAGAAATAAATAATTACATTAAAGATTTTATGTTGATAATTTTTGTCTCTAACTGTTTGAACATTGGCTCTTCACACAATAAAATTCAATTTAAGTAAACTACTAAGAGATATAAAAAAAGTTGTATCTGTTACTGTGTAGAGCAGGGCAAGCACGGGTCCCAACATAGGATGAGATGCCAAGCCACAATCAAAACAAAAGTAAAATAAAAAATGCATTATACCTAGGCTGTCCAAAAATTAAATACCGTTTTTATGTTAAGAAGCAGGAAAATTTTATTTTAACAAAAAAAATACATGGAGTTGTAAGTACATATAAAAACTATTTTTCAACGTAGTCCCGTCAACATCTATGCACTTGCTTAACCGGGGGATGGGCTTCTTAATGCCTTGGTCATAGAAGTCTCCCGCCTGTGACCACAACCATTTCTCCACCTCTTCCTGGACTTCTTCATCAGTCTCAAAGTGTTTTCCAGCCAAATGTTGCTTCAGGTAAAGGAAAAAATGGAAATCGCTCGGTGCCAGATCAGGGCTGTAAGCAGGATGGCTAAGAACGTCCCATGTCGTGCAACAAACAGACTCCCTTGCTCAATCTTCCTCGGTGCTTGTTTTGGATCGCTCTTCGAAGCTTTTTTAGGGTTTCACAATACTGAGCAGCGTTAATTGCGGTGCCATTAGGTAAAAATTTGACAAGAAGAACTTCTTGATGGTCCCAAAAGACGGTTGCCATGATTTTTTTGCAGAGATTGTTTAGCGAAATTTTTTGACGCGAGGTGATGTGGAGTGACGCCATGTCATGGATTGCTGTTTGGACTCACGTGTGTGGTGGTACGTCCACGTTTCATCACCAGTCACAATTGAGTCCAAAAACTCCTCCCCCTCCCTGTTGAAACGATCCAAAAACTATTAGGCACTTTCCACGCTATTTTCTTTGTGAACTTCGGTTAACAGTTTTGGCACCCAACGAGCACACACCTTTTGGTAACCTAATTTTTCCGTTAAAATTGTTTGAATTGTTGATTTACTGACTTCAGGTATCATTTTGGCAAGATCTCGGATCGTCAGACGACAATTTTCTCGAAGTTTTTCTTTAATTTTCAACAACAATGCTTCGTCGACGGATGATTTCCTCTCCCTCCCTTCTTCGTCATGGACGTTGGTTCTGCCATTTGAAAACTCTGTACACCACTTCCTGACATTGCGTTCATTCATTACGTTACCGTAAATGGCCTTCACACGTCGATAAATATCGACAGGGCGCAATTTTTCCGCGTGAAGGAATCGGATGACGGAGCGAACTTCACAACTGGCGGGATTCAGTACTGGGACATCCATCTCTAACGACTGCCAAGGACACACTAATAAAGGTACAGATGCACGTGACGCCTCATTTTAGAGGGGAGAGGCGAAGCTACAAGGTAGTGCTGCCCCCTAGCGGAATATTTCACCGGTGCGGCGGTAAAATTCAAACGGTTTTTAATTTTTGGACAACCCCGTAAATTAGACTTTAATTTAGTTTTGGAAATTAAAATAAACTCTAATTATTTTAAGTTTATTTGAAAAGGCGTAGTAATTTTAATAATTCACCTACAGTATCACCGACTGAGGGTACTCGGCATTACAGCATGGAAACAGAAGGCTAAGGACAGAAGTACATGGCGGGACATTGTTAAGGGAGCCAAGGCCCACCCCGGGCTGTAGCGCTAAGTAGTAGTAGTAGAATCACCGACTGTCACCAAGACATAACCCGAACCCTTTATGTAATAATTGGATGTAATTCCATACTAAATGGTGTATTTTTCAAAAAGTGTTTTCTTTAAAAATTTGTTTTGAGAAATAGATAATACTTATAAATACACCATATTTACATAAACATTTGATGTTTTAGGTTTAATACAATAATTTTGAGAATTTACATACAATTCTGAAATAGCTGAAAATGATACTACCAAATTTTTCTAAGTATTTGGTCCTCTGAACTGTCCATAGCCTAAAACTTCTGGGACTAGAGGCCCAGCATTAACAAATCATTCAGGGCCCTAAAACATATAGGACCACTATTGCTTTACTGGTTCCTATTTCAAACTTCAAAGGTAGTTGGGAATTAATGGCAAACAGTGTGTTCATATTCCTAAAGATCATTTGATGATTTCACCTAATATAGCACCTTTATTTATCAACATTCCAGCAGATTTAGCTTTAGTCTCAATGCTAGTTTTAATTAAAAAATAAATTAATTTTAATGAAGTAATGTTTTTGAAAGAGGTGAAGTTTTATTTGATGTCACGTTTTTCCATTTTAAAGATAAATACAGATCAAATCTCAACAAAATTGTCGGGACCACGAAAAATATTTCGGTAAACTAAAATTTAGTTATAATGAAAAGTAAGCTGATTGTTACAATACAGTACTATAATGCATAAATAATTTCATTCTTATTTTTTTTTAATTTATAGAAATTGCTGAAGTAGAATGGTTTGAAAATAAACTGTACACACGTTTTTTAACAGCACTTTTTAATTTAGTTTTGTGTAGGAATAAAATCAACACTTTTTATTAAGTTAAGCTTGTCTTTGATATTAAACTGATGTCTTTTAACCTTTTGTTCCTCCATTATGAACTGATTCACTAAAATACTGTAAACTGCAAGCACTTAAAACCACTTTAACATGTACTCTATATAGTACTGCAAGGCAAGATACAACATGATACCGTACTTATACTTCAGTATATTACAATTGCTAGAAGAAAGTAACCTTTAACCCTTAGCTGAGGAGATTTGATCTACGTATTTTGACTCTACGTATTGAGAGTGCAATTTTAGCAGTTGTTAATCACATGCGACAGGGTGTTTGCCGCTTTCTTTACAATGATACAGAATGTGAGTCATTTATGTTTCCTTTCAAATACAGAGATAAACATGACCCTTAAGAAATTGTAATTATATTTTTAAAGTATAAAAATATTTTGTTATACTGAAATTTACATGTTATTGTTTTGTTAAAACAGGATTTTTTACACACATATTCATATGCCCAAACCAAACACAATAGAAAATTTATTATACTGAAAATTTCATGAGATAAAAAATTTACCCATTTCAGACAATATTTTCATAGAAGATTTAGAAATTGAAGTACATAATAATATAATTGACAAATTAAAAATTATATTATTATTTTCATTTTGTAAATGAAATTTTTATATTTGTTTATTCCATCTTCACTTGATCTACTAGTTTTCACATTTGTAAATATTTACAAATTTGCCTATAGTAGCACTTACTTATATTTGTTATTTACTAATATTTGAGTTACGGTCTGCGTTGACAATGGGACACATCTCCCGAAACGGCAGTCCTCTACAAATAGAAGTAAGTGCTACTATAGGCAAAATATTTACAAGTGTTTTAGTATTGTTTTCACCACACTGATGAATGATATAACAAAATACTTTAAATAATAATAAGGATATGATACAAAGTCTGGTAATAAAATATAATAGTAAAAATATCAATGAATAGCACAAGACAATTAATATGTTTAATAATTTATTTTGTCAATGTTTCAACCATGATATTAGAAAATAGTTTTTTTATGGTCCTCATCAAGACAACAAAAGGTGTCTTGATAAGGACCATATGAAAAAATAATTTTTTGATATTATGGCCAAAACATAGACAAAATAAATCATTAATAGTATTAATTTATTGTCTCGTAGTATTCATTAGTATTTATAATATCATAAAATACTTTAATATTTATAATAAGAACTTACAATTTACTGTAGAAATTAAGAAAAATAAATGTTCAAGTTTTCCATAAATAATATTATTAAGGACAATAATAATTTTCTTATAACTAATTATAAGAAAACTTTCAGTGGTTTTTACATAAATTATTTTTCTCACCACCTCTTGAATATACAAAGTATAGGTGTTGTATACATGTTAGTTAATAAAGCTATAAAATTGTAACATAGAGATTACCATTAACTAAATTTATCACGGGTTAAAAAAAAATATTACAGAATAATGATTACCCAGTTGGTTTTATTGAAAAAATATATTGAGAAAATTTTTTTCTCATAGTAAACAAAAACAACTATGGCAAGAAAACGTAGGATCAACTGTTTTCGATAGTTCTTCCATGTATGCAAGGCCTTCATTATTCTCTTTACAGTGGTTTTTGACAGTATAATATTGAAATTATTTATAATATTAAAAATGAATTCAATTTTATAAAATAAGTTAAAAGACAGAGTTAGTACAATGGATATGCCAAATGTATATGAGGTTAAACGTCTGGAATGTGAGAGCAGGTTTGTGGAACAAAATAAACACAAGTTAAGTGTAAGAATAGTAGATGAATCGTAGTAAGAAATTTCTAGACAATCAATGAATTTAATCATGACTTTAATTGGGCTCTTAAAATAATTGATACTTGAACAACTATAAAAAAAAAGCTATTCTTTAAAATATCGTGTGTTGTGGCGGTCAAACTCACCAGCAAGTCACATACACTTAGCAGCTAAAAAATCTTGATCCACACTTTAAAAAAAATTAAAACAAGGTAAACATTTTAAATAAATAGTTCTGGCTCAGGCCAGAGCCTGTGGTAATACTTTCTACATTAAAGGTCAGTCGCTGGACCTTTAAAAAAATAAAACCTAACTTGCTGAGATTCCTTTTGAGCCGTTTTTTTCCCAGGGAATGGATTTGTATAAGCCATCACATCTTAATGGCCATAGTTTAGAATTACTTGAGAAAGTTGTATTATGTAATGAAATTATAGTCTCTTTTGCAAGTTTTTAAAAACATGGTTTATATTTGTTTCTAAATGTAAATAAAACAGTTAACATTTTTGTTATTTCAATCTAAGCCAAAATTGTTATATTGAAAATACATTAAGTTTAAAAGATGCAATTTTGTACTTTGTATCTACATATTTAAAATTTGTTGCTCTATTTTTGCGTATATTCAATTTAGAAACGTTTAATTAATAATATCAAATATGTTTTGTGGCTACTACCTGTGAAATATACATATTGGCATACATTAAAAAACATTTAAATGCGCAAAACACTTACACTTATAATTGCTTTAAATTTATATTATAAAAATATATTTTTCTTTATTCAGGTTACTCACATACTTGATCATATTTATTGTATTTAAAATGACAATGGAAACAATATTATTACAATAATATTATTAAACAATAATATTTGTTTCCAAATTTACAATAAAACAGTTAACATTTTTGTTATTCTCAATTTAAACCAAAATTGTTATATTTAAAATACATTAAGTTTAAAAGATGCAATTTTGTACTTTGTATCTACATACAGTAAACTCCCGATTATCCGTGGAATAGGGTGGCCCGGCAACGCCGGATAACGAATTCCTTGGATAATCCGCTATGAACAAAGAATACGCAAAACGATCGATAATCGATTATTATACCATAAGTTACACAAATAATGAATCCGGTTAATGCAATTCACAAATAATCTTCAGAGGACAAAATAAATACAGAAAATAATTTAAAATGTCGATGTATTTGACGGATTATAACATGTACATTTATATATCTAACTATTTACAATACGTACATAAGTATATGTCAAAAGTAAGTATGTATGTACATATGTAATTTCCTTTACAAATAATACTTTCACTTTTTAACAAAAAAATCTGTCACTTTCGTTTGTTTTTTTTGTGAGCATTGATTTAGCTTTAATGTGCGATCTAAGTTTCTTGAAAACCATTTTGTCGCACAGTGTCTACTTGTGTCACGTGTGTCACAAAGCCATAAAGATCGATAATTGTATACGACGGACATAGATAATGCATATGTCACGTCCTAGACTATTTATGGCCGAAATTAGCTGACATTTGCTTATAATCTTATGATACACATTAGATTTTTGGGCGTCCAAGCATTTTGTCATTGTCTCTTATATACAGTAGTCTACTCGCCCCTTTTATTTCGCTGGCCAGCGTCGGGATGCTTCCCTTTCAATGTAAAAATTATTACGTACATATTTACATATCTACTCCCTTCATCTTAACTTCTATTAAGCCTTATATGTATTTACGTCGTAATTCACAGTTTGGAAATTTAAAAACATGAATCTGATTGGAATAAAAATTGGATATTTTTAAAACAATTTCAGACTCCGGATAATCCGCAAACCGGTTAATCCGCCCACGGATAATCGGGAGTTTACTGTATTCAAAATTTGTTGCTCTATTTTCGCGTATATTCAATTTAGAAACGTTTAATTAATAATATGTTTTGTGGCTACTACTTGTGAAATATACATATTGGCATACATTAAAAAACATTTAAATGCACAAAGTACTTTAAAAAATTTCTTTTTTGTATGGCATATTCATTAATTTACCCTATTTCAAATACAAATTCCTGATATTTAAACTTACACTTATAATTGCTTTAAATTTATATTATAAAAATTTATTTTTCTTTATTCAGGTTATTCACATACTTGATCATATTTATTATGTTTAAAATGACAATGGAATCTGTATTCTGGACTAAAGGACTAAAATATTTATGTTTCATAAATAAAAATTCAACCTTTAATTCAAACAAGTCAAGTTATCGTTGTACAATATTTGAGTGACAATAATTTATTTTTCTTACACGAAAATTAGCTCAAAACAAGTTATTTTTGTTTATATGTGTAAGTTACATAGCCTGAAATTTTGTTTGTCTACTAAATTAACTATTTTAAAATAAACTCATAATTTCTTATGTTATAGCCTAAAACACCATAGAGTGAACAAATAATTGTAATAATATAAAAATTAGATCTTATTAAAAGCTTAGGTCTTTTCTAATTGCTTCCTATACAATTTAAAATAAAATCATATATTTATAAAAAATTTCTACAAGTATATTCCTCCTAGAAACAAATAAAAATTCATTGAAGATTTTAATTTCCCTAAGCTTATTTTAAACTGAAAAACTTTAACTTCTTTTATTTCTTAACCATTTCTTAAATTTTCCAATATCTCAAAACACCCACATTTAATTTTAATATGCATGTTCAGTTAATTTATTTAGTGTATTTCTAAATATTTGTTTATGGTTTATCATTTCTTATAGCTGCCATATTTATTTCATAACATGTAAACAGATACATTTTACATTGTCTTAAAGTTTATAAAGCCATTATGCAAGAAAAGTTTTTTTTATGACAATGTATTAAAAAGAATTAAATTTTGTCAACATTTTAACCCCAAAAGAATTTAATTTATTTTTATCATTTATATGAAACAAAGAAGAGTGCCTAACCTTATTCATATCACATCAGTTACATTGTTTTCCACATTCTTGGTTTGGTAGGGTAGCTCTAGTATCCTTCTCTGGTTAACTAGAGGTTGCCCATCTTTGGAAGCTTGCTTCATCTATAAACCTCTGATTTTTTCACTCTTCTTTCTTCAATAATATTTTGTTCTTTGAGCCTTAACTTGTGAATTTTTAAATTAAAACTTTAGAGTTCTGAAGTTCAATAATTACCTAGTTTATGATTTTTTTACTTGTTTTTAGTAAAATTTTATGAAACTGAACTTTTCATTTTGCAATTATTTCCCTGCTAAAATTTTATTTTCACCATTGCAGTTTATTTACTTCTTATAGATAAAAAGTTTTTACAAGTTATTTACTCTACGTTTCATAAAATTTTCACTTCCATACTAATTAATGTTTCAGATGTTAATGAGCCATGCAACAGATGTTATTTTTCCCCTTTTAGGGAGAAATCCTCCTAAAACGGTTATGAGAAATCGCCAAGCTACATCATAAAATGAGCTACATCTTATACTACCATAATACGATTTAGTATAGAATTTAAAATAATTTGTACTTTTGTAAAAACACAAGCGAAGCATAAAGAAGGCACATCCTTACACTTCGAGACTTTAAATGACACTACCGAAAGCACGCTTGGCCTCACTTCGCCCTCCCTTACCTGTATCCATTGTCTCCGAAAGTCTTTCACCAATCAAATTTTCTGTAACTGGTTACTTGATATCACTCCATCCTGTGGTGAGACGAGGTCATGTCCTCTACTCTTTATGCTTAGCCTTTCTTCTCTTATAAGTAAATTGTTCCAAATCTATTAAACTTTGTATTGTTTATACTCCATCTACTAATATTATTCAGAAACTCTTCTTCAATGTTATATAAAGATAATTAAAAAAATACTGCCTGAGTCACTCAAAATCCATTGTCATTAATTATACGATTAATTTAACTAATGTGTAAACGGTCCCATCACATGATGTCTGCATGCTATTTGTATATGCTGTCAACTGTCAACTACCAGTCATACATATGTTTTGTTACCCAGTTGTTTCACTTACCATCTAAACTGATGTTTTAAAAGATAAGTGACATTATTTTTCATTAGTTATAGCGAAAATGGTTCTGGGAAAAAAATTGTAACTCGTAAGTAATGTTAAGAAACAGAAAAAGAGCAAACTAATGAGTGGTGAGTTGGTTTTGCCAAAATATTTCACTATGCCCTGCAAAAACCACAAGAAGTTCTTATCAAAGAAAGCCATTGGATTCATACATATGGCGGATAAAGAACTTTTTTTTAATACCCAATGAAAAGAATTGTTGTCAAGTAGTTTAAGCCATCTTCCCATAAAATGTTTGATTTTATTGTTGGGGATGTTTTTTCACCTAATGCTCCATTTAGTAAACAAAAGAAAGCCAGTCTGGCTAACATAGATAATAAGGTTTTACCTCAAGCCATTTTTGAAATGGTCTATTTTAACTAGGAAGTGATAGTGTAAATTGTCGTTTAGAAAAATCACCTTTTCTTTGAGATTAGTGATGATTTTCTTTTATTGATAACTATATCCTATCATCATGTTGAGTAGTAAACACTGTTTATTGTATTTCTTAATAAACACTAAAGACAATACCTTGGGCATCTCAAAACACAGTCAACACGGTTTTTCCTGCTGATAATTTAGTTCTTAATTGTTTTTAACAGTTGAGCGGTTTTACTTCTATTCCATGCATTGTCTTTTGAACTCTAGTTTAAAATGGTGAACCCGTGTTTCATCACATGTTGAAGTTTTGTTTAGAAAAGGGTCACCTTTTCCTTCATTGTGTTCTTTTAAGTATGTATAGACTTTGAAGTTGTTTCCTTCTGTTAATTCTTTTGGAACCTACATTGTACTTGATTTTATTACTGATAATGTTATAAACTATGCCAACACTGCAATTGTTTGTTCTAAATATCCTGAACTGTAAATTACAAGTTTTCATGGATAATGTTGTCAGTGCAAAAGAGGTAACCAATGCTAATTACATGCACATGGCGGCCAGTAGCAGGTACAAATTAATTACTTGCGTCAATTGAGTTGTATTTTGTTACAAAAATAATTTCACTTATAAATCATTAAATATTATATTTTCTATACGGGTGTAATTTTTTTATCGTTATTTTGTACCTTAGTTAGTTAATTATTTGCCAATTGATTATTATCTGTAATCATAATTAGTAAGAATAAATTAAATATTACTTGTGGTATGAAATTTGCTTTATATTCAAGGCTCACACTATTATTGTTCATTTAGAGTGTACACAAGAATACATTAATTACAAAAAAGTACTTCAGCTGACCAAAGCCGAGTAAAAGCTATACTGAGCTTCTCATTCCATTTGACATAAAAACTGCTGAAGTGTTCTATCATATTTAGATGTCTGACAGAGAAAATCAATGTGCCATAAATATCTTTATTTATGCTTTAAGTTTTGAGAGTCGATAAATATCCTTTAGAAAGCACAAACGGCAAGTCTTGCTTATGACATATCAGAAAATAAACTCTCTTAAATCAAACAATGATGAAATTCTTCTAGCTTGGCTAGTCTTAATTATACTACTCATAAATTGTTGTGACTAGCTGACCTAGTCTGTAAAACAGCAAAAGGTTAACACTTCAACTGGGTGGCTAAGATGATGCTTGTCAGTCACTGGCAGTTCATCTTACTTATAAATATTTCTGCCTTGAGTCAATTTTCATTTTTTGCTAAAATCATTTGAGAAAAGAATCTAGCCAGTTTTTTACTTTCAGATATAAAAAACAGATACTAATCGTAGTTGAACTTATGTGAAAACATCAAGCGAGGATGCTTACTAAACACAATTTTGAGGTTATAAGGTAATGCCAACCTAGTCAAAAATATCTAAACTGCTTCATTTCGATGCCAGTCTATGTCTTTTATTATTGAATTATTGCCTCTTTGATATTATTTCCCTCTATATAAACATTTTCATATTATTTTTTTTTTTTAGATAACAGTGTGTCTCCCCTTTGAAAAAGGTATTCATGTTGTACAAAGTAACTAAGTCAAATTGATGAAGGTTTTAGATAGCATGCTTAAAGATAATAGTGTATAAACCAAATTTTGTGTTATATTATATATTTCAGTATTAACATTGAACTACATTATATTGATATAAACAGTAATTTATCTTTTATAAAGAAATGTTTCAAAATTTGATTTTAGAACTGATAGCAAGAGACAAAGCATCATGGTCAGAAGCTGCTCATACAGATCCTGACTCACTTACTCTCAATGAATTTCTAGCTTTTAAACATCCAGAATCAAGCCATACTACAATACTCGCACTGGTAGATGAATTACTTGATAAACTTGGTAAGTGTCTTGGCTATGTATTATTTAATCACTTTTACATTAGTTTATGACTATCCAAACTTTAATTTTGTAAATTTGTAAAAACTTACTGAGACAGAATGTTTTCGATCTCTCCGTGGCATCAGTGTTTTCATCATTAGAGACACTGATGAAGATCGCCACTGAGCGATCAAAAACATTCTGTCTCAGTAAGATTTTACAAATTTACAAAATTAAAGTTCAGATAGTCATAAACTAATGTAAAAGTGATAAATTAAGTTTCACTGAACGTAATGGACTACAAAATTCAAGAGTATGTGTTATTGTTTAGAATAATTATGGTAAGACAACAAAATATGTTATACTTTATAAAATTGTTACTCTTTGTTATCATGACAACTTTTCAGTTTTTAGACGGAAGTTTTATTAATTTTTAGAATAATCGAAAATGTTAACTTTAAAGACGATAGTATATTGTAATGTAATAATCATGTTAATATTTAATAATTATTTTGCATATTCTGTTAAATAGGTGTTTTTTAAATTTTTGTAGAAAGTAATACTGTATTTTTGATTAATGAAGTTCTAAAATGTGAATCTAAACCATCTATAGATTTCTACAATGAAATTAATAGCATGATAAAAAAATTTCAAGATTCACCATCTTTAAAAGCTAATATTCAATCGTGATTTAACTATAAAAGAAGTAATAAATTAGAGGGCAGTTCCTACTAGAATTTCCAAAACTTAAAAATAAATACAATGTATTACCAGCAATGAAATTTCAAAATTATCTGTTAAGAAACAGTTACTTCCATTATTTTTTATGCTCAACTGAATTACATTAATTTATGTGAAAATAAAAGAAACAACTTAATTTTCCAGGCACTGCTTGTTAACAGAGTTCTTACTTAATTCTATTCAATTGTGTTAAAGGTTTGATGAACAGTCTGCAGTTTTCCATAGTGATTCTAAGATCATCAAATTTTGCCTCTAAAGATATTTATTGGGAACTTGAAATACAGAAATCAAATTGAACATCCAAATACATTGAGAGGTTTTCATAGTGGCATCTTTTTTGCTGGTATATTTTTTGGTTAGGTTCTGTTGAAAAGTTTCAACTGTCTGGCTGTATGGTCTGTGAAATCGCTTTTATACATTTACATACTGTATATTATTTGAGAAGTAATTTTTTGAAGTCCTTCATTGCATTTTTCCTCATTCCTCTTTTTTATCTCTACTTCACATCACATTCTGTAGAGTTTTACTCTAAAAAACACCTATATTTGATATTCATCTTTCAAAAATTAAGTTACCATAATCGCATTCATGCCAGACAATGTAGAATTATCGTCTCAAATACAGTATTTTAATTTTCAGGTTCTTAGAAGACAAATAAATATGAGAGGCAAGAGATTTTGATCTGAATAATATGAATTTTGTTCCTTAAACCTGTTTTAGTTTCTACATTGATATGATTTTGATTTGTTAATTATTACTGATCTTAAACATTTTTCCATTTTCACATAAATTTTCAGCCACACAAACTTATGATTAGTTACTATATTTTGTGTAAGATATAAGATGCGTTTATTCTGAATTACAAAAAAATAATTTTGCACATTTGAACAAAACTTGTTCAATATTATAGATTTTTTGTTAAAAATAAAAGTAACTATTTATTAGAATGGATGTACATTAGTATTGACTAACAATTTCACTTTGAATGTAAATGGTAATAAAGAAAACAAAAATTTACTCAGATAACATAATTTACTGGTACAGATACGTCGACGACATCATAACATTATATAAAGGCAATACACGCAGAGCACACATATTTCTAAAACACCTAAATTCCATACACCCTAAACTAACATACACCATCGAAACAGAACAACAAAACTCCCTCAACTTCTTAGACCTCACAATTAAACGAACAGACAAACAAATACATAAATTCAACATATACCGAAAACCCACCAGCACTAATACGACCATACACAGTTCCTCAAACCACCCACACCAACATAAACTAGCTGCTTACAACACCATGATATATCGGCTCCTTAAAACACCACTAGACAAAGATGAACACTACCAGGAGTTAAACACCATAAAATATATAGCACAAACAAATGGATACAACCAAACAATGATCGACAAATTATACAACCGCCTAAAAAATAAACATAATAACCCAAATACAAATACACAAGATGACAATCCCATTAAATACTTATCAATACCATACAGATCATCCAAATCCCACAATCTAACCAACACATTACGAAAATACAACTACAAAATAGCTTACTCCACATACAACACTCTCAACAAACAATTTAAACCCAACAACAAAATCAACGACATTTACAACACCATTGGAGTTTACAAACTAACTTGCAGTTCATGCCCCAGTTTTTACATAGGCCAGACATGGAGGTCATTCTACACACGTTACCAAGAACATATAAAAGGACTAGAAAACAATAACTACCAATCAAACTTCGCCGATCATCTCAACTCCACAAAACATAACTACATAGACATAACATCTAACCTACAAATTCTTCATAAACAACACAGAAATAACCAACGCTACATAACCGAACAATACGAAATATATAGGCACTTCAAACTACACCCTACACACATACTCAATACACAATTTCATTACAACTCACACGCACTTTTTGACATCATAATTCCTAATACACACAAAATACACCCACACCACCAAAATATCCCACCCCCACCCTAACCTACGTAAACCTTGAGATCAGTTACGGTCTGAGTTGACAAAGGGACACATCTCCCGAAACGGCCGTCCTCAACAAGCAAAGTAAGTGCTACTATAGGCAAGTTTAAAACATTTAAAAGTGTAAGTGATTACTAGTAGCTCACGCGAAGATGGAATCAACAAATGAAAACAAAAACTTTTAATTGGGACTCATTTAAAAGTAGAATTTTCTATAAGTGACTAAATGGATAATGTTCAAATTGTAGTTTATTATTCAAGTTCTTGGAAATTTATGTGAATGTGGAAAATCCAAGTGGAACAGTTAATGTTAGTAATTGAAATAGAAAAAAAATATTTTGGCATATTTGATAGAAATAACATTTTACAAATATTTCAGATCAGGATGGAGATGAAGTTTTAACTGAAGAAGAGTTTGCTCGGTTACAAGTTGGAGAAGGAGGAGAAGGATTGCTCTCTCAAGGAGAAGTGGAGAGGAGAGAAGAATTTCGGGTGGTATTAGATGTAGATGGTGATGGAAAAGCAGACAGAAAAGAACTTTTGGTGAGCCTTTATATAAAAATACTAGTAGTCAACATTTCTATCAAAAATGATAATGTTAAAATACACCAAAGGTGTATGTAGTGTCAAATTTTTACGAATTTCAAAATGACAAGATAATATTTTGTATATGTTACACAAAATTAGACTTAAATGATTAAAAATTGGTCAAAATAATATAAATTATGACTAGTTATTGCTTAACTGAGTGAATATTTTAGAATAGTGGTTCCCATAAGGTGGTCAGTGGACCCGTAGGGGTCTTTAAGATGTCACTGAAATTAAAATATTTTTTGTTTAACCCTTTTGCTGCGGCTATATCCGTAACTATGTGCTTCATGAAAAATATATACAGGAATTGGCTTTATCAGTAGTATGATTTCAGAGTAAAAGTGTCAAGTATGGAATCTAAAATTTCTGAAATCATGAACTCAAAGGACAGATTCAACTCACTGAAATTATTGTCAAGTTGTGAGTTATTGGAATTTTATTCTATAATAATTTTGAATTAATAATTTTGATATTAATAATAGTATTAATATTCTTATTATATTTTTATTCAATAGTTTTTCTCTGTTTTTTGCAATTAAAACAGATTTGTGATGATTGTAACCTATGAGGGGGTCCTTGAAAAGATTTTGTTGGAAACTACTAGTTTAGAACTTATGTACTGACGCGTTTTGAAACAATCATTTCATTTACAAAGCTAACCGTCTACTGGGTCCTCAAAGACCTGCTTCAAGAGGCACTCAAGGTAACAGAAGCATGGTGCAGGGAGAATGCACTATGCATTCAAGGAGAGAAATCTGTGGCACTCATCTTCACTAGGCGATATAAAACTAAATCGCTGGAGATGATGGAAGTTGGTAATACTAAAATAAGCTATGTTGAGAGTGCTAAATATCTGGGAGTTATTCTGGATAGGAAGCTACTCTGGCGTGAGCATTTGGAGGATAAGTGCAAAAAAGCCATAGCTACGTCCTGACAATGCAGAGGAGCAATAGGCACGAGATGGGGTTTGGGTCCACGTCAAATGAACTGGATTTATTCCGCCATTGTGGTGCCGAGGTTGGTCTTTGCCTCTATCGTCTGGTGGGACAGGGCACAGAAAGAAACAAGTAAAAGAATGCTGGACCGCGCGCAGGGGCTCTTCCTTAGAGGCATAACTGCTACAAGGAGAAGCACACCATGTGCGGCCATGAGGGTTATGTTGGGTTTTCTATCCTTGAGTCTTCAAATTAGGATGGAGTCAATGAAAACTGCATACCGGCTAAGCTGTACTGGGCAGTGGAAGACAAGTAGCAAACTTCATAAACAGCTATTTGGGGATTCACTGAAGGAGCTCTGGATAGAACCTCAGGATAAGATACTGTCTCTTAAAAGGGAAAAAGGAAACTACAAAATCCTTATTCCTGCAAGAGAGGCATGGGCGGAGTATAGACCCAGACATGGTGAAATCTGGTTCACCGATGGGTCCAAGATGAAGGAAGGAGTGGGAGCAGGATTTAGTGGACCGAGACACCAAGACAGATTTTGTCATCGCCTGGAGGACTACAACTCTGTCTTCCAGGGGGAGGTGCTCGCGATCAAACTATGTGCTGAGGAAATAATAGGGTCTGGCAGGAGGGGCAAGACCATCTGAATTTGCTCGGACAGTCAGGCAGCTCTGAAGGCTTTAGGTAAGGCTAGTACCAGCTCTAGGTTGGTGGCTGAGACTATGGCTTCTTTAGCAGAGCTGAGTAAGCATAATTCACTCAACCTAACCTGGATTCCAGGACATTCTGGCTGGATAGGGAATGAGAGAGCTGACGCCTTAGCAAAACAAGGGTGTATAACCCAAGGACCGTTGCTGAGGGCAGTGGGCAAACTGCCTCGGGAGGGGCGCAAGAGGATCATGGCACATATAGACAGGTTGTGCAGGGAAGAATGGAATGTAACCTTGGGGTGTAACAAATCCAAGGTACTCTGGGGTTACTCAGGAGATGTGTGGGGCAAAGAACTACTCTCCTTAAGTAGACATCAACTCAGAGCTACTGTAGAGCTGGTTACAGGCCATGGGAATCTGAGGGTGTTCCAATACAAAATTGGAAAATAATGGTCCCCTGTATGCAAGAGATGCGACGAGGACCAAGAGGAAAGCCCAATCCACGTACTCTGTGAGTGTCCTGCTTTGGGAGCTGCAAGGAGAAAGTGGTTTGGCTGGCAGGTATGTACACCAGAGGATATCAGAAGATCTAGCATCAGGTGGGTACTTGATTTCTGCAAAGAGGTAGGTATCCACTAAGCTAGTCCTGTGGTAGGGATGGGAAGAGAGTACAAAGGCTACAGCTAAGTGCTCTACATTGATAAGGTCCCTCCGAGTTTTAGTAATAATAATAACCGTCTACTGACAACTGTCGGACAAGGTAAAAAGTTTAGGCTTATGATTTATGAGTATGGGGGGAGAGTGGACTAAGTTGGTTTCTTACTATGTAATGGAAAAGGGTGTTGGATTCAAAGCGTGTATGATAGTTTACGATATTTTCTTTATCTGTTGTGTGTTGTTTATAAATTTCTTATTTTTCTATAGTTGTTATTTTTATACTATGGTTAAATATATGAAGATTATTTAAATTAGTATGTATGTTTGTATATGTGTATTGCATGTTTTGTATGTGTTGTGTAGCTGGATTTTCGATTTATGTTTTTTATGTCGTTGAGGTGTTCTTTGAAGCGTGTGTTGAATGATATACCAGTTTGACTGATATAGAAGTTGGGAGTCTTTACATGTTATTTTGTTTATACCAGATAAACGACCACACACACTTTGAATCTAATACCCTTTTCCATTACATAGTAAACAACCAACTTAACCCACCCCCACTGCACTCATAACTCATAAGCCCCCCAACCTTTTACCTTGTGTGACAGTCTTCAGTAGACGGTTAGCTTCGTAAATGAAACGATTGTATTGAATATGTCAGCACATAAGTTCTAAAGTATTCACTCAGTTATGCAAAAATTACTGACAGTTTAATGAGTGAATTCAAGATGATTGCAATAAGCAATTTTAATTTAAATTAGGTTTTAATTATAAATATGCTCACATGAATAGATATTAGGTAATTGATTAATTTTTATATAATTTTTTTAAAACAGAGTCAAAATACATTATTTCTTAAAAATTAAAGAATTATGTATTATTTTTAAATTCATACAAGATTTATTTGATTCCAGATGTACATAGATCCAAAAAACCCTAGACATGCAAGAGAAGAAGCAGAAACTTTAGTGGCACTGTCTGATATTGATCATGATGGTAAACTCAGTTTATCTGAAGTACTTGGCAAAATGGACCTCTTTCTGGGCAGTAAAATGGTGGATACTGCAAGAAGCTTTCATGATGAATTTTAACATTTAAATGTGATAGGTATTAATTTAAATAATAATGGGTGTGAGATTAGTAATTTCAGGAATTGAGGTACGTAGGCTGTAAGACCACTTTTTATATAACGCTTCTTTGTGTATAGGAGGAAATATTGATTTTGGAAAGATTGTAATAGAAAATTCTTTTGAAATTATGTTATAACTCACTCAGGATTACAATTTATGAACAGCACAATTTCTTGCTCTCTTAAGTTTCGGTAGAATGATATTATTCTAAGATTAAAACAGGTCTGTCAATACACACGCTGTATCTTCCTTTATCTTCTTTTTCTGTTAAATTACTTCTAGTATAGCTTACTGTGTTATATTTTTATTCTTGTGATGAAACAGATTTTGAAGAACTCACTCTTTTACTAAAAAAAGAACTATATATACAGTTTGAAAACAATATTTTGTTCTTTTTTAAATTCTAATGTACATTGGAGCTTACATTATATCTAAACTAAATATGTTACCTTCAATTATAAATGCATAGAAGATACATCATTTCCGAAAAAACATGTCATAACTAAATTTAAATCACAACATACAGTATATTTAATCATGATTTTCTAAAGATTTGTATGCTCTGCACTCTAACCAATAACGAGTAGATACATTAGTATGACATTATATGTTCTTTCACTAAATTCTTTTGCATTTTTTAAGCTCTTTGATGTCTATTATGTAATAATACCTGGTTTAATTCCAACTTAGACTGCACTCTAAGCATTAAAACAGATTTTAGTTAATGAATTATCAATAATACGCAGTAGTTTAAAAATTGTTTTAAAATCCGGATAAATCAGTAGTCCGGATCGGTCCTGGTCCCAGTTGATCCAGATTTTCAATGCTCTTCTGTATCAACCAGTTTATGGGAATTGTTGTGACATATTTAAAAATGAATCAGGTTTGTAATTATAAGTATTCAGTTTACTGCTGCAGGTCCCTAGGGAATAGCACTGCTACTCCGTCCTTGACACATAATGATGGTGTGAGAGCAATTTTGATGTAAAAGACAGATGAAAATAAATCCATATAAATGAATTTTATGAGTTTTGGTATATAAATACACCGATTTGGTAAAGTATATATTTTAGACCCTGAGACTGATTTTTTTGTACTTTTTTCTTGGAGTTAATGGGGATTAGTTAAATTAACTGTTATTGCTGGAGAAGAATATGAAAAGGTGGATTGTGAAGATTGATGCTAGGACAATAAAGTTCCTGGTCTGGTATAAAGGGAAGGAGTATGTCTTATGAATGCAAAGTTGTATATTTGAAGTTGACCATATTTCTATTGGGGACATAGAAAGGTTCTACCAGTTACCTTACAGTGTAGGAACAAAGATAGATTACCTATGGAGTACCTTTACTCCATAGGTGGAGCTAAGGCATAGGGGTATGAATGGGTTGAAATGATTTCCTGCTTCTTTGAGAAGAGACTAATCATGAGTCACTTTCCTGAAGTAAGTCTTCTCTTTTTGGATCAAATGAAGATGTCTATTAAACTCTGTTTAGGAATGTATGTTAGTGAATTAGTTAAGGTGTTGTATTATGTCCAGTTTTGTTGTGAGTAGATGTTGAGTGTTCTGTTGTTTGAACAGCACCTTGGAGGATGCTAGCTAGTGTGATCAGCCCTCTCTCATTCTATTGAATATGTAAGTGTATACAATTTGTCTTGATGCTGGCAACTTGTAATAAAGATGATATATGAACATGGATATGAATCAGATTCTAATTTAAAAATGCTTTTTATGTTCAAATGGATACAAATGTATAATAGGATGGTAAAAGAAAATTTTTATTATTTTTTTGTACTTCTATATTTTACAAAAAAAGTGATAGTAAGATAGAGAAGAAAAATGCAAAATAATAACTATATTGGGTTATAAATGTAAAATACTGAAGGATTTTTACTTAATATGTATAGTTATTTTAAATGAAGTAAAAAAATTTAGTAAAAATTTAGAAAATGTTTCATCATCCCGTTCCATCCAAAGAATTTTGGCAAGTAATTTTTTAAGTGTTTTATCCAATCAATCAAAACATTTTCTCCAATTTTGTTTGCTGTGAATAAATTTGTGTCAAACCCGGTTACAAATATACAAATCTATTGTGTCTAGAATACAACAAAGTTTAAGTATGACAACACATTCATTAGTCACTTTAATCCCAAAGGTTAATGCTATTTTTTCATTTAGGGTAAAAATTTTGGCAATAAATATGAAACAATTGTAGTAACTCATTTTAAGCAAAATTATTCTATATGGAGTTTTCCTAAAATAGTAGAAACCCTCTCATCCACCCTCGGATGACTGACGAGCTGGGTGATCCAACCGCACCGGGCTTGGAAACTTGTTCCAACTGGCCGGTGACTCACTTCCACACCATGTCACTGTTATTGCCGCGGTTATCACTTGTCACCTCTCATATGGTGTGTGTAGTTGGGTGTGATTTTCGTACTGTTTTAAATTTTAATCTTCTTTGTTTTTACAACAGTTTACTTCATGTCCGTTAGTACAGTATTTGTTTTTAGTTGTGTGTGTATGTTTTCAATCAGGAAGGAAATGTAAAAACGTTACTCTTTCATTAAGTGAAAAACTAGAAGTGCTACAAAGACGGGACAAAAGTGAAGCACTTATAATAATTGCCACGGAACTGAATTTAGGCATTACGATAATTAAAGATGGGAAAAGAAATAGGAAACTTATAGGGAGGGGAACTTCAATATCTGGGCCAATCATAAAAGCAATAATTTTGCACAAGTCAGAAGTGAAATTAAAAAGTAATGGGAATGAAACTCATTAAGGTAGCCTAACTGTTGCTCTTTGTAGCAATGCTAATGATATACACAAGTTTCCCCTGTTCGTTATAGCCAATTCTAAGAAGCCAAGGTTTTTTAAAAACATAAACCTATCACTTTTGGAGGTTTATTACCACAATAAAAAGTCTCAAAATCTTGTTGCTGTTCATGACAAGCTAGTTGTTAATTACTTATTACACTTTTGATATTACTTGAGACTAGACTTTTTTAACTAAAGGTTGTTAAATTGTTTACTTACACTTGGAGGAAACGTTTTTGTCTTACAACTTCTTCTTCGTAACGAGGAGGCTAAAGAAGTCATAAGACGAAAACGTTTCCTCCAAGTGTAAGTTAACAAAAAGTCTGATTGCAAGTAATATCAAAAGTGTAATAAATAAAAGTCTGATCGAATGAACTGCAAAGTTTTCAAATCTTCATTTTTTGGCGACTTCGTGGCATGTGTTGAGAAGGACTTGAAAGAAAAATATCTTTCTGTTTGAGCTCTACTGCTATTAGGTAATGCACTGTCACGCCCTTCTGAGGAGGATTTCGTAAAAAGGGTCATACAAACTATTTTCCTTCCACAAAATGTCACATTACTTATCCAGCCAATGGATCTAGGAGTGATAGAATGTTTTAAGAGACATTATCGCCGATAATACATAAGATCAATTTTAGATAAATCTGGAGTGGGTTGTGACATTTTTGAAGCCATGAAATCACTCAACAATATCTATACAATGACTGAGTCATGGGGAGAACTGAAACCTGACATGCTAAGAAAATATTGGTGTAAGCTTTTGCCAAAAGTTATAAGCGAATTGAGTAGATTGAAGATGAGCAAAACGACATGCAGGAAATCATTAACAGCTTTTAAATCCTAGATGGAAAAGTCCCTCCTGTTGAAGTTGAGGAGTAAATTGAACAATGGGATAAAAATTGCAAAACCAGTGAAGTGCTTAACAATGACCAAATTGCTACCACTGTTTTGGAACATGATGCTGAAGAAAATCTGAACGAAGACTACGACGGTGATGATGACAAGCCTCCTGCCTGAATTTCACTCACTGACGCCAAGGATGCTTTTGAAATTGTCCCTCAGTACATACAGCAGAACTCGACTACAACACCGATGGACATTTCTATGAATAAAAAAATGGAGGAACCTTGCAGCTGAGTCCAGAATTGCATCTTGTAAACAAAAATCTATCACTTATTTTGTTTACTAAGTAGCCCTACTAATTTGTAGTTTTCCTTTTCTTACTTGTTGACTTTTTTAAATCCAAACAACAGGTTTCTTACTGTAGGGAATAATACAGTCGATTTTGTGTTTATATATTACATATTTCACTTTAAAATTTATTTTAATATATTGTGCAATAAATAATGACTTTTTTCTGATAATCTGACCTTTTTTGTGTTTGGACCATACTGCTAATCGTGAGGGTGGCGGATTAGACGGGTTCTAATATAGATAGTTTCTTGAACATAATTGCATAAAGTTGAAAACAGGGATAATTTTTAGAACTTTTTTTCATAAAGAACTTGAAAATCTATAGTTATCATGAAAATGTTCATAATCATAATTAACATAATCATAAATTTAAGGCGCATAATCATGAACAGTAAGGAAAATGCTTCTTCAATATTTTTTATAATTTAGAAATGAATGGAGTTATGAGCAACTGAAAATAATATTGTTTTTTTCCTAAGAATACTTTACTACATATACTGCAGTTTTTGCACTATATCTGCCTACATTTAATTAGTTCAGAATAAGCATATTTTAAAAAATATGGGTGGGGACTTTGTTTTACTATAACATCAATTATCCATGGTGTTTCTTTTAAACGACTTTTTTGTTTTACGTATAAGTATACAAAATGTTTGTATACAATTAATGCCTATTACTCTTACACGCTATTAATCCGACACTTTCAATAATCTAGAATCTCATGTAGTACTGTATAAAAATAAAAGTTACAGATAGGTAGAGTTCCGTTCTGTTCTGTAATGACCAGGATGACTTCTGTCCACTATTTCATCTACTTTCAGTTGATGTCTAGATCTTCGTAGTGTAGCTGTGTACAAGTTGTTGTTTTTTTATTGTGTTATAATCTTGTTCTGAACATAATTATGTCTTAAAATTATATTTATTTGTAAGATTTGTATTTTATTAATTTCAAAGGCCTTACAATTTCTACATCCACACCTTTAGGTTTCTAAATAACTAAAACAAGCAAATTAATTTAATAACGTCTTGTTTATTCTAGCTTGAAAATGAGTTACAACTTGTGCTTTCAAATAAATTTATGATGATTTAATGACAATCTTTAATTTGTTCTAACAAATTTCTCTAAATAAATGCACTCTTGAGGCAGTTTTTCTTTCAATACAACTTATTAAAATACATTTTTATTTACTTTTAAATCCCACAGGGATCTTTCTATAATGTACAGAGGTGAAATATTGAAAACACTGTAATAAAATTTATTAAAAAAATGAATTAAATTTTATAAGTAATTGACCTCATTATTAAATCTATCTGTTTGGCTGAAAATATTATCTAATGAAGTTTGTTGTATTTAAGTTTGAGAGTCTCTTCGTATTTCCCTTTCACTTTTAGCTGTATAATATCATCTAAAGTTCTATTTTATACAGTTTTGTGTATGACTTAAAGAGGTGTTAAAACGCCTTTATTTTTAATGAGAGGCTAAATGTATATATAGTGAGTGAAGTAGCTCTTTATTAAGATTAAAGTCAGACCACATTAACCTGCGCAGAAGTAATATTTACAATAAACAAGCTGTTTTGTGGGTTCATAACACTAATAAAAAATTAGAAACGTGTTAATCTCCCTAAGTAATGAGAGCATCTGATTAAACTTTGTTTATTTTAGAGCTGTAGTGTTATAAGGTCACTATAAAGCTAAATGTGATTCATAAAAGACAATGAATTCATGAGATTGTAAGGGGTTTCTGATTATTTTGATTAGACTGTTTATTTTATCAATTTATGTAATATGAAAAATTGCATAGTTTTCTACAATCGTAAATAAAACAACAATAATACCACTGCCATTACATACTTCATCTTAAAATAAACTAGGTTTTTAATTATGGCAATTACATACCATATTACGGGTCTTTTGTGTTACACGACCTCATTTCTACGTTTGTTTAGAGTGTTTAACTGGTGACCAGTAATCATTGTTACTTATCTTATCGCAATAGATTGGTTATCGATAGAATTGGTTATAATTTTATACAACATTACTATCTACCTATATTAAAATATACCTATGAAGTATCCAGTCAGGATAGATTTGGTTGTAATTTTCTGCATCGGCAATAAGTCTAAATATTTACCAAAATTACAACCAAATCTATCCTGATTGGATACTTCGTAGGTATACTTTAATATAGGTAGGTATTAATGTTGAATAAAATTATAACCAAATCTATCCTGACTTGATACGACCTGCACGTTTAAAGAAATGAGGTCATATAACGCAAAAGACCCCATATTACCAATCATTAATGACAGCTATTTTTCATAATATATTCTAAAATATTTTATAATTAGATTAATATTTTACTAAGAAATGTTTATTGTTGATATTTTCTTTGCAGAAAGTAATTATTAACAAGTAAGTAATTGTTAATTTTCAGTATTTTGTGTTTTAACAGTTTTTTATGCTGAATAGTTAATAAGTCTTTAGTTATGTATTTAATTTAGCTACAGTTATATATTTTTGTTGCATATGTGTATATAGGTTTATATTAATATTTTTACACTTTGTTATATAAGTATAAATATGTAAATAGATTTAAATATTTGTTCCAAATAAAAATTTTGTTACATAAATTCAAATTTTAAAATGTGTTTTGTTTAAAATTATTTGCCCTCCACCATACATTTTAAACAAGTAACTTTAAAGGTTAGCAGTAATATTTACACGGGATACTTTTGAATGATACAAACATTTAGAATAAAATTCTCTCTATTCTCTCTTTATTTCTTCCATACAGTCACAGGTCACTGATTCCTTTATTTACTGTCCCAATCCTTCAACACATTTTTCTTAATTTAAAGAATAAATTCTCTGATATTTTTCTAAACCAACAAATTAAAATATAGATGCCATTGGCTATCCAAAGGTCTAGTTAAAAATTCAAATAATATAACTCCCTTTTGTTATATCAAAAGATGTTATATATATATATTATTAAATAACTTCAAAAAGTTCATAATCAAGATGTACATCTTGATTATGAACTTTTTGAAGTTATTTAATAATTATAACAAATCAAGAAAAAATAATCATCTTTATTATAATATATATATATATATATATATAAATGAAGTTAATATATTACTATTGTTTAATGGTGGATAAAATTATCTACAGTAGTAATATATTAACTTCATAAAGTCAGTGCAATGGATAACGTAAAATATCAATATATATATATATATATATATATATATATATATATATATATATATATATATATATTAACATTACGTTTGAGGCTAAAGAATAACTTCAACTTATATAAAAAAAAGGGGGAAAAGTCGGAAGAAATATTAAGCCAAATTGACCAGAATAGTTCCTAAAATTACAGACAAAGTACATGACAACTGTTCTATTTCCTATTTGTAGTCATAAAGGGGCTGGGGAATCTTTAACAAAAGAAGGGTTCAACTATTTTAAGATAGAACTTTCTGGACTTTTTACAAAATACCTGGGTTGTAATAAAACTGTATCATTAGGAGAAGCTCATTGTAGATGGGTATGGGTATAACCAATTTACCTGAAAATACTGTGATGGGGAGAGATGACGCGAGGTTGAAAAAGGAAGTGATCAAGGAGTCTAGGAGGAACTTCAGAAGAGTGGAGACGTATGGGGAGGGGGACCAAGTGTCAGTAATGTTAATAAGGGGTAAAATTTGTTAATAGAATTAAGGTAAATGTAAATTTTTGTATTTGTATAATTTAAAGAAGTGCGATGTAAATATTTAAATAAAGAATTAGGAAAAATAAGTTAGTTATGTAAAAGTGCAGCGAAGCAGTATCAACGGTCAAGATCCAAGGGAATTAACAAACAATAAGTACTTTCTTTTTTTTCATTAAAATTAACCAACAGAGCTTTATAAACAGTAAATTCAATATAACAATTTTTAATTCGTTAGTATAGAATAATAATCTAGTTTTTTTTCATCACGTTCTAATTTATAAAAAAGATCCATAATAATGACCCCAGAGAAAGAGAAATTAACACTGTCATTTTAAACTTTATTGTAATAACCTAAAGCCTCAAGAGTCCACCTTTGAATTTGTTTTTTTTTTTTTTTTAATTGTAATATTAGTTAAGGAGTCACTAAATAAATATATATATTCTTGATATTTTACGCTATCCATTGTTTTTCTTTTGCACTGACTTTATGAAGTTAATATATTACTATTGTAGTAATTTTATCCACCATTAAGTAAAACCATGCACACCAATATTAACAGGAATACCAGAAATCCGACACACCATTCAGACCACTAATAAATTTCAAAACAGCACCATCCTACATAATCGCAAAAATACTAGACAAAATAATAAGATCTAAAATACAAATCAATAACACATACAATATAAAAAATGGATATGAATTAATTAATAAAATAAAAAACATAGAAACAAACAACAACACTAAAATAATAAGTTATGACATAACTAACATGTACCCTAGTATCCCAATAGAAGAAACCATAGAAATAATGAAAAACAAACTAATACACAATAACGAAAAAGAAAACACAATAAATAGTATCATAACACTAACAAAACGCATATGTAACCAAAATTACTTCCAATTTAACAATAAATACTATCAACAAACAACTGGACTCCCCATGGGATCACCCATATCATAAGTCATGTCACAAATATACGAGGTGAGGCTAGAAAAAAACCGAACTAGCACAGGTGAAACAATAAAACGAATGCAATAAGGCTGAAAGTCGCCTGGCTTGTCACGCGACTCTTGCTCCGCCTACTGCTCGAGTTTCATCTGCCTCCTGCCCTCAGTCTGCCGGGAACTACTTAGAATGTCTCTTCTAAGTAGTTGACGTTTTGTCTGTGCGTCGGAAAAATGTTGAGTGTACAGAAAGAACAGCGTGTTAACATCAAATTTCTTTTCAAACTTGGAAAATCTGCAAGTGAAACGTTTGTAATGTTGCAACAAGTGTACGGCGATGATTGTTTATCGCGAATACAAGTGTTTGAGTGGTTTAACGATTTAAAGATGGCCGCGAAGACACAAGTGATGACGCTCGCATTGGCAGACCATTGTCAGCAAAAACTGATGCAAACATTGAACAAATCGGTAAACTTGTTCGAGAAGATCGCCGTTTAACAATCAGAACAATGTCTGAGTTGACAGGAATTGACAAGGAAAGTGTTAGGCAGATTCTTCATGAAAGTTTCAACATGAACAAAGTGTGTGCAAAAATGGTTCCAAAGTATCTCACAATTGAACAGAAGGAACGCCGAAGAATGATTTGTTCTGACATCCTAGAAAACATTGAAAGTGATCCCACCTTCTTACAAAATGTTATTACTTTGATGAATCGTGGTTTTTTACTTACGATCCCGAAACCAAACGCCAATCGACGCATTGAAAATCTCCTGATTCTCCACGACAAAAAAAGCACGAATGTCAAAATCGAAATTCAAGGCATTGATGATTGTTTTTATTTATGTCAAAGGGATTGTACACATTGATCGGGTACCAGAGGGACAAACAGTGAATCAGCATTACTACATTAGCGTCCTGACTACCCTACTTGAGCGAGTACGGAGAAAACGGAATGATTTGTGGAAAAAAAGACATGGATCCTGCACCAAGACAATTCCCCAGCTCACAATGCATTGTCAGTGAAGACGTTTTTAGCTAATCACAACATTCCCATCTTAGACCATCCACCCTACTCACCTGATTTGGCCCCCTGTGATTTTTTTCTTTTCCCTAAAGTCAAGTCAGCTTTGAAAGGAACTAGATTTGAGAGTGTTGAAGCAGTAAAAAGAAAAAGCGACGGAAGTAATGTATGGACTTACCGAAAATGATCTGCAGCATTGCTATGAACAGTGGAAAATTCGTATGGAGCGGTGTATATACCGAGGAGGAGAGTACATTGAAGGAGATAACATCAAATTGTAAATAATGGAAAATAAAATTTTTTTATAGCATCAGTTCGGTTTTTTTCTAGCCACACCTCGTATCTACAACACTTTGAACAATTAATAATTAAACCTATACTAAACATACATAATATTTTACTATGGACAAGATACGTAGACGATATACTTGTAATATACCAACCCACCATTCACAACGAACACATAATACTAAACAAACTAAATATATACAACGAAAACATACAATTCACTGTCGAAACAGAAACAAACAGAACAATTAACTATCTTGACATCACTTTAAATATAAATAACAATAAAATAGAAACTACAGGACACAGAAAACCTACTTCCAACAACACCACAATACACTACAAATCTAACCACCCCTAGACACGCAAAATTAACACTTACAGTAACATGATAAATAAAGCAATAAAATACACACAAGATAACAAACAAAAATTAAATGAAGAATTAGATAACATTACAAAAATAGCAATAGAAAATGGATACAACAAACACCTTATAAAAAACATACACAATAAATTTACAAAAAAACCTAACCTCAACACAACACTACAACCTGAACACAAAAATAATAAAAATAAAAATATCTACCTAAAATATAAATACACCAATAACAAAATAAAAAAACTAACAAATATATACAACAAAGAATACTACACTCCAACATACAAACCAAACAACAAAATAATAAAATATCTTAATAACACAAACCACAAAACAAATACAGAAAAACATAACCTATCAGGAGTTTACAAAATTACATGTAACGACTGCAATGCATTTTACATAGGGAAAACGACCAGATCATTTAAAATAAGATTTGAAGAACATTACAGAGCATTAAAAAATAAAAATACAAAAGTATCAAATGTTGCAGCACACCTAATATCACATAAACATGAAATAACAAACTACGAAAATAACCTAACCATACTTGAAATAAATAATAACCCAATAGAATTAAACTCACTAGAAAAATACCACATTTATATAAACACACAACAATTTAATGAACTTACAGACCACATATACAGAAGACATACTATATAAAAACATCATACACACAAATCAAGAGAAGATGTGTGTAACGTCAACAAATACCAACATCACGGACCGAACATCTACACCAGAAAAATATCAGTGATTCGACAATGGTCAAGTGACCGAACGGTGCCTCATCACACAAGGTAAAATCATTGCACTTAATGGTGAATAAAATTACTACAATAGTAATATATTAACTTCATATATATATAATTAATAAATTAAAAATATTTCAAAAAGAAGAATACTTTTATTGCATATATTATTCAAAGGTTTTCGCCAATAAAATAGTATCAGCGTCTTCAGGAAAATAATTATCTAACATGTTAGATAATTATTTTCCTGAAGATGCTGGTACTATTTTATCGGCGTAAAGCTTTGAATAATTTATGCAATAAAAGTATTCTTATTTTTGAAATATTTTAAATTTGTTAAATATATTACAAGAAAACATATCACCATATTTAATATATATATATATATATATATATATATATATATATATATATTTAGGTTAGTTTTGGTTGGTAAAGATTTTTTTGGACTAGGAGACTGACAGACTTACCTTGGTAAGAGTCCACTCTGTAGTCTTGAAATAGAAACACATAAAAGCACTTAACCAATGATATATTTCAACCACACAGTGGTCTTTGTCAATCAAAGAGAAAACACACAAAAAATATGAGAGAATGAAATAAAATAATTATAAATTGTATCACCGATTGTGTAGAGTATTAATAAATCAGGCCTTATTAATTTCTTTTACAAGTATCATATTATCTATGTTAGGAAATATGTGATTATTATTATGAGGCTCTAGAAATATTAATATTTATGAGGCTTTAGAAATACATAAATATAATACTAATAATGAGTTGATAAATGAACAAATATAGTAAAATATAAATTTGATACTATATTCAGTGTTGTAATGTTAGGGCAACAAAATAAAAGTTTGACGACTATGTAATAGATTTGGCAACGCTATTTATTTGATCTAGTTTGCACATATGTTAATTATTAATATTCCTTATGATGTTGGTACTGTTTGCCAACGAAATGCTTTGAATTTTAAATTCAATAATAATTCTTGTATTTGTATTTTGATTTATTTCTTTAGTAATACACAAAAATACATATTGCGATATATATATATATATATATATATATATATATATATATATATATGTATATAAAGTTATTAAATGTTAATTGTAAACAATTATTCCACCATTAAGTGCAATCAATTTTTACCTTGTGACGAGGCTCCTTTCGGTCACTTGGCTCTGTGATTCGACAATGGTCAAGTGACCGAAAAGTGCCTCATCACAGGGTAAAAATTGATTGCACTTAATGGTGGAATAATTGTTTACAATTAACATATAATAACTTTATAAAGTCAGTGTAACAATATAATAATGGACAACGTTAATTATTCTTACTATTATTAATAATAGTGGACAGCGTATAATTATATATATATTTGTAGATTATGCAACACTGTTTTCTTGTATACACTTATCACTTTCACTTATATACTTAAACAAGAATCTTACTTGGTATTTATGCGAGTACTTTCAGAGACTAGTAAGTGCCTCCATCTTCCGGCATACACCGGCACTAGTGAGTATGCCGGAAGATGGAGGCACTTACTAGTCTCTGAAAGTACTCGCATAAATACCAAGTAAGATTCTTGTTTAAGTACATAAGTGAAAGTGATATATATATATATATATATATATATATATATATATATATATATATATATTTAGGTTAGTTTTGGTTGGTAAAGATTATTTAGATTTTTTGGACTAGGAGACTGACAGACTTACCTTGGTAAGAGTCCACACTGTAGTCTTGAAATAGAAACACATAAAAGCACATAAACAATGATATATTTCAACCACACAGTGGTCTTTGTGTTTTCTCTTCGATTGACAAAGACCACTGTGTGGTTGAAATATATCATTGTTTATGTGCTTTTATGTGTTTCTATTTCAAGACTACAGTGTGGACTCTTACCAAGGTAAGTCTGTCAGTCTCCTAGTCCAAAAAATCTATATATATATATATATATATATATATATATATATATATAAAGAACTAAGTCAAAATACAAATACAAGAATTATAATTTAATTTACAATTGTAAATTCAATTATAATTCTTGTATTTGTATTTTGACTTAGTTCTTTATTAATACACAAGAATACACATTGCGATATATATATATATATATATATATATATATATATATATATATATATATATATATATATATATATATATATATGAATGTCTGGATATTTTCTTTCTTTCTTTATACATTATGATTCATTCTGTTTGACAATCTTGCTACGTTATAATAAATATAAGCAATTTTGAGTTTCTCCTTTACTTGAATTTTAACATGTTGTTACCTAATAGGCTACCTATTTGAATTATGATGTACTGCTTTATCAATCTTAAATGATAAAAGTCTCACTTAAATTTTTATTGGGTTGGACCTTTTTACATTTTTCTATTATTGTATTTTCACTAACTATAAATTTAGTCACTCTTGATCCCTACATTTTAGTCTTTACACCCATGAAAGATCGTACTAGTACAGTTTGCTATATCTACTAGAGCATTGCGACATAACTTGAACATGTGAGTGAGAACATAGCTTGGAATTCAAGCTTAAAGTAAAGTGTTTCAGGAAAAGCACAACCAAAAATTTTCAATATACAGAGATGAGTAGTACCACCATTGATCATTACACTGTGTACATTCAGATCAACTTTGTGATGCTTAAAAATAGTACATTTTATAAGCTGCGGTAGTATTACGGAATTTATTTTATTAACAAAAATATTCTATTACACATTTAAAACTAAAACCCCTAAGAACCAAAAATTAAAAGACTAGTTGCCAGCTCCTCATGGTTATCCGCTTATAAACCTCCCAGATCCACATTACAATCATATGTAAGATAGGCTTCTTCCTTCACTGCTGCCTACACGTTTCCCACAACACTTAGATGAGCTAGTAGTGAGCGATCCAAGAGTATTCATATCCATGATTGCAGGGTAATCTTTTTGTTTAATAGAGAAAACAATTTGTATGTAAACGTGTGTGAGGCAAGGATAAAACCAGCATTTAAAACTAAGACCCCTAAGAACCAAAAATTCAAAGACTAGTTGCCAGCTCCTCATGGTTATCCACTTATAAACCTCCCAGATCCACATTACAATCATATGTAAGATATGCATCTTCCTTCACTGCTGCCTACACGTTTCCCGCAATACTTAGATGAGCTAGTAGTGAACGATCCAAGAGTATTCATATCCATGATTGCAGGGTAATCTTTTTGTTTAATAGAGAAAACAATTTGTATGTAAACATGTGTGAGGCAAGGATAAAACCAGCATTTAAAACTAAGACCCCTAAGAACCAAAAATTCAAAGACTAGTTGCCAGCTCCTCATGGTTATCCGCTTATAAACCTCCCAGATCCACATTACAATCATGTGTAAGATAGGCTTCTTCCTTCACTGCTGCCTACACGTTTCCTGCAATACTTAGATGAGCTAGTAGTGAGCGATCCAAGAGTATTCATATCCATGATTGCAGGGTAATCTTTTTGTTTAATAGAGAAAACAATGTGTATGTAAAGGTGTGTGAGGCAAGGATAAAACCAGCATTTAAAACTAAGACCCCTAAGAACCAAAAATTCAAAGACTAGTTGCCAGCTCCTCATGGTTATCCGTTTATAAACCTCCCAGATCCACATTACAATCATGTGTAAGATAGGCTTCTTCCTTCACTGCTGCCTACACGTTTCCCGCAATACTTAGATGAGCTAGTAGTGAGCGATCCAAGAGTATTCATATCCATGATTGCAGGGTAATCTTTTTGTTTAATAGAGAAAACAATGTGTATGTAAAGGTGTGTGAGGCAAGGATAAAACCAGCATTTAAAACTAAGACCCCTAAGAACCAAAAATTCAAAGACTAGTTGCCAGCTCCTCATGGTTATCCGCTTATAAACCTCCCAGATCCACATTACAATCATGTGTAAGATAGGCTTCTTCCTTCACTGCTGCCTACACGTTTCCCGCAATACTTAGATGAGCTAGTAGTGAGCGATCCAAGAGTATTCATATCCATGATTGCAGGGTAATCTTTTTGTTTAATAGAGAAAACAATGTGTATGTAAACGTGTGTGAGGCAAGGATGAAACCAGCAGGTGTGTGTGTTACTTTATTTCTACTGGCGTTATCGTCTAATGTAGAAAAGTATGTACCAAGGCTTGAGAATACATTCATACAGCTTCGTTACAAAACAAAATAATGCCTTTGTTAAAATTAAAAATCCTTCTAGAACATCAGAAAGAATTGCAGACAAAACAAACAAAATGAATAACCCCTATAAAGATAACGATATTACCAAAAATGCATAAATATTGTAAAATCAAGACAGAACATTGAATAGTCAGATTAACCTGACGGTGTCATCATGGCATGTAATGTCTCTCTCCGTTTGGAGGGACAGTGGAATGCAAGGTATTATTGAGGCGAGTAAGTGATGTAGTGGAACTGAAGCTCAAAGAGGAGATTTAAGGGCCAATAACACGAGGGTGCTAAGCTCTGTAAAATTATACAATTAAGATACTAATTTCTGTTAAATCAAAGTTTGTTTAAAATCAATTGATTAAGAGTTAAAATTACTTTTCAATTTAAAAGGTCAGCACTTTAAAAATTGTGATAAATTAAAAACTTCATTAACCTTGTTTCTTTTTGTGTGTGTGTGTATTATATAATTAATTATATAGCTATAATTATATCTATATACTGTACATTATTTATTATTTATTTACTGTAAATTACATTATTTATACATAAAATTTAATGTATTAATTTATTTAAATATAAATATTAAATATAATAATTTGTTAATTACATATTTATTTATTCATATATATAGATAAACATATATGTAATTGAATAAAAATATTTCAAATACAAGAATAGTTTTAATTTATATATTATTCTATATAAATTAATACTATTCTTGTATTTGAATTATTTTTATTCATTTACTATATTAGGCGTATCGCCATATGTAATATATATATATATATATATATATATATATATATATATATATATATATATATATATATATATATATATATATATTTATATATATATATTTATATATATATATATATATATATATATATATATATATATTTATATATAAATACGTACATGATTTTATTCTTATTACAAATAAAAATTGCCACAAAGTTGTTGCACCAAATATAGCATGAAAATAACTTTATCAAATTGCTACCAAATTGGAGGCAAAACTAAGAAGAAAGTATTGTTGCTTTAGAATTCTATAAAACAGAAGACATTTCTATAGCATTTTTTTGAATAAAATAGGTATTTTAGTTAAAAGTTTACAAGTGTTTTGATTTTCTACTGAAAAGCTAGCGGCCTCTCATCAATGCACGAGTGGCTAATGTTGGTGACTCAAGCGACGCTAAACGTTGCTAATTAATATTTGTTATGGTAAATAGACAACGAACAAAACCTGACACAGAATTACTCAACTAAAAACGTTACGTTATATGAGTCAATATGAAGGCTGCGTTTTTATGAATTAATGAAATCGTGTTAAGCTGGAAAATGTAGAATGATAAATCATTAAAAAAATACACTATCAGAGTTTTGTTGATATAACATTTTTTGATAGAAAAAAACTGAAAAGGTGATATTAGTTTGAAAGAAATATAAAACCTGTTATATTTTTTGTTTTTCAATTCGCTAATTTTATGATTGAAATATTTAACAAAAATCACTCTTCTTCTTGTAGCTTATCAGTTACAAAACGTTGGTTATTTATTTGTTTGTAGTGATTTTGTATGTAACAGGAATGGAGGAAAGGAACAACGTAAACTATCGACGTAAGATTTAGAACCAACAGTTATTACTTGTTGTTGTTACCGGGTTCCTTGATACCTTCGTTTTTTCCTAGAATTAGCAAGGGAAGCCTCTAGGGATGACCGATGCAGTGACTTTAACGGTTCGTTGATTTTAGTGACAACGCTAGACTTAGATCAGCGACTTTTACTGGTGACAAGGGATACTGAGATAGCTCTGTATCTGACAATAACAGTCAGGGATGATACCACACTGGTGAAATGATTACACAACTCGCTTTTTTTGGAAGGCTCATTTTATTTAAATACGAAATTAAGAGCAAACTACCGAATGCGAAATTGCGTCTACTGTATACAACATTGTGACTGTCGTGAAACCTGTCGCACATCGTCCACTCACACACGACGTGAATGAGTAGAACCAGTGACAGCGACAAATGAACCAATGACAATCGTGGTGAAATATCAATAAATTTTACGTCAGCGACGATGACATTTTGCCCAATAACAATAGAGGCAACTTCCGATAGATCCATTGTCACTGGAACTGAAATTTTCCATATTTTGTCACTGGTAACACCAGCAACAAACGAATATCAGCGTGACAGAAAATATCGACCATCACTAGAAGCATCCTTTAATTACTGTGCCATATTATATTACCTTGGTGTCTCAGCTTATGTGGTCTAAATCCTCCCTCTCTACCTTATATCTCATTGTCGTCAGCATATCTTATGTTATTAAGTGAGGACGACCACTGACTTGCTGAAACCCCTTCAATACTCAAAAATAAAGTTTTGTCACATACCACTGATGAATGCAATGAAATAGTGAGACACGCGTCTGCTGAAAAATTCAGTAAGTTATTGCATATACTTATTAAGTAAGTAATATGATTCGTCAGAGAAGGATTAGCCATAAAGCTTCGTGAACGATTAGATGAAAACCTTTACTGGATTAACACGTTCGCTGCGAAAGGCCTCTAGCGTCAAGTTCATATGACGCTGAATTTTTTAAATATTTATTCTGATGGTTTTGCTTTAGAAATAAAAGAATATGACAATAAAAATTAATTTTGAGCCTTGAAAATGGAAAAAATACTAGGCCACCATTTCGTCTCCGATCGAAGCGTCAGCAATTTGCGAGCGTCCCATGATTATCAGTATTTTATTTTTCATGTTATGCATGTAATTCACATCTGTAACTGTAAAAAATAATAAATAATAATCACTGGAATAAAAAATAAACATTATTTCTTGAAATACAACTACAAATTAGTTTTAAAAATATTTAATAAAAATTATATAAAGTTGTATAAAGTTTTGCTGTCCCGTATGAATCAGTAGGCCTGTGAGTGTTTTGAGTTCAGGCACTGTCAACTCTTTCCAGTTATTTATCCTTGACTTTGATGGTTTAGAATAAACATCCCATGCGTAACTATTAGTAATTTTCACAATATTCTCCAAAAATATGTCATCAGGACCTGTCATATGGTCGATTTCCTCCTGGGAATTGAACGATAAATTTATTTTTCTTTGTAAACAGAAAGTTGCGAAGGCCTATTGTACTAGGTGTCCATTGAGGATTATCTATTTCTTCTTGCGATTCGGAATCAGACAGTTCCTCGTAATCGGCACCCTCTTCAGCTGGATCCAGGTTACTGTCGTCGCTTGCTTCAGACTCCATATACTCCGAAGCCTAATTTGTAGGGTACATAGTACACTCTACAGCATCATTACATAAACAATCCTTAGAAGTCTCAGGCACACCTTTCATGTCGAGAACCATGTCACTCATAGCCACGGACATGCACTAAACTCTCACTAACACTACTGACACAAAAATGGCAGGTAATCTTAACTAAACTAACTCAAAAATCCGACATACGCCACCTTGACGCTGCAAAACTCTACTAAGTCTCTTGTACAACGCTGGGGTGAATAAAAACATACCCGAATAAAATGCTAACTGTCTCCGATTGGATCCGGCCGCAGCGAATGTGTTTTAAGAGGAAAACATGAGTACAGGCCGTCAAAGTTATTTTAGCGTGTGCGCAGGATACGAATTTGGTAGAGATACGTTGGTGGGTAGAAATAGTGGTGCGGGTAGTGCGGTAGCGGAGGAGGATTTTACAGCTGACTCGCTGGAATGCATAACAGCAAATAGTTCCACTATTGACAGTGTTTAGTGTATCGACCAAAACAGTATTTTTCAATACTAAATATGTTTCCACCGAAGACAACAACTCTGTTCGGCAATAAAATGGCACTCAAAAGCCAAACTAAACGCATTATTAACAATGTATTAAAAACATACCTTCTGAAAATCCCAACACGTCTTGCTCGGTAATGCAAGACCGCGTAGCTAACCTTTGTGGAATATCTGTTCATACATTAAGGAAATTATTGACGGAAGAAAAATGACTAGGAGAAAACGAAACATTCAGTACACCAGGTAAAATTCGTCCAAGAAAAATTTTAAAAGTCTACATCGATGATTTAAAAAAATGTGTTCTACGAAAATAGTTCTTAATTTTCATACGACTCATCACGCGCTCCCAAAATTGAAGAATGTTATAAAAGTTTTATAGCTAGAATATCCGGAATTTCACTCATGGAACTTTTAAGATCCGTGGGACTTAAATGGAAAAAAACTGAAAATAAAAGAAGAGTTATGATCGAAAAACAAGACATAATCTTTAAAAGGGTACGCTATTTAAATAAAAATCGACAGTATAGAGCGGAAAATAGGTCTATAATATTTTTAGACGAGCCTTATACTAATTCGACGCGTACCACGAATTTAGCATGGGCTGATGATGTGTTCACAGATACAAAAAACATATTTCAAAGGGAACAATACTAATCATGGGCAAAGAACTACTCTCCTTAAGTACTGTAGAGCTGGTCACAGGCCATGGGAATCTGCGGGGGTTCCAATACAAAATTGGAAGCTCTAGGTCCCCTGTGAGCAAGAGAAGCGACGAGGACCAAGAGGAAAGCCCGATCCACGTACTCTGTGAGTGCCCTGCTTTGGGAGCTGCAAGGAGAAAGTGGTTTGGCTGGCAGGTATGTACACCAGAGGATATCAGAAGATTTATCATCAGGCGGGTACTTGGATTCTGCAAAGAGGTAGGCATCCACTAAGCTAGTCCTGTGGTAGAAATGGGAAGAGAGTACAAAAGCCTGCAGCTAAGTGCTATAAACCGATAAGATCCTTCCGAGTTTTAGTAATAATAATAATAATAATAATAAAATAATAATACTAATCATGGACCACGCTGGCAGTGAAACAGGAGGTACATGAAAAGCAGTGTAGAAATTATTATAAAAACTTCTAATAATATTTAAAAAATAAGAACTAATGGTTAATTTAGACACCAGAAACGTAAAAGAAATCAAGGGAACAGGTATCTTTAATATTAAGGTGTAATGAGTTATGAGTATTAACAACAGAATAAAATCTCCGAATGATTAGAGGTGAGCGAGTTGTGAACGAGTTGTAGAGATGGCGTTTACAACTCACTCTCGCTAAAATCCTGTTAATGTGAGTTGAAAGACGTATCAGAACATTTAGAGTGAGTATCCTCAGCTGAAGGGGAAATATTTACTGTGTTTTTAATTAAAATACAATATTCAAGCACTTTATATTCACTTTAAATACTGATTTACAAACAATAGTGAATTTATCGAAATCAATTTGTTAATAAGAACTATACCCATGCTCTATGATTGAGTGCGGTTAAGGTTTGGAAGGGATTTTAAATCATTTAAAGAAATCATTTGTTCTTTTAGTTTTTTTAGTTCCAGAATTGAAAATGAGGGGTTTATACGGTTAGCATTCTATCTAGATATTATATGCAACAAATCAAAATTCAAGATATAGAAAATTTATTTCAATAATCGGAAAGTTCGAAAAAGTACCACCGAAAATATGAGAAAGCGTGCAACTGGTAAAACGATAGAAAAACAGAAATGAAAAGTGTAGTAAAAAGTACATACTAAAGTTAAAAATTCTAGTTATAAAAATCGATTCAACTAATTCAATTTAACGAAGGTTTTAAAATTATTAAAATGTGCCTACAGAAGTTTCACTTCAAGAAATTGGAATAAAAATATATTTATCAGAATTATATAGAATTGGCAATTTAAATTTTAATCAGAAGAAACAAAGTACAACCAGCAAGGTCAGTAGAAGCCAATGTTTATCTTCTGAAAGCAGATTATTAATTTAAAATTATTTTACTGATATATTTCTTAATGGTATAATGCTGTTTTATTTAGGGCGCAAGAAAGTTTGTAATGAAGAAACTGTAGACTATTGAGAATAACAGTTTTGTTATAATATTTGTACTTTAAAATTACGTTTTAAGCAGAAATATCATTTAGCTAATAGTTGCCAGAATATTAATTTAAAAGTTGAATAACACGGAAAATCCATGCCACAGACTATTTTAATAGCTTTGGCTGATTTTCAGATATTTAATTGAGACCCAGTAATGTTTTAGGGCTTGATTCACCAATACCCGAAAAAGAAGCCCTTGAGTGACCTTTTTGTAAATACTTCGCATAGTTCAGAAATGTTTTTACTGTTTTGCTGCATTTATTTAGTCAAAATTACAAAATAACCAGTTTATTAAAAATAACTAGAACTTTTCATTTCCTTTTAGTACTACCTAACTGAGGTGGGGAGAACGGATGACCTGGTGTTGTGTGTGTGTTTATGTGTGCGCGCGCGAGAGCGCCTGTATGTCCGCATGTATGTGCATGCGCTTGTGTGTATCTGTGTGTGTGTTTGTTGTTGTTTGTGTGTGTTTGTTTGTTTGTGTGTGTGTGTGTGTGTGTGTGTGTGTGTGTGTGTGTGTGCGCGCGCGAGAGCGCCTGTATGTCCGCATGTATGTGCGTGCACTTGTGTGTATCTGTGTGTATGTTTGTTGTTGTTTGTGTGTGTTTGTTTGTTTGTGTGTGTGTGTGTGTGTGTGCGCGCGCGCGAGAGCGCCTGTATGTCCGCATGTATGTGCATGCACTTGTGTGTATCTGTGTGTGTGTGTGTTTGTTGTTGTTTGTGTGTGTGTTTGTTTGTGTGTGCGTGTGTGTGTGTGTTTGTATGTGTGTGTGTGTGAGCGCGCGTGCGTGTGTCAGAATGTAAGTGCATGAGGTTGTGTGTGTTTGTGCGCGCGCGCACGTGTGTGTGTGTGTGTGTGTGTGTGTGTGTGCGCGCACGCGCGCGTGTGTGTCAGCATGTAAGTGCATGCGCTTGTGTGTGTCTGTGCGTGTATGTGTGTGTGGGTGTGTGTGTTTAAACTAGTATAAACCTATTTACATAATACATATATAAATATGTATAGATATCCCTTCAATAGCTCTTAGTTTGTTTAACGAGGACATCCATTTCTAAAAACGCAACCCTTTGTCATCTCGAAGCTCAACACAAATGGATGTAAACAACAAAGAGGTTATGAACAGGATTTGCTTACTTTTGTGTAATAATTTCTTCTGTTCTCTACAGATAAAAGTTTACTGCCGATATATTATATTTAATTTTTATTTACTTTTACTTCAATTTTCACAGAATTAAATTTTCCAAATGTTCAAGTAAACATAAATGTATTTTAACTTTTAACAGAGTGATTTGGCTTTAAACGTAAATAATGCAGTCTTTGAATAGTAATTTTTGTGTTTATTTCACTTATCGATTTAAGTTTTGAAAGTGGAGTTACTCCGAAACGCGTCAACAGAGGAGAATATTGAATCTTTAGGAATGGTAGAGAACTGTATTCAAACATATAGATATATTCCTAACATAAATGAAGATGAGTTTATAATAATGTTCTATAAATGTTTTGGGACAGAAATTCATTGCGATTTTATTTGCTTTGAAGAAGCCTTAAGAAAAGTTAAACCATTTGTAAGTTTTATATTGTACCCTACGCGTAATAGATTTCATTTTATTGCAGTAAATAAAATTAAATAGTATATTATTTGAATTTTGAAAGCCACAACCTTTTGTTTTAGATATTTAAAACATAATTATTAATAATTTTAATAATAATTTTTTCCAATAATTTATTGGAAAAGTAAAGTAAATTTGTAAACGATCTTTGTTACTCAAAAGGTCTTGAAAGTGGTTTGAGTAATAAACAAATAATATATACAAAAAAAAGTTTCAAAATCAATGCCTGCTTAGGTCAATTAAGAAAAATTTTATGTTCGTTACTTTTATTAAATAACTACAAACAATATAAATACAGTAACATAACCTACGTTAAAACAGCTGCTTTAACCTAAAATATAAAATCAGCTGTTTAATGAAATCATATGTTACCACTTATTTTACGAAATAATTATATTGCATGCCTTGCCCCTTTCTGCGAAATTTTCATCCACATAAAACTAATATCAATTTTTGTCAACAACTACAAGTTTAAAAAGATGTATTTGAACTTGAGTGGATGAATTTTATTAACGACTGAAAATTTGAACAAGATAACCAGTGTGAACTAAATGATGGAATTGAAAATAATTATTAAATTGCGACCATCACGGTAGGTCTACAATCAAATTTGAAAATGTTGCTACAATTTCAGTAAAGAATTTTCTAATTAGAATGATACTGAATAAATATAAAATTATAGTTTTTGTGTGAATAGGTTTAGTAGAATATTTGTGTGCCTCGTCATTATTTGGTGATATAGAGTAAACTATAGTTACATAACTTATTGTCCTTGGGGACAAAGCTAAATTCTAAAAGTCAATATGATTTGTGTGTCCTCAACGTTCACTGTATATATTTGTGTTGTTGATGACCTTGAATCAGGCTCAATTTAGTTTGTGTACTCAACGATTACATAGAGTGGAAGGTTTAATATTTAAACAGTTATTAACGAAAAATAACTTATTTAAAAGCATTGTAGTTTTGGATCTACTTCAAAATACACAAATTATGAAAACACTTAGGTAGGACGTAAGCTGAGACGCAGGCGGCGCAGTGCACGCAACGCAACACACGACAGAAAACTGTGCCGCCATATTTCCTAACGGTGCCGCGTAAGCTGTCTGGCACACGCTTGGGCCGGTATGTCACAGTTTGTGGCACAGACACAGATTTGACGACACACGCCATGCAACTAGGGATTCAAAATGTCGTTAAATGACAGTTTGATTCAGCTGGTAAGGGCACTCAACAGTAACTCACATATTGTACCCTAAATCTTTTATTTTTAAAATTTTTAATGCCACACATGTTTTGACAATTATGTTGTCATATTCAGTAATGGACAAACGCACTCAACAGTAGTTTACATATTGTACTTAACTCTCATATTTTTAAAATCTCTAAGGCCACACATGTTTCGACATTTAGATTGACATAGTCAGTAATGGACCAACTCAGAACAGCAGTTTACATATTGTACTTAACTCTCATATTTTTAAAATCTCTATTGCCACACATGTATCGACATTTAGGTTGACATAGTAAGTAATGGACCAACACAGAACAGTAGTTTACATATTGTACTTAACTCTCATATTTTTAAAATCTCTATTGCCACACATGTTTCGACATTTAGGTTGACATAGTCAGTAATAGACCAACACAGAACAGTAGTTTACATATTGTATTCAACTCTCATATTTTTAAAATCTCTATTGCCACACATGTTTCGACATTTAGGTTGACATAGTCAGTAATGGACCAACACAGAACAGTAGTTTACATATTGTACTTAACTCTCATATTTTTAAAATCTCTATTGCCACACATGTTTCGACATTTAGGTTGACATAGTCAGTAATAGACCAACACAGAACAGTAGTTTACATATTGTATTTAACTCTCATATTTTTAAAATCTCTATTGCCACACATGTTTCGACATATATGTTGACATAGTCAGTAATAGACCATCACAGAACAGTAGTTTACATATTGTACTTAACTCTCATATTTTTAAAATCTCTATCGCCACACATGTTTTGACATTTAGGTTGACATAGTCAGTAATGGACCAACACAGAACAGTAGTTTACATATTGTACTTAACTCATATATTTAAAATTTTTAATGCCAGACATGTTTCGACATTTAATTTGACATAGTCAGTAATAGACCAACACAGAACAGTAGTTTACATATTGTATTTAACTCTCATATTTTTAAAATCTCTAACGCCACACATGTTTCGACATTTAGGTTGACATAGTCAGTAATGGACCAACACAGAACAGTAGTTTACATATTGTACTTAACTCTCATATTTATAAATCTCTAATGCCACACATGTTTCGACATTTAGGTTGACATAGTCAGTAATAGACCAACACAGAACAGTAGTTTACATATTGTACTTAACTCTCATATTTTTAAAATCTCTATTGCCACACATGTTTCGACATTTAGGTTGACATAGTCAGTAATGGACCAACACAGAACAGTAGTTTACATATTGTATTTAACTCTCATATTTTTAAAATTTCTATTGCCACACATGTTTCGACATTTAGGTTGACATAGTCAGTAATGGACCAACACAGAACAGTAGTTTACATATTGTATTTAACTCTCATATTTTTAAAATCTCTATTGCCACACATGTTTCGACATTTAGGTTGACATAGTCAGTAATGGACCAACACAGAACAGTAGTTTACATATTGTATTTAACTCTCATATTTTTAAAATCTCTATTGCCACACATGTTTCGACATTTAGGTTGACATAGTCAGTAATAGACCAACACAGAACAGTAGTTTACATATTGTATTTAACTCTCATATTTTTAAAATCTCTATTGCCACACATGTTTCGACATTTAGGTTGACATAGTCAGTAATGGACCAACACAGAACAGTAGTTTACATATTGTATTTAACTCTCATATTTTTAAAATCTCTATTGCCACACATATTTCGACATTTAGGTTGACATAGTCAGTAATGGACCAACACAGAACAGTAGTTTACATATTGTATTTAACTCTCATATTTTTAAAATCTCTATTGCCACACATGTTTCGACATTTAGGTTGACATAGTCAGTAATGGACCAACACAGAACAGTAGTTTACATATTGTATTTAACTCTCATATTTTTAAAATCTCTATTGCCACACATGTTTCGACATTTAGGTTGACATAGTCAGTAATGGACCAACACAGAACAGTAGTTTACATATTGTATTTAACTCTCATATTAACTCGCCATATAACAGAACCAATTCCTCAATTTCCATATCGGATTCAAATGAGTTGGTATAGGTATCTTCCATTTTCAAGGCAAAAATGGCATGCGTGTGCCGTGTGCTAGGTCTCAACATGCGCTGGTAAAAGATTCGTGTGCTGCGTGTCCTGCGCCGTAAAACGTGGCTTACGTGTGCTGCACCGCCTGCGTCCAGCTTACGTGCTGCCTTATTCTTAGGTGTTTGTTCCTTGGATGCTAACATACTAACAGAAATTTTTGTATGCGGGTCATCCTTCAAAAGACCGGTAGCAATGAATATTAAGCCCACAGTTTAGAGAGTGAAACATTAAAACTAGTGAACAAAATAAAATTGAATTTAAAATACAAAATATCAAGAGCACTGTGGAACAATATATTACAATAAAAATATTGGAAAGAACCCCAATACCACCCAAAATAATAAAAAATAACAAATAAAACAAGTTACTTAAGATTAAACCCTTATGTACATTTTGATGACCATGTCATCATCATCAGAGGGTCTTATTACAAAATACAATCTAGCACACATTAAGTTACAAACTAGAATGATCTGAATTTAAAGAATATTTAAAGAAGTTTTGAACTTAAAGAATATAACCATAAAACAATTCCGAAATTATTTAAAGCCCGTATCCTTAAAAACGTATGGAATGGAATAGAGCGGTTTAATACTACGCTACGATCGCCGGTAACGCCAAAAATGTTTTAATCTAATAACTCATTTATTTAATGAACTTTAATTTTATATAATCACAGACATTTCATAAATGCTTAATACCAAACTTATGTATTATAATAATATTCTTTTGTATTCTGTATTTAAAGATTTTAATTAAATAATTTCCTTTAAGAAAATACTTTAAATATAGACATGCAAAGGTATTCAGGTATTCAAGCCAAAAAATAAACTCTTGCGAAGTTACTGGTAATTATTATTAAACCCTCACATCATTATTAAAGTAACCTAAAACACACCCGTAAAAGATATTTTCTTCATTAAATAATATTTTGATGACCAGGTGGTCATGTTCAGTGAGGATAATGGCCGGAATGTTTGGTGAAAATTGTGAGAAGAAAGACAGATGATGAAAAAGTAAAATGGTGACTCGAAATGTTTGCTTTTCAGCTTCACACTCTTTACGAAGAACAGAAAGATAGGTGCTTAGTTAGGAGAATCCACAGGCTTGCTTAGTGAGACCATTCTTCCATGAACCCAACCTCAAATACATGACCCGCCCTGGTCAAACTAGCGTCAGATCCGATACAGGGGGCTTGTTGCCAAGACCCGTGGTAGAAGAAAGAGTGTTGCGACTATTCCGCCCTCGGGACGAGACGAACTCCGACCAGATACTACAGTTTCTACAGAATTACTCAAGACCACATAACCTCCTGAAATTTCGGGGTTTTTATAAAGTACCCCGTATAATTAGCTCAATCAGACCTTTACCTACTCTCAGTTAGGCTTACATAAGGGCCGGACCGTCACACTAGGGACTTTGTTCTGGGCGGGTGTAAACCATTACCTTAAACCTTAAGAGATTTGTATGAGTAGGCTACAACTATAACTATTATGAAAGTTAAAATTATTATTATTTAAATTGTAATTGTATTTACTAGACGACAAGCTTATCGTTGAAAAGTATTTGAAATGACTCATTCTTTCACTGACATAAGATAAATACTAAAATATTGTAATGAAAAAACGTATTTATTGGAAAATTTCTGTGAACCCACATCTGTACCCAGTGATGCAATGTAACTAAACAGTGTTATTTTCCTTTATTGATGCTTCTTTACCCCTAAACACGCCTTTTTTCTTATCAGGTTTGTTCCTATTGTTGTTAGAGAAGTCATAATTAGTTATCAAAGTAGCAAGAGTTTGGTGATAAGAAGTCGAAGGTTAAATCTGTGGAAAGTTTTGATAAAATATTGATCCAGAAACGAAAGTGGATTTAGTTCTTAACAGCCAGACGATTAATGGTCAGTAATTATAAATTATTATTGGAAATTATATGTATACCCTTCATTTCCTATTTTATTATTTTATAAAGTAATTATAAAGCTAGCACCTAGTTTGAAGAGATGCGAACACAAAAAATAAGACATGATCGAGAATGTAATTAGGATAAACGTAAGGCCACAACTAAAAAGGTTCAAGACAAATGCGAGGTCGTGTAATAAAAAAATATCTATCCACTGATAGGAAGATAAGTAGGTGTCTCACCTTTACAGCCCATTCCAAGAAAAAGAATAAAAAGTTAGACAAAATTATGTAGGATTAAGGAAGGACACGTTCAGGTAATATTCCTCTGGTACTCGATAGTGGCCAAAAAGAGGTGTCTACCTGTTACTTCCTCTTGTAAGAAGAAGTGTAAGAAGGTTAGGTAACATCAGGTAGTATTAAGGAAGGACAGGTTCAGGTAATGTTCCTCTGGTACTCGATAGTGGCCAAAAAGAGGTGTCTACCTGTTACTTCCCCTTGTAAGAAGAAGGGTATGAAGGTTAGGTAAAATCAGGTAGTATTAAGGAAGGACAGGTTTAGGTAATGTTCCTCTGGTACTCGATAATGACCAAAAAGAGGTGTATACCTGTTACACCCCCTTGTAAGAAGAAAGGTATGAAGGTTAGGTGAAATCAGGTAGTATTAAGGAAGGACAGGTTCAGGTAATGTTCCTCTGGTACTCGATAGTGACCAAAAAGAGGTGTCTACCTGTTACTTCCTCTTGTAAAAAGAAGGTTATGAAGGTTAGGTAAAATTAGGTAGGATAAGAGAAGGACACATTTACATAATCTTCCGGTAGTACTCTATAGTAGCCATAAAGCTGTGTTTACGCGTTACACCCCATTCCAAGAAGAAAGATAATAAGGTTAGGCGAAAGTATGTAGGATTAAGGAAGGTCACGTTCAGATAATGATACTCTGGCACTCTAGAGTGGACATAAAGAATTGTCTACTCATTATACCCTCTTTTAAGAAAACGTATGAGAAAGTTACAGGTGCCCACCACGAGAAACGAGCTGGAAGGAATGCAGAGAATGCGGTGACAAACCCAGCTGTTAGTGTACTACCCTTTGCAGAATTGTAAAAACATCACCCCTCCTACCTGCTCACTGTTAGACCTTGTCGTAACACTGTCAATTAATTCATCTTCAACTTATTTATATTGTCTAAAGATTATATCACTTACGTTAGTGATAAAAGTTTCAACCAAAGGCTGTATTTTTACTTTCTCACATGACACCAGCACAATATCAACTAAAAAGTTCAGACAAATGTTCGTGACTGGGCTAGTACTAACTGGCGCGTGCGAGAGACAATGCTTTGGGAGTGGAAGGGATGTTAGGTAGATGGGATTTTCTGAGAATACTTCCCCGCACCCCACATACGTCGCCTCGGTTCTCGTAGTGGGAGAACTGTAGGCAAAATTGGGTAACATTAAAGAAGGACATGTTCAGGTAACGATCCAATGGTACTCTATAGTGGCCTTAAATAGGTGTGTCTACCCGTTACACCCCTTACCAAGAAGAAGAACGAGAAGGTTAAGTAAAATTAGGTAGGATTAAGGAAGGTCACGTTTAGGTAATGCTCCTCTGGCACTCTATAGTGGCCATAAACGTGTTTTTACTCGTTACACATCCTGTAGGAAGAACAATAAGAAATTATCTTAAATCGTGTAGAATTAGCTAAAAGGTACGTTTAGGTGAGATTCACTGTTACTCTGTAACTTAATGGTCATGAAAAGGAGTCTACTTGTTTCTCTATTTGCTTCGCCCCATCCTTTGCCGTTTTCTGTGTAAGTGATGGTAAGGTCATAATGAGACGTTATTTAAAGGTCAACTAATGAATGAATATTTATATAATAATAAAGGTCTCCTTTAAATAAAATGTTCTAAATTCCATTTAACAAAAGGTAGAATATTTTGTAACAGTTTCACCCATATATATATATATATATATATATATATATATATATATATATATATATATATATATATATTTATATATATATTATAACGTACCTTCACTTATGATTGTCTACAGGATATTTTGACTCTGAGGAAATTAAATTATTAACCTAACTACTTGCCTTTATAATAACAGATTTATTTTATCCTGAGATCAATATTGCATTTATAGGTAGTTCATATAATTCGTTTTACTAACTCTAATATTTGCCGATAGGCATCAAGACTCTTATTTGACTATTAATTTTAAACAATTCTAATTTTACTTTCCTATAGTTGTCTAAGGGCGTGTATAAGTTACTGCACTTGGTTTGATAAATTATATTTGAATGAATTATGACTTTTTAAAGAATTTATAAAGTTTAAAAGATTCTTAATGTTTGTTACTTTAAAGAGTTGGCATTAAATTTAAGATAAATTATTACTTATTACTTGCGTGGTTCCTTATTTCACTTCACTTGACACAAATTCATTTATTATTATTTCCCTTTCAATTTCACTTTTGTTAATCACTCGAAATGCTTCAATGCCGTATTCCCTTATTTATTCCGCTTACTATTTAGTTATCTCCCTTATTTAATTTCTGGTACTACTTTTCTAACGCCCTCACTTAATATAACTCATTACTTAGTAATTTCCCTGCTTTAATCTAACTTATTACCCTTTAATCTTCCTCTTTTACTTCACTTTCTAATTAATAATCTTCCTTATTAATCTCACTTGATATTTTACATTGCGACGTTACTTTGTTTGAATTTAACGTTTCTTACTAAAACTGAACATATTTTTCCTTCGAGTCCTACAACTTGACCCTTTCGAGTACTTGAATTTGGCTGACTGGTCCCTGTGTCCTTTGGATCGTATCCGTATGGGTTTCATCCCCTCTTCAAATTTGATTGGCCCTCTTATGGCGCTCAAACTGTGACTAGCCTATGAAAATTGACGCTTCCATCACTTTCTTTTGGCTTGGTGGGAAATTTGTCGAACTTCCCAAGGTGCAGGTGTTTTTCTGTACGTGATTTTCTGCATTCTTAGGGATTCCTAGCCAATAATATCCCTGGTCCCTCAATGTCTAGGTAAAGCTCCTCTCCAGTGAACGAGGCACGTCTTGGTTTACTTACAATGAACCCCTTTCGAATTATTTTAATATTTATGACTTGCAGATGTGTGCAGTAACTTATTTCGACCGATAGATGTGACAATAGACTAAGCGCTAGCTAGGTATATCCCACAAGTTCAAATATTTTACTAACAGTTTTCTTAACCTAATGAATTTCGTTACAATATATATATATATATATATATATATATATATATATATATATATTATAAACAATATATAAATATATAGTTTCTCTATTTACCTTTGGCAGAGTTTTTGTTTTTTAAAGTACACTTTGTTTTTTATGATTTGACGTTGAAGCATGTCGATATTTGATTTATTGCTAAACTCACTCTAAACATTGACATCATTTAGAAAGCAAAAGGTTAGGAATCTGTGACTTAACCTTTAGAGGTGAGTCTAACAGATAAATAAGACCGATTCACAAGACCGCTTGCTGTGACAACACGCGAAATCCCCCCCATACAAAGCAGTTGGCCTCAGCTGGCAGAGGTCAATAGAGAAGACATGTGGTCTAAACATGGAAGGCAGGTAACGCAATAGCAAATTCATGCACCTGTACAGAAAAACATTTATCCTCTTAAGAATGACTGTTTCCTAAGACCGTTTAATAATGTAGTGTGACGTACGTTCCTATGTTTACCCTACGACTATCCAAAAAGATCAAAACGTCTCATTACATCTGTTGCAATAAAAATACTAAAAGCGTTGTAGTATAAAATTAAAATATTAAATCTATAAATATTTGCTTCTATTCCCAGTTATACTCTATTTTTATTTTCTTTCGACTTATAATTGTGTAATTACCAATTAATTTATTTAGACTCAAGGATGCGGTGGCATAGCTTCGTTATTACTTGAAATTGTTATACACAATATCAAGAGCACAGTGGTACAATATATTACAATGAAAATATTGAAAAGAACCCCAATACCACCAAAAATAATCAAAAATAACAAATAAAACAAGTTACTTAAGATTAAATTCTTATGTACATTTCGATGACCCTGCATCATCATCAGAGAGATTTGTATCTCTAGTTTGTAACTTCTTGTTTGCTAGATTGTAATTTTGTAATAAGACCCTCTGATGATGATGACATGACCATCGAAAATGTACATAAGGGTTTAATCTTAAGTAACTTGTTTTATTTGTTATTTTTGATTATTTTTCGTGATATTGGGGTTCTTTAAAATATTTTCATTGTAATGAAATTGGTATTATAGTCCAAGTGTCTGCTAGGCTCTACTGCTAGGTTTCAGTCATCCCTATCATGTACAGTATTGTCATATTAATGTATTGTCGCAGCGTTTCGGAGCCCCCCAGCAGTCAGAACCTTCTATGTAGGTTTACTCCAGTTTTATTGAAAAAATTCTTAAAATTCTCCAATTACACTATGAACATTAATATCTACAGTGAGCAGTGTAAATAAAAACATAGTAATGTATCTCACCTTCGTGGCACTTGCTCAGCCTTCTGCCAGTATGCCACGAACCTTCCGGATTATTTGACACTTATTCGTTTATCAAAAGTAAACCTCTTTTTGAAACTTCATTTAACAAAAATCTTAATTACACTTGTTTGTATTATCTTGGCAAAAAAATCCACTACTTACTGATTTATTCAGGAGACGGGTTTCGCGCTAGGTCAGCGCATTTTTCAATGCTAAGAAATACTGACACCAACACAATATACCTGAGCAACAGTCTTGTCAGTATTTCTTAGCAGTGAAAAATGCGCTGACCTAGCGCGAAACCCGTCTGCTGAATAAATCAGTAAGTAGTGTTTTTTTTTGCCAAGATAATACAAACAAGTGTAATTTTTATAAAAACCTCAAGATGTACAACAAAAATTGCAAGTTTTAAAAATCTAAGATTAAGGAATAAAATTGAATTTATTATTTTAATTATTTGTTTTTCAATTTTAATGATTGGAAAGCAGTCGTTTATAACCATTAGGAAACAAATTTTTTGAGGTTTTTGAAAACTTTATTATAAATATTTAGTCAAAGAGAAAATCATTAGAAAATAAAAATAGTTCAATGAAGTCAAAAATAAAATTATATTAAAACACACACACACATACACATACACATACACACACACACACACACACACACACACACACACACACACACACACACACACACACACACACACACACACACACACACACACACACACACACACACACACACACACACACACACATACACACACACACACTCACTCACACACACATACACATACACATACACACACACACACACACTCACACACACTCACACATACATACACACACACACACACACACACACACACACACACACACACACACACACACACACACACACACACACACACACACACATATATATATATATACAAACACACAACACACACATATACAAACACACACACACACACACACACACACACACACACACACACATACAAACACACACACACACACACACAACAAACACACACACACACACACACACACACACACACACACACACACACACACACACACACATACACACACACAGACACACACAAACACACACACACAGACACACACACACACACACACACTCACACACACACACACACACACACACACACACACACACACACACACACACACACACACACACACACACACACACACACACACACACACACACACACATACACACACACACACACACACACATATATATATATATATATATATATATATATATATATATATATATATATATATATATACACATATATAATATATATATATATATATATATATATATATATATATATATATATTAGTAGTTATGCAACACTGTTTTCTTGTATATCTAGTTATGCAACACTGTTTTCTTGTATATCATATCATAGTCATGATCATAGTCATATCGTCTCAATCATTGGCCAATTATTTACGTCATTTTCCAGGGTTTAAACGCCACAGCTATAGAACAATATTCTCCATTATTTTGGTGCCGATATCTCGTTCTTAGATTTTGTCACTAAACAATTTTTTAACATATTGCGAGGGTAATCAGGTAAATATTTTAGGCACTTGTATCTAAACATTGTTATATTATTATTTTTACTCAACCAATCCTTTTTACTTTTTTTTTAGCGAAAGTAAAGCGTTGCAAGACCTATAGTGCGGACACGGTCGAACTGGGCCCAAGATCAAAACATCCCTAGGCGAAATACCGTCAACCCTCGAAGGGTAGGGGTTGAATTGGGCTTCTAGTCATTCGGGTAACATTTGTCATTAGTTATGAGATCGGGCAAAATTAGTTTTGTTAAGTGATCAGACATTCGTTTTTATTTTATTGAACGATCGAATTAAAAACTAAAGCATAATGTAAGCAAATAAAAACAATAAAACTGTACTAAAACATAAATAAATATAAAATTCATTAAAAATACTGTACTTTCATTTTTTAATTATTATTTAATCTTACGAATAGTCCTACTCAATAACGTAATGTCATCAATGTCTGTTTCAACGCATAATTTTACATCAAAACCTAGCGGAAGGACTTTGCTTCCTCATCACAGTTTTATTGGTTTTAACTTTGGGGTTATGGAGTCCCGAGGCTAAAAAAAAATCGATTTTCAAATAGTAAGAAAAAATCACATTTTAGATATTTGAATGTACAAATATATATATTTGGACATTCCGTTTTGTAGGTCATGATTGTAGAGGAATGGGACACTGCCTCCGAACTGTCCATGGGGTCAGATCGACTGTTGTTTTTACGACCCTAACAGGCCGTGGGCCCAATTCGACATGACCCTACAGCGCGAGGCATGGAGCGGCCGCTCCACTAGCTCCACCCTAAGGACGGGTTTGCCTGGCTCATAGCTTGAAATTAAACCAAAACTAGAACTAAATTTATACATTGCTTTGCAGGTATTCGGACTAGGTTCATAAGAAGTATCATATGCTGTATAAAAACAGAAGTTAATTTGTTTTCAAGTAAAAAATTAAACAAACACCTGAAATATATATATTTATTTTATATATTATATACTATTTATATTATATATACTTTATTATATTATATTATTATTATATACATTATATAATATTTTTTTTTCCAGGCGAAAAACATTTCAAGGTTATCATCGCCTAACTAAAGTTTTATTTTAGATAATTATTTCAAAATAAAACTAACCAACTAAACAAAATAAAATAAAATAAATGTTTAATACTAATTGTAACTAAACGAAAGAAACTAAAATTATACATAATTTGAATATTATTAAATAGATTCAGGAGGCGTAAGAAAGCGATGACACGGTCGATAGCCGTGACATCGTCCCTTAAAACCACCTTTAAACTACCTCGAAGATCGTAACGTACATACAAATCGTTTAACTCATCACAATCAAGCAGGATATGCTTAATATTATATATTATTTTTTAAATATTTGAACGGTAGCAGTGGTTCGATAAGAGTTCAGTAAACTATCAAATACTGTAACTTCAAATCCCTTGCTTTGGGTAAAACCCACCATTTAATTGTTGTAGTTTATCAACATGATTGATTGAGCGTTAAAGTTTATTGCTTGTTTTATTGTTGTGTGTGTGTGATTGTCTCTCATTTTATATATTGAACATATGCGTTATGCATATAACGTTATATCCCAACATAGAAATATGAGATGACTAAATCACAAGAGACTTTTAACTCCAGAAAAATATATAAATACTAACTCTTCTTCCTACATTTCATTTCTTCATAACCCAGCAAACAACGTGCAAAACTCAACTTCCTTATTAGCGAATATTGCGTAATTGGTTAGGCCTAAGCCAACGAGTAGCATTATTCGTTCAGACCATTACCCACAACGCTTGTTTCTTTAGTAATTTGCACATAGGTTACGCCAAACTTTCTGGATTTCATAAATTCTGTTAATAAGTACGTAAATAATAGCTTTTGTCTTTAGCAATACTTTAAGAGCCTCAATACTAGTAATGCAGTAAGAAACTGCTTTTGGGAGCGTTGACGGTTCGAGATAGAGTGTAGTAGAGTTAATTTATAACACAAAATGTTTATAAAAGTAACATTTATTTGTGTAAATGCCTACTTGAATCAACAAAGAAAAAATTGTATTTTAGTTTCTTTTTGTTTTACAATTACAATTAATATAAATGTGAGAATAACAATACTGTGCCAAAATAGGAAGCAAATTTCAATTTTCCATTTCCCTTACAATGTACGGTGTTGGACTGTTGTATTATTTTTGTTTATTGGTATTCGCTTTCTTTTTTTCTTCACATTGTGTTGTAGTTTCTTTTCGCTTTCCTTCCTCACTGTCAGTTTGTGAAGTAAGGATCGACACCGTTAATCCATTTTGTTTATTTCATTGTTTCCATTCATTTTTAATCCTAGAGTATTACTTATAATATTGTGTGATAACCATGGTAACAATTTAAGGTTGTGCAATGGAGGTTTCGACTACAAGCAGATGAGAGCAAAAGAAAATTTCATTTACATCACTGAGAGGTATATTACAAGCTATGGGAAAGTTGGAGCAGTGCCACAACGAGCTATACTTCGAAGACAAAGATAGTTCAAATCCGATCTAAACCCCCTAAATGTTTATAATTTAATCATTGAATAAATATTTGAAAAAAACGTTATTAACATCTATTGTCATCCACTATACTTTAAGAAAAAATTATTTGAACTTGATTGGATGAATAAAAACGTATTTGATTAACTATTGAAAATTTGTACTGTATATATATATATATATATATATATATATATATATATATATATGTATATATATATATATATATATATATATATATAACAGGAGAGTGTGAGCTAATAGAGGGAATATAATAAATGCCATTTTACACCACTTTAATACTTAAAATAAATGCACGTTGACCAAAGAAATTAATATTTTTTTAATAATTTATTTTCCAAGTTTAAATGCTATTAAATGGTAATTAAATTTCAGCAAAAGTACAAGCAGTAATTGTACACGACCACAGCTGGTCTATTTAGGTGTATTCCGTAAGTTTTATTTCCCAAATGCGCTGCAATCGCCAAAAGAAATCACTCCCTTTGTAACCCTTTTACGGAGATTGTATACGCTTACTTATTATCATCTCTCGATTTAGGGGCAGTTATACCAAACGGTAGAAGGTTGGAAATGGTATTCAATATAGGCGAGCAATTTCTATTTCTGACCTGTAGCTGTTTTTTTTATGTGATTATTATATTATCTAGAGACTATACATCTTAGATGCAATACTTGAATTTTCACAAAAAAACCAACCTATACAAAATTTATACTTAAATATTTGCCTATACTAGCTCTTATTTTTAGTCTAAATTAGGACGGCCGTTTAGTAACAAGTGTGCCTTAATCATACCAGACTGGAACTTGAGTGAGAGTCAGAGTTGATAATATGAAACATCCCTCGAAACGGCCGTCCTCATTTAGATTAAAAGTAAGAACTAAATGTTAACGTGTTTAACTGTAAAATGTTAAATCAAATTGAAAATAATAATGAGGGGGCGTGAAAACATAAATGAAAAATGTGTTTACAATGTTTATATAGATAATAAAAAATACTGAAAAAAATTAATTTTAAGAATTCTGTGAACTTAGGCTCGAAGACGCTTAAGAAAATATACTTTTAAAATAAGACAAAAATATTTTCATTTCTTAACATTATACAGAATTTATTAAGGTAAGATGTATAAATAGGCGGTAACATTATTACATAAAACAGCTGATTTTATATTATAGGTTATGTGATAGAACAGTTGTTTTAACCCATAGGCTATGTTACTTTATTTATATTAATTGTAATTTTTAATAAAGAGTAACAAAAATAATTTTTTCTTCATTGTCTCAAGTAGGAATTGGCTTTAAAAGTTTTTTGTCTGTATTACATGTTTTAAATTAACAAAAGAAGACCTGAGAGGGTTTATAATATAGTTCACCCATTAACAAAAAACTGTTTTCTCTCTATATAATAACTTTATAAAAGCTAAATTCGTGAATCACTATTTTTATGATTTGGTAAATCATAAATTTAAGTTTGACTTGGTCCAAAACGACTTTACCTTCTTTTGAATTCATTTCGCACTATTAGAATGGAATACGTTAGTGGCTTAAGTGAATCTTTTAATCATAAAAATAATTAGCTTTTAGTTGGACAGCAAAATTATGTTTTAACTTACAACAATAAAACAGAAAAAAAATGTTTGCAGCTCTCTAGAAAGTAAATATTCTTTAAGTTGCTGATTAAGTTGACCTAACCAAACTTGACCAAACATTTTTAATTGCTACAGATTAACTTAACCTAACAATCTTATCAAACGTGAGTTTAGTTTCTCTGAATTAACCTAACCTAACATAATCGGAACAAATCTAAATATACTGCAGTACATTTGAATAAAAAAAATAAATAATAACTAGAGTTGTCATAAAATAAGAGCACTTAGGCGAATAAACTGACGTGCAGGTTTATATCACAAGTATCGATCTTAAATTGCTCAATAACAAGTAATATAATTTTTTTTAAAAGTCAAGTCCTACTTAAGTCATCAAAGAAAAATTGTTTTAGTTTTTTTTAAATTGTATGACTACAGTTAATATAAATACGTATATATATATATATATTAAATATGGTGATATGTTTTCTTGTAATATAGTTAATAAATTATAATATTTCAAAAACAAAAATACTTTTAATGAATATATTTTTTCTTAACAGAATAAATATATTCATTAAAAGTATTCTTGTTTTTGAAATATTTTTAATTTATTAATTTTATATATATATATATATATATATATATATATATATAACTTATATATATATATGTGTGTGTGTGTGTGTGTGTCTGTCAGGATAACAATAGGTTATTAAGTGGCAAAATATAAAACCGAATTTCCTTTCCAATTTTCCATTTTCCTTTCTATATATGGTGTTGGACTATTTTTTTTATTCGTTGCTATTTTACGCTTTCTTTTTTTGTCGCTTGCATTGAGTTGTAGTTTCTTTTCGTTTTTTTCCCACTCTCAGTTTGTGGGGCAAACAGATACCGTTAATACAGTTTGTTTATTTTATTAATTTCAGACATTTTTATCCTAGAATATTATTTATGATACTGTGTGGTAACCATGGCAACAATTTAACGTTCTGCACTGCAGGTGGGGGTAGAAGAAAAATTCATGACCAACTTTGAGAGCTATTTCTAGCTATAGGAAAGTTGGCTTAGTGGCAAAGCGCTACACTTCGAAGATGAAGATACTCATTTCGAATCCGACCGTGACCCTCAAATTTTTATGATTTATTATTGGATAAATATTTGAAAAACTGTATTAACATGAATTGTCATCCACTATAGGTTAAAAAAAGTGCATTTGAACTTGATTGGACGAATGAAGACGTATTTTATTAACGATTGAAAATTTGTATATATATATATATATATAAGAATATTGAGTAATAAATTAAACATTTACTTTCTTTGGTCCTGTTGTGGAATAACTTTCCTGGCTGGAGGTCTTAATTTGGAAAAGAAAAGATGATTATTGCCTATTTTACATAATTAAGTTCAGATAATTAATTTTCTCTTCCCAGCCTATCAAACAGGTGCGCTTTTTGCCCAAGGGAATCTTCCAACTAGTACAGGATTGGCAAAATACCTGTGATTTAGAATCAGGTGCTATGTAACTGTATTTTTATATATTCTATTAGAATAAATTTTCCACAGGTATAAAAATTCTATAATTTAAAATATTGTTTATAATATAACTGAAATGTGTTTATTTATTTTAGATTATTTTGACAATTTAAGTTTAAAATAAAAATAAAATTTACTTGTTTGTGTCAATTTAAGATAGTAAAATTGAGTAAAACAAAAATTATTACATTTTAAGACTAATAGTACTTTTCAGTGATATAAAATATCAAATCTAAGATTATATTTCGAATCACCTAATATTTGTTTGTAATACAATTTTAAAGTTGGATTTAAATGATTTTAAACATTACACTGTTTGGACTATTTGTGTTTTTAAGTGTCGGTTTGGCTGTCATTAAAAATAGGCAACAGGCCCTATATGTTGTTATAAAACTGACGTAGTTGATACAAAATTTATAAACGTTCTAAAACTTTGTATAATAAAATTTTAAAGTTGGATTTAAATGATTTTAAACATTTCACTGTTTGGGCTACTTGTGTTTTTAAGTGTCGGTTTGGCTGTCATTAAAAATAGGCAACAGGCCCTATATGTTGTTATAAAACTGACGTAGTTGATACAAAATTTATAAACGTTCTAAAACTTTGTATAATAAAATTTTAAAGTTGGATTTAAATGATTTTAAACATTACACTGTTTGGACTATTTGTGTTTTTAAGTGTCGGTTTGGCTGTCATTAAAAATAGGCAACAGGCCTTATATGTTGTTATAAAACTGGCGTAGTTGATACAAAATTTATAAACGTTCTAAAACTTTGTATAATACAATTTTAAAGTTGGATTTAAATGATTTTAAACATTACACTGTTAGGGTTACTTGTGTTTTTAAGTGTCGGTTTGGCTGTCATTAAAAATAGGCAATAGGCCCTATATGTTGTTATAAAACTGGCGTAGTTGATACAAAATTTATAAAAGCTCTAAAATTGTCTATAATAAAATTTACATCCATCTAAATTAAAAATATTCCTGACTTTTATGTGACTGTAGCTGTAGTAGTGGTTTTTTGCAATAGCTTTTTTTGCAGTTAAATATGAAATAGTTTGTAATTGCGATGTTAATAATATTTTTTTAAAATGTTTTGACGCTACCAATTTTAGAGGTTTACGTAGTTTTTTACAATTATAAAAAATTTCATTTGAACTATGTTTGTTTGTTAACTATTGTAATTAATACTGGTAATTTTAATGGTGTACTTATTTGTTGTATGCCTGATGACGATAACGCACCCGTTATTGAAACGTTGCCTGTGTAAATAAATAGTTGTACTTGACTCGCAAGTCAACCGCTTTTATTTAACAAAACATCTTTTAATTGTTGTACTCCAATCCTGAATCTTGTACAAATTATGTCGATTGCACAGTTGAACACCTTAACTGCTTTATTCGATAGAGTTTTTTGTCTTCTGCCCTTCTCTGATTTGCTTACTCCTCGTCGCGTGTCTAGTAGGCTACTTATACGTATATTGGCTGATAGCCACGTGTTCCGTTTTACAAATGACTTGATTCCTTGTAAGGTTTAAGTGATTATTACAACCTGCAGAGACACTCTGTCATTACTTGCTTAGCGAGTAGAAGGGGGTATATAAGAGAAAGAAACAGTCGCAACGAGCGCAGTCGCTATGTATCTCGTACGTGTACTGTTATTAGTCGCGGCGTACGTGACGTACGCGCAAGCGGGCAAAGTGGTTTGCTACTGGGACGGCAGGTCCTACAACAGACAAGGTAAGTTAAAGGAGATAAGGGCAGAGCTATATTGTGAGGGATGTTTTACTGTGCATTTAAAAACAAACTAAAACCAAACACAGGCTTTTGATTATAAAATCAAAAGCAGAAATTTTGTATTCTTAATTTAAAAAAAAAACACTTAAATATATTTAAGTACACAAACCTATGGAGGCGATTCTAAACCATTTCAAGGCATTAATTTCCCCCTTAGGTTTGCTGTTCTGTTTGTTGTAGAAGTTATTAAATTCTCCAAACTGGTTTCCTGCAATGAAGCATTAATAGTGAAGGTCCAGCCACAGCTTTATAAATGTTTTAGTGAGTAAGAAATAATATCGTTTCTGATAAACATTTCATTTTCACTGGCCCAGTTCATTTTCTCATCGGTTTTTAAAAAACGGCTAAAACTGACAATGGATTGGAAAATACAAATATTTTTCGACAAGAAATGAAGTCTACGAAAAGTTCATTGTTGAAATCATTACAAAAACTTTTGAAGAATATAAATTGCTAACATGAATAATTCTAAGGATATTTTTTTGTCTTATTCCATACAACGGATTATAAACAATCATTAAAAAATATTTTAAAAATATTTCAAAATTTGTATAGATTTTGTAATTTTTTAAAGAATTTGTTTTGTTTTTTGTATTTAGGACAATTATACTAAAATATGTTTGTAAAATACAATGGGTAAATCAAGTTCGTTAAAAATAATACATTAGGTAGATTTTCAAAATGATGGCAGTTTATACTTCATATTGAGAAGGGGCTGTTAAACTTTGTATTTAAATAATTACCCTATTTTGCTTTTAGTTGTTGTTTTCTTCAACTTGTTGTTTTAAATTTTTATGTCTTATTTATTTAAAATAAACTTGTTTTAGAAGCTTTCTATGTTTTGTTTTATTTTTTTTTTCTAAATTATAATATTTTATGGCTGTAAATAAACTTCTTATGATAAATACAACTAACTTTCAAACTTCAAGGGTTTTAAAATTTATCTTCTCACAAAACGCTACTCTCATGAGCTCCCTTTTTGATAATAGTTTTACTTTATTTGTCTTAGACTTTACAAGAATTTACAAATTCTGATGGTTTGTTGATTTAATTAAAAAGTAAAATATTCAGTGAAAAAATTGTTTATTAAAAATCTTTATTAAATCATAATTCCTTATAATTTTACATTCTAGATTATTTTTCGACCTTTAAATCGAATAAATTTTATCGGTTTGTTTTTTACACCATAACCTCTGTAGCCACATTGTTTAAGAGATTATGGACTTGAATTTATTTATTTTATTAATACTAAAGCTTCACAGTTATTAGTAAAGGTTTTTTTCTCATAGTTTAAAACTTAAAAAAACCATAACTAATGCGATTGCTTACGATGATAAAATTTATTTTTAGTCTAACCAAAAACATATCCTAGCCTTATACTTTCTAGCTATTTGGAATATAGCTATATAGGACTGTAGTAAATTGTGTAGTAGGTAATAGTAATAATGTATATACAGGAACGTGCAGCCTATTTTTTGATTGAGGTTAATTTCTGTTTTCAAATTCTAAGAATTTTTATGTAGTTTTAATTTGGTACATTTATAACAAACAACTTGTTTCTTTTTTAAAGTGTATTTTTAAGTAAAATTTAAATTTTTAAGTAAAGGTCTGGTAATTTTGATCAAGTAATTATTTAGAATTTCTTATAATTAAAAATACTTAAATAAGTGAATACATATGGCTTACTTGCTGACGCGTTTCAAAACAATCGTTCCTTTTACGAAGCAAAACCAAAGCTAAAGGATTTTGTTCGTAAAAGGAACGAATGTTTTGAAACGCGTCAGCAAGTAAGCCCTATGTATTCACTTAGTTAAGTATTATTTAATTATAGTTTAATCAGTGAATTTTAGATGATTACATCAAACAACTTTATTTAGAATTATTTTATATATTCAAGGATAAAGCAAAAGATAATTATTCAATAAATATTTAGTGGGAGAATAAAATGAGATAATTGTTTTCTTTATTTATTACTATTTATAGCTATAACATTTAGTACATTTTCCCGTCTTTCTTAACATTAAATTATTATTCTTCGTTATTGACGAGCTTTGGGATAACTCAATTCTAAAAACTTTAATTGAGTGATTAAAGTTTTGAGAATGGAGTTATTCCGAAAAGCTTCAACCAATAAACATTTTTTTTTGTCAGGAAAGGCATACAAATGTACCTACTCAAATGTATACAAATATTCCTAACAGAAGTGAGGTGAGAATATTAGGAATTTCAACTTTATAGTTAGTTATAATAGTAGAAACATAATTCCAGTTTTTTATAATGTAATCAAAATTAACTTAAATCTCATGTAAACCTGTATTATTATTTCGTAGTCTATTCTTTGCTTTCACCAGCTGTTGGATAACTTGTTCAATCAGTGCTGAAAACATTCTAACATTGTATATAAGGTATTAATAATAAAACTGCTCTTACTTTACCTTATACTGACGCATGATCTGCTAAATTTATTTCAGGCGCGGCCAAAATTGTCGTGGAGGATATAAAGCCCGGTCTGCAATACTGTTCCCAGCTCAACTACGGCTATGCAGGGATAGACGAAGACAATTACAGCGTGAAACACCTTGACCCTGATCTGGTCCTGGACTCAGGAAAGAAACAATACAGGGCAGTGACAGACTTGAGGAAGCAGTACCCTGGCTTGCCTGTGCTTCTGTCCATTGGAGGTTTCGGCGAGAATGAGGACCTGGACAAGTATCTGACCGTGGTATGTAAATGCGTTTCTATGATAAATGAGACGAAATTGCGATTTTTCGAAATTTTAATTCAAGTAAGTTTACGACAAAGTTTTTGACAAAAAATTTCCAGCTACTCACGTCATGCACCGAGCGATCTTAACCAGTAGTGTTCGACAAAATCCCAACTTGTTAGGTTTAAAGTAAATACCACGCAAATCGTCATGAACTATAAAATCAACGAAGCATTAAAACTTTACTGAAAACTTCTATTAACAACGTAGTAGGAGGATTGAGTAACTAACAATTTGTGCCATTTTAGGGTTGAGCTTTTCGAGTTGAAAAGGAATAATGTCATTCATTTGAAAAAATGAATTAAATTAATTTTTTTTTTTTACTAAAGTCTATCCGTGAAGAATGTCCATATTAAAGTTTGTTTTTTTAAAACAATTATATTAGAATTGCATTATATTTTAATTATATTCGAATATATTATATTTGAATAAGCATAAAAGCACTTAAATAAGACATATATGATTTTGAAGCTATCAAATATTCACATTGTCTTTCAACGTATTAAAAAATATGGATTTTTTAAAAAAAATATTCATGTACCTATCTCCAAATACATGTTTCCTTTAAGAGCAACTTTTTATAATTTTTATAAATAAAACATCTTCACCTTTTGTTTAAATCCTTTTGTAAATTTCAATTTCAAAGCAATCACCTTTGAAATTATCCTCTGAAGAGGATAGCTTTGAAATTATCCCCTGAAGAGGATAGCTTTGAAATTATCCCCTGAAGAGGATGGCGTTGAAATTATCCCCTGAAGACGATAGCTTTGAAATTATCCCCTGAAGAGGATGGCGTTGAAATTATCCCCTGAAGAGGATGGCGTTGAAATTATCCCCTGATAAGGATAGCTTTGAAATTATCCCCTGAAGAGGATGGCGTTGAAATTATCCCCTGAAGACGATAGCTTTGAAATTATACTCTGAAGAGGATAGCTTTGAAATTATCCCCTGAAGAGGATGGCTTTAAAATTGAAATGCACATAAGGATTTAAATAAAAAAAGTTTCTTTGTGGTGTAAAGTTTTTATTTACTTAAATTACAAATCACACCACAGTTGCCCCAAGTTGTAAGTTGTTATAGATCAGCATAGAACTTAATAAATATACTTACGAATGATCCATAAAACTAGACGTCATTACTTAATGATTCTAACGGGAACGAAAAACAATTTATCTCAATTGTTTTTTTAGTATCTATCCATTGCTGTGGTTTTATATGACCATAATGATTTTTCTCTATATAGCGTTCTACCGATTTGTTCCGAATATTTCCGAAAGCAAAATAGATAGGTTAATGCTAAAGCTGTTTTCATCTTCACCTAGGGGTTATTAGAAGATTATTATGTTTTAATCATTTGCACAAACAAATTACTATATATATATATATATATATATAATATGTCTTCTTGTTTAATAATCTAAAAAACATAGGTTATTCAAATACAAGAATATTTATTAATTAATATTCAAAGCTTTTCGTTAGTAAACAGTACCAACATCATCAGGAATGAAAAATACAATGTTTTTTTCATTCCTGATGATGTTGGTACTGTTTACCAAAGAAAAGCTTTGCATATAAATATTTTTGTATTTGAATAACCTATGTTGTTATATATATATATATATATATTATAATCATTTGGGATAATATATTATCTCAGACTTTCTACTTAACTTTCATATTGTAAACATTTAAAACTAACACGATGATGAGTTAAATAATACGCGTTCTGTATACGTATGCCTAAAGGAGATACAGGCATTTGTAAAATACAATGTTTTTTTTTTATTCCTGATGAAGTTGGTACTGTTTACCAAAGAAAAGCTTTGAATATAAATATTCTTGTATTTGAATAACCTATGTTGCTATATATATATATATATATATATATATATATATATATATATATATATATATATATGATAATCATTTAGGGTAAGATATTGTCTCAGACCTTCTACTTTATCTCTTCATATTGCAAACATTTAAAACTAACACGATGACGAGTTGAATAATACGCGTTCTGTATACGTATGCCTAAAGGAGATACAGGCATTTGTAATACATCACCTCAATTGCTAAAGGCTTAACTAAATACGCGAAGATCCTTGCTCCTCGATTGCTTTACTTACTCTGATGCGCCTAATCTCAATAAGGGCTAGAAATAGTAATGGATGACTATTATTAAAATGGTCAATAGGAGGAATCCGATCTAAGGCTATTATACGTAAAGGTCGGTTGGCGTCAACAAAATAAAACAGGTAGCTTTAAAATATGAAAGTATGCTGTAAATATGTCAACTAATGAATGGAGTAATCTGAAATTCAATATGTAGGAGCAATCTGTGGTGAAAATATTAGACTAAAATATGACTATGCCGATCAGGCAATGTTAGACTTTCAACCCCTATGACGGATGACGACATTATTCTGAACAGGAAGAGATTAAAACTAGAATGGCCACGGGGGCTATAACACAAGGGCCTATTTAATTAAGGAAAATTTTAGAAAGGTAGTACAGTACTTAAGTAGTATTTTAGAAAATATTGAATAGGACCTGAAATTTGGTCCTGGCGGAGGTCTTTGACAAGTAAACCTAATTGTGGCTATAATCCGGACCTAATTGTAAATAGAAATGAATAGGGTGAGGGCATAAAGTAAGTTATAACATTCTGTACCGGGGAAGGATCATGACCGACGTATGTAAGGCCACATATCGAAAGTACACCTGGTGAGCATTGAAGGGTCTAATCTTTACTTTTACGAATAGAAAAGAAAGATAAATTAATTAAGGCTTAAGGTCAGGACAAAATGCCTAGATACAGGTCAAATTTTATAGGCTGGCACTTGAGGACGAGGGGGGAGGGTAGAAATGCTTTCCGGTCATTTCCAAAAAACATCGAAACTTGGGCTTCCGCAAACTCATAGCGATGACTCGTTATTTTATTACTTATTAATACTTTCTAGCATATACAATAAATAAAACAAATGTAAATAGGGCGTTCACGGAAGCGTACTAATAGGAGTGTCTAAGGGCTGGGACGGGTGGTTAGCGTTTATGGCCCAGATGAGGGATAACGACAGTATCTGATATTTTCTAAACGAGGAATACACACCTAAGAGCCAAATGCCAGCTCATAAAATCTTACCTTTACTGGAAATATACCGCATGGGCAATACCTCCCCTCTTTGCAACTGGCGAGGATGCAACCGACCATCTGCCAAGCACTCCTGACGACAGCCACAGATCAATTGCCTGCCGCGTGTCTTTACAGGGATGCTCGACGCCAAATGGTGAAATTGCAGAGGACGAACATTGCTCAATGTAAAGTAAACAAAGATAGTCGAGCAAAGGTTTACCAATCACTACGGCCCTAAGCAGTAATTGTAAACACAACTGAGGAAATCTGTTTGACTGGTTCAGCAGCCAAATTTCTCTCTGTTGCAACTATTTTGCACTCACTATGGGCTATAAAAAATAAGTCCTGTACATTAAGATATTTTAGAAATAACTATTTTGTTTATTTTTTAATGCTGTGTATGCTTTGTAAATAAAACCAACATTCTTAGAAGATTTTACCATCGAATGATTAGCTAAAGCCTCTACAAAAATTAAAATTGTAAGTTCGTTTAGCCGTATGTGGCAGCAAAATATTTCAGTTTAAGATGCTGTTATTACATTCATAGATTGGCCTAAGGTATGAGAAAATTGTATCTGTTTTGATGTACATAGAAGTCACTGTATAGCTTCAAATGGAACGTTTGAAAATCCGTTGTTGCCAGGTTTGATAAAATACAAAATAAACATTCAAAATACAAATAAACATTTATTATTTGATCAACATAAACATGTCGTATACGTGCTTTGTGATTTTATTAAAATAGTTTTTTTCTATTTGTATAAATAATATAAATGCATAATCCGTATGTTGAAAAAAAACTAGCTTAAGAGGCAAAGTATACGTTCAGTTACAATTTTAAAAAAAAATCTTTTTCAATCTAAAAAAAAGATTTCAAATCTATCTAATCTCGCTTATCTGCCTTTCAAATAATGTCTATAAATACGTCTGCCAATTGTAACACAATTTATTTTATCTTATAATTTGAAAGGCAATTAATTGAACTTGGCGGAGTTGTTAGACACTTATTGCAAAACGTATTTCTTCAAGTTTCGCGTCCGCTCGTTCCAACAAGGTCATCCATCAAACACTGTGACACCACATCCTCCCACATTATGCGATTGTTAGGTCTGCTTTAAGGCCTAAACACTTCCTTCCAATAATAGTCTCATAAATTTCACACAATTTAAAACGACTGTCAGAAGTAATGGGCGGGTTTTAGCAATGACAGGCCGAATCACAGATAAAACTTTACAAGTACATTTCTCTATCTTTTAGGATAATAAATATTACAATGTGGGACATAAAACAAAATTGATATGTAGACTATGGACGCTTCTGATTCCTTGCAGTTAATAGAGTAATTGGTCAACCAACCCGAATCGTAAAACTGTCAAAAATTATTTTACATCCCTTATTCTGGCATACAATCATTCAAGATTGGGTAAATTTCATAATTCTCCCCTTAATCAAGTCTCATAAAATTTTACATAAAACTAGATGAACCACTGTTACATGTTTTTATTACAACTCCGGATATCAGATACCAACACAAACCTCAGAAAAGTCCCTCATAAAACGTTTTATGCAATATATTTGCACGTTTAGTGAGAAACATTGAATTTAAACAGTGTAGTAGTACTACTAAAATCCTATCTTTTTATTAAAATCATATTATATTTATGAATATAAATTAAATTTCATAAAAACTTTTAGTTTTCGGGTGTGACTTTTGCATTTATTAAATTAAAATAATAAAATAGATCCAGGTTTATATTAACATGGTATATTTTTGGCTATTGATAGAACGGTTTAAACTTCCCTCAAATTGTCATTATCGTTTTAAGAGAAATATTATAACCTCTCTTCATACTGTCAATATTGTTTTGAAAGAAATGTTAATACTTCCCTCATACTGTCAACATTGTTCTAGAAGAACATGAAACTCCCTGTAAATACCATCAATATTGTTGTAGAAGTATAAAAATTTCCATAATTATGTCAGTATTATTGTAGGGGAAGTGTAAAACTTCCCTTCATTATGTCATTATTATTGTAGGTGTTATATTATACCTCCCCTTCATACTGTCAATATTGTTGCAGGAGGAATATTATAACTTTCCTCTCAATATTGTTGTAGCAGGAATATTATAACTCCCCTATAAACTCTCAATATTGTTGTAACTGAAACATTATAACTGCGCTTTAACAGTAGTTATTTGGAAAGAACTGGTATAACTCCCCTTCATATTATCAATATTGTTCTAGAAGAAGTATAAAATCTCTGTTTATTATGTCAATATTATTGTGGTTGGTATATTATAACTCCCCTTCATACCGTCAGTATTGTTGTAGGAGGAATATTATAACTTTCCTTAATACTGTAAATATTGTTCTAGAAGAAGCACAAAATTCTCCGTATTATTATCAATATTGTTTTAGGAGAAGTATAACCCGTTCATTATGTCAATATTATTGTACGTGGTATATTATAACTCCCCTTCTTACTGTCAATATTGTTGTAGGAAGAATATTATAACTTTCCTTAATACTGTCAATATTCTTGAAGGAGGAATATTATAACTTTTCTTCATACCGTCAATATTGTTCTAGAATAAGCACGAAATTCTGTATTATTGTCAATATTATTGTAGGTGGTATATTATAACTCTATTTCATACTGTCAGTATTATTGTAGGGAGTATATTATAAATCCCCTTCATAGTGTCAATATTGTTGTAGGAGGAATATGATACCTTTCCTTAATACTGTCAATATTGTTGTAGGAAGAATATTATAAATTTCCTTAATACAGTCAATATTGTTGTAGGAGGAATATTATAACTTTCTTTCATACTAACAATATTGTCGTAGGAAGAATATTATAACTTTCCTTAATAAAGTCAATATTGTTATAGGAGGAATATAACTTTCTTTCATACTAACAATATTTTTGTAGGAAGAATATTATAACTTTCCTTAATACAGTCAATATTTTTGTAGGAGGAATATTATAACTTTCTTTCATACTAACAATATTGTTGTAGGAGGAATATTATAACTTTCTTTCATAGTAACAATACTGTTGTAGGAGGAATATTATAACTTTCTTTCATACTAACAATATTCTTGTAGGAGGAATATTATAAATTTCCTTCATACTGTAAATATTGTTCTAGAAGAAGCACAAAATTCTCCGTATTATTATCAATATTGTTTTAGGAGAAGTATAACCCGTTCATTATGTCAATATTATTGTACGTGGTATATTATAACTCCCCTTCTTACTGTCAATATTGTTGTAGGAAGAATATTATAACTTTCCTTAATACTGTCAATATTCTTGAAGGAGGAATATTATAACTTTTCTTCATACAGTCAATATTGTTCTAGAATAAGCACGAAATTCTGTATTATTGTCAATATTATTGTAGGTGGTATATTATAACTCTATTTCATACTGTCAGTATTATTGTAGGGAGTATATTATAACTCCCCTTCATAGTGTCAATATTGTTGTAGGAGGAATATGATACCTTTCCTTAATACTGTCAATATTGTTGTAGGAAGAATATTATAAATTTCCTTAAAACATTCAATATTGTTGTAGGAGGAATATTATAACTTTCTTTCATACTAACAATATTTTTGTAGGAAGAATATTATAACTTTCCTTAATACAGTCAATACTGTTGTAGGAGGAATATTATAACTTTCTTTCATACTAACAATATTGTTATAGGAGGAATATTATAACTTTCTTTCATACTAACAATACTGTTGTAGGAGGAATATTATAACTTTCTTTCATACTAACAATATTGTTGTAGGAGGAATACTATAACTTTTCTTTATACTGTCAATATTTTTGTAGGAGGAATATTATAACTTTCCTTTTTACCGTCAATATTGTTCTAGAAGCATGAAATTCCCCGTATTACCGTTTTAATATTGTTGTAGGAGAAGTATAAAGCTTTCCTTCATTCTGTCAATATTATTGTAGATAAAATACTATAACTCTTCTTCACACTGTCAATATTGCTGTAGTGTGTAGAAAGTTTTAAAACTCTTCTACATACTGTTAACGTTGTTTAATGAGAAATTTCATAAAATATAGTTTCATTGATTCAAATAAAACCCAAACGAGTCATACATGTTAATCTTAAATATTCCTTTACAATACTTTGGATTGAAAATTTTGTTTTCACAAAAAAATGTAATCACATCGAATAAAAAAAATCAACCAATTGCTTTGAAAGTAATATATAATTAGTAGGAACAGTGAGCGCAATAACCCCGTTAGGAGATAACATCAAAACTAACTTGTTATCTAAGTCAGAAGGCAAATGTTTTGAAGGTCAACTTGATCGACTTCTTTGAATCAGCAAGCTCTTAGAACTCGGTGATTAATCATTTCTATATATTGTTGACCTTCGCATGACATTTACGATGCCATCAATATAATTACATACAATGATAGCTCCGCCTCTTGGATCAGGTAGAATGTATTTAATATTCAACGCGCTGAGTATTAAGTCAATATTTTTTCAAAGCATTTCATAGCATAATTTGTTTTTAAATAAGCCTAATCATACAAATTGTACTACTTTGTTAAAACTAAATACTTGTTTTTCTTTTTTTTTTAGTTGGACGAAGAAGAATCGAGAACCAAATTTATCAATTCGGTTCGCCAAGTTCTGAACCAGTTCAATTTTGATGGAGTAGACTTGGTTTGGAGGTTCCCTGAACTTAAGGAGGAAAAGCAGAAAGGAACTTTTGGTGAGAAACATTTTTACAGGTTAAACTTATATATATATATATATATATATATATATATATATATATATATATATATATATTAAAAGTAACGTTAAATTAATTTCATTAAATTATTATTTAATACTTGTAAATAATGTTAAGAATGAACTGTGAGTAGAAAAAAACTTTTACAACTTTTTCATTTATTTACGAAACAGGATTAATTTTATTCTCTTGCACCACTTACTTCTTAGTGCAATAGAATAAATAAAAAAATTTTAAAAAATAAAATAACAAACATAATTCTACTTACTCGCTAGGCAGCCTAACGTTTTTCTACAGAAAAGTTGACAGCCCACTAAGAGATTTTAATAATTATGCTGTACAACGTCCGTTACCACTTTGAAGATGGCTGAGTATTTTAGAAATCAGACGCCTAGTTACATTATTAGCATACATTAAGGCTTACATTCATAAGCAAATCCCTGTAACGGTGGTTGGAGTTCTTAACGAACTTTCGAAGGAGTCTCGTAGATTTGTTTCATAAAATTTTGCTCTGTGCTGATAAGTTCACAGATCCATAATGCCCAAACCTCTCCTCTACTCACTACTCACGTCCTCCAGATAGCCTTCTCCAACACGAACTGCAAGCAAATGACAAAACATTCAAATAGTAATAAAAATAGTAATAGTGTAAAATAGTAATACAAATAGTATTAATGTAAATAGTATTTAAATCGTGCAGTTCTTGTGTTGTACATCTTGAGGGTTTCTTATATATTACACTTTTGGTATCACTTTGCAAAAAAACCACTACTTACTGATAAAAGATTCTTATAGAACATTCTTGTCCGTGACTCACTGCATTGAACAATGCACTGACCTTGAGCGAAACGCCTCTGCTGAAAAATTTCAGTACGTAGAAATTTTTTTGCCAAAGGACACCAAAAATGTAACAATATTTAATAAATACAATAGAACTCCAACTATCCGAACTCCGACCATTTGAATCGCTCCTTAACCGAATCACTTTCAGATTTTAAGAAAACAAATTATGACGGAATCATACTGCGATTTTTAAAGTAGTGATTCTGAGTATATGTTTGGCCTTTTCTCCGTAAAGCTAGTGTAGGCCCAACGCAAAAATGTGGATGCAGAGTCACCGTAGCCGTTCCGTATAGTTGACTGTTTCCTGTCACCAGGCGGCCGGCCCTGTACTCTTTTGGCTGTTGTGTTTGTGGCGTTTCGTCGTTCATCATGTCATCTAGAAGGAAACTGGTTGTCCCATCGTTAACTAATATACTTACTATTTGTAGAACCACCAGATAAAAGAGTTACGGGTAAACAGATGGCTGAGATGTACAGTGTTGGGTGATCAACTGTTTCAAACATTAAACTTTGTGTCATTGCTTGAAAATTGAAGATAAAGATAAACGTAGACAGAAAAAACAAAGAATTAGAAGATGTTGTTTTCAAGTTGTTTTTGCCCGTTGTTTATGAAAAAACTGAGATTTTAGCTCTGAAGCTTCGAAACAAATATGAAACTATAAAAAATATATCCCCTCATTTACAATATTATACAGTAATTAATTATAATTGTCTTTTTTTCTAAAAAATCCAATTATAGTACTTTTTGTTTATCCGTCTCCCAATGTTTCTGATAATTGGAGTTATACTGTAATATTATATAAAAAGTAACATTAAAATTTACAATAGTAAATAAGCAATGCCTGTATGTGGTTGTATTTGTCAACTAACATTAAACATATAAATAACTATACTGAATATTTCAAGAAATGTATGAAAACTATATAGAGATGTTCAATGTGCTTTGTTATTTGACCTTTGTTTCCCGGAGTAGTGGAAGATAAAAATATTACATAAGTAAAAGAACCGTACTTGAGAACAAGGTTTACTCAAAACATTGTAATTATGTTAAATTAACTGTGTCGAGTTAAGGAAAAATAAATTGATTTTAATAATTAGTCAGAAGTTATTAGCGGAAGAATTTTACTGTTTATGTCCTTGAAAATTTGTTTATGAATAAATTCGTCAGCGTTTAAATTTTTGTAAAGAACATTATTGGGATATGTTAATAATACTGTCGTTTTTAATAATTGCCTTTAAAAATATTCCTGACTAGTCTCCCGTAGTGGCTTCGCCCGCATTCGTTTAAAATTGTCATTTTATATGTTAATTTATAAAATTAAAAAACAACTAATAATGGTTAATGATCATGAAATGGCTGTTTTCTGAATAGCCATAGTTAATAATTATAGAACAGGCATAGTCTCTGAAATTATACTTTGCATTTAATATGGGTCTTGTATACTTTCAACGGAATTTTGCAATTTGTAGCCTTTAAAATCAACATTTAGCAAAATCCTTTCTTAGTGTGCGTATATGTATTGAACGGAATGTACCCTGAACATTTCAAGTCTCTACCTTTTATAGTTTCGACTATACGTTGATTCTCAGGCAGTCACTCAGGACAACGACTCTTATATATATATATATATATATAGAGAGAGAGAGAGAGAGAGAATATATAGATATATTTTCAAAATACAATTAATTGGAAGAAATCGTGACTAAATTACTTTAAACATGAAATTATATGCGATATTTTTTGCTACTTTTAGTTACTTACATATTTACATAAAGTTATTTATATCAGTAATTACTTTATTTCCTTCCTTAAAATAAAATCAAGAGAAGTTAAAAGAGGAAAAACTAAAATGTTATGTACAATAATAACTTACGTGTTTATTTATAGAAGAGAAACGTACTCAATGAGTCAGGTTGTTACAGAGTCAGGCTGTCACAATGAGTAGGTAAAGTTCACACAGGTTATTGTTAGCAGTCCATTGTTAAGGCCTGCTAAGGAAGGAGCGTGAGTGAATGCTCTTTAATCTTTTACCTAACTTCATTGTGTATCTCTTTCTATAGACAATTTATGCAACGAAATTTGTGATATATAATATTGAATTCGATATTTAACCTATAGGTCGCGTGCAAATAGTTTTATGAAATGTTGGTTTAAAAATTAATTGTATTCGGACAGATTTGACAGAATTGATTCTGTAATTATTGTAGCTGCCTATGAAGCGTTCAATATCCATTCACTCCCATAAATTATAAATACCCATAATTATAAGACCCACTCACACCAATAAATTACCCTGCCACTCCTTGGACATTGTGGCTATATGAGGAACAAAACGAGACGTACGTTTCGTACAAGTTGATTTTGCAATACTTCAAAGGCTAATGCAGTACAGAGCTTATGTCACTTTTGGATCGAACCGTTGCTGGGATCAATCTGATAAGAAATGTTTTCCCAGTTCCTCCTGGCGCATGTACGAAGAAGTCCTCCCCCCCCAACATCGTCATTAATAATTTGTATCATGCGAATATAAATGCCCTTGTCTTGAAGCATTAATTTGGGAATGCATGGTTGAACATATGGTGGGAGATCACCGCGGTTGTAACTGTTCATAGGACCCAGGTGAGTGCTGGCACTCCCAAACAACCTCTACAACCTCTCGATCACGATATGATCACACAAAAGTACTTCGATTAAGGTGAATATTTAATTCAGATGGTATAATAATCTAAATGGGATGCAAGTGGATACGTTTGTTTTCTTATAAACAGTATAACTGGAAAGAGATAGTGTTTCACATGTGACTGTGGTTGTCGTTACATAGAATGGCGAGTGATCCCTTCACTTGCGGCAGATTGCGCGGTTGCTGGTACACAGCTGACTGTTACAAAAGCTGTCTTCTCGCGGTCGCGGGAATGTTATTAAGGTGGGTTGTATTTCGTATCAAAATTTGAGCTCAATCACTGCAGAACGTTTTTAGTTTTTGTAACGTACACAAAATTAATTAACATTTTTATATGTAAAGGCTGTAGTAAAATATTAGGTCATTATTATTACAATAGTAAATAATGTGACTTGGTTTAGTGAAACGTAATTAGTTTGGGCAGATTCCAATTCTCGATTCTTATGGTATCGTGTAATCTTCGATATTCGATTATCCACAGATTAAAGAGACGATTCTGATTCTCGTGTGCGGTGTAATTTATTGGGAAAATAATTCATTACTAACTATGCCTTAATTATATATTAGTTGCTTTGATTGAATTAAACGATTAAAACCAAAGAGTATTTAAGTTAATGAAGTTATTATTATTATTATTATGTGTGACGCAACAACAAAGTCGCTCTAAAGCATTTCCGGTCCGTTTATCACCGCTCATCCCACTCGGGCTGGTTCGACTCTTTCTGACCGCTACTACTCCGCCCCCCGCTTCATTAATGTCACAACAAAACGCAAAAAAATCGTAGTTCCACTTTATCTAGCTATACAAACTGAAATGCCTATTACTGAAGTTGTATTGTAGTTGTGAACTGAAGCTCATTTGTAATTTTAAATAAATCATTACTTGTATCCAATATGTTTCTCACCCTTTCAGAAATTCCTATTTATAAATCAAGGTCGAAAGTTTTGTGTAGCCTCTTGCGTTAAAACGCTTTACCATATGACCAAGATGTTAACTAAGTTCGTTATTATAGAGTATTACGTAGGCCTATATAGCTTAAAAGAATAGAAAATCGATTTAAAAATCGAGAATCGAAATAAAATTTTGAGAATCGAATATTATAGATATGGCCATCCCTATTTACAATGATCTACCCTGCTCGGTGGTGATGTTATGCTTTGTAATTTGAGGCCACACTGAGAAGTTCTTTAATAATTTATTCAAATTTGTTATTCCTGTGTGAACATTTACTTGTGTTAGTTATTAATTTTGTTTAATGTTGAAATAAAGGGGATTAGCCATTTCATCGCAAAAAGGAATTTATTGAATTTATTTATTGAAATAATTATGAACATAAGTAAGATTAAGGTAGGGGCATGAATCCTTCTGCCGAGGAATATAGAGAAATCATCGAATATCTGAATAAGTGTTACTCTCTACCGGAATCATAAAGCGTAATCTTATCATTACAACCCCTAAATATCTCTCGAAGATATCTACTAAGGCATCTTCTAAGGGAACTAGGGGTATAAGATAGCATAGGCTAAGGAAAAGATATAATGACCAAGTGGTACTGGGAACACCTCGTAACAACCTTCCTCTAATCAGCTCTAACCATCCTCTAACCAGCTCTAACCATCCTATAACCAGCTCTGATTATTCTCTAACCAGCTCCAACCTTCCTATAACCAGCTCTAACTTTCCTCAACCAGCTCTAACCATCCTTTAACCAGCTCTAATTTATTCTCTAACCCGCTCTAACCATCCTCTAACCAGCTCTAACTTTTCTCTAACCAGCTCTAATCATCTTCTAACCAACTCTAACCTTCTAACCAACTCTAACCATCCTCTAACCAGCTCTAACCATCCTATAACCAGCTCTAACTTTTATCTAACCAGCTCTAACCATCTTCTAACCAGCTCTAACCTTTGTCTAACCAGCTCTAACCATCCTCTAACCAGCTTTAACCATCCTCTAACCTTCCTCTAACCAGCTCTAACCATCTTCTAACCAGCTCTAACCTTTGTCTAACCAGCTCTAACCAACCTCTAACCAGCTCCAACCCCCTTCTAATCAGCTCTAACCAGATTTAACCATCCTCTAACCAACTCTAACCATCCTCTATCCAGCTCTAACCATCCTCTAACCAGCTCTAACCATCCTCTAACAAGCTCTAACTTTCCTCTAACCAGCTCTAACCCCCTTCTAACCATCTCTAACCAGATTTAACCATCCTCTAACCAGCTCTAACCTTCCTCTAACCAGCTGGTTAATCATCCTCTAGCGAGCTGTCTCCGACTCACATACGCACGAGGTTAGTGTTCTTACCGCAAGTGAAGGAATCGGGATAGCTTTTCCGTGTACCAAGCAAAGCTCTTTCCATGAAACGTACCGTGTCGTCTTTCACTAAGTTTTATTCACTGATGATACTTTCACAATGTGAGGGATCTCTTTGGTTCAAATCAAATGTAGAAATCATAGGTTCTATTCATATACTCCTACAATATACCAACACTATTGTTAGACTCACTCTCATCATGTTTGTTAATATTAATAAGAAACAAATGGGTGTGTTATGGGCACGTGTGGCCGAAGTGTAAACTTCTTATTGCAAGAAACAAATTTAAAATCATGTCAGTCATTAAGGAGTGAATAAAAATGCAAGATAACCTTAGACAAGTCTTTAATAGTTTAATTGCCCTTAGATAATAATTGTGTATTATATCCTAAAGAAAAGTCACGAAGCTCATGCATTGCAAAACTAAATATTGACTTCGTTGTTATAATATTATATTTTTAGTTTAAAATTTATTATTTACCATATTTTCAAATTTTACTTTAAAATTGACTCTAAAAAACTAACTTCAATTAAATGAGGCAGTTAAAGGTAGAGTGAGCCAATCCTTATTAAAAAAAAATTGAAATAAGAGCAAACACAGGTATGGGAGCATGTACGTTTAACTGAAGTTTAAGTGATCTGCAAGAGTGAATGAGGTTGTAAGGGAGGACACAGAAAGAATGTGGTGAGAAAGGAGGTGTGAATGGATAGGGTTAAAAGGGGTACGACATCCCGCTACGCTTGTTAGGGCCTAGCAAGCTGTAGAGGTCCCACTACTCGCCAACGAAGTGTGGGATAGCGGGTTAGCCTCGGGGCTTGTTGCCAAAAATGGTACCACGGATCATGTACTCAGCCAACGGAGGTTCTGTCCTCCGGGTACATGAATTGAGGAATGGTTTCGGGGGGGTAGTGGTTTCACATGCTAGTATAGACTCTGTTTAAGGATCTATGGAAGTAGAGTTTCCGGTGAGGCGGTGAAGACAGGAGTCAAGAAACATTCATTTTCAACCATCTCTGATCATCTTCTTCATTGTCGTCATCGTTCTTCTTCTTATTATCCAACATTAGATCATTGTGAGGATGGCCCCATCTGGTTCTAATCGCCTCAAACATTGGATCGCTATTATCAAGTCGGTATATTAGGGTATATTAAGTAACTATACCTACTATTTACTGTATTGTATAGAGAAATTGGCATAACCTACGAGTAATAAAAACAGTTGTATAAAATTATACATAATCATATAACAATAAAAAATACTATATTTCCGAATATATAGAAAATTAAATTTGAAAACAGCTAAGCATAACCTTTGAAACACCTTTAAGTGAAGACGAAAACATTTGCCAACATTAACCGCCATGTTTCACTTTGGGACAGTTTGCTCAGTGAACGGAAATGTGACGTTGAAAATAGACGTTATTAGACGTTTAAAAGCTATAGAGTGTATTTCTAGTCTTGGGAGAATAGCATCAACCGAATTGAATTCGGTTAAAGCCTTTTTTATATAAACCTTTAAAACATTTCTAAAAGTTCAGAAATATTTTAATATAACCATGATAAACTATCTTTCAAATTTTAAATTAACAATGCTCTACTTTTTTAAGTTATATTTTTGTATATAATATAAGTAAAATTTACTGTAGACAATATGCCACTATAAGTCTCTGTCCATCCAACTGTAATCATGTGCTCGTGTGTATTTATAGAAATAGAAAAAAAGGTGATAAAAAAAGGTCGAAATAAATCAACTTTTACTTTTAACAACAGCAATCCTCCAGGAACGTCTCCAAAATTATTTTACTTTTCTTGTCCACTGTCACCCAACCAGAGGCATTAAAACAGAGAGAATAGGAATATATAGGCTAAAAACAAAAATTTTATACCAAGGCCTGCTTACTTTTTGTGAAAACATGTTTGAAGAGTAAGAAAGATGTAAGTCCTAATTAGTAATATATTGGCAGCAGTTTATTTTTAACTTCTTTATGTGATTTTATAGCTTAATTCCAACACATTATTTCTATTAGATTCGCTCTTCAAATTTAAATAAATATAATTATGTAGGCCTATACAGGAAACAATGACAAGATAACTTTTAATAGGCCTATTTGTCATTCCTTGTTTGGACTTCTAGAAAAATGTCAATCAATTAACAACGAAGTAAAATATGTATTATTTACAAGAAAAGAAAAATATGTTTAAAAACATACCATAAGAAAATTCAGAAATGCTTCAACGTGAATACGTAATCTCATTATTTATGAAACTTATAACTTGGTTTTTAATAATATCTTTTTTATACGTTTAAGTACATTCTTATGTTTTTTGTAACATTAAAACATTGATCTTCGTTGTTTTTGACTTCATTATCAAAACTTTAAACTATACTAACTTCATTAGTATAGTTTTAAAGTTTTAATAATGGAGCTAATCCGAAACGCGTCAAAGAAGAAAATGTTTTAATTATAGGAAAGGCAGAAGCAGGCAGATAGTAATATTACTAAAGTTATAAAGGTTATATTATATTATATTATATTAATTAGGTTGTATTATATTATGTTAGAACAATATAAGTGTTGTAATTATTTAATATTTTATAGTTATTTTTATCGTATTTAAAAAAGATTGGTCAATTTTACTGTTGTTTTAATTTGAATAATATATAATATGAGTTTGTATAAATCTCCCCATGAGTTTGTAATAAAATCCCGGAATAAAACCCGAAATAAAATCCCGGAGTGTGGATTAAATCACCTGCTCACAATACGTAATCTTCTGGTCTATAGGGAGACTAGGTCCTTGTGTAAGGAGGAGGTTAAAGAAGGATAGTTGAAGTAAATGAAGAAGGAATAATGTTCTCCTAATACTATCAGTGTAAAGGAGCAGCATACGCATAATATACGGCAGCATACACACAGTTTTCTCTTCAACGCACATTGCCGTATGTTTTGGGATAGAACCAAACCCCCTCAGCTTCTCTTAAGTAATCATGCGATGGCAGCAGTGTTGTTTAGTGTGACGGGAACTCCTCAAAACGTATTCCGTGGCTAGATGTTAGTGATTTGAGTGAAGGAATCGATACTGTCAGAATCCAATGAGTATTTCTGGGGAAACGGCGGGGCCATATTGCGGTGACCAGTCTATGCCTTATAGCAAGGTCGTAAGACTCTTTCATACTGGTAAAAACAGGGTCGTGTCACCACACTCCCCTTCTCGGGTTTGACGTTAACCTCCAGGTCACATGTCACAATTTTAGGTTGCATTCGTGGGGGTAGAGGTTTTGTTAGACTGGAGATACTTCACATGAAAGGTCTACCTGTGACAAACAGTTAGAGTTGGAAGACAGTTATCCATAGCCACCATTTTTGTTTTTTACTCTTCTACAATTTTTTCACAAGAAATTGCCTTCGTATGTCAGTATCCAATAGGTACATCTAATTTGCAATTGTCTTTAGCATTTGGTAAATAAGGGTCCCAAAAACATGGTGTTTAATAATTGTTACATGTCGATTATAACAAAAGGCTGCAAGAAAACACAACCACAAGTTTCATACGAAGCACAAGTTTCTTTCTTGTAAACGAGCCCTACTCCGCAGCGTATGCCCCTAGCGAGACCTTCAAGGAACGAAGTTTAGCGCATGCGCGAGAAAACTGTCCCCCTAAAGACATTGATTCCAAAACATATGCATGAGTACGGAGGCGGATTGATTTCTATGTTCGTTGGCACGTCTGATAAGCTGGAGAGAGACTTTTCCTCCATCAGTTGGTGCTTAGTCTTGAGAGCTAACGTGGAAAGTTTGTTTCCTGACGGGGATTTGCTCTCTATCAAACCCACAATGTTTAAAAACTATCCTGCATGATTATTATTACTAAAACTATTCAATAGGATAATTTTATTGTTAAAAACAGTTTGGATCAATATGATTTTATTCATGTTCGGATTAGAGTTAAAGGATGTTTATTTACTGGAAAAGAATTAGGCTCAATAATTGTAAGGTTTTGGAATTTATTTTCATTTGTATTTTTGTGCAATCTGTTTGACTTTCTGAAGTATTATTGCAGGAGAAGAATGTGTCTTGTTACCCGAAAAACCATTAATAATCTAAAAAGAGCTGACAGCAGCCAATAAACAAAAATGAATGAAATCGTTAACCTAAACAAAATTAATTCTCATACGACATTTTACACATACAAAAATAGAATACCGGCGTCTTTTCTACAAGAATGAAACAACACAAATTCAAAACAGAAAATATAAAATCTATTTAAATGGATGCAGTGAAACAAAATTGGTGTGACATGACTTCTGGCTTTATCTTCGATAACGACGATTTCCACTTCCGATACACAACCAGAAGTAATCTTGCGTAGTACCTTACTTCATTTGACCTGATGCTCTTAAATAGATATAATCCTTGAAGTACATAGATTCCGACACAACTACCCACTTTCTCAAGCTGTCTACGTGTCCTAGTTTCTCACCCCAGACCCTCAACTTATTATCTCTTATTTATGCCCATCTTTTGTTTTCTTTCTGAGTTTTTATTGTTATATTTTTAATAATATAAAATGTTGTTGTTTTATAATACATGAAAAAATATATAGAGTTTCATTCATATTGTGTCCATTTTAGGAAAAATTTGGTCCAGCGTCAAGAGTGTATTTAAGAGCTCTGATGACAAAGTAGACGAACACCGGGAAAAGTTTGTGGTACTCCTGAGGGAGCTGAAGGCTGCCATTAAACCCAAACAACTCAATCTAGGAGTACTTCCCCATATCAATGCAACAGGTAAATATCAATGCGTCTGTCAGAAAACTACTGAATTTCTCTCCCTAATGTTATATTTTATTCTTTTCATATGATAGGTTGCTAATTATTTTGAAATTATAGACTTTTACTATTTGAAAGTATTATAAATAATAGTTAAAATATTTCTAGTGTCTTCGTTTGAGTCCAACATTTTGAGTAGTTTTTTGTTTCAAACATTACAAAAAAAGTACTTTTTAATTTATATAAACCTTATAACACTAAATAAATAATACCCCCTAGCCACAATACAAAAATGTTTATTACAATTACTTTGTGTACATTCCGATTACATGGTAATCTTCTTCAGACGTATTCCTGAAGATGATTACCACGGTTTTATTTATTTAGTTAAAATATTATTCCACAGTGTTCAACAAATTTATTTATAAACCTTATATTTTTAGTTTTCTAAATAAAGGCTCTAAAAGTTCACTAAAAGTGCTCTCGACCTGATAAAGGCTAGAGTTGTTCGAAACAACGATGAAAGGAAAAGAATTCATGTTTCAGTACAATCTTTTTATTTGTTTTTATTATATTTTACGGATTCCTATAAAAAAAGTAAACCTAATATTGATTATTTATATTTATATTTTTTGTAGAATAAGAAGTTAAAAATAAATCTTTATATTGAAAAAGTGTTATAAACTAAATGAAAGAAATAGATTTTTTTAAATTGTTTCCAAAAACATTATTTGTTTGCTGCCGTTTTTATATCAACGGATATTCATTAGTAAATGTTCTTATTATTAATACAATTTTTAAAATAACATTGCAGTGTTTTTGTTGTTTTCTATTGATATCCTATTGCGTTTTAACACGAAAAGTATACTTATATACGATTTGTGTATAGGCTTTCCATAACTCATTTTAGTTTTTGCTTTAATTATGGTTACAGTAAACAATTAATTGGGTTTACATTAAAAAGTGTTCTTCATTTGAAATCCATCAGTTTATGTATACAAAACATTTTCTGAAAAAGGTGCTTTTTAATGTGCGAGTAATCGATTTCGTTTAGCCAACTGTAACTATGTAAATTTTACAATTAGACATTTCTCAAGGAATATTTTGTTATATCCGGTGAGTATGAGAATGCTTTCGTGCACTAATGTCAACAATGAGCTTCTTTTGGAATAACGCTTGAAATAAAATTCCTGATGCAATTGGCATTCTGTTATAAACACAAAAACATATAAAAAATGGAATATTTTATAAAATTCAGTAACATAATGACTAGCTCACTTCTAGCTCTATAAAAAGATCAAAAACAGGACGACGATAAATGTATTTTATGTTCAATGGCAATAACCACTACTTTCGTGGCATGATTTGTTATAATTTTATATTTAACAATAAGTATTTTCCAGTATAGTATATTTAATATAAATAATATATTAAATATTATAATATATATATTATAAATATATAATATATATAATATAGAATATTAATAACAATATAATATATAAATTAACATAATAATAAATAATTAATATATATTAATAATATATATATATATTTATATAATTAATATTATATTTATTTCTATATTTATAATAATTAATAATATATATTAAATATTAATTTAATAAATAATTAATATAATATAATAATAATAATATAATATATAATGTAATATATAATATATAAATATAATATATAATATCAATATTATAATATAATATATTAAATATATTATATTTAAATTTATAGTATTTTCAAGTATATTTAACAATAAGTACTTGCCAGAAGTGTAGGCCTATGTAGATTTAAAACATCTGATAGAGGTATTTATAAATAATTTTAAATACAATGTTTTTTCAAGCTTTGTAAAGTTCTGTTAAATAGTGAAGTCCAACTTTTAAACTTATGGTTAGAAATCCAATTATTTTGTTCTAAATTTTAGTAGGTTTTTTTTAATGCAATTGAGTGGCTTGAGTAGTCTCAAATATTAGTGTTTGGTGGGATGTTATCAAATTTTTTTTAAAACAACTCTAAAAACCTAATCCTCCAGATTCAGTGAAAATTCTTACTCTCATTATTGTTGGCAGCTTACTTTGACGTTCACAATTTCATCTCTTCCGTGGACCTGGTGAACTTGTGGACCTTTGATTTCAGGACTCCGAAGAGGTCGAAAGAATCGGCCGACTACGCACACCCTCTGTACTATGTGTATGACCGCAAACCTAACCAGAACGCCGATTCCCACGTCAAGTGGTGGATCGAGAAAGGAGCACCAGGTAAGCCTTGTGGAAGAAGCTATAAGATTATTTAGACTAAGCGTTGCCAGAATTGTTTTTGAGAGCCCTGATTACATTACATACAACTAATTACATTTCTTTTCTAGCTACGAACATAAACTTATATGTTCACTGAAACAAAGAACAGGAACAGAGGATTGTAAATATAATTTTTATAACAATATTCCCAAGTCAAAAGAAGCAACCCTTGCACTTGCACACACACACACGCGCGCGCGCGCGCACGCGCGCTGACCTTCCCTGCCTCAGATGGTTTTCTGTCGTCTGCTACGCCTTGATCTAAACGACTAAAATATTTAAAACTTTTACATTTAGGTAATTTTTATTTAAATTTTTGTATTCTACATTCTAATTCTTGGAAGTAGACGTAAACACTACATAATTATGCCACTCCTAAAATTGTTACGGAATTTACTTATAATAATTTAGAAACTACAGTTATTTTTTCGTATATTATAAACAAATAAAAACTTTAAAAACAAACCCTTTTTATTTAAATCCTGATGTACATTTCAATTGAAAAGCAATCATCTTCAAGACTCTCTCACTCTTTTAGAGGAAAGTCATAAAGAAATTTTAAAAAATGACAGTAAAGTAACCTAAATGTTACCTAAAGTTTTAAAACAGGGTGTTGTGACCCAGACTTTTAGGCGATTCATTGAAACATCAGTGACAGGTAGGAGTATAATAAAAGTTTTCTAATGAAAGTTTACAATTTAAATCTGAACCATTAATGGAAGTGATGAGCTTGTTTCTTCTCTTTATAAAGTTTATTAATGTTGGGTTCAAGCTTTGATAAATATAGAACAACTCATCTTTAACAATTGGCTTGTTTTTATACTTAGAAATCGAGATTTTGTAATATTTATTAATTTTTCTACTAACCAACGCTTACATCTATATATATTCCACGTACTCTCATTAGGCACATGTAAAATCTGATCTAGAAGTGTTTGAAAATAAAATTTATAAAACAGTATTCGGGTCTGTAAGAGCTTTAAACAATATGATTTGAGAATTGCTCTGAAATTTCCCAACTAAATTCAATCCCAGTATTCGATTTCTATATTTATTTAGACACATGTTTTCTATTTATTATATGTTGCAATTTATTCAGATTTCTCAGTTCTAGTAATTTTCCTATCCATGTATAGGCCTAGGAATATTACTCTAGAAGAAACTAATTAAACTTCAGATACTATTTCTGACTGAGGTTATGAGTAGATTATCAAGGTTATGCAAGTATTTAGTTTTTTTATTTGATTTTTACATCGTATTTTGATAATATTCTTAAACTTTTCCGTAATCCATTCTGGCCTATACAGGACAGTGTATTGTTTATTTGCATCTGTCTCGGTGTAGGCATATATAGGCCTACGTGTTATATTTTATTAAATACTTACAGAAAATATGTTTACAATGCCCCCGTATTTCATAGATATATTTATTTATTAATTAAATGTACAAACATTTCAACAACAACAATAATTACAAAATAACCTGATCAAAGCCTTTCTTCCATTTAATATATTGTTATCATCATGAGCTTACAGCTACACTGTCAACAGCTAAGACAAACTTTCAGTTGGTTTAAGAATAAATTGTTTCAGCTGTTGAAACTGCCTACTAATATGAAGCTTCCAGCGAGTTATTCTGTAAATATGTTCTTTTAGTTGAAATGTTTCTTATTTAAATATAAAACCTAACCTAACCTTGATATAGGGGCACACACACACACACACACACACACACACACACACACACACACACACACACACACACACACACACACACACACACACACACACCTCACTGAGGTATTGCTCAAGAAATTAATTTCAACTCATCCCTTTTGATATTTTTGACAAACAAGTTGAATATTTGTTTCCTTGGGCCTAAATTTAGTAGAATATAACTATTTGCCCCTTTCGTATAGTTGTTGCCTTAGAAATAGTAAGTTTAACGTTATATCTATGAAAAATTTAAAAGTAGGCAACGAGTATAATTTATATACATTTTAACGAGTTAAGCTGAATTAAAGGCGACTGGTATAAAGGTCAAATTCCAGATAAGGTATTCATATTTCCTTATCGGAAATATTTTGCTTACAGTATTTGATTAAATTTTAAATGCGAGTAAAATGAAACTTTGTATCTTTGATGGAAGAGTATTTATGAATAATAATTTTAAATAATCTGAATAATTGCATTTAATGAACGTTTTTAAATTATAAGGCAGTGTGATTATTGTTATCTGTCAAAGGCTGGAGGGTTTGAGAATATATATAGCACTAGGGTAGAGACTAATATCCTTTTGATAAAGGATATTAGCACAAAGTACGCAGAGGATATGTTATTGTTTATATTCTCTATAACAAGTTGTCTCTCTACCCGTTACAAAGGCAGGTAGCGTAGATGGGTTGGCCTAAGGAAACACGTAGCGATCCTTTCATACTGGAAATGAGGATAATTAGAACATGGCTTCAGCAGGGTTACTTACCTGCAGTAGAATCCCCATGAGAAGAACAGAATAAATATTCTGTTGGTTGGTTGGTGTAGAATCCTCTATATATTCAAATTTTATGGTGTCCTAGAATTGTCTTTGCAATGTCTATGGTAACAGAGTATAAATCTTCCTCTGTAGGATAGATCAAGTGAAGAGTTGCAGCAATTGCAGGGAAGTTGGGAACACGATGTGTAAGTTCTTCGTCAAGACGGTTATCACAGTTTTGATATATTTTATTCTATCTGCTGAAATCTTCATCTTTTTATGATATTTTAATCTTAGTTTGATGAGAGTGGCGGTTGTTTTCCCGTCAATGATGGGGTGAGTTACTTGATTATGAACTTTGATTCTCGAGGGGGTAATTAGTTTTGATCTTGTAAAAGCTTTGATTTTGCATTAAATTTTCATTTTGGCTTCTGGCGCTTTTAGCCAAAGAGTCAGCAATTTCATTGAATTCTAAGTTCACTTTGGCAGGAATTCATTGTAAGATTCTTTTTTTCGGGAGACGTTGAAATTGTCCAAGCTGTGCCAGGATACTCAATATTTGAAGTAAATTGCTGAGGCCTTGTAAGACAAACCTACAGTCACTAGAAATGGTGATCTCCTAGGAATTTGCTAGATTGTAGGGCCTAGTACGTTTCGATTTCTGTAGGAATGTAATGATATTCTGTTTTAATATTTTAAAAATTAACAAATAAATTTTAGGTAAAGATTATGGATATTTTAAAGTTATCAACAATTATTGCATGGAAATCATGTTTCAGCCAACAAACTAACTCTGGGTCTGCCAACCTTTGGCCGCTCATGGAAGTTAACCACCGAGAGCGCTAAATCCGGAGTGCCGCCCCTTGTCGCCGACGGACCAGGGGATGAAGGACCTTACACCAAAATCAAGGGCACTTTAGCATACTACGAAACCTGCACACGCCTTGTCAGCCCCAACACTCAGAAAGCCCCGTCGAACCTGCTGCGCAAAGTGACAGACCCTTCCAACCGCCTTGGCCAGTACGCTTACCGAGTCCCTAACAAAGACCTCGACGAAGAAGAGGGATACTGGATCTCCTACGACGACCCAAACATAGCCAAGATCAAGACTCAGTACGCCAAGAAGGAAGGATTAGCAGGAGTCGCTGTGGTAGATTTGAGCATGGACGACCCAAGGGGAGCTTGTGACGGGACAAAATTCCCAATTCTTCACAGCGCCAAACTTAACTCATAAGTCATTTTTATAAGTTTTGTATTCAATGTTTATCAATAAATGTTACAGTCCTTGTATTTCATAGTCTATTTTAAAATTTGTCTGTTTCATTGGTTAAACTTCCCATAACGCATTGCATTCTCATAAAGATTGCATTTAGTGTAATGCTCAAAATATAAAACCTTTAAGCTTTTCAATAAAAACAAAATTCTGATTTAAACACGTTAGTATTCAACAGAAAAAGGATATTGAGAAAATAATTTATTAATTATATTTTTTTAGTGCCAAATTCAAATTTCATAGAAATTATATTTGTGGCTTTTCAAACGAATGCTCTAAACTATCTGTTAAATTTTGTCTTTATATCGTTTTCTTTATAAAAAAAAACTGCGTTAAATCTGTGACTTACAATAATATTAATAATCACAAGTTATTTCAAAAAGTAAAAAAATATATTTTCCGCTTGAACGTAAAACACTAGCGATTAGCAACTTTTCAAATACCGCCAATAACAGTAAAATCCATTAGTAGATTTCTTGCTTTTAATTTCTTAACAAAAAAAACGTATTAACAATTTTCAGAATAATATTGTTGTAATTATTCTACTTAACACTGTTCAACAAATTATATATATATATATATATATATATATATATATATATATATATATATATATATATATATATATATATATGCTGATACGTATTCCTTCACTGATGGAAAAATATGATGAATAGTTATTATCTGGAGTACGTCCTTTCATTCTGCAGTCCATAAATTCGCAGTTCCGACTTTTCGCTAGAATCTTATCCAGCATTGACGAGGTGAACCCAACAACAGTAGAAGAGCGAGTGCCTATTTATATATATATATAAATAGGGGGAGATTCAGTAGTGGCGCTTCTATCCTCTACCAGCACTCTGGAGGGAGGTCGTCATGGATTTGCAATAGTTATAATGTTTGTATACAATTTTTGTAATTAACTTTTAAAAATTTGTTTTTATAAATTTTCTAAAATCTTATTTCTACTGTTCTTATCGTCTCAAATAATCTATCACACTTAATAAAAAGAGGAAACGACAAACTAGAACAATATTGTATATAAGATCAGCTGTAGTGATTGTAATGTTTTAATTATATATTTTAATATAGTTGTATTTTAATGTTGTAAACCGAAGTGCTGTAATTCCTAAAAAAAAGTATTTCATAACGGATTGCATGAAGTGAAGTTATTATTGTTTGATAGTTTTTAAACACTATCCATTTTTCGAATTATGTAAAACCCCCTTTTATCGTGTAGAATGTATTTTTTAGCATAAGGATAACAAACGAAATCATACTTCCATTAGTGATTGTTAAATATATTCATTTGGAGAGGTTATGATTTTTTACTCTTTTTATTTTTTTAGGTAGGACAATTACTTCTTATCACATATTTTCTTTACATATTCTGTCTTAAACAGATGTAATTTGAAGGTTTTCCAAGAATTGGAAAACTTTTATATTATGAACCACATGAAATATGATTAAAAGTCCTTGGTTTTCTGTCCATGAAGGTCACCGAATCATTTAAGATAAAAACCTTTCAATTTAACAACTTACTAAAATTTATTATTAAAGTTATTAAAAACGTACTCATATATAAATGTTTTAGAATATACACTCACCAATTGATTTCAATAATTAAAAATATTAGTTATTGTGAATACATTTTTTTACTCTTTTTCAGAAAGAATACATACTCTACCCATCTTTTTATGTTTTATCTTTTTTCAAATTTCTGACTCTCGTGGATTTAAAATTGTGTTCGAATTTGTAATACTATTGGTTTAGTTTTAAGTATTATTGATTTATTTATATGTATAATATCACGAAATTCATTAAATTAGGAAAACTGTTTATAAAATATTTGAGCTTTTGAGATCGTGTCCCTATCTAACAAAGGGTAGTATATTGTAAATCTTTCGTCCCCAAACGGTTACTGCACGCACCTGTAAGCCATACATATTAATATACGTAGAAAAGTTTCATTGTAGGTAAACCAAGAAGTGACTCGATCACTGGAGAGGTGATGTACTTGGACATCGAGGGACCTTGCAGGAAAAGCACGTCCAGCGAACACCTGCTCGTGAGAAAGATCAAGAAGTTCCCACCCAAGCCAAAGAAGGTTCTGATAGGCTGGAACAATTTTGAGTGTCATAAGGAAGCCAATAAAAATTGAAGAGGGGATGAAGCCCATACGGAAACGATCAAAAGGGAAACACGAGAGAGGCAGTGAAGTTCCAGGACTCGAGACAGTGACAAGTTAAAATTTTGTAACAAGTTCTAAATTAAAGTAAATAACAAAAGTAGAGTCGTTAAAGTAAATGTATCTAGTTATATTAAGGGAGGGAGGTAAGCAAGTAGTAAGGGGGATTAATAAGGGAGATATTAGAGAAATAAAGTCAGTAGCGACATAGAAGCATTTCGAGTTATTAGAAAAAGTTAAATTGAAGAGAAACATTAATTAGTGAATGGGCGTCAAGTGAAGTGAAACATGAAATCACATAAGCCATAAGAGTCAACATCTATAAATATAAATTTATCTTTAATTCAAAGATAATTCTTTAAAGTGAAATAACCTTTATAAGCTGTTTATTATTTCTTTAAATAATAATAAAGTCATTCAAATATTAAATTGAATATTAAAATAGGTGCAGTAACCTATACACGCCTCAAGATAATTAAAGACATTTTAGTAGAACTGTACATTTAGGAAAAAATATAGAAGTTTTGATGTCTACCGGCAAATTAGAGTCAGCTAAAACTAATTACATATAACTACCTGTAAATGCTAACTTTTGAACTCAGGATATAAAAAAATGAGTTATTGTAAAAACAAGAAGCTGCGTATTAATTTCATTTCCTTAGAGTCAAAAGATCCTGTAGGACAATTTGAGCTAAGGTACGTTATTATATATATATATATATATATATATATATATATATATATATATATATATATATATATATACACACACACACACACACACACATATATATATATATATATGTGCGTGTGTATGTGTGTGTGTTAAATATGGTAATATATTTTCTTGAAATATAGTTAATGAATAAAAATATTTCAAATACAATAATAGTTTCAATTTATATAGTTCTTGATTTTGGTGTAAGGTTCTTCATTCCACACTTATACAAAATTAGAAAAGGCCTTTCATTGGTTTACGGTTTACAATGGCGTTCCTTTGACTAGCGTTATCATGAAACATTTTTATAATTACAATTTCGTTTAAACTAGGTCGATATTTAGATTAGGTAAAATAACAAATATTTATGCAACATACTGATTGCAACAAAACATTATATAGCATGTTACAGTATCAATTAAAATGTTTCTTTCAGATTATATGTTACCCATATCTTGGTATTGGTAGTCTCCTGTTACTTTATCATGAACTGTTGGAAATTATTTTTTTTAAAGTGTTGAATGTGAATTAATTCCGTAACTGAACATAAACTGAAATTGTGTCAACAAATAAAACGTATCGTTTGTGCTATAAATCAAACGGTTTTAATAATAAGGAAGCTCTGTGGACGAGTGTAATTAATGTGACGTCATGAAATGATTTAACACAATCCTTATCTTGGTTGTTTAAAGGCATTTAGCATCTATTGTTCTAATCTAACAATACTTCCTTATTAACGCGTGTTTGGTAATTGTTCCAACAAGTGTCCATTTATACCTTAGTTAACAGTTTCGTATTACGTCATTGGAAATAATTTTGATAGTCTTATGCAAGTCGACAATTTTTCTTGAAAAAAGTATTTACCAAATAATAAATAATTAGAAAAAGAAGTATCTGAATATGTAGAGTATTAAGAGAACTATATACTCAGTGTCTACCGCTAGCATCCTCGCCTCTGGAGGTAAGTACCGAGCAACGTGGTGAAGTTAATACCCAAACAATAGCTGTACGTTCTGGTGAGATATTTTCCCCTATTGTATTTGTTCTGCCAGCCTCTGCCAAGTGTGAGACTTGTTGAATTTCTTCCATAGAAAAATCTCCGGAAGTTTATAATTACTTCTTTTGGCCCTTCAAGATGTTGGTCAGCGATAGATTACACTACTTGTATTTTTTTATCGTCATAGGAGCTTCCCGTTTCAGCGTGTCTTGACTATTATCATCACTTCCTTCAAAGTTTTTAGTTTTTTTTCTTATTGTATTTGGTCTAGTCATTTTGCCTTTGGTTCCCATCAATTGGAATTAAACTATAATTAGGTCTAAGGTAATACTAGGTTTATCTGATTAATTTTTATTTGTTTATTAACGGTCTTTTTTTACGCGTTCACGTTGGATGTCAATGTCTCCATGATTCTATTTAATAAAATTATGAATTTATTGGGTGATAATTTCATTGTTGACCAAATTATGGTTAGATAATTGTTGTTACTGACCATTACCAGATTTTATTGGTGGTAATGTGCTTACTAAATTACAAAAAAAAATATTGGAAAAAACCCCAGTACCATAACAATAATTAATTTTACAAGTTATCTAAGATTAAACCCTTATGTACATTTCCAGTACCATGCCATCATCATCGGAGGGCCTTATTAAAAAAAATACAATCTAGAATAAAATAAATTACAAACTAGATTGACCTGAAATAAGTTTAGTTTGTAATTTATTGTATTTTAGAAGCTCAGTTTAATTTGTAATTTATTGTATTCTAGAAGGTCAGTCTAGTTTGTAATTTATTGTATTCTAGGTTGTAATTCTGTAAACAACCCTCTGATGATGATGACATGGTCATTGAAACGTAAATAACTGTTTAATCTTAGGTAACCTGTAGTATTAGTTAAGGTTTTAATTATTTTTGTAGTATTGGAGGTTTTTCCAATATTTTTGCTGTAATATATTGTGCCACTGTGCTCTTGATATTGCTTTCTAAATGAATAATAGTTAACAGTTGTTGTAATTATATTTGGATTCATTTAAACGGTTAAATTCCTTACTTTATACAAAATTAATAGATACAACAAATTTCCCCACAGCTTAGCTATTATGGGAGCTTAAAGTGTATCTGAGACCTCAGGCCCACAGTTAGTAAAATCACAAAGTTTTCAAGTAAACGTAGAAATGGATCCAAAACCCTGGCAGAAAGATCTTATAATACGAATACAGGTATAAGAATAATTTTATATAACTATATTCTTACTATAAACTATACAAATACATAAAAATAATAAATGTACACATAACTATAAAAGGTTCATTTCATACGCGTTTCAACAAGTTATGGCATCATCATTCGTGTAAGATATAAATAAGGAGGGTGTGAGCTAATATAAGGAATAGAAAAATTGGAAAGTAATATAGTCAGTTACTATTTCAAATTATTATTCATCGTAAATATGTGAACATTTACAACAGTATTTAGAGCTGATGACGTTTTGAAAGCATACTCTAAAATGATAATAACTACTATCACAAAGTAACTTCTAGCCCATGATATTTGTTTGAGTAGAAAGGTTTGCTCATGAAGTTATCAACGGAAACAAATTTTGATTAGTTAAACGCGATTGGTGTTTGACTGATTTTATTTCAAAGAAAGGGGATTTTTATTTTAATACACTAAACATATATTTGTCTAATTTTTTAAAACAATGATATGTTGAGGAATTTGCTTTTAACCCATCATTATTTCAAGTTATAAAAATAACCGAAAACCACTAATTTAGTTCACAGATAATGATTCATAGAATTGTTTTGGTATGGCTATCCTTTTAAAAAATCAACCTAATTAAATATAATTTTCCAGATTATGCTAAAATATGTGCATACGTTTGGTACGTTTTGCCTTTATTTAGATAATTGAGCATTTAAAGATTTGGTATGGGTAAGGCTGTTTTCAAAATTACAAAATTATAACATAACACAGTCCTTTGTTTCTACTTAGGCTATTTAGTTTTTAATACAATTTATCCAGACTCGAACTTGTCCCAGAAGATTAGGTTACCCTCACGCGCGCGCGCGCGCGCACACACACACACACACACACACACACACACACACACACACACACACACACACACACACACACACACACACACAGATTTGTATGAGGACCTCGGTGTGCAGGGGTTAAACACTATCCGGCTAACCGAGGACTCCGTAATTTTCCAAAACCAACCAACGAGGCCTCACCTAATTATACCTAAAAAAGTTGAATAGTTCGACAATAAATTATAGCGATGTGTTATGTTTTAAATTCTGAATCAAATGGTTAGTTTTTTATTTCGGAAATGAATTTTAAAAATTTGATTTTTTTCAAGCTGAGGGACTTGCCGTTTTAGAACCTACTACTGGGGTATCTCCACTATTTATATAAAAGCAAAGCGAGGTCCTAATGAAATGTTTGATTCTGACTACTGAGATCTTTTTCCAATAAATTTGTATCAGATTTTTTTATCTCATTATGCATGAAATCTTTACACAATTGGAATGTTATTAAATTACATTTAAATTAATAAAATTTAGTAGTATGATTAGTGTTTTTATTAAAGTTAGACTGTTTTACAATGTATGTAATATGAAAGGTACTTAGTTATATGGATTAACCTATATTTTATTTTGCAAAACTTACAGAATAATTAGTATTTCGATTGTATGTAGTTATATTAAAATCTCTTGAATTTACAAATATTTTAAAATATAAGTATTTGATGATTATAAATGTTTACATTTCTAAGCATGAAAAAGTTATATAGTAACAATTTTTAAATGATTTTCGTATGTAGTTTAATGATGTCGTATCTGTGAAAGAAATATTCTGTGAAATATGTTATTATAATATAATACAAAATTTTAAAAAAATAGATATTGTAATTAATATTAGCCTATACGTCGGGTTTCATTAAAATCTTAATCTTGGCTAAAGGTTTTTCACTTTTAAAATTCGTAATTATTATTGGAATATAAATCAAGTATTTTATTTGTTTTTACTGGTAATTTAAATTTCCAGTATTTTGAAATTGTAAAATAGTACACATTAAATTTTACAACTAGACTAAATTTTAGAATGATTAAAACGCTATTTTTACTCCCGTAAAAATGTTTTAAATATTTTGCAGTTTTTTATGGTATATAACAGATTTAATAAAAAAAGGCTATAAATCACAATGTTTGTACAATATAATAAAGACCTCTGTTGAACGGATAATGAACCGCCTAATACCTCGGTTGCATGTTAAGAAAAGGTCGAGTCCTCGCTAGGCCGTTGCTGTACCGCACCCACTTCAGCTATATGAAACACATTTAAAATATTTAAGACGTTACAACTAATTTTAAAATAATGTTTCACAGCATAATTTTCAGAGTTATATACTCCATTAGCTCCAGTATGTATTATGTTCTGGTAATATAATTGTAATGGCATTTATTTAAAACATATTAACAAGCAACATTTATTTTATATTTGTTTAAATCTAAATTACAATATTTTGTCAACAATTGCTGTTAAATAAAAATTAGACAACGGTTAATATGTTCAGTTGATTTAGGATTTAAGAGTTAATGTTGAAAAGGGGATTCTTAAATGCTAGCAATATCTTGTACTTTTAATGCTGAATATGGAGGTTTATACATGTTTACCAATGGGTTCTGACGAAATGACAATAACCGGTTACAGATACAGATGACGTTTTTTTTTCATAAAATAACAATCCGTTCTAGGTATCTAAACAATTTCCTAGGATATATCCGCATGTTACAAGATCATTTTTCTTATATAGATAGGCTACTGTTACCTATATTCTTTGGATTTCATACACGTCGTCTCTAGTATCATTCATTAAAACTCTATAATATTATAGCACTTTTTGAACAAGGGGGTTATTTAATCAAGGTGGTTTGGGAAACGCACTGTTCACTAAAAAATTCACTTTATATTCACACGAATTGTTAGTTCCCTTGTTAGACACGGCACTGGACGGCACAATTTCACAATTAAATCTTTCAAACTAACCTGTTCTTGTTAACATTCTCAACCCCTACTAAAGATATTTTTGGCTAACGGAAAGACAGATGTTCAACCTTACCGCAAACTTTACCTGGATTCTCTGTCTCTTGTCATGTACAAGAAACCACCCCGTCTTATACATCAAAAGTTATTTGAGCAAATATATCCAAGTCCTTATTTCTCTTTATAACTTAAACCTACTATTCTAAATGCCAATTATTTAATTTTAAAGTCTATCACTATGTAAATGTTTTCTTTTTTTAATGGCTGTGGTCGAAACTTCAATAGATTACAATACAAATATTTCATTTAGAGCTCCGAATTTGAAACATGTATTTTAGTATTTCTTTACTTTCATATAGTCTTAAATAAATTATATAGACTATTTATAAACTTTGCTAGTACAAGTTTTATAACGACGGAATCCTGAATACTCAATATTTCAATGCTGAAATATTAAGCTCTTATTTCAGAGTTTATAAGGTCAACAAAAATAAGTTTTACTGTTGAAAGTCATAGACTTATTGTTGTATTTAGTTTGATTAATACAAGTTACGTGTTATATTAAGCTCGAAACGTTTTTAAAAATGATTTTATTTTTACAAACCTTGTTAATTAAGAAACATTTAATTTAGAAATGGTTACAATAATTTAGCTTAATAAAAACATAAATTCAAATACAACTGATGTACATACAGTTGGAGCGGAAAACGTCTGTGCGATACAGAGGCGACTTACACACTGCCGGGGCTCTGTTCTCACCACCTATATAATACAAAAGCTGCGTAAGCAGGAATTTTCCTAGCACGCATTTAATTATGAAATGTTCACATAAATTGTTCATATAACTTACATGTATTGCATATTCTTCACAACAAAAACAATATTTCTCTCGCATAGGCTAAAGTTTAACTACCATTTCTCATTATGCATCTAAAGTTCAAATTTTATTAGAAGTTTGGTTAAGAGTTGAACCAAATACAGCTAAATCGATTATATCAAATGATTTTTATTTTGTACAGAATAAATTTCTTTTATTTTATAAACGAGGAAGTAAATTAATTTGATGATACTAATTAGGCGAATTAGAAAATACTGTAAAAACTATATGAATTATTTTAGGCTGTTAAAATTAATGATATGGTAAGATATAATTAAGAATGGTATCGCAGGTCGCATTTGCAGACGATGTCGCCCTGGTGATTGTGGGAAAGTTCCTGGAGGACATACAAAACCTGTTTAACGAAACATTCAGGAAATATGCCAACTGGATGAGGGAAGCAGGACTCAAGATGGCAATGCACAAGACAGAGGTAGTGCTCATAACTAGCAGGAAGAAAAGGGAAACAATTAAACTGCAAGTTGGGGAGCATGTGGTTGAGTCCAAGGCGTCAGTACGATACTTAGGAGTAATGATAGATGCACGTCTCAACTTCAAGGATCAAGTAGTGCATGCCAGCTCCAGGGCGGCAGCAGTTGGAGGAGCATTATCCCGCATCATCCCGAACGTGGGTGGTCCTAAACCAAGAAGACGAGCGCTCCTTGGGTCAGTTGTGACATCAATACTGACCTATGGTATTGCCATTTGGGCAAAGGCACTAGAGCTACAAGAATGCCAAAGAAGAATATACCCAGTTGGCACGCAAATGGCATTAAAGATCACCAGCGCGTTTAGGACTGTCTCTAGGGACGCTGCTCACGTGATCTCGGGACTACTGCCGATCGAGATTATTGCAGAGGAATATAGGAGACGGTATCGGCGAAGAACCCGAGAACCGGTGGAGGCAAAAGATTCCAGAACAAGGGAAAGGGAGAAGAGTCTACAACGATGGCAAGTGGAGTGGGATGGTTCTGAAAGGGGCGGGTGGACACACCAGCTCATCCCACGGATAGCGGAATGGACCAACCGTCAGCACGGTGATCCCTACTACTACCTGACGCAGCTACTTACTGGACACGGATGCTTTCGACAATACTTATATAAGTATAAGCAAGAGGACTCACCGAATTGCCCAGTATGTCATGGAGCAGAAGAGGACGCGAGGCACGTGTTCTTCACATGTCCAAGATTTGACCCACAGCGAAGAGAATTCGAAAGGCTAACCAACGTGGTGATTACGCCAGAAAATTTAGTAGAGCAAATGCTCGCATCAGAAGCTATATGGAACGCCACAACGGACTTCACCAGAGAAGTGATTACAGAACTGCGGAAGGAAGAAAAGAAAAGGAAAGTACACTCAGCTAATAGTTAGTGGGGGACGTAGGGAAGAAAAAAGATGGGAGAGCGTAAGCGCTAATGCCGCCCCGTGAAGTAGTGCCTAGCGGCGGTCCCGCGGGGAATTAAGGCTTTTGGAAAGAGGAGAAGGGGGTTTTTTAGTCGGTAGGCGTCTCGGCTCCATACTGAGATGAATCCGACACTACCCATAACATCGGGTGTCTTTTGAAGATCTTTCCCCCACCTCCTTATATCTAATTAGACAGACACACACACACACACACACACACACACACACACACACACACACACACACACACACACACACACACACACACACACACACACACACACACACAAACACACACACACACACACACACACACACACACATACACACACATAAACACACACACACACACACACACACACACACACACACACACACACTCACTCACTCACACACACACACACACACACACACACACATACACACACACACACACACACACACACACACACACACACACACACACACACACACACACACACACACTTATGTTTTAATTATATACACTTTGTTTTTTAATATATTTTAATTTAATTAATACTAATTTTATTAAATTTTTGAGGTGAAAACTTTTATAGCGTGCCTACAAAAACCAATTGGCAGAACATAAACATAAAATTTCGCATCAGAATAATAGCATCAGTGTAATTTCAGATTACGCTATGAGTCACCTCAAAGTGAGTCACTTTAAATACTGAGATATGATTTCATGCAATAGCTGATTTTATGTTTAACGTTACGCTGAAAATAACTCTTTTGTCACATAGGTTATGTTGCATTATTTATTGAACAGTTTGAAAAAAAAAATATTATGAAATAGTTTTGATCACTAAACACTTTTAAATGTTTTAATCTTGCCTATAATAGCACTTAGATGTCTCCCGGTCGTCCTCAACAAACAAAGTAAGTGCTGCTGGCAAGTTTAAAACATTTAGTGTTTAGTGATTACTAATAGCTCAGAAGCTGTGTGAAGATGGAATCAACAAATGTTAATATTGCAAGTTTTGATCAGTTAATAAATACGTTAATTTATTTCAATCTTGATAAATTTCAATACATATAATTCAATATAACGATTATAATAAGATAAATTTTTTTAAATGAAAACATTCTTAGCTGCGCCTAATAACATACATTTAATAAATTTCTCATTACTCAGTTAAATGTTTTCCGCAATTTAAAATTTCTGT
>JBAIZL010000001.1:241248620-241301120 GCA_036971475.1 Prosapia bicincta
CTGGTCACTACAAAAACCTTTGTCCCTACAAAAAACTTGTCATTACAAAAACCTTGTGACTACAAAAACCTGGTCACTACAAAAACCTTTGTCCCTACAAAAACCTTGTGACTACAAAAACCTGGTCACTACAAAACCTTTGTCCCTACAAAAACTTGTCACTACAAAAACCTTGTGACTACAAAAACCTGGTCACTACAAAAACCTTTGACACTACAAAAAACTTGTCACTACAAAAACCTTGTCACTACAAAAACTGGTCACTACAAAAAACTTTGTCCCTACAAAAACCTTGTGACTACAAAAACCTGGTCACTAAAAAAACCTTTGTCCCTACAAAAAACTTGTCACTACAAAAACCTTGTGACTACGAAAACCTGGTCACTACAAAAACCTTTGTCAAAAAACTTGTCACTGCAAAAACCTTGTCACTACAAAAACTGGTCACTACAAAAACCTTTGTCCCTACAAAAACCTTGTGACTAAAAAAACCTGGTCACTACAAAAACCTTTGTCCCTACAAAAAACTTGTCACTACAAAAACCTTGTGACTACAAAAACCTGGTCACTACAAAAACCTTTGTCACTACAAAAAACTTGTCACTACAAAAACCTTATCACTACAAAAACCTGGTCACTACAAAAACCTTTGTCCCTACAAAGAACTTGTCACTACAAAAACCTTGTCACTACAAAAACCTGGTCATTACATTAACCTTTGTCACTACAAAACTTGTCATTACAAAAACCTTTCTCACTACAAAAACCTGGTCGCTACAAAAACCTTGTCACTTCAAAACCTAGTCACTACAAAAACCTGGTCACTACAAAACCTGGTCACTACAAAAACCCGGTCACTACAAAAAGCTTGTCACTTCAAAACCTGGTCACTACAAAAATCTGGACACTACAAAAACCTTGTCACTTCAAAACCTGGTCACTACAAAAACCTTGTCACTACAAATACCTGGTCACTACAGAAACCTTTGTGACTACAAAAACCTTGTGACTACAAAAAACTTGTCACTACAAAAACCTTGTCACTACAAAAACCTTGTCACTACAAAACCTAGTCACTACAAAAACCTTGTCACTACAAATACCTGGTCACTACAGAAACCTTTGTGACTACAAAAACCTTGTGACTACAAAAAACTTGTCACTACAAAAACCTTGTCACTACAAAAACCTGGTCATTACAATAACCTTTGTCACTACAAAACTTGTCACTACAAAAACCTTTCTCACTACCAAAACCTGTCACTACAAAAATCTTGTCACTTCAAATGCCTTTGTCACTACAAAAACCTTGTGACTACAAAAACCTTGTGACTACAAAAACCTGGTCACTACAAAAACCTTTGTCCCTACAAAAAACTTGTCATTACAAAAACCTTGTGACTACAAAAACCTTTGTCCCTACAAAAACCTTGTGACTACAAAAACCTGGTCACTACAAAAAACCTTTGTCCCTACAAAAACTTGTCACTACAAAAACCTTGTGACTACAAAAACCTGGTCACTACAAAAACCTTTGACACTACAAAAAACTTGTCACTACAAAAACTGGTCACTACAAAAAACTTTGTCCCTACAAAAACCTTGTGACTACAAAAACCTGGTCACTAAAAAAACCTTTGTCCCTACAAAAAACTTGTCACTACAAAAACCTTGTGACTACGAAAACCTGGTCACTACAAAAACCTTTGTCAAAAAACTTGTCACTGCAAAAACCTTGTCACTACAAAAACTGGTCACTACAAAAACCTTTGTCCCTACAAAAACCTTGTAATTACAAAAACCTGGTCACTACAAAAACCTTTGTCCCTACAAAAAACTTGTCACTACAAAAACCTTGTGACTACAAAAACCTGGTCACTACAAAAACCTTTGTCACTACAAAAAACTTGTCACTACAAAAACCTTATCACTACAAAAACCTGGTCACTACAAAAACCTTTGTCCCTACAAAGAACTTGTCACTACAAAAACCTTGTCACTACAAAAACCTGGTCATTACAATAACCTTTGTTACTACAAAACTTGTCACTACAAAAACCTTTCTCACTACAAAAACCTGGTCACTACAAAAACCTTTGACACTACAAAAAACTTGTCACTACAAAAACCTTGTCACTACAAAAACTGGTCACTACAAAAAACTTTGTCCCTACAAAACCTTGTGACTACAAAAACCTGGTCACTAAAAAAACCTTTGTCCCTACAAAAAACTTGTCACTACAAAAACCTTGTGACTACGAAAACCTGGTCACTACAAAAACCTTTGTCAAAAAACTTGTCACTGCAAAAACCTTGTCACTACAAAAACTGGTCACTACAAAAACCTTTGTCCCTACAAAAACCTTGTGACTAAAAAAACCTGGTCACTACAAAAACCTTTGTCCCTACAAAAAACTTGTCACTACAAAAACCTTGTGACTACAAAAACCTGGTCACTACAAAAACCTTTGTCACTACAAAAAACTTGTCACTACAAAAACCTTATCACTACAAAAACCTGGTCACTACAAAAACCTTTGTCCCTACAAAGAACTTGTCACTACAAAAACCTTGTCACTACAAAAACCTGGTCATTACATTAACCTTTGTCACTACAAAACTTGTCACTACAAAAACCTTTCTCACTACAAAAACCTGGTCGCTACAAAAACCTTGTCACTTCAAAACCTAGTCACTACAAAAACCTGGTCACTACAAAACCTGGTCACTACAAAAACCCGGTCACTACAAAAAGCTTGTCACTTCAAAACCTGGTCACTACAAAAATCTGGTCACTACAAAAACCTTGTCACTTCAAAACCTGGTCACTACAAAAACCTTGTCACTACAAATACCTGGTCACTACAGAAACCTTTGTGACTACAAAAACCTTGTGACTACAAAAAACTTGTCACTACAAAAACCTTGTCACTACAAAAACCTTGTCACTACAAAACCTAGTCACTACAAAAACCTTGTCACTACAAATACCTGGTCACTACAGAAACCTTTGTGACTACAAAAACCTTGTGACTACAAAAAACTTGTCACTACAAAAACCTTGTCACTACAAAAACCTGGTCATTACAATAACCTTTGTCACTACAAAACTTGTCACTACAAAAACCTTTCTCACTACAAAAACCTGTCACTACAAAAATCTTGTCACTTCAAATGCCATTGTCACTACAAAAACCTTGTGACTACAAAAACCTTGTGACTACAAAAACCTGGTCACTACAAAAACCTTTGTCCCTACAAAAAACTTGTCATTACAAAAACCTTGTGACTACAAAAACCTGGTCACTACAAAAACCTTTGTCCCTACAAAAACCTTGTGACTACAAAAACCTGGTCACTACAAAAACCTTTGTCCCTACAAAAACTTGTCACTACAAAAACCTTGTGACTACAAAAACCTGGTCACTACAAAAACCTTTGTCCCTACAAAAAACTTGTCACTACAAAAACCTTGTGACTACGAAAACCTAGTCACTACAAAAACCTTTGTCAAAAAACTTGTCACTGCAAAAACCTTGTCACTACAAAAACTGGTCACTACAAAAACCTTTGTCCCTACAAAAACCTTGTGACTACAAAAACCTGGTCACTACAAAAACCTTTGTCCCTACAAAAAACTTGTCACTACAAAAACCTTGTGACTACAAAAACCTGGTCACTACAAAAACCTTTGTCACTACAAAAAACTTGTCACTACAAAAACCTTATCACTACAAAAACCTGGTCACTACAAAAACCTTTGTCCCTACAAAGAACTTGTCACTACAAAAACCTTGTCACTACAAAAACCTGGTCATTACAATAACCTTTGTCACTACAAAACTTGTCACTACAAAAACCTTTCTCACTACAAAAACCTGGTCGCTACAAAAACCTTGTCACTTCAAAACCTGGTCACTACAAAAACCTGGTCACTACAAAACCCGGTCACGACAAAAACCCGGTCACTACAAAAAGCTTGTCACTTCAAAACCTGGTCACTACAAAAACCTGGTCACTACAAAAACCTTGTCACTTCAAAACCTGGTCACTACAAAAACCTTGTCACTACAAATACCTGGTCACTACAGAAACCTTTGTGACTACAAAAACCTTGTGACTACAAAAAACTTGTCACTACAAAAACCTTGTCACTACAAAAACCTTGTCACTACAAAACCTAGTCACTACAAAGTCCTTGTCACTACAAATACCTGGTCACTACAGAAGCCTTTGTGACTACAAAAACCTTGTGACTACAAAAAACTTGTCACTACAAAAACCTTGTCACTACAAAAACCTGGTCATTACAATAACCTTTGTCACTACAAAACTTGTCACTACAAAAACCTTTCTCACTACAAAAACCTGTCACTACAAAAATCTTGTCACTTCAAATGCCTTTGTCACTACAAAAACCTTGTGACTACAAAAACCTGGTCACTACAAAAACCTTTGTCCCTACAAAAAACTTGTCATTACAAAAACCTTGTGACTACAAAAACCTGGTCACTACAAAAACCTTTGTCCCTACAAAAACCTTGTGACTACAAAAACCTGGTCACTACAAAAACCTTTGTCCATACAAAAACTTGTCACTACAAAAACCTTGTGACTACAAAAACCTGGTCACTACAAAAACCTTTGACACTACAAAAAACTTGTCACTACAAAAACCTTGTCACTACAAAAACTGGTCACTACAAAAAACTTTGTCCCTACAAAAACCTTGTGACTACAAAAACCTGGTCACTAAAAAAACCTTTGTCCCTACAAAAAACTTGTCACTACAAAAACCTTGTGACTACGAAAACCTGGTCACTACAAAAACCTTTGTCAAAAATCTTGTCACTGCAAAAACCTTGTCACTACAAAAACTGGTCACTACAAAAACCTTTGTCCCTACAAAAACCTTGTGACTACAAAAACCTGGTCACTACAAAAACCTTTGTCCCTACAAAAAACTTGTCCCTACAAAAACCTTGTGACTACAAAAACCTGGTCACTACAAAAACCTTTGTCACTACAAAAAACTTGTCACTACAAAAACCTTATCACTACAAAAACCTGGTCACTACAAAAACCTTTGTCCCTACAAAGAACTTGTCACTACAAAAACCTTGTCACTACAAAAACCTGGTCATTACAATAACCTTTGTCACTACAAAACTTGTCACTACAAAAACCTTTCTCACTACAAAAACCTGGTCGCTACAAAAACCTTGTCACTTCAAAACCTAGTCACTACAAAAACCTGGTCACTACAAAACCTGGTCACTACAAAAACCCGGTCACTACAAAAAGCTTGTCACTTCAAAACCTGGTCACTACAAAAACCTGGTCACTACAAAAACCTTGTCACTTCAAAACCTGGTCACTACAAAAACCTTGTCACTACAAATACCTGGTCACTACAGAAACCTTTGTGACTACAAAAACCTTGTGACTACAAAAAACTTGTCACTACAAAAACCTTGTCACTACAAAAACCTTGTCACTACAAAACCTAGTCACTACAAAAACCTTGTCACTACAAATACCTGGTCACTACAGAAACCTTTGTGACTACAAAAACCTTGTGACTACAAAAAACTTGTCACTACAAAAACCTTGTCACTACAAAAACCTGGTCATTACAATAACCTTTGTCACAACAAAACTTGTCACTACAAAAACCTTTCTCACTACAAAAACCTGTCACTACAAAAATCTTGTCACTTCAAATGCCTTTGTCACTACAAAAACCTTGTGACTACAAAAACCTGGTCACTACAAAAACCTTAGTCCCTACAAAAAACTTGTCATTACAAAAACCTTGTGACTACAAAAACCTGGTCACTACAAAAACCTTTGTCCCTACAAAAACCTTGTGACTACAAAAACCTGGTCACTACAAAAACCTTTGTCCCTACAAAAACTTGTCACTACAAAAACCTTGTGACTACAAAAACCTGGTCACTACAAAAACCTTTGACACTACAAAAAACTTGTCACTACAAAAACCTTGTCACTACAAAAACTGGTCACTACAAAAAACTTTGTCCCTACAAAAACCTTGTGACTACAGAAACCTGGTCACTAAAAAAACCTTTGTCCCTACAAAAAACTTGTCACTACAAAAACCTTGTGACTACGAAAACCTGGTCACTACAAAAACCTTTGTCAAAAATCTTGTCACTGCAAAAACCTTGTCACTACAAAAACTGGTCACTACAAAAACCTTTGTCCCTACAAAAACCTTGTGACTACAAAAACCTGGTCACTACAAAAACCTTTGTCCCTACAAAAAACTTGTCACTACAAAAACCTTGTGACTACAAAAACCTGGTCACTACAAAAACCTTTGTCACTACAAAAAACTTGTCACTACAAAAACCTTATCACTACAAAAACCTGGTCACTACAAAAACCTTTGTCCCTACAAAGAACTTGTCACTACAAAAACCTTGTCACTACAAAAACCTGGTCATTACAATAACCTTTGTCACTACAAAACTTGTCACTACAAAAACCTTTCTCACTACAAAAAAATGGTCGCTACAAAAACCTTGTCACTTCAAAACCTGGTCACTACAAAAACCTGGTCACTACAAAACCTGGTCACTACAAAAACCCGGTCACTACAAAAAGCTTGTCACTTCAAAACCTGGTCACTACAAAAACCTGGTCACTACAAAAACCTTGTCACTTCAAAACCTGGTCACTACAAAAACCTTGTCACTACAAATACCTGGTCACTACAGAAACCTTTGTGACTACAAAAACCTTGTGACTACAAAAAACTTGTCTCTACAAAAACCTTGTCACTACAAAAACCTTGTCACTACAAAACCTAGTCACTACAAAATCCTTGTCACTACAAATACCTGGTCACTACAGAAACCTTTGTGACTACAAAAACCTTGTGACTACAAAAAACTTGTCACTACAAAAACCTTGTCACTACAAAAACCTGGTCATTACAATAACCTTTGTCACTACAAAACTTGTCACTACAAAAACCTTTCTCACTACAAAAACCTGTCACTACAAAAATCTTGTCACTTCAAATGCCTTTGTCACTACAAAAACCTTGTGACTACAAAAACCTTGTGACTACAAAAACCTGGTCACTACAAAAACCTTTGTCCCTACAAAAAACTTGTCATTACAAAAACCTTGTGACTACAAAAACCTGGTCACTACAAAAACCTTTGTCCCTACAAAAACCTTGTGACTACAAAAACCTGGTCACTACAAAAACCTTTGTCCCTACAAAAACTTGTCACTACAAAAACCTTGTGACTACAAAAACCTGGTCACTACAAAAACCTTTGACACTACAAAAAACTTGTCACTAAAAAACCTTGTCACTACAAAAACTGGTCACTACAAAAAACTTTGTCCCTACAAAAACCTTGTGACTACAAAAACCTGGTCACTAAAAAAACCTTTGTCCCTACAAAAAACTTGTCACTACAAAAACCTTGTGACTACGAAAACCTGGTCACTACAAAAACCTTTGTCAAAAATCTTGTCACTGCAAAAACCTTGTCACTACAAAAACTGGTCACTACAAAAACCTTTGTCCCTACAAAAACCTTGTGACTACAAAAACCTGGTCACTACAAAAACCTTTGTCCCTACAAAAAACTTGTCACTACAAAAACCTTGTGACTACAAAAACCTGGTCACTACAAAAACCTTTGTCACTACAAAAAACTTGTCACTACAAAAACCTTATCACTACAAAAACCTGGTCACTACAAAAACCTTTGTCCCTACAAAGAACTTGTCACTACAAAAACCTTGTCACTACAAAAACCTGGTCATTACAATAACCTTTGTCACTACAAAACTTGTCACTACAAAAACCTTTCTCACTACAAAAACCTGGTCGCTACAAAAACCTTGTCACTTCAAAACCGGGTCACTACAAAAACCTGGTCACTACAAAACCTGGTCACTACAAAAACCCGGTCACTACAAAAAGCTTGTCACTTCAAAACCTGGTCACTACAAAAATCTGGTCACTACAAAAACCTTGTCACTTCAAAACCTGGTCACTACAAAAACCTTGTCACTACAAATACCTGGTCACTACAGAAACCTTTGTGACTACAAAAACCTTGTGACTACAAAAAACTTGTCACTACAAAAACCTTGTCACTACAAAAACCTTGTCACTACAAAACCTAGTCACTACAAAAACCTTGTCACTACAAATACCTGGTCACTACAGAAACCTTTGTGACTACAAAAACCTTGTGACTACAAAAAACTTGTCACTACAAAAACCTTGTCACTACAAAAACCTGGTCATTACAATAACCTTTGTCACTACAAAACTTGTCACTACAAAAACCTTTCTCACTACAAAAACCTGTCACTACAAAAATCTTGTCACTTCAAATGCCATTGTCACTACAAAAACCTTGTGACTACAAAAACCTTGTGACTACAAAAACCTGGTCACTACAAAAACCTTTGTCCCTACAAAAAACTTGTCATTACAAAAACCTTGTGACTACAAAAACCTGGTCACTACAAAAACCTTTGTCCCTACAAAAACCTTGTGACTACAAAAACCTGGTCACTACAAAAACCTGGTCACTACAAAAACCTTTGTCCCTACAAAGAACTTGTCACTACAAAAACCTTGTCACTACAAAAACCTGGTCATTACAATAACCTTTGTCACTACAAAACTTGTCACTACAAAAACCTTTCTCACTACAAAAACCTGGTCGCTACAAAAACCTTGTCACTTCAAAACCTGGTCACTACAAAAACCTGGTCACTACAAAACCTGGTCACTACAAAAACCCGGTCACTACAAAAAGCTTGTCACTTCAAAACCTGGTCACTACAAAAACCTGGTCACTACAAAAACCTTGTCACTTCAAAACCTGGTCACTACAAAAACCTTGTCACTACAAATACCTGGTCACTACAGAAACCTTTGTGACTACAAAAACCTTGTGACTACAAAAAACTTGTCACTACAAAAACCTTGTCACTACAAAAACCTTGTCACTACAAAACCTAGTCACTACAAAGTCCTTGTCACTACAAATACCTGGTCACTACAGAAGCCTTTGTGACTACAAAAACCTTGTGACTACAAAAAACTTGTCACTACAAAAACCTTGTCACTACAAAAACCTGGTCATTACAATAACCTTTGTCACTACAAAACTTGTCACTACAAAAACCTTTCTCACTACAAAAACCTGTCACTACAAAAATCTTGTCACTTCAAATGCCTTTGTCACTACAAAAACCTTGTGACTACAAAAACCTGGTCACTACAAAAACCTTTGTCCCTACAAAAAACTTGTCATTACAAAAACCTTGTGACTACAAAAACCTGGTCACTACAAAAACCTTTGTCCCTACAAAAACCTTGTGACTACAAAAACCTGGTCACTACAAAAACCTTTGTCCATACAAAAACTTGTCACTACAAAAACCTTGTGACTACAAAAACCTGGTCACTACAAAAACCTTTGACACTACAAAAAACTTGTCACTACAAAAACCTTGTCACTACAAAAACTGGTCACTACAAAAAACTTTGTCCCTACAAAAACCTTGTGACTACAAAAACCTGGTCACTAAAAAAACCTTTGTCCCTACAAAAAACTTGTCACTACAAAAACCTTGTGACTACGAAAACCTGGTCACTACAAAAACCTTTGTCAAAAATCTTGTCACTGCAAAAACCTTGTCACTACAAAAACTGGTCACTACAAAAACCTTTGTCCCTACAAAAACCTTGTGACTACAAAAACCTGGTCACTACAAAAACCTTTGTCCCTACAAAAAACTTGTCCCTACAAAAACCTTGTGACTACAAAAACCTGGTCACTACAAAAACCTTTGTCACTACAAAAAACTTGTCACTACAAAAACCTTATCACTACAAAAACCTGGTCACTACAAAAACCTTTGTCCCTACAAAGAACTTGTCACTACAAAAACCTTGTCACTACAAAAACCTGGTCATTACAATAACCTTTGTCACTACAAAACTTGTCACTACAAAAACCTTTCTCACTACAAAAACCTGGTCGCTACAAAAACCTTGTCACTTCAAAACCTAGTCACTACAAAAACCTGGTCACTACAAAACCTGGTCACTACAAAAACCCGGTCACTACAAAAAGCTTGTCACTTCAAAACCTGGTCACTACAAAAACCTGGTCACTACAAAAACCTTGTCACTTCAAAACCTGGTCACTACAAAAACCTTGTCACTACAAATACCTGGTCACTACAGAAACCTTTGTGACTACAAAAACCTTGTGACTACAAAAAACTTGTCACTACAAAAACCTTGTCACTACAAAAACCTTGTCACTACAAAACCTAGTCACTACAAAAACCTTGTCACTACAAATACCTGGTCACTACAGAAACCTTTGTGACTACAAAAACCTTGTGACTACAAAAAACTTGTCACTACAAAAACCTTGTCACTACAAAAACCTGGTCATTACAATAACCTTTGTCACAACAAAACTTGTCACTACAAAAACCTTTCTCACTACAAAAACCTGTCACTACAAAAATCTTGTCACTTCAAATGCCTTTGTCACTACAAAAACCTTGTGACTACAAAAACCTTGTGACTACAAAAACCTGGTCACTACAAAAACCTTTGTCCCTACAAAAAACTTGTCATTACAAAAACCTTGTGACTACAAAAACCTGGTCACTACAAAAACCTTTGTCCCTACAAAAACCTTGTGACTACAAAAACCTGGTCACTACAAAAACCTTTGTCCCTACAAAAACTTGTCACTACAAAAACCTTGTGACTACAAAAACCTGGTCACTACAAAAACCTTTGACACTACAAAAAACTTGTCACTACAAAAACCTTGTCACTACAAAAACTGGTCACTACAAAAAACTTTGTCCCTACAAAAACCTTGTGACTACAGAAACCTGGTCACTAAAAAAACCTTTGTCCCTACAAAAAACTTGTCACTACAAAAACCTTGTGACTACGAAAACCTGGTCACTACAAAAACCTTTGTCAAAAATCTTGTCACTGCAAAAACCTTGTCACTACAAAAACTGGTCACTACAAAAACCTTTGTCCCTACAAAAACCTTGTGACTACAAAAACCTGGTCACTACAAAAACCTTTGTCCCTACAAAAAACTTGTCACTACAAAAACCTTGTGACTACAAAAACCTGGTCACTACAAAAACCTTTGTCACTACAAAAAACTTGTCACTACAAAAACCTTATCACTACAAAAACCTGGTCACTACAAAAACCTTTGTCCCTACAAAGAACTTGTCACTACAAAAACCTTGTCACTACAAAAACCTGGTCATTACAATAACCTTTGTCACTACAAAACTTGTCACTACAAAAACCTTTCTCACTACAAAAAAATGGTCGCTACAAAAACCTTGTCACTTCAAAACCTGGTCACTACAAAAACCTGGTCACTACAAAACCTGGTCACTACAAAAACCCGGTCACTACAAAAAGCTTGTCACTTCAAAACCTGGTCACTACAAAAACCTGGTCACTACAAAAACCTTGTCACTTCAAAACCTGGTCACTACAAAAACCTTGTCACTACAAATACCTGGTCACTACAGAAACCTTTGTGACTACAAAAACCTTGTGACTACAAAAAACTTGTCACTACAAAAACCTTGTCACTACAAAAACCTTGTCACTACAAAACCTAGTCACTACAAAATCCTTGTCACTACAAATACCTGGTCACTACAGAAACCTTTGTGACTACAAAAACCTTGTGACTACAAAAAACTTGTCACTACAAAAACCTTGTCACTACAAAAACCTGGTCATTACAATAACCTTTGTCACTACAAAACTTGTCACTACAAAAACCTTTCTCACTACAAAAACCTGTCACTACAAAAATCTTGTCACTTCAAATGCCTTTGTCACTACAAAAACCTTGTGACTACAAAAACCTTGTGACTACAAAAACCTGGTCACTACAAAAACCTTTGTCCCTACAAAAAACTTGTCATTACAAAAACCTTGTGACTACAAAAACCTGGTCACTACAAAAACCTTTGTCCCTACAAAAACCTTGTGACTACAAAAACCTGGTCACTACAAAAACCTTTGTCCCTACAAAAACTTGTCACTACAAAAACCTTGTGACTACAAAAACCTGGTCACTACAAAAACCTTTGACACTACAAAAAACTTGTCACTACAAAAACCTTGTCACTACAAAAACTGGTCACTACAAAAAACTTTGTCCCTACAAAAACCTTGTGACTACAAAAACCTGGTCACTAAAAAAACCTTTGTCCCTACAAAAAACTTGTCACTACAAAAACCTTGTGACTACGAAAACCTGGTCACTACAAAAACCTTTGTCAAAAATCTTGTCACTGCAAAAACCTTGTCACTACAAAAACTGGTCACTACAAAAACCTTTGTCCCTACAAAAACCTTGTGACTACAAAAACCTGGTCACTACAAAAACCTTTGTCCCTACAAAAAACTTGTCACTACAAAAACCTTGTGACTACAAAAACCTGGTCACTACAAAAACCTTTGTCACTACAAAAAACTTGTCACTACAAAAACCTTATCACTACAAAAACCTGGTCACTACAAAAACCTTTGTCCCTACAAAGAACTTGTCACTACAAAAACCTTGTCACTACAAAAACCTGGTCATTACAATAACCTTTGTCACTACAAAACTTGTCACTACAAAAACCTTTCTCACTACAAAAACCTGGTCGCTACAAAAACCTTGTCACTTCAAAACCGGGTCACTACAAAAACCTGGTCACTACAAAACCTGGTCACTACAAAAACCCGGTCACTACAAAAAGCTTGTCACTTCAAAACCTGGTCACTACAAAAACCTGGTCACTACAAAAACCTTGTCACTTCAAAACCTGGTCACTACAAAAACCTTGTCACTACAAATACCTGGTCACTACAGAAACCTTTGTGACTAAAAAACCTTGTGACTACAAAAAACTTGTCACTACAAAAACCTTGTCACTACAAAAACCTTGTCACTACAAAACCTAGTCACTACAAAATCCTTGTCACTACAAATACCTGGTCACTACAGAAACCTTTGTGACTACAAAAACCTTGTGACTACAAAAAACTTGTCACTACAAAAACCTTGTCACTACAAAAACCTGGTCATTACAATAACCTTTGTCACTACAAAACTTGTCACTACAAAAACCTTTCTCACTACAAAAACCTGTCACTACAAAAATCTTGTCACTTCAAATGCCTTTGTCACTACAAAAACCTTGTGACTACAAAAACCTTGTGACTACAAAAACCTGGTCACTACAAAAACCTTTGTCCCTACAAAAACCTTGTGACTACAAAAACCTGGTCACTACAAAAACCTTTGTCCCTACAAAAACTTGTCACTACAAAAACCTTGTGACTACAAAAACCTGGTCACTACAAAAACCTTTGACACTACAAAAAACTTGTCACTACAAAAACCTTGTCACTACAAAAACTGGTCACTACAAAAAACTTTGTCCCTACAAAAACCTTGTGACTACAAAAACCTGGTCACTAAAAAAACCTTTGTCCCTACAAAAAACTTGTCACTACAAAAACCTTGTGACTACGAAAACCTGGTCACTACAAAAACCTTTGTCAAAAATCTTGTCACTGCAAAAACCTTGTCACTACAAAAACTGGTCACTACAAAAACCTTTGTCCCTACAAAAACCTTGTGACTACAAAAACCTGGTCACTACAAAAACCTTTGTCCCTACAAAAAACTTGTCACTACAAAAACCTTGTGACTACAAAAACCTGGTCACTACAAAAACCTTTGTCACTACAAAAAACTTGTCACTACAAAAACCTTATCACTACAAAAACCTGGTCACTACAAAAACCTTTGTCCCTACAAAGAACTTGTCACTACAAAAACCTTGTCACTACAAAAACCTGGTCATTACAATAACCTTTGTCACTACAAAACTTGTCACTACAAAAACCTTTCTCACTACAAAAACCTGGTCGCTACAAAAACCTTGTCACTTCAAAACCTGGTCACTACAAAAACCTGGTCACTACAAAACCTGGTCACTACAAAAACCCGGTCACTACAAAAAGCTTGTCACTTCAAAACCTGGTCACTACAAAAACCTGGTCACTACAAAAACCTTGTCACTTCAAAACCTGGTCACTACAAAAACCTTGTCACTACAAATACCTGGTCACTACAGAAACCTTTGTGACTACAAAAACCTTGTGACTACAAAAAACTTGTCACTACAAAAACCTTGTCACTACAAAAACCTTGTCACTACAAAACCTAGTCACTACAAAATCCTTGTCACTACAAATACCTGGTCACTACAGAAACCTTTGTGACTACAAAAACCTTGTGACTACAAAAAACTTGTCACTACAAAAACCTTGTCACTACAAAAACTTGGTCATTACAATAACCTTTGTCACTACAAAACTTGTCACTACAAAAACCTTTCTCACTACAAAAACCTGTCACTACAAAAATCTTGTCACTTCAAATGCCTTTGTCACTACAAAAACCTTGTGACTACAAAAACCTTGTGACTACAAAAACCTGGTCACTACAAAAACCTTTGTCCCTACAAAAAACTTGTCATTACAAAAACCTTGTGACTACAAAAACCTGGTCACTACAAAAACCTTTGTCCCTACAAAAACCTTGTGACTACAAAAACCTGGTCACTACAAAAACCTTTGTCCCTACAAAAACTTGTCACTACAAAACCTTGTGACTACAAAAAACTTGTCACTACAAAAACCTTGTCACTACAAAAACTGGTCACTACAAAAAAATTTTGTCCCTACAAAAACCTTGTGACTACAAAAACCTGGTCACTAAAATAACCTTTGTCCCTACAAAAAACTTGTCACTACAAAAACCTTGTGACTACGAAAACCTGGTCACTACAAAAACCTTTGTCAAAAAACTTGTCACTGCAAAAACCTTGTCACTACAAAAACTGGTCACTACAAAAACCTTTGTCCCTACAAAAACCTTGTGACTACAAAAACCTGGTCACTACAAAAACCTTTGTCCCTACAAAAACCTTGTGACTACAAAAACCTGGTCACTACAAAAACCTGTATGCATTTTTCTTTTTAACTCATCTGGTTGTCGTCGAAACTTCAATTGTACAATCTTAAAATGTTGCCATGGTTACCACACTATATCATAAATAATGCTCTAGGAATAAAAAATGAATGAAAAGAATAAAATATACAAACAAACTGGATTAACGTTTTTTTCACAAACGGATAATGTGAAAGGAAACCGAAAAAAACTTCAACACAATGCAAGCGACGAAAAGAAGCGTATAAAATAGTAAAAGAAACTAAAATAAAAGCTCAACACCATACGTAGGAATGGTAATGGAAAATTTCAAGTTAATTAGTATTCTATTTTGCCAATCAATATTGTTATTTTGACATTTGTATATACATATTTTAATTAATAAACTGTAATTATAACATTAAAAAATTAAAAATTTTTTTTTTTGTTGATTTGAGTAGGAATTGACTTAAAAAAAATGTTTCTATTACTCGTTTATAACTAAATCTAACCTAACTGGATTCTGCTTAGTTATTGTTTAATGAATGTAAAACAGTGCTCTGATTTATTAAAAAACAAACAATAACTTTTTAAAGTGTTGTATATATTGTTTTCTCAAACTGTTAACAATTATACATAATGTTCAAATGTTAAGCCTAATGTTTAGCTTGAGTCACTAAAGCTAAACTTTAATCCGACTTAAGATAAACGCCTAACTCGAGCGGTTTGTTAAACAATCGCTAATCAAGTCACGTGACGAATTTGTTTTGAATAACAATAACCTAATTTGAAAAGAATCAAAATGGTTGTTTACAAAGAACTTTAAGTGATTGTGGTGTAGTGGGGAGCGTATAAGAAGAAAGGACGCGCGGACTGTCCTACAGTCGGTATGTATCTCACGCGAGTTTTGTTACTGGCCGCCGCGTGCGCCACCTACGCCCAGGCCGGTAGAGTAGTTTGTTATTGGGACGGCAGGTCCTACCATCGACAAGGTAAGGTTAATTACGTATTCGGTATATAAAAAGAAATACGTTATGCAGGTGATAAGTTAGGCTATTAAATTTTGTCGGCTGTTTTGTGAAAAAAGGAGTTACATTGAAGATTTTTTAGCGATGTTTTAATAGCTGCTGTATCAATATTTCTATAATTATCTATATAAATTTAATAAATATTTATTTTGATAACAGTTTTTAAAAACAAGTAAAATTGTGTTTCACTAGATCCATATAGATGCATTGTTCCTACAGTGTGTGATTCTAGTTCATACAGATTCATGTCATACAAGTTGACCTATACTAGTTCTGTATCTTGGATGTTAGGTGAATTTAATCAATTTTATTGTTAAATTATAACAGATGAGAGAATAGTTGTAAAATTTTAAGTAAAAAACGTGGCTACAAATATAAATAATAATTGATAAATAGCCACCAACAATTTTATTACACTCCAAATGACGTTTCTCAAAGTCAGCTATTCTCAACAATTCTTACAGTTATCTGCAAATGCTTTCCATTCTTTTATTTTGAGTTTTATAGTTATTTTAATATCCAATAAACTTATATTGGAATGTTGGGGCAATGTGTGTGGATAAAATCACTATATATGGATAAGAATGTGTGTGAAATTTGGAAAAATATTTCATTTTACATTTTTTTAAACGTACAAAATTTGTTTAGTTATTAATTTATAAAATTCAGATTTTATTATTTCAGTATTATTGAAGTGCTATTCAATTATAAGCTGTATATATATATATATATATATATATATATATATATATATATATATATATAATACAAATACTAGAATAATTATTGAATTTTCAATTCAAAGCTTTTCGTTGGCAAACAGTACCAACATCATCAGGAATATTAACGAAAAGTTTTGAATTGTAAATTCAATAATTATTCTTGTATTTGTATTTTGACTTATTTCTTTATTAATACACAAGAATACATATTGCAATATATATATATATATATATATATATATATATATATATATATATATATATATATATATATATATATATATATATATATATATATATATATATAAAGAACTAAGTTAAAATACAAATACAAGAATAATTATTGAATTTACAATTCAAAGCTTTTCGTTGGCTGACAGTACCAACATCATCTATATATATATATATATATATATATATATATATATAGAATAAATATATTCATTAAAAGTATTCTTGTTTTTGAAATATTTTAAATTTATTATATATATATATATATATATATATATATATATATATATAAAGAGAGAGAGAGAGAGCGAGACAGAGGTGTCAAGTTTTTCGCCTGTTAATATATCCTCTTGAAAACTTGGTACTATATATATATATATATATATATATATATATATATATATATATATATATATATATATATATAACTTTCTTTTTATTTTATATATATATGTTTTCTTGTATAATATTCAAAAACAACTAAAGTTATTCAAATAAAAGAATTATTTATTAATTTATATTCAAAACCTTTAGTTGATAAAACATCATCAGGAATGAATAATACAATAACAACAATAATACGTCATCATTATTGTATTCTTCATTCCTGACGATGTTGGTACTGTTTATCAACGAAAAGCTTGGAATATAAATTAATAAATATTCTTGTATTTGAATAACCTTAGTTGTTTTTGATATATATATATATATATATATATATATATATATATATATTAGTATAAGAATATTTGTACTAAACATTTTACTTAGTAATTATTAAATTATATATAATATTTATAACGGTAGTTTACTGAGGACTTGGACATGTTACAACGTAAAAAGTAACTATCATTATTATACAGATAAGTCATGCTGCTACAACACGCAAATATCTTTGTAGCAATTGCTGTGATTTAATGTTTATATGGTAGTTAAAGGTTTTATTGCAGCCTATAAAATACATTTTAACTGTGTTTGCCTGCAGTAGATCTGATTAAATACAACCTTTCTCTGAGAGGCGTGGTAATACGATTCCTATTCTTGCAGGATTACACACATCCTTCCCAATCTTTAGCAGGCATTGGAAAATTGATAACACTATACATGAGCTTGGACTTTAAAAATAAAAAAGCATTAATATCCAACTCGAAACTGGGTCTTGAAGCTAGAGTTTTTAAATCATTAAGTATATTTTAGAAAATAGCTTTAATGAAAACCACATATTTTTCTAAATTTATTAATATATCTTGTAAATGCTATACAACATTTGAAGCAATGTTTTAGATTCTGTTTGTTTTACTATTCTTTGCATCGTTTTTTGTATGTTGCTTTCTAAACTATCAATTAATTAAAAGGACAAATCTAAGATTTTTATTTTCGTAATAAATAGAGGGAAGGATTTTTACAATAAAATATAAAGAAGATTAAACATTAAGAAAGATTTTTAGAGAATGACTTCTTGGAGATAATGATTAAACTTTATGAAGATTATGCTCTCAGAACGTAGATAAGAATCGACCACAGATACATGATTTTGTGCACGCGAAACGTTTCTTTTTCTTTATACTTTAGACCTTACAACACAATGCCTATCTGTATTCGCAGATCTTTGCAAATCTTCCATTAAAAATTCAATTTATCTTTTTGGCAAGACTAAACGAAAAATTATTTTCATTTTTCTATATATGTTTACCATTTTTTAAAACAGGACGTGTTTTAATTGCGTAGTATAAAAATTTCGAAGAATATAACTAGTTACAGTTTTTATTTAAAATTATGTATTTTTTTAACGGTAAGCTAGTGAAAAGCAATTTCACTGTTTTTTATAATTTTGATATTTTTTCTAACTTTTGGTAGCATCATAACGAAAAACATTTGATAGTAGCAATATTTTTAAAATATAATTAAAAAAGAATTAGCAACTAAATTTATAGATTAAAAGTTGACTTTAATTTGTGAATGGCATACAGCCGAATATTAGGTGTTTAATTTTGACACGGTTATTTTAAAGCTAATTATGAAAATAAAATTTAGTTTGAAAGGGTAATTTTAAATTTTAAACTTCAATTTTTTAGGTTTAACCGAATTCCTTGTTTCCATTATCTACTTCGATAATTTCTTTCAAGTTTAAAAAAAAAATACTTCTCAAATAAAATGAACAAAGCTATTAGATAATACAGAATTATTTCTGATTTATTTTATACAAGTGTACAAAAATTCAATTTTTAAAACCTTATGTGCATGTAGAATTTATGATTGCTTTAGTTGGTAGCACTGACATTAGAGAAGATGATAATCATCTCGACCTTGGCCAATGAGATCAATGTAAGCTAGTTTCTTCGTGGACTTGACAAAACACTTGGCAAAGGTCCAATTCTTTCAGTTGCCGTTTCAAAAAGAATCTGATCTGTTTGTTACTCAACATTTCTTAAGGGGTAAAAAAATAAAAGTAATACTTTAAAAATTATATTTCTCAATTAATAAACACGGATGTAGGTCTGTACCGAAATAAATTTTTAACAAATGTAATTTTATATACAGTATTTTGTCCTCTGAAGATTATTTGGGAATTGTACTAACCGGGGCATTATTTGTGTAACTTATGGTATAATAATCGATTATCGATCGTTTTGCGTATTCTTTGTTCATAGCGGATTATCAGGGGAATTCGGTTATCCGTCGTTGCCGGGCCACCCTATTCCACGGATAGTCGAGAGTTTACTGTACGTATATTAGGTTCTAGGCCACAACGTTGCGTTACGTGTAAGACTAACAAAAACAAAACATAGAGATTAGTGATTAAGCAATAAAGGAACACAACACAATCATTAATAAACTCATTAAACGCGTTGCAATGTTAAAGCCAGCATCATTAGTGAATATAGTAACACAAAAGCTAGACTATTATTAGATTGAAAATAACAGAATATTGTTGATTGTGAGTTGATGTTTGTTATTCTTTAATTGTTACATGTGCTCACAAGCTGAGCTCTCAAGAATATGTCATTGCTTCTACTGCGTATTTGAAAATGTGTTTTGTTACGTTTTATTCTTGGAAGGAACAAATGAGTAGTTTGGTTTCAAAATCAACTACTTCACATTCTAGGGCATTTTTAGTTTTGCACAGATTAGTCAAGTCCAAAGTGACCTTTACAAGGGGGAAAATGCCAACATTCAAGACGAACTGTACCATGGTGGTTTCTTGTCGCAAAATATGGGGTTAATTTCAAAACTTACTACATCTGATGTAGTTCACTTCGCATCGGGCGCCTTCTGTTTTGTTTATGGCCAGTGCTGTTTTAGTGAGGTTAGTTTAGAGCTATTGTTTGTAAGATTGTGAAAAGTTGTACTTTGTAATGTTGTTGGCTTATAATCATGATAGTACATCCTATTGAAAACCTAGAATAGTAATTTTGCATTAAAAAACATGTAAATACAATTTGTTTTACACTTCATTTCAAAACCAACTACATCCAAAGTGGTAAATTTCTAAACTGTCTACATCACCGAAGAAATCTTAAAGTTAGTAGAAAAGCCAACTATATCCAGAGTTAAATTGTAAATAATTCAAAAAAATAAAACGGTTTGACATAGTTATTTTAATTCATTATTTGTATATCCAATCCAAAGCTAAAATAAAAAAAAAACAAACAAAATTAATATTAAATTTTAAAATTATTCAATTTTTTGTGTATTCTGGAAATTCAAATCCAAGTTCTGTAGTCCTGTTTGAAGACTCAAATGTCAACTCAGATATCAGTTTCTCTCTTCAAATCACGAGAGATTCGTTGTGTTTAGTGTGCCAAAGAAAAATGGAAATCAATTATTCAGAAATAAAAGTAACACTTACACATTTAGTATCTGAGACATTTGAAATATTGTTTTTATAGATTTTGTTTTGATTTCTTATATTGCAACACAATGAGACGATTGTCGTGTTTTTGATAAGGCAATGAGGAATGTAGCAATAGGTTGTTTTTATCTAAAGAGACTTTCATTTCGTATCCGTTCACAGACATAAGTTACATCTCGGAAACCAGGCATTGATTCTGCTTCATATATAAATGCCTGATTCCAGCATATAATTAATTACAATAGCATAAAATATAAGAGAGTTGTAGGCCTACTTACAGTACGATTATGTTAACAAGAATTGAATCCTGTTGCTAACTGGACATTAAAAAAAAAAAAAAATGCTAACTGGACTGTTTTAAAATGTTAACTGAATTGTTTTAAAAACAGTTTAAGAAATTTGAATGTTTGCAATTCTTAAAAACCTTACGCCTTTTTAGTATTTGTGTATCTAGATTGCAACAGAGGCAATTTTGGTATTAAATGTTCTCAAGGCAACTAATTTTAACAGTTTTAAATTTATTACTTCAGTGATTACTTTATTCAAACATAGTTACTTTTTCAAAGTTTTAAATCTTCTCATAATTGTTGAAATAAAAACTCGAGCATGAGTTTTATGTGTTGAATCTCATAAATTTTTCTTACATACATAAAGGAGGCAACATCGTAGGAAAATAAATTAAATGAAGAAATGTCATTAACATTGAAATTGATTTAACATTTCACTTACTGTATTACCCTAAGACATATTAACATATTAGTACTTATGTTACTGCATATGAACTGCCATTCTTCCAGAATATGGATTGGTTAGGTGTATTCATAAGCGGGTTGATAGTTCGGAGGCGTAGTATGTGAGCGTTGCAGATACTTCACAAGTCGTCTGATCCAGCATTAATAGACAATGAAATATCCTAATGCAACACTGGATGTATGTGTAAACTTCTACTGCGGTTTTTTCCTGAATTAGACTAAAAAGTAATTTTATATAAAGTTTATCAAAAAAATTAAAGTTCACAAGACCAAATAACTTGTAAAAATTAAATATTTTAATTATAAAAGTCGGAGAGCGAAACTTCTCCAGTGCTCAATCAAGAGTGATCAGGTGCCTGCTTGGGTATAGCCATTGACTACGTTGTCTGAAGATTCCGTGTAACAGTTTAGGATTGGGTTTATCCTGTACTGAGGAAATTCATACTTCCGGTGATTAAATTAGGTCAGTTTTGTTTTATATTTAATAAATAAAATCGCCATCGTCTTTTTTAGAACCAGTCAGCTTTTGCCAATCTCGATCGAGAGTTGTTACAGACGTGGCTGTGTCTACCTCTAGAGAAAGTGAAATTATACAAGAAGTTCAACATTCCCTACAGTCAATGAGCTGATTGCTTATTTTCCCCGAGGGTTTCAAACACCTGCCTACAGGTTTAATTAGTTTGGCTACCATAAGTTGTGGTCTGGTTGTCTGCACCAAATTTCTTAGATACAGTAGTTCTAATTGCTTTGCTGTAGGCCAGCTTGATACATTTCCCAATCGTCTCAGAACAGCCATAATAAAATCAAATTTGTTTCTTGTTAAACCAGAATCGGTTGTGATGACAACCACTAATAACAGGAGATTTCCCATCAGATACAATATCGAAAGTGTTACACCGTTTTGTCGATTCAATTACACCCATGTACATCAAATACAGTTACAGACAGGTCGAGAATCTTGGACGAGGGGCTTTTTAAAGGAGATTTTGCCTGAAAACTAATTTAACTTCTTGTCTGAGACACGCCTTTACACCATATTAAAAAAATCGCTCTTTATCTCTAGGTCAAATTCTATATTTTATCAGGAGAGTTATTTTTATATACTCTTTCTTGTAACAAACAATATCAAGTATCTGCACAGTATTTAGTGAAAGGCAATCCAGAAAGGACTCAAGGGGCGTGGGAGGAACACCATCTGAAGCTCAGATCTAACGAATGAAAATGTTAAGCGCAAAGCCGAAGAGCATCGTCCTCAACACTTGTTCCAAGGATGAACCACCAATATTGATAAAATATTACAACTACTTTAGTGATACAAAATAATTACTTTTTTATAAGCTTGCTGGAAAAGGTTATTATGAAAATTTATTGTAACTAGGGGGTTGTAGGGGCAAATGCCTCTATTCTTATTGAAACAAATTTTAAACTTTTGTATCGTAATTTTATTTTTTAATACAAATTAAATTTAACGTAATTCACGTTTTACATAACAAAATTTCCTTATAACTATATTTTTTTGTAAATGCATTTTCAATTTGGTTTCTTAGACCAATCGTTTTTTCAATACGTATCTTTCATCCATCTTTAGATTTTACTCGACCTAGTGCAACATAAAGTTGATCATGTGTAAAAACAGGTTTGGTCAATTGAAGCCCTACTCATAGAAATGTTTGACCCTGAGCCATATTTATAGTTATGGAAAATGCAAGTGTTAAAGGAATTTGGTTCCTTTTCATTTAAAATGGCATTTTATTATCTGTTATTATTAATTTAATTCTTGGTAAAAATATGTTTTTTTCCAGAACCAGTGATTATTTCTAATTCAATACACTTGTCAAACATATTTAGTACGATAAGACGTACTCCATTAACCAAACCTGATCCCAAGTTCATATTTCTAATTAACCTTTAATACTGTTAAAATATTTGTACTCAGCTGTTTTTCAAATAATATTTGTACAGCTGTTTCTCAGCTGAAATATTTGGAAATCATACTCAGCTGTTTTTCATTGCAATTATGGAGAATTTGGGTATTTTAAGTTCCTTAAATCCTATTAATGTTGCAAAATGAGGAAAATTTATATTTTCCCCAACTCCTTCGTGTTGATACCTTTACATTGATACATCTCCCAGCTCTATACGATCTTCCAAGCTTCCACAATTTTTTTCTCAAAATTTGGCTTACAACATTAAAATATATGGATAAAGTTTTTATCGGTAAAATTTCTCCTCGTGCTTATCCTCAAGAAAATCCAAGACCTTCCCTTGGACTCAACGCCAGGTTTGCTATCAGTGCCTCTTTATCTAGCATGGTATTAGAGTTAGTACATCATTCTACCAGAGGCAGTGATCTGTGCTGTCTCAGGTTACTAAAGCACTCTTGGTGGAAGCGTGGTGTAAGCGGAAGTTACAATAAGTTCCACTTCCCTTGTGATGTTTTTAACCGCTTCGGATCATCTAACTGCGAACGATAATTGAAATTATGTTTTGTAAAGTATTCCAAACATACTAAACCCTCTATAAAGTAGTTTAAATATAATATAAAACTTTGCAAGTGACTTGTAAACACTACTTCAGTATCGACTTAAGCTTTAATTTGCAATTACGAAGGGAACTTCGTCTGTGTTTTTAGCTTAACCTTGCTCTTAATTCCCCTTCCCCGTTATACATATGTCACCCTTCAAGCGATGACAAAATATATTTTACACCTTAAATAGAACATGTAGTTAATTATCCCATAAAACGCTCTAATACAAAATCAATAATCAAATACAATTATATTACTACAAATAATAGTCAATATAAATAATAATTCACTCGATGAGAGAATTAAAGTATCCACCTCTGATACCTTTGCCTCAACGGGTGAAGTGAAGAGGGGAAAGAAATTTCTGCTCAACCAGTCCCGATGTTTTTGCCACAATAACTACTAATTATTGTGCTAATTATAGTGAACAGTTTTGTTTACTCATTGGCATGCATCTTTGTCATTTAATGCATTTCTTCGTGAGATAGGGTCATCAACTGCCATTTGAAGAAATACCAGACCAACCATCTTGTTTCGGATACGTCTTAAATTGTATTTAGTAAATAAGTTAGCTTTCATAGTCTGACCTTAATATGCAGTGTAGGAATATTGTAGATAACATGCGATAGAACGCTCAAAGCACAGATACGGCAAAAAATACAAAACGCTCTTTGTAAATCGACCTCTGTATTGATAAACGTAACCTTCCTTATCTGTTATTATTAGCCTGCTTAGAACGACACAAAAAACGTGTTGTGTGTGCACAAATTTTACTTAGCTTATTGATTATGGAGACAATTTTTCTGATTGAATATTCACAACCATTATTGTCATTAATTATTAACGTTAATAAGTAGTCTTAATAGGTATTATGCTACTTATTTTCAAGGAGAATGGGAGAAGAATGCTAATGTATTTAAACACTCTAGGGATATTGAGAGGAAACCCTCTTGTCACACATCAGTTGCTAACAGGGTCCTAATTGCATCCTGTGGTTTAATTAGAGATTTCCTAGAATAACCAGATCTCAGTTAAAGTGTAAAATAACCGCGTAAAGAAAGTTTGAAATTCCAAAACCCGTAAAATGAAATCAGAAAAATAGGTCATTATTATATTATCATCATATTGTTTTAATCTGTAAAACTAATTAAAATAATTTGCTATAACGGCTAAATGTAACTATATTATTAGATTTTGTCAATTACTTAAAAGAAAGGAACTACAACGCCATAAAGTGAAAAATAACCAAGTAAATGTAGTTCAAAAATTAAAAGATTGTAAAAAGAAATGAGGTTAATATTAGGTTAGATCAGATCAGATTTAGTAAGTTGTAATTTTATTTTATTTATATAATCAACATATTTCAATCTGTAGCCATATATATATGTATATATATATATATATATATATATATATATATGTGTGTGTGTGTGTGTGTGTGTGTGTGTGTGTGTGTGTGTGTGTGTGTGTATGTTTGTGTTTGTGTGTGTGTGTGTGTGTGTGTGCGCGCGCGCGCGCGCGCTCGTGCTTAATGCGTAGAAACAACTTTGTTATTATCAAAACCTTATTTTATCAATTTACTGAGGAAAATAAAACAGGATAAATTTAAACAGGTTCAATAAAACCAGGTATTATTGTGACAGGCTCCTCTGAAAATGATTGCTTTGCAACTGAAATGTCCATAAGTGTTTAAGTAAATATAAAACTGTATTTATGTTTAACAGGTTTTATTTATTTCTTAACAAGTACACCACACTTACTTTTAGTTATTTGTAATTCTTTGAATCCGTAATGTAAAACCCGTTTTTCTTTCAGGGGCAGCAAAAATTACAATCGACGATATCAGAGGAGGCCTATCTTACTGTACACACCTTATCTACGGTTACGCGGGAATAAATGAGGACGACTATGTCATCCAACATCTCGACCCTGATCTCGTTACGAACAAAGGCAAGGGTCAGTACCGAGCTGTAACTGACCTGAAGAAACAGTTTCCAGGTCTTACTGTTTCGTTGGCAATTGGCGGTTTTGGAGACACTGATGACTTGGAGAAATATCTAGAATTGGTGAGTGCGATATCTGTCTGCACATTGTATATTCACGCTGATGTAATAAAATTATTTATTCAAGTTTATTATATTTCGCGATTATATTCATTCAAGGTTTTATTTTATTACTTTCAAAATAAAAAAAATATTTAAATGCAATCTTTAATTTATAAATTTTACGAAATTTGAGAAAGTGTATTTTCTTCTTCTTCGTCAATAACACTACAGGACCTTGGCCTTCTCAATGAGCCTTCACTTGTAGCTGCTTTCCAGTTTCTCACATACAGCAGGGTTCTGGCATCCTGAGTGACGCAATCCATCCATCTAAGCCTAGGACTTCCTTTTGCTCTCATTTTGTAGGTAGTTCCCTCTAACAGGCTTCTGGGTAAATCATTCTCCTACAATTCTTATTACTTTGCCTATATTGGGTTCCCCAAACAGCTGGTAAAGTTCACAATTTTGTTTCCTCCTCCACTGCCCCGCAACATTCAGAGGGCCAAGAATCCTCCTGAGGACCTTCCTCTCGAAGATAGCCAGGTCGTTGTCCTCGTTCCTAGTTAATGCCCAAGATTCAGATTCATAATTTAATGCGGGACGGATCAACGCCTTATTCAGCATTATTTTTGTTTTCCTACTTAAATCCAAAGTAGGCTTTATTGCCACTAGCTATCCTTTTATTCACCTTAATGGAAACCTTATTACTGGAGCTGACAATGGATCGCAGATAACTGAATTGATTCACTACTTCAAATTTGAAGTTACAGCTCAACAAATCCACCTGCCTGTTGGGTTACTTGAGGGTTGCCACAGATAGATATTTATTTTGCCTTCATTGATCTCAAAACCCTTGGCTGCTCCCATCAGATTTGCAAATGCCTCTTCTAGGGCCCTAGAAGATCTAACTATGAGATCTACGTCATCAGCGTGTGCTAGTAGCTACACCAATTTGTTGATGATTGTGCTTTCCGCTTCAATCCTTGACTCCTGTACAGCCTACCAGTGGAAGGTTGAAAAGTAAACATGATAAGGCATCTCCTTGTCTGAGTCCTTTATTGGACGGAAATTTGAAGGAGAGGTCACTCTGGATCCTGACCATGCATTTGTCATCGTCAATTGCCATGCTTATTAAAGCTATAACCTTGGATGGTATCCCGAAATCTCTTAATCCCGTATGCAGCTTGGGTTTCTTTATGCAGTCGTACACAGATTTGAAGTTTATGATGCGTTGTGATCTTATATTTATTAGCTTTCTCTGGGATGACTCTTAGACTGAAGATTTGGTCTGTCGTAGACTTCGCCCTTCTAAAACCAGCTTGGTACTTTCCTAATTTTTGTTTAGCAATTGGGAGGAGCTTATGAAACAAAATATTTGAGAGGATTTTATAGGTACATTGTAAAAGTATAATGACCCTGTAACTGCTGCAGCTCAGAACAATGCCCTTCTTTATGTAGCGGACAGATTACTCGTTTCTTCCACTGGTTTGGGATTTTTCTTCAGTCCAAATTGTGAATATCAGGTCATACAACTCTCTATGGAGTTCACCTCCTTTTTTCAGGAGTCCCGTTGGAATTCCATCATGTCCAGGAGCTTTAAAGTTTTTCATCTTTTCAATAGCCTGAATGACATCTTCAAGTTCAGAGGGGTCTATATCCTCTTCAGGTGCTTTATAGGTTACCTGGTCCTTATACTTTTCTTCAGGTCACTTCTCAAGGATCCTTTCGCCCAGTAAGGAGTTGGCCGTCTTCATCTCTATAAGCTGTAACTCTAGGCATTCAGCTGCCCTGTTTTCATTAATTTGCTTGTAGAATTTGCGGGTCTCAATAAGTGATCGGTGTTCTTTGAGGTCTTGAAGTACCTGATTTTCCCAGGCACTTTTCCTCGTTCTGTGCACCTCTGTCTTCTCTTCTTTTTCTGTGTAATCTTCTGTTGCTCTACTTACGTTTCTCTTTTGAATCATAGCTTTATAAAAAGTGTTTTTCTGCCCGTTGCTGCTGCACAGTCGTCATCTCCCCATTTTCATTACTTTTATTATGGTGGTTAAATGGGCTAATTGTTGGCCAGTATCTCTCCTCTCCCCTATTTTGGCATTAAAGTCTCCAAGATGTATCTTGACGTCACTCCAGGGACAATAATCAATAGTCCTATCCAGCTTGTCATAGAATTCATCTTTCTCCTCGTCAGATTCTGCTTAAGTAGGGGCATGGCAGCTAATAAGACTGTAGCCGTAACATCTGCCTTTTAATCTTAAGATGCATAATAGGTGGTTAACTTGGAGAAATCCACTAATAAGCTGACGAATTCTGCCTTTCACTACTAACCCGGTTCCAAATATATATATGTTGACTCTGATGGCAACTGTAGTAAACCGTATGATACTGTTTTTCCAGAACTCCATTGCCAACCCATCTGACTTTCTGGATTGCAGTCAATTCTTTTTTGGTCAATTTGTTCTAGAAGTCCGCGTGTGTAGTGTTAAAACGTTCCATAATCCTAGTGTAATGTCATTTGGTGAATCCTTTGTCGTTTCCTTAATGAATGTCCGGTTATATTTCTTTGTGACCTGCAAATGGTTTTTTAAAGTGTGGGGGAGTAGGCCCCACCCTAACCCTCCTCCTTTCTCAACCTGGGCTTTGGACCAGGGTACGGTGGAGTTCAAAGTGTATTTTAAAAGTATAAAATAGTTTCATTCTTTTCCGTACTTGACAAAATATTATTATTGAGTTGTTTTGGTCTTATACATTTTATATTATACATATCAATTTCCCCACTTTATGATGATTACAAAAAAATTCTTAATTTGTTTTAAATTTCTGTATAATATGTACAACAAACATTCCATTATAAGAATCTTTATAATGTAACACCATTCTTATGAAAGTAAATAAAAAAATGGTCATATTAGTAATGAAATAGAAAGACTAAAACTGAAAGCTGGTAACACAGTGTTGAAAAATTTTAAAATGTAAACAGATAAAAACGCCAATGTACTATTTAAAACTTGAAACAGTTAGAAAGACTATTGTGCAATTTAAAATTAGAAGTAGGCAAAACACTATTGTACAATTTATAATTGGAAGCAAAAACAACCATTGTATAATTTAAAAATGAATACCGATAAAACCGCAAATGTAACATTTATAACTGGAAACAGTTGAAACATTATTGTACAATTTAAAAATGAAAACTAGTAAAAACAATAATGTAAAATTTAAAACTGGAAACTGGTAAAAATACTATTGTACACTTCAAAACTAGAAGCAGTTAAAAACTTTAGTAAACTATTTAATATTTAATAAAGATAAAAACGCATATAATTTAAAACTTCAAGCAGTTAAAACACTACTGGAGAAGTTAAAATGAAAACTAATAAAAACGCTAATGTAAAATTTAAAACTGGAAACTGGTAAAAATACTATTGTACACTTCAAAACTAGAAGCAATTAAAAACTCTACTAAATTATTTATTATTTAATAAAGATAAAAAACCCATATAATTTAAAACTTCAAGCAGTTAAAACACTACTGGAGAAGTTAAAATCAAAACTAATAAAAACGCTAATGTAAAATTTAAAACTGGAAACTGGTAAAAATACTATTGTACACTTCAAAACTAGAAGCAATTAAAAACTCTACTAAATTATTTATTATTTAATAAAGATAAAAAACCCATATAATTTAAAACTTCAAGTAGTTAAAACACTACTGGACAAGTTAAAAATGAAACTGGTAAAAACAGTAATGTACAATTTGAAATTGGAAGCAATTAAAACACTATTGTACAATTTAAAACTTAAAACAGGTAAAACGCAAATGTACAAGTTAAAACTGGAAACATTTAAAAAACTATTGTACATAAGTGTATAACTGTATAAAACAACTGTGGTGTAATGTTTAACATAAATAAATAAAACCTCTATACCACAAATGACTTTTTTCTCTTATTTAAAACCTTATGTACATTTCGATTGCATAGCAATCATCCTCAAAGGTAATTTCCAATAAAAAAATAATAAAAAAAAAATGAGAAACATTTATTGTAAATTACCTCTGAGGATGATTGCTATGGAATCGAAATGTACATAAGGTTTTAAATAAAAGTAAAAAGTCATTTGTGGTATAAAGGTTTTATTTACGTATCTACTATTTTACAGTTTAAAATTGGAAGCAGGTAAAAATACTAATGTACAATTTAAAAAGAGTTAAAGTCTCTCGTTCAGTTTAAAAAGAGTTAAAGTCTCTCGTTCAGTTTAAAAAGAGTTAAAGTCTCTCGTTCAGTTTAAAAAGAGTTAAAGTCTCTCGTTCAGTTTAAAACTGAATGCGGCTAAAAATACTGTTGCACAGATTAAATAGGAAAGCATTGGAAACCAAACCTTTAATAAGGTTTGGGAATGTAAATAATCCCAAAACAGATTTTCTAGCAGAGTTTATGAAAAACATTAGTATGTACATGCTTTATTCTACTTTGTTGTGAGACAGAATAGAAAATCATGGTTTAAAAAAAGCGGTTTAGTTCTTACCGATAATTCCATTTCTTTCCTCGCTGATTTCAGTTTTAAATGCCAACAGATGTGCTTTGTGTACCTCGGTATTATATTTACAAAGTAATTTTAGGTAACTTCAACTTCACTGGTTACACAGTCCTGTACGAGTCTTCGCGAGTTGTTCCTGACAGGAATTCCTTCTTGTCATATTTCTCTACTTCGCTCTTTACTTGATAGTTACAATAATTTTATTAATATTTTGTTATTTTAGCAGAAAAATGGTTTAAAATTTAATTCAGGAACGAAAGGAAACCCATTTTTATAAATTACTGAAAATAAAAAATAAAACTTGTTTTGAAATGTACTAAAACAGAGGAAAACTAATAAAAACTATACGTCTATTAAAATTCATAAAAATTAATAACATCCTAATTTACATGATTAAATTGCCCTTTGTACAATCGGTTTATACATTTTGCTAATAGAGGCTCTAATACTTGATTCTGACCTCGGTTTCTAATTACGAATAAATTATTTAGTAAGCAATCAGATGAAACCATTTTTAAAACAAACATATATGGAAGTGTTGTAATTACATTTAACGAAAAAAAACATGACAAGTACAAGCTTATCTGATCTGTTGTTATGACAAAATCCAATGATTTTTCCCAAGACAAGAAAAAACGTTGTTAAATGTTAAAAATCTCTTTTAAAGTTTAATGTAAACATTTGTCCCATTGCAAAAATACGTAAACAATAAAAAAAATAATAGAAAAATTAACTCTGCACAGCTTGTATTTTATTGTCTCAAAATGACCATTGGGACTTCCCCTATAACGCTCGAAATATTGACATGAGAGTAAAGATTAGACGCTGTATTTGTTTCACTTTTTGTTAAAGCATTTATAATTGATATAGTGTTCAAGACGTTACGATCTTAGATTTGAAGAATATTTGAATATTTTTAAACAAGTTATTAGATTTGTTATTACGTTGTTATTTAAATATGTGTTACTATAATCTAATGATGAACTAATTCACTCTATTTCATTAGATACAAAAACACAGTATTGGTTTAAAGGTATATGTTATACAACTTTCAGACCGAGTCCGAGTCCCGAAGGATAGGTTTTGTAAACTCAGTTCGAAATGCTCTCAATGAGTATAACTTCGATGGAATTGATTTGGTCTGGAGGTTCCCTGAGGTGAAGGAGAAAAAGGAAAAGGGAACATTAGGTAAGAAATGATAATGTCAAGTGTGTTTTGTTATTATATAAATTATTATTTTTACATATCTAAAGTAAATTAATTTGTATTTACTATTTTTTAATTTTCGAGATTGTAACTTTTCAATTATTATAATTTTCTAAGTCTCTCCCGCAGAAAAATTCGAAGCTCCTACGGAACCCTTGCCTAAGGACCAATTATGCCTACACTGGTGAAGCAATAGACATAATGGGCCCTTTTACGGCCTTTCTCATATTATTTTTGTCCTTCATCAGGATATCAGCTTGCTTGTAAACTGAGAGGCACTTCCTCTGTGATATGTGTGGAACGAATCTATAACTAAACATTAGGCATTGCTGGCCTAAATAGTTTCGTATCAACAACAAAATGAAACATCGTCTACAACAATTATAATCTTAATTTGTATAAACGTTTTAGTTATATAATTGTTTTATAATATTATTATTATTATTTTGCAACAATATAAAACAAAATCTTCATTTTGTTAGTATTACTCACGAGATATGACTCCACCAAGCTGAATGCCAAGTAGGCCACTTCGCATCGGCTGGCCAAGTCTCTTGCTATGTCTCGCGATATATTACTGATGTTTTGCATTCCCGAATAACCTGTACACTTATGTAATTTTATTTTGCAGGAACAATCTGGTCTGGAATAAAGAACGTGTTCAAAAGCACAGATGAACACGTGGATCAACACAGGGAACAGTTTGTTGTGTTGTTACGAGAGTTGAAGGCGGCCTTGACTCCAAAATTGGTAACACTAGGAGTAATGCCTCACGTCAACGCCTCAGGTAATCAATTTAACCCTGTCAACATTTTTTTATATATAAGGGCGTATGTAACTCACAGTTGTGGAAGCTCAGGTCATGTGACATAATTATGTTAATAATAATATTATCACCGCGCCACTAAAGCAAAGATATTTCTCCGCTAAAAATAATACTCCAATTAAACAATGCAATCCTACTGTATTTATTTAGAAGCTATACTGGATAGTACTAAGATTATAGCTAAAACACGGTTTGGCCTTGTCACCGCCTTAGTAAATACTCAACAGAGTACACAAAACGGGTGCAATGAGTAAAAGGGTTGAAAATAATATTATATCCAGTCTCCACATGTATTGCGTTACAACTACTATTCAAAAGTCGTTAGTTATACGAATTACTTTTTGAAATATTTGGAAGTAATAAAGGAAAAAAATTGTAAATGTGTAATTATATCGAAGTACAACAGTAAAAACATTATCCCCGATTCTTATGAAAGACGTTTTAACACTTTATTTAAATTTAATTGAATGATTTCTTGAGCAACTGTGGCCTAATGTTATAATAATTAAATAGAAAAACCCACTAACCACAATATAACTTTATTTAATCACTTGATGTACATTTCGGTTACCAGGTAACCATCTTCAGAAGTACATCTTTTGAAGAAGGTTACCTGGTAACCGAAATGTACATCAAGTGATTAAATAAAGTTATATTGTGGTTAGTGGGTCTTTTATTTAATTATTATAGTTTAGTTAAATGTCTTTCCAAAGTTATTTATTATTTTAAATCATTTGATTTCATCATCACTTGAGCTACTAGTTTTTAACTAAAAACGCTTGACCATATGTTAGTATGTTACATTTGCGTATAGTAGCACTTACGTTATTGAGTATTGAGAACGGCCGTTTCGGAAGAGGTGTCCCATTGACAACTCAAACCATAACTCAACAATGTTACAACGTTGCCTCTGAAAATATATTTATTGGCAAAGATTAATGTTTACATCACAGCCTTCGATTTTTTCCATCTATGTTTATGTTTCTAAAAAGTAAAAAATACATTGTAAACAAGATTAAAGTTATTTTAAATGTTGTAAACAGTATATTTCAAATTTGAAAAAAAATACGAACAGAGCCTGAATACACAACACATCAAATCGTATAAATTAAATATTTTCTTAATAAACAGAACACTGTTTTACACCACAATCAATTTCAATCTAGCAACAAAGTATCCAATTAAAGTGGCCTCGGTCATAAAAAAATGAAAAATATTAAATTTTTAGCAAAATGCCTCGTACATTGCAAAGTGCCTTACTTCACTGTTTTTTACTGTGAATCTTAAAAAAACTGTTATGTGTGGATTAAATTTAGAAGAATTGCCGCAAAATATTACATTATATCGTTATACAGGCACCCTAAACTATTGCTACAAGGTATCCAGTTATGCTAGATATGGTAATAAAAAAGCAATAAACTTTAGCAACACAGTGGACTAACGATGAGTTGTTACCTTATATGGTTTTCTTTACTCGAAAAAAATAATTTTCAGTTTTTTTTTAATAAAGATCTTTCAATAATTACTAAAAATATCCAAATTTATTTTTCAATTGTTTATAAACAATATTCAAGCTGGTTTGTGAGTTAAGGTAATAAACTAAACTCACAATTATAAAACTTTAATTTCAAACGCGTTTCAATTACAATATGTCCTCATCATCACGGTTCTAACTTTTGTTGAAGTATTTTAGGTTATGTTCCATTTCTTTAATTAAAATTATATGTTTGTTATAGAATCACTGATGATGGTGACATATTGTCATTGAAACGCGCTAGAGATTACAGTTTTATAATTTTGAGTTTTGTATATTTCTTGTGTTTAAATCGTTTGTTTATATGTGCATATTTTTTAAATTTCTTTCTCAGCTGAGGGCGTTTTAATAATTGAACCATTCATCACTGACTACGTCACTAGTGAACCATTCATCACTGACTACGTCACTAGTAATTGAACCATTCATCACTGACTACGTCACTAGTAATTGAACCATTCATCACTGACTACGTCACTAGTAATTGAACCATTCATCACTGACTACAACACTAGTAATTGAACCATTCATCACTGACTACGTCACTAGTAATTGAACCATTCATCACTGACTACGTCACTAGTAATTGAACCATTCATCACTGACTACGTCACTAGTAATTGAACCATTCATCACTGATTACAACACTAGTAATTGAACCATTCATCACTGACTACGTCACTAGTAATTGAACCATTCATCACTGACTACGTCACTAGTAATTGAACCATTCATCACTACGTCACGAGTAATTGAACGTAGTAATCACAGTAAACAAAGCCCAATTCGTATTAGGTCTGATATTTTGGTTAGGATCTCTTGATTAGTTAGTGAAGAATTACAATCCTACTAACATTTCTGGTTTCTTCAATTACCTTCTTTAAGTGACGGGAAGTTATGAAATCCTTTCTTTGAGCTCGACTTTGTGGTAGACGATTGTGTTGTACAAACTTATTAACAAAGACATAATAAAATTTAACTAAAACTATTAAATTAAATTATTTTGTTAAATCAATACACGCTTTATTTACTGCAGTAGAGAGTAACACTTTCAATAGTGTTTGTCCTTGAAGTCATACAATCAGCAATATAAACAAAGCAACATCAATCAACATAAGATTTTTAAAAAATACAGAAGTTTTACCATATTCTGAAAACGAGATTTGATATAAAGGTTATTCGCATTTGCCGAAGTAAATGATTATGTTAAATGAACCATAGCTGCGCTACTTGTTTTACTACTTTCGACTTTATGTTAGCATTTTACCCTGTTAAAACAAGTAATGTAAAAAAAGAATTTTTAAAGTCAACAAAGAAAATTTAATTTTAGTTACTTTTTATTTTATAATCAAATATTATAAATATATAGGTCATATATACGTATGACAGATTCACAATATCAAATGGCAAAATAGAAAAATAATTTCTTGCAATTTTCCATTTCCGTCTCTATACAATATATGATTTTGGACTATTGTTTTTGTTTGTTACTATTTATTAGTTTTATTTTTTTGCGTTTCTAATTTATAAAGATGATGGGGCTTTATAATGTTTCATTCTATCCATCTCTTGCAAGGACGCTTTCTTTTATAACTTCACATACATCTTTCCTAGTTATGTAACACATTTCTTTTTATAGGATGTTGGCTCAGTGCCAAAGCGCTGGGATTGAAAATTTATATATATATATATATATATATATATATATATATATATATATAAGGAGAGTGTGAGCAAATAGAAAGAATTGAATAATTATTCATGAAAATCAAAATACACTTAATGATTTTGCAAGTACTTTTAGTTTGTCCAATGACTAACACAAAACTATAGGAACAAGCTTTCACATGTCACCGATGGCAGCTCGGGATAGTCATCCCGAGGGAACATTCCCAGTAGTAATTCTGTTTGCTAGTTACAGTATTTTGTCCGCACCAGAATTTCTCCTGGTATCTCCAACATGCTGGGATCTTGTCAGATAAACTAGTATAGCCGTACCACAACTTTAAGGGTAGGAGAGTTGATAACATTCAACGGTTGAAATCATTTTGTGCTAAAAAAACCGTTTGCAGTACGGTACTACTGCAACGCGTTCACAAAGTATTACTTAAATTCTGAGTGGCTGGATAATATTCACCGCTCTCATACATTTTATATTCATTTATCTCAAATACTGTTTATTTACGTGTTGTTTTATTTCGTTCTGTAGGCAGGTTATACGCTGGCTTATATGGTCGTATAGATAGTTGTCAATTGCTCCACTAGGATCGCTACCCATTTATCTCATTAAGAATTAGACTAAAGTTTAAGAGCTCTAGGCATCCCCGCCATACTATATTGATAACTAAAAACATTTTGTGCTAAAAAGAACTCCACGCAGAGTCGATTCTTTTGTGAGACTATCCTAATTCATTTATACAGCATTGCTTAAATGGTGGATGGACAGAGGATAATCATCCGCTAACACCAATTTCAGATCCATTCATTCATATATTATTTATTTACGTGTTCTTTTATTTCGTTCTGTAGGCCAAATATATGTTCACACACCAGTGGTATATAGGGTCGTATAGTTGACAATTACTCCATTAGATCGCTACCGACGCTGTCATTATCAATTAGCCTACACCTAAGTTCAGTGGTAACTATATTTAGTCATTAAATGTGTGTTTATGTAACACGGAGCAATTTAATCACATGTATTTACTAACAAGTTAACAATGTTTCTCTTTACAGCTTATTTCGATGTGCGTAACTTCATAAACAACGTAGACTTCGTGAACCTGTGGAGTTTCGATTTCAAAACTCCAAAACGGAACAAGAAAATAGCGGACCACGCTCATCCGCTGTACTATGTCTACGACAGGGCTCCGGAACAAAATGTCGACGCCCACGTCAAGTGGTGGCTGGAACACGGAACTCCACGTGAGTAGTGCTAACCTCAATATACTATGCCTTCATGATTTCGCTTTAGGAGAATTATTATTCTCTGAACACAGATACTTGTTATACTTTTTAAAGCCTCTGCCTTCTCATGGCCAATTCTCTTACTGTTACACTTATCTTATTAACGCTTTTTAAATTCTGTGCTTTCTCGTACCAAAATGTCTTGCTGTTACACTTTCCTTAATATGGCTTTTAAATCTTTTGCTTTCTCTTGCTCAACTTTCTTGCTATTATCCTTTCTTTACTATCGCTTTTTAAATCCTCTGCTTTCTCGTACCAAAATGTCTTGGTGTTACACTTTCCTTAATATGTCTTTTAAATCCTTTGCTTTCTCTTGCTCAACTTTCTTGCTATTATCCTTTCTTTACTATCGCTTTTTAAATCCTCTGCTTTCTCGTACCCAAATGTCTTGCTGTTACACTTTCCTTAATATGGCTTTTAAATCCTCTGCTTTCTCTTGCCCAACTTTCTTGCTATTATACTTTCTTTACTATCGCTTTTTAAATTCTCTGCTTTCTCGTACCCAACTGTCTTGCTGTTATACTTTCCTTACTATCCTTTTTTAAATCCTCTGCTTTCTCGTACCCAACTGAGAGCTGTTACACTTTCCTTTTCCGTCACACTTTCTTTCCTCACCACACTTTTCCTCACTACACTTATCCTCACGGTCACTTTTAGTTATCTAATCTTATTTCAGCCACCACCATTTCACAGTATTAGTTCATCTCTTTAAGATATAATGTCTAACTTTTTTATTGAAAATGTGTGTAGACTTTTTAGGTATAGTTTTAAAACCCAACGTGTTATATAAACACTATGAAGACGCTTCACAAAATTATTTTCACGTAAAAGTTATGCAATGGTTAAAATTGTGTTAATGTCACCTTCTATTGCAGCAAACAAACTCGTTGTCGGAATCCCAACTTTCGGCAGATCCTGGGAACTTTCCAAGGAGAGTCCCAAGTCGGGAGTGCCTCCGCTACTGGCTGACGGGGCAGGTGATGAAGGACCTTACACCAAGATCGACGGTACATTAGCTTACTACGAGACATGCACGCGGCTAGTGAGTCCAACCAACGCCAGGGCCCCCGCCAACCTTCTACGTCGCGTTACGGATCCTAACCAGCGCCTGGGAACCTATGCTTTCCGCGTGGCCAACAATGACCAAGACGGGTACTGGATATCTTTTGAAGAACCGGAGACGGCAAAAATAAAAGCATTGTACGCCAAGCAGAGAAATCTTGGAGGTGTTGCTATTGTTGACATGTCCATGGACGACCCTAGAGGCTCGTGCGACGGGACCAAATTCCCCATTCTTCGAAGCGCTAAAATTAACTCATAAGCATTTTGTAAGACTTGTTGTTAATAAATCTCTAAGTTTTTAAGTATAATGTGTTTTAAGTACTCGATTCCTTTTATTATCTCACACACTATTTATAAATATCTTATAAACATTTTAAATAGTTAATAAAATGCGTTTTTCTTCATCCAATCAAGCCCAAACGCAGTTTTTAAAAACCTGTTGTGGTGGACAATTGATGTTAATGAAGCTGTTTGAAGAATTTATTCAATACTTGAAATTTTAAAAAAAACGTAATGACCCGGTCGGATTTGAACTGAATAACTACGTATTTTAAATCCAGCACTTTGGCATTAAACCAACTCTCCCATAACTAGAAATCTTTACTTGAAGACATGTATGAAATTATAAGAGAAAGGCTCCTTGCAATAAGAGATTGACAGAATGAGATATTATACATAATCATGAGGTTCATAAATTAGAAACTAAAAAAAAGAAAGTGAATAAATAGTTACAAAGAAAAATAATAGTCCAACACCATATACTATACAGAGTAGAAAATGGAAAATTGCAAGGATATTCACTTTCTATTTTGGCACTCAATATTGTGGCTATGTCATATGTATATACATATTTGTATTAATTGTAATTATAAAATGAAAAGTAACTAAAATAATTTTTTTTTCGACCTCAGTAGGAATTGAATTGAAATTTTAAAAAATATTACTTGTTTATTATTCAATCTTAGGGATATCTTATAAGATAAAGTCCTATATAATCCTTCAAAGATAGTTTTGTAGAAAAATTCCATAAGTAATATCAACTCCCAAACAAAACCTTATTTTAATGAATTGAAAATATGACCTTAATAATAGTAATAAAACAAATTTGTGCTGTTATTATAGATTTACTGACCTACAAACGAGTTTAGCTCTATAATTTATTTGAATTTATTTCTTGCTTAACCAACAATGTTCACGATTAGTTTTCTCTACTTGCCTCAGAGCTCCCATATCTAATCTCCCGCTGTTAACGTTAAAAATGAAATGTTTACATTATATTTAAAAACGGTTTTTAAATATTTTAAAAACTCTGTGTTCGTTAACTAGTCAAGAATTAAATGCTTTAAATAGTCGAATATCTTTAAAAAATCTAAATTGCACGTATATTCATTTGTGTTAATCTGGAGGTTAATGTCATGTTATTAATAACAGTCTATTCAAAGATTTCTACTTACGAGTATAAAAATACTATAATTAAAAGGTACTTAACTAAGTGAATACGTAATTGCTTACTTGCTGACGCGTTTCAAAACATTCGTTCCTTTTATGAAGTTAACGCTCTACTGGCGGCATTGTGTTAGGTACAAAGACATTCTACACACGCTTCGAAGAACACAACAAACACTTTAAGACAGCACATACAACCTTTTCAAAAACAAACAGACAAATACAATCTGTACAGTATTTACAAATTAACATGTAACGATTGTCCCAGCTATTACATCGGCCAAACCGGTTGTTAATTCTAAACAACAACCTTTCTTTCTTTGATGAACACATTACCCAAAGAAACCAAACAAACCCAAAACTTAGCTACGCAATACTCCTAAAAAACACACAACATACGCATGCAACATTCTTACTATTTTAAACGTTCTCCACATATTAAAACACAGAATAAAATACTAACAACTTTAGAAAAATACAAACACTAAGCAACAAATAAAGAAAACATATTAAATGATCACGCACATTTTGAAGCCAACAGCCTTTTCCATTACATGATACACAACCAAAATAACCCACCTCTTCTACAGTCATAAATCCACTCCGTTACAGACTTTGTACCTAACACGATGCCGCCAGTAGAAGGTTAGCTTCGTAAAAGGAACGAATATTTTGAAACGCGTCAGCAAGTAAGCCATTACGTATTCTTTTAGTTAAGTACCTTTTAATTATAGTTTAATCAGTGAATTCAAGATGATTACATCAAGCAACTATAAAAAAATCTCTTTACTATTTGGATTTAAGGAGCAAAATCAAAGCAGTATATATCCATGTAAGTATGTACATTATATAGACAAATAGAACAAATTTATTAATTTTAGGTTATTTTCAAGATTTTTATTTCCAACGATTTAATAAATTTACAACAAAACTCGTCTAGAGATGAATGATAGATTTTATAAATCCATACAAATTAATGGTAAATCTTTTTGTTATGTTAGAATCCACTTTACGTTTTACCTTAGGAATTGCTGTAATAAATGTAGAACGTTTTAAAATTCATAATTTACCTTATTTTGACCATCTTCTATAAATGATTTCCTTCTGACTTTATTTAAATAATAAACTTCTCGCGCCTACATTTTTTTGTTTTATGCTATTTATCGTACATTGTAGTAACAAGAGATACCAGCTTAGAGAATTAGGTGTACTAACACAGTTACTCTATCCGCTAATATAAATAACTTTACAGTATTTGTATTTCACATTTTCAAACTTTTACATAGGATATCTATTTGAAAACATTTCTAGATACAACTAAAACGATGGTAATGAAAACTATTGTCCAGATATTTATAAGTGAAAATTGTTTCAAGATTACATAAGTTATTTTTTTTAAACTGTTACAGTAGAGCCTCTATAAGTCGGACCCCGTTAACTCTGATTTCAGGATAAACCGCAATAATTTTGAACACGAATAGCCAGCTAAAAAGCCTTATGTTTTACGATTTAGTTTTAAACAAAACAGATCTTTACTAGAGTCCAATGAATTAATTTTCGTTTTGTTCTAGATAATTCTTTGTTAATCCTTTATTTTTAAAGAAAATGTTTTAGAGTTTACTTTCGGAAATCAGATTTCTTTTTCCAATTTTTAATCTTTTTGGTTTTAATAAATCAAAAACAAAATTATACTAAAATGATAAACACCGCAACCAATTAAAAGTACTGCATTTTACTGGCTTGTGGAAAAATTATTAAAAAAACATAAATAGAAAACATATTCCAATTATTATATTCTTTTATTACAGAAATAAAGTAGAGAATAAACTAGAGATTAATACAACAAAATAACGTTTAGCAGGCATCTTTCTCCAAAACCTTTTTTTATTTGCACAAACAAATCCAATATCTGTTTTTATCTTAAATTGTTGATAGGTCCTACACTGTGTGACTTAGCGGCATGTGTTAAATATTAAAATGTTCACTGATTATACTGTGATGAAAAATGTAACAGATAAGTACATGGTAAAACTAAAATCAAAACAGTATTAAGAATAAAACAAAACTATGTACAAGCCTGCAGCTCACTGCTTTATTCGAATTCAAGGGTCAGTCAAACCTGTTTTTTATAAAATGCAGTAGGTAATAGCATGTTAAAAAAATGTATAGCTGACTATGCAGAGGTAAATAATGAGCGGAGAAACAAGTTTCTATAAATATAACTGACAGGTTTACGAGAAATAAGAAACCAGACTAATGGTAACTCCTAGATCGTTTTCGGCATGTATAGGAAAACACAGCTGTAGAGCTGGATGCCTATCTACACGCGTAGGGCGTTATGGGACATTTGTTTACAAGACGACTCTGCATAGTCACAATGATTATACACTTATTACGTATAACGTATTCTTTAGGCATTCCATGTATTGAACAGAATATGCCTTTTTAAAGTGATAACCTCTTTATGCGGTGTGCGCAAAGCATGAGATTAAATCATTGCTTTCGTGTCACGCTATTTCTGAAATGCATACCTAACAACATATGATTTCATGTAACAGCTGTTTTAGTGTTATAGGTTATCTTGTAAAACAGCCGTTTTACACGAAGATAATTATTAAATGGTTTTGATCAGTTAATATATTAATTTATTTAAACTTTTGATAAATCTGAATATAAATAATTCAATACAACGATAATAATAAGTTTTGTATTTTTAATCCAATTTTTGAAAGGAAAAGCTTTTTAGGGCCGTCTTATACATTTTAAAGAAGTGATTTGAATTGAATTTGTTAAAATATTTGTATACAATAAACATCTAATAAATGTTTTTTGCTACCCACATTATTTTATTATTAACAACAATAAATATTAGTCCTTATTAAAAATATTTCTCAAACAAAGATGTAAAAATTGAATGAAAAATGTATAAATTCATAGTTGAAAATTTTGTGAAACTTTTACGTACCTCTATTTTGTTAAAACTTCTGTCAGGACTCCTCCGAGTGTCAGAACTCAATTTTTTATAATGAAGAATGATAAATGGATCACATTTGGAATGAATTCCAAAAGGAGGGTCAGTATTAGGCCTATGAAAATATATTAGGTATATGAAAATGATCGAGACGTTAGGCTTGGCAATTCGTTTTATTAAAGCAATGTATTGCCTTTTTTCTAAAAACTTGAGAACTATAATTTCTTTATCTTCGCTACAATCACCGAAACATGGCGATATAACAATTGTTCCTTCTATTTGTTTCACTTTCCTTTCTTTATATAGTACCTGTATTTAGAAACGCCGTACATGTCCCACGTGAAGTTCTATTCTTGCATGTTAGTATTTCTGTAGTATTATCTGAATTTGAAGGAACTTTTATCATTTAGACGTCGAATAATGTTAATTCTGAAGCAATATCTGTACCAATATATTATTTTATGTGCGTATTTGTTGTTATTTATGATAAATGTTTTTCGAGATTGTGTAAATATATTTTTGTCAGTTTTGGTATTCTCATTTTTAGTACGTTCATGTACGTACTTCGCCGGTGGTGCCGGTTCTCGTATCTCAGGTGATGGTTGTCGACTGTCTCACTCTTGGGCTTCTCTCCTAATTGTTGCAGGATGCGGACAAACTTTTTTTCCAGTCACAGCACTTAGTTTGGGGATTTTAAGAATGTTCAAGCTCACTTAGTTTTTTTTATAAATGAAGATTATGTATCTCTTCTTTCTCTCATCAAAATGATAAGATTTTTGAAGCTTAGTTTAAGGGGTTGTTTCAATCTAGTTGTGGGAAAAGTTTTGTTGTATGCCTTAAACTGATTTTCATTCAGTAATTCAGTAAAGTGGACGTTTTCAAATTAACTAAACCGTGTTTCCATCTGTACCACCTTGTTATCAAATATTTTATATGCTAAAAGTGTTGGCACTACATTTTTGAGATCCTTGCTAGTGTCTATACATTCATTCACTGTTTCTCAGATTTCATTGGTTATTTATTGTTTGTTTTATCTTATGGTTGCAGATATGTACAATAGACATGTACATAGATATGTACATTTTACTTCCAGTACCTTGGATAAATGTCTTAATGTGGTACAGAACTTTATAACTGCTGTAGAATTTACGAGCTCAATGTTTATTTCTGATAGATGTGCCGTTTTTAAAAAAAATTCATTCTACATATAAAATGTCTGTATACAGTACTATTGTCAATAAATGGTTTTAAAATCTGATAAAATATCTTGTTGAAGAAACAGCAGAAAGAGAAGGCTTGGGTCATCAAATTTCCTTTAGCTCCATGCTATGACAGGCCTTACCGTCCTTCATCATTGTCAATGACGTGCACAAGAGCTTCTTCAAAATCCTTGAAGCGGAACCTATTGTTACTGTTGTTCTGGAGTGAACGTTCCTTCAAGTTGTGCGTACCTGGGTAAGTTTGTAGCATTTATCTCTCAGGACCTGAGTTATTTTAGATGACTTGCTGAAATATGTATGCAAGGACTTCATTTCATATTTATACATACAAACGTTCTTTATAGTTTTCCATACAAGATTACTAAATTAAGGTTGGCTGCTTCACAATGTATGAATTTTCCAAGAGGGCAAACTTGCTTTATGATAATTCGAACGCATTTTCTAGTGCCTCAGAACCCTCAGCAGCCTCGTTAAAAGCTTAACATATTAATTTCTTGCCTACAATAACTTTATTCCAGTGGCGCACTGAAGGGAGGGGCCAAGCAGGCCTGCCCCCCTCCCATTAACCTGAGCAAAAATAAATTAGAAAATCGTTAAAAAAACGTATCTTTTAACTGCAATTTAGGTGTAGGATAGTTCGAATGTCAGTAGAAAAAATTGTTTAGGCTACTTTTAAACTGAATTTCCCGAGTCGAAACTTCCTCTAGTAAGTAATGTAGATACTGTAATGTATTTTTTTCTAAACGTATTTCTTCTAATATAAATAACACATAATTAACAGTTTAAAAAGATGTCATGACACGAGTAGGGGACAACCAGTTTTAATAACTTTGTCCATATTTCGGTGTAAATAATTTACAGAACTATTCTGAAACCATTATAAGAAACCAAATCAACTTATAACAATGTAAAAGCGCCCAAGTTACTCATCGAAAAGTATTAAATAGCCTTCTTCACTATAACTTCAAAACATAGATTTAGTCTTAATTTGAGTCTTTTTTAGTGCTGGAAATACATAAATATGAGTTTTGGAATAGTAAAAACTCAATATTTTTTTTACGAATTGAGTTCCGTGTAGTTCTAGCTCCCTCCTTAACCAAATCCTGGATGCGCCGCTGCTTCAATCTGGAGTGTACTTGAAGTACCTTGAAACCCTGAAGTTGCTCCTGGATCCTCCCTCATGTACAGTTCTTCTCGGGCTGGCTATCTAGGTTTTCAAGGTAATTACCTCTATTTATGGAGTTATTACTCGCATACGTTCACGATGGGGAGGTTTGTGTTTTCCGAAATAACATTCCACTTGAAGTAATCTACTGGCAACCCGCCAATTATGAGTAACTCATTATGATTTTGAGCGCAAGAAGGAATAATTCTGATTAGGTAGCTCTATTAAAGTCCTACCAACAAGAAGAAAATTGTCGCTAAAAGAATATCTTTTTGAAATTTAGTGCTTGAGTGTATAAAAATGTGCAGCTAAATTCCACTCACTATCACGTCCAAAACACACGAACATAACAATAAAATGTACAGCCTGCTGCACTTATCGAAAGCCATTGACAATCCCACACTATTGGGAGGAAAAGGTTTTACTTGATACCCATCATTTTGGACAATTTTTAATAATCGGCCGATTGTTTTTCAGAGCACATTTTCCTTCAATAGCATTGAAGGAAACGGTGTTTAAAGCAAATATATACTCAGATCAATATATTCATTCATTGCGCTTAAACTTAGGGAATTCGAAAAACAAAATAAAGACCCTCAATAATGCAACACAAAATAATTAAATATAATAAAACTTGAAAACCACAAAATCAATAAAACTACACTAAAAGGTGTCCGAATCGTGTGTTTATGTGTAGGGAGAGAATATTACACCAAATTTGAACTACTCACATGTCCCAGAAAAAATAACTTTTTATATTATTACTAAATCACTAGTCTATAAACAAATAGAGAACTGTCACTAATTTGTCATTAAAAAAGTTTTGCTTGTTAACACAATCTGTTTATTGCTCTAATGGTTGCGAACTATTGCAGAGATATAAATTTTATTATTTTTTTCCAATCCCTTCTATTAGTTAACACTCTCCATATATATATATATATATATATAAAATACGTTTTCTTGTTTAATAATTTAAAACAACATAGGTTATTCAAATACAAGAATATTTATTATTTTATATCCAAAGCTTTTCGTTGGTAAACAGTACCAACATCGTCAGGAATGAAAATTACAATAATGTAAGGCCTATAGCTTACATTATTGTAATTTTCATTCCTGATGATGTTGGTACTGTTTGCCAACGAAAAGCTTTGGATATAAAATATTATTGTATTTGAATAACCTATGTTGTTTAAAAAAAAAAAAAAAAAAAAATATATATATATATATATATATATATATATATATATATATATATATATATATATATTGATCAAATTTTAAATTGTTAATAAAATAAGTTTTATTTCTTCTACTTAAGTACAAATACATTGTTTTGAAAACTTGTAGTGGATGACACTTTATGTTTATACAGTTTTTTCAAATATTAATTCAATAATTAATTATAATGAATTACTTTTAGTTTTATATGGGAGAAAACTCTTCCCAAAAGGGGCAAGTTAGTCATTTGATAACTACTTTGGCTTGAAATTAGTGAAAACACTATGATTTCATAAAACAGGTGATTTTATGTTATATGATAGAACAGCAGTTTTAACGTATAGTTTATGTTACTTTGCTTATAGTAATTGTAATTATTTAAAAATAACTACATTTAAATAAAATTTAATTGGATATAAAAATTAACCTTCTAGTATATGACTATAAAAATTGTTTGTTTATATTACTTGTGTTTTTTTAACAGTGCCCACAACTCTACAATGTAACAAAACATTTCAACACTGAATGAAAGCACTAACACGAAACTTGAATCAAAGTAGGCTCTGTGCCAACTTTAACACAGGCAGCACTGCCTGCATGACGTCTTCACGTTGTCATAGCAACCAACAAATGCCCCGACTACTAGACATCAAGCGATCCCTAGAAATTTAGGAGGCCATGAAATTTATGGGCCTCTCTCTCACATTCATGCCTGAATTTGCATACCATTTATTCTGTATTTGTTATTCGTGTAACGTTTGGGGAGTCCGAGACTCTTACCTAAGCAATGCTAATAATTTTCGCACGGCTATTAAATTAGTTTTTTACTTTAACCTGGCTCGTTTTATTATAATCCGTTTTTACTATTGTTATTAAGATGTTTTTAATGGCCAAGTACTTTCAGAAATAATTTTTTTCCATCGTCTGTATGACGTAAACTATCTTGTGTGCCCGGATGTGTCTTAGCATTTGCAGCAGGCCGCAGCTATTTCCTTATTGAGCCACCTACTAGCATCCCCACTAAATAAATTAATTTTCTTACCCTAATTATAATTTCTAAATTTCTATCAAACATTTGAACTTTAAAAGTGTTTCATAGTTAGTTTTTGCAATTTAAATAACAGTATCAATAATGGTAAGGAAATAGTCGTTGTGCTTGCTCATTTACTTCAATCGTTAAAAGGAGTTTACTCCAAACCAAGATCGTATAATTTGTTTTGACATTGCTTTGAAATAAAAACACAAGCATAATAGTACGAGCGTAATTCAAACTCTCCTAGAATATAAATTTTTAGCCAATAACACAAATTTTGGAAGTGATATAATGTGATTATAATGTAGTAGTGTACTATGTATACATAATATCGTACATATTACAATATGCGTTAAAAAAAAATGTAATTATATTATACAATGTATCATCGTACGGTGAATATAGTCATACAATATTTAACTTTTATTAGTTGGCCACCCTGTCAAGACTAAGGTTAATAATAAAAGCTATCAGCCGCCAACCAAGCTTTTATTTTGTTCTGCTTAAACTGGCGGGTTTTATATCCTATTAAAATTTTAATACAGAATTATTCTAAAGAATAATACCAATTTATTATGCAGAAAGAGAATTAGGCGACTAATTTTTATTGGCAAAAATAGAAGAGAAATAGGAAATATACTCTTGTAAAATTCACTTTACATTCGATTGCCATACGCTTCAGAGGGGTTCAAAATTTTTAATTAATTGTATCAAGTAAGAACAAAATTAATTGGATTTAGTTTTTCTAATTCCCTCCGAGGACAACTTTATTAAATTATTTATAAAATAATTCTATTCAATGTTTGTACCACGTTTAAATTTTGTTTCAGGAATACATATGTCGTGTATAAAGGTAAGCAAGAAAAAATGTCATATTGCAATCTCGAGGATAGTTATCATAAATGTTGCAAAAACAGAAATAGTAGTTGAAATTTTTAAACGTACGAACTTGACCGAAATTTACAAACACAGTTACAGTGGATTGTGAGCGGTGACATTTTATTCACTTCCTCTTCGTTGATAATGGAGAGTTGGGTACAGCGATTGCAAAAATAAACCAAGAAGAGATTATGTGAATAAAAACTGGAGACCGGAAAACGGCGTTTTCTAACGTAGAAAAATAAGTTTTATGCAATTTATAACGTGGCTGTTTGAAGGTTTTATTTTCACAAATTGTATTAAAAATATATAACGAATTTATTCAAAATTATAAATGGAAAACCTAATTAGGCCTTTCTGACATTTTTAGAAAAGTTTTCAATTGAATTCGTTAAATAAAATCTTTAGGCCTATTCAGTAAATGTTTCAACGTTTAATAAAATTTTCTATTAAGCACTCTCTTTTATTATTAGTTACATAAAATAGATTATATTTAAAGCTCTTTTCAAACGAAATATTCTTTTCTGTCGGTCAGTTCCACTCAGTGAAACGTTTTAAATAAAAAAAAATTTAAAGACGGTATATTTTGATCAGAATAAAAATAAGTAAATGGTTATGATTATATTGAATTAGTTATATGTAGTAAGATTTATTGAAATGTAAATTAATATATTTACTAACTCAAACAAAAAATATTAAATAATGATATTTTAACTTAATGGTACAACGAATAAAATAACAGTCTTCGTTGTAAAACAGCTGTTCTACAACATAACCTAACATAAAATCTGCTATTGTATGAAATTATATGTTATGACTTAGTAAAGGATAAAATGATTTTCTTTTGGGCAAAAAATAGTAACACCTTTTAGTTGGAAACTAATTTTAGCTGGATATCTAGATGTAATTGTAACTATTTACTTGCAAAAATCTTCCAAAGCGTACTATTACTCGGTCAACGAACGGTACGATATTTAATTTTGTTCAGTTGGTAGCACTGCAAAATTGTGGTCACTAGCAAAGGCTAACTACCGGTAGTCAGGTAGTCGTGTTTGAATTGGAGTTTGAATTTGATTCTGGAGATTAGGCCTAATAAACCAAAAGTAAGGAAGTAATTTCAATTTTTTTTCATACTCGTTATCTGACACACAGTATAATAAGTGGTACAATAGTTCAAAGCTTGTTAACTAGATTTGTAGAGGTGAATTTCATATTAAAATTACTGTATTTTAAGGATCAAAATATAAAATTTTTATGTTGTTTTAAGAAGACATACAATACAATTTACAATTATAATTACAATTTTGCATAGACCTAATGATAAAACAAAAAAAAACAGTCAATAAACTTGCCCTTTTTAAAGTTATATTTAAAAATAATAAACAGTTATTTTTGGAACAGTTTGTATCTAAATTATCTGTAACAAAGGTTTCCTTTCCAGCAAAAATCATAACAGAAAATATTTCGTGGAAATTCTTTATAACTAATTTTTTGTATATTTAAATTGTGACATTTTGTCATTTTAAACTTATAAATTTTAAATGAATTAATTTATTAAAATGGATAAGGGCTACAGCCTAACATAGATTAGGCTATTTCAGATATTTTTATCATTTGATTAGAAAATCTTGATGTTGTATTTATCGTAGACTTAATTTATTTGCATCCTAATTTATTTACATAGCCTACTTATGTAACATTTGTGTTTCTTGTAATTACAGCCACAAAAGGGTTTCATTTTATCAAAATTCACTTTATAGCATAGTCAAGGTTCTTTAGCATAGGCCTTTAGCTAATTTGCCATTACTCAATTAGACTGAATATATATTTCAATATTTTTCGTTTTCGCTATAACTTTAAAATACTTTGTAATCAAAATGGTTATGATTTTAAATGTTGCAAACCACATTAATGATTAATAAGTACATTATTTATTGTCAAACAATTAACTCATAAACATACATTTCTTTATGAAGTAATTATTCACGAATTAGCCTACGTCACTGTGTTATGCTACATTACTATATAGAAATATGAAAATATAGCTAAGCCACTGTGTTATGCTACATTGCTATATAGCTACATGAAAATATAGCTACGTCACTAAGATATGCTGCAATACTATATGGTAATACGAAGATATAGTTAGGTCACTGGTTTATTTTGCATTACTATATAGCTATATGAAAATAAACCTAATTTACTGTGTTATGCTACATTAATATATAGCTATATGAAAACATAGCTAAGTCACTGTTATGCTGTATTACCATATAGCTTCATGAAAATATAGTTAAGTCACTGTGTTGTGCTGCATTACTATACAGCTATATGAAAATACAGCTACGTCACTGTGTTATGCTGCATTACTATATAGCTATATGAAAATATAGCAAAGCTATTGTGTTTTGCTGCATTACTATAGCGCTTTATGAAAATACAGCTGAGTCACTATGTTGTGCTGCATTACTATACAGCTATATGAAAATACAGCTACGACACTGTGTTATGCTGCATTACTATATAGCTATATGAAAATATAGCAAAGCTTCTGTGTTTTGCTGCATTACTATACAGCTATATGAAAATACAGCTACGTCACTGTGTTGTGCTGCATTACTATACAGCTATATGAAAATACAGCTACGACACTGTGTTATGCTGCATTACTATATAGCTATATGAAAATATAGCAAAGCTATTGTGTTTTGCTGCATTACTATAGCGCTTTATGAAAATACAGCTGAGTCACTATGTTGTGCTGCATTACTATACAGCTATATGAAAATACAGCTACGACACTGTGTTATGCTGCATTACTATATAGCTATATGAAAATATAGCAAAGCTTCTGTGTTTTGCTGCATTACTATACAGCTATATGAAAATACAGCTACGTCACTGTGTTGTGCTACATTACAATATAGCAAAGCTACTGTATTTTGCTGCATTGCTATACAGATATATGAAAATACAGCTGAGTCACTATGTTATACTGCATTACTATACAGCTATATGAAAATACAGCTACATCACTGTTTTATGCTACATTAATATATAGCTATACTTAAATATAGCTACAAATTATACCTTTAAGATAGGTCGGTCATTTTAAAAAATAAAACGTTAATTTTGATAACGTCAATGAACGATTAGCGAATGAAGCAGTATTGTCATTATAGCAAGTGAACTTACGTCGGGGTGTTGCATTTAAAACATCTTTCGTCTATTTTATAGTCAAACAGAACAAAGTAGAAACTTTTACGCGGGAATCAATAAGTATAGTCTCTCTGAAATAAATTCCCTCTTCCTCCTACATCTGCCTTTAAAGTCTGTAGCTTATATAGTAACTACTTTTATAAATGTACGTTGTAATAGTTTGTTTATTTGAAGTTATTTGGAGTTATATTTCGTTAATTAACACTTTGCAAAGGTGCTTACACGCTACTAGTAGTTGACTGGACGCTCCATTTGCTGCTGGATCCATTTAAAAGTCTTTAAACACTACACCTGTAAGATCTTTTCCTCTTGCTTTCTTCTAGCATACTAATCGTATTCCTACTGGTTTTCACTCTACAGGTTACATTTTTATCTATAATAAATGCACAACCAGCTGTTTGGGTAGAAATATTCGGTACACTTACACTAGCCGTCACGACTACACTTTTTAATAATATGGATGACTTTTTAAAAACAGCTATAAGGAACAAAGTACATGAGTTATTTTTTTAAAAAATGAGCTTCCGACTTTAAATAAAGTACTAACTTAGTTAATACCGACGAACAGTAAGGCTTACTTAACCTAAGACGAACCACTTTGTTTCACATATTAAAAAAGTTAAACTTCAGGTATGAGGAACGTCACCGTAAAAGTATACTGTTGGACAAAGAAGATATTATTCTATGGAGAAAAATAAAAGCCTATCATGTGGAAGATCGTACGATTTATTATCTCAATGCAGGCCATACGAAATCAAAGGTTGGGACAGATAAATCAGTCTGTTCTAGTAAAGATGCTTTCCTGAGAGGTCTGTCGGCGGGTTTAAAATGTCCAACTGGAAAGGGCAAGAGACTTATTGTCCCTTATTTTGGGTCACAAAAACTTTTTGTGGAAGATGGACTGTTGATTAAGTGTACGAGTGTAAGACGTAGCCCTTATTGCCGATGCATGATTGTGAACTGGACTCATAGCTTACCGT
>JBAIZL010000001.1:241306120-241383620 GCA_036971475.1 Prosapia bicincta
GTTTTTCATGTGAGGTTTAACGTGTTTCCTCTCACTGACTTCCTATTATCCAGGGGAAAAGCTTAATAGCTTTACACGTGGACAATCAATCCCGATTCTCCTATTCACAGTAGGGATATTGAACACATTGAGACATAGGTGGCTTGTGAGAGGAAGGCCGCCACGAGAGTTATAGTTGTATGATGTAACCTGTCTTATAGACCCGGATGTACGTTATCACTTGCAGCGCCCACAGATATTTCCTTAATTAGTCAAGTACTAGCATCACCACTAAGTAAGTTAACTCTAACCCTAATCATAATTTACAAATTTTTATATAGTATTTAAAAAGTAATTAAATATATAAAGAAAACGATACCAAACGCGACATAAATTGTGGGAAAAAACTATATAAGAGTAGCCTGTTTATGAAAGGTAACAATAAATTTAACAGATTATATCGTGTTTGGCATCGTTCTTATTATATGGGTATGTACTTTACAAATATTAGATAGAAATTTTGAAATATTTTTATAGTAATAAAATTAATTTACTAATTGGAAATGCTTATACGTAGCTAATCGAGGAAATAGCTGCAAAAGATAAGGCACACCCAGGCCAGCCTAGGTAGCTGAATAGACCACAAGACAGGTTACATCATACAGACAATAGTCAGTTTTGGGGAACGAACTAGATTAAAATAATACCTACTTATCAGCCATTCATAACCAATGTGTTCGTCATTTTTAAAATGTAAAGTTAATAAATTTCTTACTTCACATTTATAATACACTGACTTCCATATAGGATCTGCTAAGTACGTTAGACACTATACCCGTCTTAGGGTAAGTTGAGGCAAGCCAGGTAGGGGGACTAGGAACTGCTTGGACGATGAATAGGCAGGGACGGCCAGGCGAGAACATCCCATTAGAGACGCATCACCTATTACTCCACTTAAAAACATTAATCTAATAAATACACATTGTATGAGAAAAACATTGACACGGTTTTCTTAATTATTATTAAACAAACGATCGCGTGTTTTTCTCATGTTAATCGGCCAACCTTAAGTGTGATTACTGGCTACGCTTCGGTAATTAAAATTTGTAATAAGCTTTAGTTATATGAAAGTTGCCTCAACTTACCCTGAGATTTGGTATAACGATAACGCGTTTTGGTCCTTGGGATGTATATTTTAAAAATCTTTTTTGTGTGATTTGTATTTTTAGGATTATTATAATCAATACCGCAGAAAATATCCATTTAAATTCTCTCTGTGTGTGACTTGAAATAAGCTATCATTAAAAGCATCTTTAACGATAATCTAGGTAGGTAAATTACTTTTAAAACAACAAACACGGTCTAAAGTTGTATTTAGTTAGGCCATTTTTCATCTAGACCTCTTTATAAGACATTTCTTAGATAACGGTGGAACAGAGGTTCTATTTTTGACCAGAAGACTTGAGGTTAGGAAACATTTGGCAGCCGTTCTTCTAGGGAACGCTTGTTCTAGCGACTGTTGCTATTAACTGAATATCATCTGTGTTTATTGCTGGCAGAAAAAAACTCTGCAAATATTTTCATTTTTACTAGAAAAAAATTTTCCGAGCTCATTATACTTGACAGGTCTAAAGTGATTTCTTCGCTGAAAGCGCGTGCACTAATATTTCTTTATAACTTTAATTTTTGGATAATAGTTGTTTTTTTTTTAATTTGCCATCTCTGTCACAGGTCTTTTTGTATACAGGTCAATATGTAAAATTCTGCCTAGATTTGAATTAGCATTACGGAGTGTTTCACACAAAAGCGGTTAAAACGTATAATGCGAAAACAATAAGATAATATATTTTGATTTATCTCTAACGAAAATATTTAATCAAGAATTCAGTAAGAAAAACTCGACTACTGTACTAAAAAAACCAAACCAGTAGAGCAATTGGATCAATATAGACTAAATTATTTCCTAATTGTATCGAATTAAGAGAGAAAAGAAGAAATAGTGCTTTTGCTAAATCCTTAAATCCAGTTATCGATATTACATATATAAATAACTTACCTATATTATCAATATTGAAAATGCTACTTACCGATGTTACAGATAATACAATTATTACTAACATACCTATATAGGCTGTCGCTAATTGAGTGGTACCATCTTACCGATATTATGAATATTATTAACTTATCTATACTAGCGTTAGTTACCGATATTACCCATATTACTAACTTACCTACAGTACCGATATTACCCATATTAATAACTTGCCTATATTACTGATATGTGAATGTTACTAGCTACTTGTATCACTCATATTACTAACTTACCTACAGTACCGATATTACCCATATTATTAACTTATCTACAGTACCGATATTACCCATATTATTAACTTACCTACAGTACCGATATTACCCATATTAATAACTTACCTACAGTACCGATATTACCCATATTACTAACTTACCTACAGTACCGATATTACCCATATTACTAGCCTACCTATATTACTGATATGTGAATGTTACTAGCTTACTTGTATCAATCATATTACTAACTTACCTACAGTACCGATATTACCCATATTATTAACTTATCTACAGTACCAATATTACCCATATTCCTAACTTACCTACAGTACCGATATTACCCATATTATTAACTTACCTACAGTACCGATATTACCCATATTATTAAATTACCTACAGTACCGATATTACCCATATTAATAACTTACCTATATTACTGATATGGGAATGTTACTAGCTTACTTGTATCACTCATATTACTAACTTACCTACAGTACCGATATTACCCATAATAATAACGTACCTACAGTACCAATATTACCCATATTACTCATTTGTCTACAGTACCAATATTACCCACATCACTAACTAGCCTACAGTACCGATATTACCCATATTACTAACTTACAGTACCGATATTACCCATATTAATAACTTGCCTATATTACTGAATTATGAACTTACTTGTATCACTCATATTACTAACTTACCTACAGTACCAATATTACCCATATTACTAACTTGTCTACAGTACCAATATTAACCACATCACTAACTAGCCTACAGTACCGATATTACCCATATTAATAACTTACCTATATTACTGATATGGGAATGTTAATAGCTTACTTGTATCACTCATATTACTAACTTACCTACAGTACCAATATTACCCATATTACTAACTTGTCTACAGTACCAATATTACCCACATCACTAACTAGCCTACATTACCGATATTACCCATATTACTAACGTACCTATATTACTGATATGTGAATGTTACTAGCTTACTTGTATCACTCATATTACTAACTTACCTACAGTATCGATATTACCCATATAATTACCTTACCTACAGTACCGATATTACCCATATTATTAACTTACCTACAGTACCGATATTACCCATATTAATAACTTACCTATATTACTGATATGGGAATGTTACTAGCTTACTTGTATCACTCATATTACTAACTTACCTACAGTACCAATATTACCCATATTACTAACTTGTCTACAGTACCAATATTACCCACATCACTAACTAGCCTACATTACCGATATTACCCATAATAATAACTTACCTATATTACTGATATGGGAATGTTACTAGCTTACTTGTATCACTCATATTACTAACTTACATACAGTACGAATATTACCCATATTAATAACTTGTCTACAGTACCGATATTACCCATAATAATAACGTACCTACAGTACCAATATTACCCATATTACTCATTTGTCTACAGTACCAATATTACCTATATCACTAACTAGCCTACAGTACCGATATTACCCATATTACTAACTTACTTACAGTACCGATATTACCCATATTATTAACTTGCCTATATTACTGATATATGAACTTACTTGTATCACTCATATTACTAACTTACCTACAGTACCAATATTACCCACATAACTAACTAGCCTACATTACCGATATTACACATATTACTAACGTACCTATATTACTGATATAGGAATGTTACTAACTTACTTGTATCACTCATATTACTACCTTACCTACAGTACCAATATTACCCATATCACTAACTAGCCTACATTACCGATATTACCCATATTACTAACGTACCTATATTACTGATATATGAATGTTACTAACTTACTTGTATCACTCATATTACTAACTTACCTACAGTACCGATATTACCCATATTAATAATTTATCTTCAGTACCGATATTACCCATATACCTAACTTACCTACAGTACCGATATTACCCATATTAATACCTTACCTATATTACTGATATATGAATGTTACTAACTTACTTGTATCACTCATATTAATACTTTGTCTACAGTGCCAATATTACCCATATCACTAAATTGCCTACAGTACCAATATTACCCATATCACTAACTTGTCTACAGTACCAATATTACCCATATAACTATATTGTCTACAGTACCAATATTACCCATATTACTAACTAGTCTACAGTACTAATTTTACATATATTACTAACTTGTCTACAGTACCAATATTACCCATATCACTAACTTGTCTACAGTACCAATATTACCCATATCACTAACTTGCCTACAGTACCAATATTACCCATATCACTAACTTGCCTACAGTACCAATATTGCCCATATCACTAACTTGTCTACAGTACCAATATTACCCATAATACTAACTTGTCTACAGTACCAATATCACCCATATTACTAACTTGTCTAAAGTACCAATATTACCCACAATACTAACTTGCCTACAGTACCAATATAACCCATATCATTAACTTGTATACAGTACCAATATTACCCATATCACTAACTTCTCTACAGTACCAATATTACCCATAATACTAACTAGTCTACAGTACCAATATTACCCATATTACTAACTTGTCTACAGTACCAATATTACCCATATCACTAACTTGCCTACAGTACCAATATTACCCATATCACTAACTTGTCTACAGTACCAATATTACCCATAATATTAACTAGTCTACAGTACCAATATTACCCACAATACTAACTTGTCTACAGTACCAATATTACCCATATCACTAACTTGTCTACAGTACCAATATTACCCATATCACTAACTTGTCTACAGTACCAATATTACCCATAATACTAACTGGTCTACAGTACCAATATTACCCATATCACTAACTTGTCTACAGCACCAATATTACCCATATCACTAACTTGTCTACAGTACCAATATTACCCATATCACTAACTTGTCTACAGTACCAATATTACTCATATCACTAACTTGTCTACAGTACCAATATTACCCATAATACTAACTTGTCTACAGTACCAATATTAGCCATATCACTAACTTGTCTACAGTACCAATATTAACCATATCACTAACTTGTCTACAGTACCAATATTAACCATATCGCTAACTTCTCTACAGTACCAATATTACCCATAATATTAACTAGTCTACAGTACCAATATTACCTATATTACTAACTTGTCTACAGTACCAATATTACCCATATCATAACTTGCCTACAGTACCAATATTACCCATATCACTAACTTGTCTACAGTACCTATATTAGCCTACCCATATCACTAACTTGTCTACAGTACCAATATTACCCATAATACTAACTAGTCTACAGTACCAATATTACCCATATCACTATCTTGTCTACAGTACCAATAATACCCATATCACTAACTTGTCTACAGTACCAATATTACCCATATCACTAAATTGTCTACAGTACCAATATTACCCATATCGCCAACTTGTCTACAGTACCAATATTACCCATAATACTAACTAGTCTACAGTACCAATATTACCCATATCACTAACTTGCCTACAGTACCAATATTACCCATATTACTAACTTGCCTACAGTACCAATATTACCCATATCACTAACTTGCCTACAGTACCAATATTACCCATGTCACTAACTTGTCTACAGTACCAATATTACCAATATTACTAACTTGTCTACAATACCAATATTACCTATTTTACTAACTTGTCTACAGTACCAATATTACCCATATCACTAACTTGTCTACAATACCAATATTACCCATATCACTAACTTGCCTACAGTACCAATATTACCCATATCACTAACTTACCTATATTACTGATTATGAATGTTACTAACTTACCTGTATCACTCTTAAATATAACTTACCTACAGTACCAATATTACCCATAATACTAACTGGTCTACAGTACCAATATTACCCATATCACTAACTAGCCTACAGTACCAATATTACCCATATCACTAACTAGCCTACAGTACCGATATTACCCATATTAATAACTTATCTACAGTACCAATATTACCCATATTACTAACTTGTCTACATTACAAATACTACCCATAATAATAACTTACCTACAGTATCAATATTACCCATATTACTAACTTGTCTACAGTAAAAATATTACCCATATCACTAACTAGCCTACAGTACCAATATTACCCATATTACTAACTTGTCTACAGTACCAATATTACCCGTATCACTAACTAGCTTACAGTACCAATATTACCCATTTTACTAACTTGTCTACAGTACCGATATTACCCATATCACTAACTAGCCTACAGTACCGATATTACCCATATCACTAACTTGTCTACGGTACCGATATTACCCATAATAATAACTTTCCTACAGTACCAATATTACCCATATTACTAACTTGTCTACAGTACCAATATTACCCATATTACTAACTTGTCTACCAGATTACTAACTTGTCTACACAACCGATATTACCCATAATAATAACTTACCTACAGTACCGATATTACCCATATTAATAACTTACCTACAGTACCAATATTACCCATATTACTAAATTGTCTACAGTACCAATATTACCCATAATACTAACTTGTCTACAGTACCGATATTACCCATAATAATAACTTACCTACAGGACCGATATTACCCGTAATAATAACTTACCTACAGTACCAATATTACCCATATTATTAATTTGTCTACAGTACCAATATTACCCATATTACTAACTTGTGTACAGTATTGATATAACCCATGTTAATAACTTACCTACAGTACCGATATTACCCATAATAATAACTTACCTACAGTACCAATATTACCCATATTAATAACTTGTCTACAGTACCAATATTACCCATATTAATAACTTGTCTACAGTACCGATATTACCCATATTAATAACTTACCTACAGTACCGATATTACCCATAATAATAATTTACCTACAGTACCAATATTACCCATAATACTAACTTGTCTACAGTACCAATATTACCTATATTACTAACTTGTCTACAGTACCGATATTACCCATAATAATAACTTACCTACAGTACCGATATTACCCGTATTACATACTTATATGTATTACCGATATCATGAATATTACTAAATTACCTATATTATCAATGATAACAATTTTTATTACTTACTGATGTAATGAATTCTTTGGAAGTTACCGATATTACTATTATTACGAACTCACCGATATGATCAAATATCAATTAACAAAACCAATTGCATACATTTTTTCCGAAATTAATATCCAAACAAACATAATTAACCGGACGTATGCTCTACTTGCTTTTTAATAAATTTCACTCAAGAATGTTTGAACAGGTTATCTAAGTCTCAGAGTAGGAGAATGTTTGGAGCCCCTTTGGAAGCTTGTGTGTCACGCTACACTACCTGGAGTGTTATTATGGGATCACGCTTTTGGGACCATAGTATTAGGGCTAGAATTAAGGAGTGGTGTTGTTTAATGTGAAAGGACATGATATTTTAGTTAGAAAAGATAAATATTTTTATTTTGATGATTTACTATTTATTTATGTAATATTGTACACAGGATTTTCGTGAAATGTAGAAATGAAACGTAATGCAAACTATGTAGCAAAATTTGTATTTGCAAAATTATTTACAAACTAGTAATAGGTGATATAAAATATTTATATTGTAAGTCAAAAGTAATAGAAACAATAAAATCCTAAGATAGGTAGGTGGCATGGGAGAAAGTGAGGAAGCGTTAAGGAGGGTCTAAAATGTCTGAAGCTCTGGGGAATTTGGAGCAATAGAACCCTTTCAGAAATCACCAGAATTACAGGTTGCCATTCGTTAAAAACCTTACCTGGGTTATTGGTTTTTTCACGCGTCACCAAAAGTATTTCAGATATTTTTAATATTGTAAAAACAAGCTACGAAAAACAATATAAAGTTATATGTATGATTCAAGTTAACTTCATTCGCTGTCTATAATATTTTAAGGCCTTTTAAACTTGAATATATTTTATGTTTTTTTCCTATAAGTAATTTAGCTCTGTAATTTGAAATTTATACACACCGTTCCATCCACGAAGCCGTAAACGTTTTACAGTTCTACCTTTGCATGAATAAAATAATTTATAAAATGTCTTTTGCTCAATCATATTCGCTATAAATATATTTTATAAATGTAGTTTTACTATATTGGTTACAAGAGGGTTCCAAATTTGTGAAATAGCTGGCGCCGAATATTTTACGTATGTGAGAATCCTTTGCCAGCCAAACCCCTAGACAAACGCCCAAGTACACAACTCGTTCTGGAAGGTTGTGCTCCAGATGTTTACAATATTCGATCATTTCACTTACAGCTTGAGCCGTGCAATTATTTATTTCTGTTGTTTCAATTTGTTTTTCTTTTTTCAAAACTTTATTTTTTATAACAAATAGCACTCCCCATTTGTTCACAAACCGAACATCCAAATGGGGTTGTTTCCTTCTCGTCAAATCTGAAGTGAAATTTTCGTGATATTTCATGTTCAACAATAAGGCAAAAGAAGTTTGTAAATCAATTTCAGTTTGAAACCTTGAGTATGCTATAAGATCACTGAACGTGCCGAAAAGGTTATCAAATTGTTTTTTATCGCAATTTGTCACTGAAATTCCGTTTATGATTTTGCTGATTTCCTGAACCATCATTAAACTCACGCCATAATGTCTGAGCACTCTGCATTGTAAGATGTATTCTATTTTCCTTGCGACGTCACGATTCGTCAGTCGTAAGACGCGAGTCTGGTTGATATTCCTGTCAGCGAACGTCACAAAGCCGGTTTGCAATAAAAACGTGAAGACTACATCGAGGCGTCCTGCAACGAAATCTTCGTATCTCTTGAAAGGATCGAAGGGATATAGTGATCTTAAATGTCCAATGTCAGCCTCTGATAACGTCAGATCGCCGCTGGTTTCCACGTTATTTCCTCCTAACAGTCTTACAAGTTGCATTTTCACATCGGAATAGTAAATAATAGGTAAGAAATATTCGCTGGATTGAATTTGAGCCCAGTAAGGCCTTAAGGCGTCTTTGTAACCTTCTTCTTTGTTTTTCAAGTATTCCAAAACCGAATAAATATTGTACATAGGTGTTTCCTTTCCCAGTAATCTGTAGCCGTCGTAGTACTTGCGAATGTTACCTTCAATGGTTACAGCTTCTGAATTACTCTTGGCGTATTTGTTTAACAACGGTTCCAGCTCGTCCTGGAACAGTCCAAAGTAATCAGAATAGCGATGGTAACGTAAAAAAGGATAAACTTTTAAACCGTTTGACGTCAGGTTTTTACCGCTAACGTGCAATGTACCAGTGCAAAAAACCTTTTCCACAATCTTATTGTTTTTTTCAAGCAATGGTTTGTGAATATTTTTGAACAGTTCAACAAGTTTTTCTTCATTTACGCTCTTGTTGAACACTTCGTTCATTTCGATGACATCGTACTCGTCGATCAACACGATCGGTCGCCTCTTGAAATGTCTGTACAACACGTTGCATAAAAACATTAAACCATTTTCTACGTCACGACTTTCAATTTGGCCGAGCTTCGGGTACTCCATAATGCGTTCAAATAGTGTTTTATCTAACTGGGCGTCCCACAGACTCGCCACGTTCATGAGGTATTCATGTTCACTGAACGCGTTCGACAGCAGTCGACTTAACGCGTACAGTGAACTGTCATAGCCGATAGTGTATCCGAGCCAGTTGTAGTCGATAAAAATGACCGGGTATTTGCCGAAATGTTGCTGGAAGAATTCTGGATGTTTCTTGTAAATGTTTGTGTTTTGAAACAGGGGGAAATTGGTTGTGTTTGATTTATTGCTGATTTCTAATCCATTTTCGTTCACCTGGATTTCCAAAAAGTGTTTCATTGTCGATAGATTCATAGTTTTTCCAAATTTTCTCGGGGCTGTGACCATCATTTTTGAACATTGATCTTCCATAAACGTTTTTACTAAGAGTGATTTGTCAATATAATATTTATACTTGACAAGCCTTGGAAATGAGCTCGCTTGTGTGAAATGATTTTCTCTTGATTTCTGCAACAGAATTTTAATTGATAATAACTTATAAAAGTATCTTATAGTATTTTCACTTTTACATGTTACTCAGAGGGTTAGTAAGGATCTCGGAGGATAAGTCTTACCCTCCCAACCCGCGGCCGGTGATAAACTATGGTTCGTCTACTAGGCACTGTCCCACATCACAGCAACGTTTTTTATTTTAATTTTAAATTGAAAATTATAATTTTTTTAAAATCATACATAAAGCTCTATTGTAAATTTACCCGAACTCGAACAAAATACTTTGTACTTTAGAGCGAATAAATCCGATTATAATTAGAGCGAACTAAAAAAAATAATGTGATGTTTCAAATATACATACTGTACATATATAAATTTATGAAGCATAATGTTTAAGCTCTGACTCATTCTATTAAATATTCTATTTTGTATTTTAAATTTATATTTAAAAAATTTACAACGTGCTGGGACAGTGCCTACTATACGGCGTCTCAGGTTAAGTTGAGGCAAGCCAGGAAGCTGGGGGAACCTGAGCCGATGAATAGGCGGGGACAGTGCCTACTATACGGCGTCTCAGGTTAAGTTGAGGCAAGCCAGGAAGCTGGGGGAACCTGAGCCGATGAATAGGCTGGGACAGTGCCTACTATACGGCGTCTCAGGTCAAGTTGAGGCAAGCCAGGAAGCTGGGGGAACCTGAGCCGATGAATAGGCTGGGACAGTGTCTACTATACGGCATCTCAGGTTAAGTTGAGGTAAGCCAGGAAGCTGGGGGAACCTGAGCCGATGAATAGGCTGGGACAGTGCCTACTATACGGCGTCTCAGGTCAAGTTGAGGCAAGCCAGGAAGCTGGGGGAACCTGAGCCGATGAATAGGCTGGGACAGTGCCTACTATACGGCGTCTCAGGTTAAGTTGAGGCAAGCCAGGAAGCTGGGGGAACCTGAGGCGATGAATAGGCTGGGACAGTGCCTACTATACGGCGTTTCAGGTTAAGTTGAGGCAAGCCAGGTAGCTGGGGGATTAGGACAGTAGACGTTCGTTTACTAGGATCTTTCATCTACGCGCATGCGCAACCTTCAGCTCGTTTCCTAAGTGGGGGGAGATGTAGGGAGAGAAAGATTTGCAGCTATGTAATAAAAGAAACAGTATCAGGGATAACAGTAGAACCTCATGCCCTAATGTGTAAGGTACAAGTTTACTAATCGTAAGTTTCCGGTTCAAATCCCGAACTTCGATTTTAATTTTTTTCTAAAGATAAATTATTAACAGTAACAGTTCTACAACTTGGAGCCTGTCACTGTTCCCAGCGTTTTTACTACTAATTCTTTTCCCAACTAATTCTATTTTATTAGTTTAAAATTTTAAAATAACTATAAGAAATATTATTTGTCTTTAATGATGCCTATAAGTCCTAAAAAGTTAACTAGTATGATTTTTTTCCAAAATTAAAATCTCGGGACTGAAGACGATATTTTTAATTGTTGACATCATTTCTTTTGTGGGCATAATTACAACTATTTCAAGTTAATTGTTTTAACCTTGGCAATAAATAGGTTTAGGTTAGGTTAGGTATTATAGAAAATTTATAAATGTCTTTTGAATAAAAATGGCTAAGTTAAATTTAATTTTTACATAGTGAGTTTTCTTCCTTTCTTCTCATATCACAGCGATGGGCATATTCTATTTACTGTAAACAATGAGTGGAAAGTAAAATGGAGTTAATATTTTTATTCATTTATACATATAAAATATAGCTGTGTTGTAATTAACCATATGTATTTTTATTTTTTAAATAATTTTTTAAATACATTATGTCAGGCATCTTGACTGTCATTACTACTTCCCCCACTGCTGCAGTAAACCCTACGTCGCTTCTCAGCTGTGACGTCACGCGCATGCGCGTTGGAATATCATAGCAAAAGAAGGTCTAGTGATTAGGACGGCCCTGGGCCGATGAATAGGCTGGGACTGCCCAGCGAGAACATCCCATTAGTGACGCATCGCCGATTATTCTACTTGAAAACGGTAATCTAATAAATAAGCATTATATGGGAAAAGCGTTGATACGGTTCTCTTAATTATTATTAAACAAACAACTGCGCGTTTGTCTCATGTTAAGCGGCTTTACGAGTGATTACCGGCTACGCTTCGTATAGCGTAACTTTCCTTCAGTATAGGTCACTAATGGGATGCTCTCACCGGGCTGTCCCACCCTATTCATAGGCCCAGGCTAGTCCTAATCCCCCAGCTACCTGGCTTGCCTGAGACGCCGTATTGTTCATCATTGGCCTACCTGGTTAGCTATTGTTCATCAATGGCCGGCCTGGCGAGCGTTTCGGGAGGGGGTGTCGAATTCCAAAAAGCTTCTTAATCCTCTGGGTACCACGTAGGAGCGGGAAAACTACACAGGGCGATTTGTCTGTTCAAGGAAATGCAATGTAGAAAACATTTTGACCTTTTCTTTGCAAGTAGGCGTAAGCATTACATGTGTTACAGTAATTAATAACGAACAAAAACTCACAAGCAATAATTTATTCAATCAAGATCAGAAACTGAAGCTAAAACTTCTATAAAATTACTCATATAGCTAAGATCTAGGCTACTAACTATATTCACTGATAATGATTCCATTGTCATTTAAACGCGTTTGAGGAATAGATTTTTGATTGTGAGTTGGTGATCGTTATTATTTGGGTTTTTAACTTTGGTTTTTAATATTTTATTTTACTGTAATTATAGGTTATCTTTCCTTAATGCCTTGTGTGTGTCATATTTAATTTGCAATCGTTCATAATCAGAATTTTTATACGGGGAAAAGTTTTGTTATTCTTTCAAAAACTTCCACAGTCTAATTGCGTTTTTGAAATTACAAAATTAAAGCCCTTAAAATAGGAGTTTTAATTAATAAAAGATATCAATAAACTATAGTTAATTCGTGCAGAAGTGTAAATATAATCAAAGTACTGCACTATACGCAGTGTTTTGAATATGGTAGCAACAAAATAATTTTGAGAAAATGTTTATCAAGTGTAAATCATCTACTACGTTTAATATAAGGTAGAATAGGTTTATTCTTGAAAGTTCCATAACTGTTAGGAGGCGATACGTTTTGAATAGATTATTTGTTCAAATAAATAAACTCTTGTAGGGTCAATTTGAAACAGTCTTGTATTATTTATTATTTATAACAGAAAATATTTAATTATATTTTACACACACACACACACACACACACACACACACACACATACATTATATATATAATTCCATAAGCGAATCGGTCCTCATGAAATTTCTCGAGGAAAGAATAAGATAAGATAGCCTAGTTATATTCATTTTTAAGATTGAGGACTAAAGGCGTCGGAAAAACTATCAGACCTGTCAAAAATTATTTTAGCGTCGCCCCACTTTAATTGTTAGAATGACTTTCTAGTGAAAATATCACTACATTGGGTTTATTAATAAGTAGACTCCATATGCTAGGTGGTGAATAATGAATATACCAGATGGAGATAACATCAGTTGATGTAAATTTGCTGTTTTATTTATTTTATTTTTATTGCTCCATTTATTTGTAATGTTGAAACCTATCTAGTAGAGAAAGGCTGCGAGTTTGTGTAAAATTATTTAGGAATGGTTTGCAGTAGAAATAATGTTTCAAAATATTTTACAAGAATATTGGGTAATTTATTATTTATGTTTGTTGGTTTTAGTTCTGTTTAAGTGAAAATGTTGAAATGAGTCGTAATGGAGGAAGACCGCGAGTTCGTAGAGTATTTAGGAACGATGCGCAGCATAGAGAAAGGTTAAGGAACACTGGCGATGCAGGAGGAGGGGCTGATGAACATATTCACAAGTTTAGGCGCTCTCTAAATAATGAAAATTATGTGATGCAGAACAGTGTTGGCAGACTTGACCACAGCTGCCAGCACTGTAATGCACTTTATTTCTCCAGTGAGTTAGTAAGATGATATTTTACCTTATGTTGCACAATGGACTGGTATTACTACCACAGCCCAGAACAAACCTAAAATTTCTTCATTTAATGTTGAACAGTAGATATTTTATTGACAATATCAGAAAATGTAACAGTGCCATGGAGTTTGCAACATTTTCAGCACGTACCAATGAGATACCTGGCAATGGTCCTTATACTATCTAGGTGCAAGGCCAGATTTATAGGTAAATCTCAGCTCTCTATTCTCCATATGAGTAAACACCTTCATATAGTCTGTTATATTTCGCCAGGAAAAAAAAAAAAAAGTAGTCTGTTATATATCATTGACTGAACATTTGCAAACGTCAGATTGGGAAGGTTAGAAAACCAAAATTTGAATAAAGATACTTTAAGACGTTTAAACTACTACATTTTGGTTTTATTGCAATAAATAAGAAGCAGCAATTGGTGCTACGGGCCCCATATTTATGTACAGATATATATATATTATTATGTATGTAATAATACATTAATATTATTATGTATTATATTTTTAATCTTATTGACTCTATACGTATTATATTCTCTCTCTCTCTCTCTCTCTCTCTCTCTATACATACATATATATATATATATATATATATATATATATATATATATATAAAGAGAGAGAGAGAGAGAGAGAGGGAGAGAGTATAATACGTATAGAGTCAATAAGATTAAAAATATAATACATAATAATATTAATGTAGTTAATATATATTAGAAAAATGGTGGAAATTAGAATGTGAAAATTCCAATATATATATATATATATATATATATATATATATATCGCAATATGTATTCTTGTGTATTAATAAAGAACTTATTCTTACTGTTAAACATCAGGAATTTGGTTTAATATTCCTGATGATTTTGGTACTGTTACCCAACGAAAAGCTTTGAATTGTAAATTCAATTATAATTCTTGTATTTGTATTTTGACTTATGTTCTTTATATATATATATATATATATATATATATATATATATATATATATATACATATATATATATATATATATATATATATATATATATATATAAGTATATATATATATATATATATATATATATATATATATATATATATATATATATATATATATATATTATGGGTCACATACATAAGAACATTCACAGACACATAGACATTTACAAATATAAACTTACAGACAAAATAACTAAAGAAATCAAAACATAATGTATCATGTGATTGATGAATAATTAACATTATGGTACCTATTAGGCTGTGATAAATCTAACAACAGTATAGTATAACAATTTTAACTGTATACATTTCACATTTTGGATTTAGTATTGTATCTACTCAAGTGATTAGGCTATTGATAAGGCTGATAATAGATATCGGCGAAAAGCTTACATCGAATAACTAATGCTGCATTGTTCTCGTAATGAATATACAATTGAAGGTCACAATTTATTTGTTTACATATACATATTCTTATTCAAAATATTGTAGTAAGTTAATCTTCTAAATGTTTTAAAATGAATTTTTAAATATATACTACCTGATCCATAGCTGAACTAGAGTAAAATGTAATCATCCAAAATAGTATTATTTTCATCTTTATGCAGAGCCACTACAGGACAACTAAAAATTCTAATTTGTTTAAAAACACTGACCAAATCGAAGCTAAACTGTTCATAATCGTTTTTAAATATATCATTAGTTCATATCAATTGTTTGGAAACACTGTATCTTAAGATCTTCCAAGGCAAGTACTTAATGAATGGTTGAGGCATTTACTATAATCAAAATTCTTATCTTATGAGCGATTCGGATAGCTTAACTCGCAAACCATAATGACAGTGGCTTGTTCTACTCTTCTTCCCTGCTCCAGTCACTTTCTCATCCTTATTTTATAGCTCTAAGAGGCCATCCCTGGACTATAGGGCATCCAGACGGTGTCCTATAAATCGCGCCCTGTTAAAATCTCGCCCCGTACTTCCGCACGCAGTGTAAATCATGCCCAGCAGGTCCTCACTTCACCTGTCGAGTTAATTCAAAATAAACTGATTCCCATCACACTTTATCCAGGCTTTGGATTGGCTAAATGCCAAGTGCAAGTTATTGCCATTTAGGCGTGTTTAAAGTCAGCTTTAAACTTTGTCATTTTTTGGTCATTTTTATTTCAATATTTGTATTTTTTATATTGTATTTAATATTGTATTTTAATAGTTTTTCAATAGTTAGTCCAATCACTCAAGCTTTTGTGGGAACGATATTGATTTCAAACATAAGACAATGTCCCCATCTTCTTCGTACTTCCGTTGATTATATAAAGTCCTCTTCGTTACTTGCTGCTCTGGCATTTCTGTCACAAACTCATATCCTCGATTATGGAGGTCAACAATTTCTTCTAAATATATTCTAGAAATAGGAGTGTCTTCTTCTCGTGCCCTCTTCTTCGCAACACTCAGTTTCTTGTAAACTTCCAAGCGAGCGTCATCCGGAGGTCCACATTCATGGTCGCTCGAACTCAGCACAGCGGCGTCCTTGGTCTTGTTGACTCCTCGGCAACGAGTTGACCTCTGCTTCAAGCAGCACCAAATAATCGTCCCATCTTTCAAAATCTTCTTGATATTAAACGAGTACCCTTCGTAAAGAGCACATGGCTTACCATGACTGGTTGTTGCCACTTCCATACCGCCCAAGTCGCAGGAACAACACAAAACAGAAAACACTCACAAGCCGCACGACCTGACCACTTAAAAAATTGGAACAGGAATGAGGGAGGGAGGGTAGGGTGCTAAAGAGAAAGCTATCAGGGATGAACCTGGGAGGGGGCGGGTAATTCCCTGTCATTCCCCTTACTAAACGGCTGTCAAATGACACTCGCGGTCCATGACTCTGTGGTCCTCTCGGTTCAGATAGACAGGGCGCGATTTACCCAGATTTGTCCTTGGGCGCGATTTTCAGGCATTCATCCAGACTCGCGTTGGAAGATTTAACGGCCCTCGCACCTCTACGCAAACACATACACGCGCGCGCTGACCTGCCTACTTGTCTGCAATGGTTTTCCAAGAGTCATCTACTAGCTCTTAGTCTACAAAACTAAAATTTATACTTGCTTTGCACTAAACACTTACATTTAGGTAAGTTTTAGTAACATTGTTACTATGGGCAAAAATTCCAATAAAAAGTACCTGAATTTTAAACAATCTTAGTTTTGTAGACCAAGGCCTAGTAGGGGACTCTTGGGTGGAAAATAGACAGGAAAGGGAGGCAGCCGGGCCGGGTTACAGCGAGTGGGTATGTGAGGGTCGCCTAACCCTGTACAGAGCTTCCGAGTCGGGATGGAATATAATTTCTAAAATTGTGTACAATGTATGTATAAATTGATTTACATTATTATACAATCAGTAAAATAGTTTAACGTCAGTACGGAACAGTAGACCTAATTTTAGAATGGACATTATCAAAAATTAATTAGAACAGAAAAAAAGACATCATTATTGGACAATTACTTTTTACTCATTTGGTATGAAAACTACATTAATCCTAGCAGAGTCTTTATAAGATTTAACAGCATAGTTTATTTATAAACAGTTATGTAGCGTTATTACATTATAATCCTCTCAACTTTATTACAATCCTTTCTTTTGATTAAAAAAAATAGCCATCACTATTTGTTGTACAAAGCCGAAGTGTTATTTTGATATTTAACCTAATAACCACTAAACAATACAATACAATTAGGCTACTTCACAAAAATAAATCTCTATTTCGAAAGTTATGTGTTATTTATTGTAACAATTCGAATGTTTTTTGCTATTTAGTTAAACACGCTGAGAAATATAACAATTAATTATTACAATAAGATGTTTTTATTGCTTGTAATTATCATTTACCTAACTTACTTCTCAATAAATATAGAATAATACTATATGTCGGTGGTAACATATTTGTTATAACAATTCAAATATATTTTTATCTTATTTGGTTTTAAGACCGAAGAAATAAGACAATTAATATTTACAATAATATTTTCTTTTAGTTTTTCCTCATCATTTACCTGCTTTACTTGTCAACAAATGTAGAATAATACTGTCCAACGTTCGTTTTCTGATACATAATGAAAGCACTTGGTTTATTCAGTGGCGGACTTTGCCATGGTGCCGCCCCTAGGCATAATTCGGCCGGCCGCCCCTTTGCGAATTTATTGGAAACGTTCCAACGTAATATAATGCTTTTAATTTTTCACCATACGAATTCGTTTTCATGCCTGTTCAAAGAAATATAGATAAGATATTATTTAAAGACTTTTTATAAAAATAAATTAAATAATTATTTTGGTTCCATAGATAAATTTAAAAAACAATAAAATAAAAGGAAGTTTTCTATTCTCAGGGGGGGGCGCCCCCTGCTGGATCCGCCACTGATTTAACTGAGGGTCACATTATAACATTCACCAAATTTAACTAGGTACTATTAGGCTACTATTGTCACTAAAACTCATCGGTACAAAAAAAACGGCTGCCGTCCCCTCGAGGCTGCACCCATAGGCACGTGCCTAGTGTGCCTAATGGGAAGTCCGCCACTGGGTTTATTACATAGAAACAAATTTAAAAATTAGTGTTCACGTAATAACTTATAGTACCGGGAGACCAACGTCGCTCGGTAACAGCTTGAGCGTTTATAAGTAATAGATCGAGCGATTTCTTCTTCGATGGTTTCTCGCATCATAATGAACGCGAACGGGTTTTGGTTTCGTAGAATTCCTTCGAGTAGCTGTATGACTTCAAGATTCATGTCGGAGTTGCCAGCAATTTGTTTGTCGACGGGTAGGTAGGGTGAAGAAAGAACATCCGTTGCGCGGTCTTTCGTAGTCTCTTTGCGCATCTTGCTTCAGCCGAGCGGCGATATTCATTCGACGATAGACAGTATCTCTATTCTACGATAGAGAGTTCTCTAGGAGGTACAGTGCGTGAGATTTAACGGTGTCCCTCGTTCTGCGCTAGCATTTGACTACTAGCCTAACTGAAAACATTATACAATACATATATCGTCTCATTCGTAATCGCGTCTCTTTCTTTACAGAAGTAGAGCAATACATTTAAAGATCATGTCTACATCAAACTATTACAGTATTATCCTTTAGTTAATTAGAGCTGTTTACACTTCAAACGCGACACTTATGTTTTCTGAAGTGTTGGGTTTAGATACCCCACTGCAGCTCAGTCCAGCCTAGTGATCTCAAGGTCAGAGACACGGTTTAACCTCACGCAATGTACTGCTATAGATCTGGCCCCCCGGTTGTGAAATAGTAGATGCCTCTGGCGTTGCTAGTTCGGTCGTCTTGAACGTTAAACATGCATAAGCGGAGATGTCACCGAGCTTTCTATGCCTGCCGCAAAGTATTGAGAAAGTTTATGTTGGCGGGTGAACAACAGCGTTCGTTCGGGAATCTTGTCAGCTTGCATTCCTATTTCCCGTAACGACATCAATCGCCGAATCAGTCTCTGCCGGTTTTGTTCTGCACTCGCTCTTCGAGGAAAAAGATGTCTCCTCAGTGCATGCATGCGACGTTAAACTGTCCCATTCGTGAATATTCAACATCCGCTGACATGGCGACTTTATAGCTTTGAGGAATTCCAGTGCTCTGTCTTTGCAGTTCTAAACGTCGGGTAGCGTCGCATCGCCGTTCTCGCTCAAGATTATCGACCCTTTCTTCGTTATTTAGCTGGGGCATAAGATCTGAAATACTTTCTTTGCTTCAAGACTTCGATGAGACAAATTTAAAAATTAGTGTTCAAATAATAACCTATACGTGTGATGTTTGTTAGTACAAGTGCATTTTAAAATTGTCGAAAGACGACTATTTTTGTATTTGCAGATAGCAGCATGGATGAGCCCAGGACCTTCAGCTTCGTAGACTATTCAGTATTACTTATTACCCTAACTGTGTGTGCGGGCATTGGAGTGTGCGTCCGATATACAGGAGACAAGCAACGTACTACACAGGTACGTATTGGAAATCAAATTACTCATAGCTTGTAGTCAATCACACCAAATTCCATTAGAAAGTTTTTTCTCTTTTATTCTTATATTTAAAGAAGAAACCACAACAAATTTTAGAGTTCAAAGTAAACCAACGTTTTGAAATGTAAGGACAGCAGACTTTTAAAATTAAAGCTCGATGGTAGAAAAAGTAGATTATGTAGTGTTATACTGACCACAGCCGTATTGTTATGTATTTGCGGTTACATGTCAAACTCAAAGAGTGTTTTAATTTATTAATATTCTCACGAATTCCGTTGCCCATGATAATTAGCGAAATCTTTACGTTTTACCATTAAAGCCTAACGATTTAACGTATACATAATTTGACTAAATTTAGAGAAAGGTATTAAAACGTTTCGCACAGCACCAAGCGATTTTCAATATTTAAAAACTACATTTGTGTGTGTGTGTGTGTGTGTGCGCGCGTGCGTGCGTGCATAAGAGTGTCTGTTGCAAAGGGCACAAATGTATGATTTCAAATTGAATTCATTAAAAAAAAAAAATTATACTTTAAAATTCAGAAATTCTAACGTCAAAACACCAAAAATAGTTTACAGAAATCCAAAAATTTAATTTAAAATTTCCTTTGATCTTTTTTTCAACGTCTAATTAAATGTAAATCTATATACAATTACATTAAGCAATTTTAGGAATTTTCAATAAAACATTTAAATATAAAATTTTTCTTTGTTGATAAAATAAAGTCTCAATTGAAATTACATAATGGTTCTACAGAAAATTTGTGTTACAAACACAACTATTACCATCGAATGGCAAAATACTGCTTCATGAATCTTCAAGTACAAACAAGATGGTCGTTTTGTAAATAAGACTACACTAAAGTTCACAAGTAATTCAAGGGTTTATAAATGTAAAATGTGTTTAAACTCTTGATTTTTGTAGTCTATTACGTTCGGTGAAACTTATTAATCACTTTTACATTAGTTTATCACTATCCGAACCTTAATTAATATTTGTAATTTGTACTAACTTTTTTTTTATTAACTTGGGAGCGGGTTTGAATTGCCCGAAGCACTGCTACCTTAAGGTATATTGTACTTATTGTACTAACTTGCTGAGACAGAACGTTTTCTATCGCTTCGTGGCAATCTTCATCAGTGTCTAAATTTTCCGCTTGGAGTTGTTAGGTTAAGCGGTGTCGGTTTTAAATTGTGTCAAATAATATATGTGATTTGTATTGGGTTTTTTTCGTTTAATATGTATGTATTTTGTGTGTTTTGTAAATTTCATACTGTTTTAGTGTGTTGAGATGTGGTTCTTTTTTGTTGATGTGTAAGATTTGTAGGTTATGGTTAATGTGTATTTGTGCCCTGTAGGTTATGTTTAGGGGGTTTTATTTGTTCACTGATTCTTTGTTCGAAGCTTTGACCATTTTGCCCAATGTAGAATTTGTTGCAGTTGTACAGTTTAATTAGTATATGCCTAATGCTTGTAGTTTATCTTTGTTGGTGTTGTGTTATATTTGGTTTTGTAGTTTGTTGTTAGCTTTAAATGTTATTTTGTATCCTGTTTTATGTAATTTGTGGCATATTTTATTTGATGTTTTGTTTATGTATAGTATTGTGATCTGTTTTCCCTCCCTGTAGTGTTGATTTTTGTGTTTTTTTGTATATTGTGAAATAATTTGACTATTATCCTAAAGAAACAGGGCACTAGTACACAGACATTAACCATAACCTAGAAATCCTACACATCAACAAAAAAGGACCACATCCCCAACACACTAGAACAACATGAAATTTAGAAACACACAAAAACACAAAATACAAACATATTTAATGAACAAGCCTAATACAAATCACACATAATATTTGACACTATTGAAAACCTGCCAAGTGATACCCAAAGTAGTAATTTATAGAAAAACCTTAAGATGTACAACCCAAAAGCTGCATGAAAAATATGTTTGCCATTTCTCCATGAAAAAATGTGGGCTATATGTGTATTTTATTCAAATTTCAAGCCACTATTTCTTGTTTGTAACATTTTAAAAATCACTTTCTTTTGTTTAAATACTTGTAACTAGCTTGTGTAAATTTGAAACAAATTGCAGTTGGGTCAATGTTATAATATATTGTAAATAACTACCGATTTGTCTTCGACTTACTAGAGCGTCAGTACTGTTCTGACAGTGAATTCATTAATATATGAACACAATAGTTTAAAATAATAGCTTAATGATAAGTTATCATATTGCCAGATTATCACACAGATTGTCAATCTTACACACACAGACTCTCTCTCTCTCACACACACACACACACACAAACACACACAGACACACACACACACACACACACACAGACACACACTCACATGCACACACACACACACACACACACACACATAGACACTCTCTCTCTCACATACACACACACACAGACACACACTCACATACACACACACACACACTCACACACATATATATAGCCTATATATATATATATATATGTATCATACTTGGACAATTTATTCTTCTTAAGTGAATAAATGGTTCAGCATACGTCGAGGGCCAACAATCAAGCTTAGGTAAACGAACTTGAAGATGTTATACTTTTTCTGGCTCCAATGATAATTTTGTATGCGAGAGAATAATATTATCATTTTATTTTAAAGTTCAAGTTTTTAATAAAACATTCAAAGATACTTTTCACAGGAATATCTCCTCGCTGGTAAGGACCAAAGCATACTGCCAGTAGCTTTTTCCCTGATGACAAGTTACATCTCAGCCATTTCTCTTCTGGGAGTATCTTCAGAAGTGTACACATTTGGCACCTTGTACTTGTTCAATAACTTAGCTTATGTTCTATTCACTCCCGTCGCTGTATATTTGTACCTACCAGTATTCTTCAAACTCCAGGCAACTTCTGTGTTTGAGGTATGTATAATGGTATAATTGTTGCCAAACTACCAACAAGATTTAGTTTTATAAATATAAAGTGAACAACTAGTATAAAGTATTTTATGTTTGTTTTCATAGCCTACAGTTAAATAAGTTGGAAAATAAGAACTACTCAGAAACTTTGAAAATCCTTCCTCATTTACATTTTTTCAATTTATTATTTTCTCTTTTAAAAAAAATCACCTTTAATTTTAAATAAGCTTCTACGATTTAAAAGAAAACTTATAGTATCTAAACAATTTTGGCTTTTTTATTGACTTCTGACTGTTCTACGTTTTTAGATGTTATGTTTGAAATTAAATTGAGTTTTTATTTATATTTTCAACAAACCGCATAAAAATCTAAAGACAGTATAGTAGAAATATATTTTGCAGTATAAATTGTAAAAGTTTTATAAAATAAACATTTCTGTGACAGATTAGTAATTTAATTTGTAACTTTTGTTTATCTTGGAAAAAAGAACTAATTTTGACCAAATTCTTGACTCTAACGAAAGAGGCGAATTTTCTTGATTTAAAGAACGAGGTGAGCATCAAGAAAACATTTTAAGAAAGGTTGCTTTGCAACAGATTAAATCAGAATCGTAAATCTGTGATAGAGTACATAAGACTATTGCATTCAAATTTCTTAAAAATAAAAATTGATCCAAAAATTTTAAGAAAACTTTAATTAACTAATTCACTTAATTTACCACTGGCAAACGTCTTCCAGTTCCAACAATGCAGTGTATACCTTGACCTTTCAAAAATAAAAGTTACAGGTTAAAAAGAATTCTAAAATTTACTATTTTACCGAGAGCTAAAGAAGGTCATGAAAGATGACACACAGAACTGTAATGGAATTAAAATTAGACAGGTCGTAAAGAGTAAAAACTAGTCATTAATATGGACCGATCAAGAAGTCATACTTTCTTCGTCCACTGGAATTCACTGAGCTGTATATTTCACAGTTCCTGTTGTGGTCCATTGGCTGGTTCTTCTCCTGTGCGATGTGTAGTTTTTGTAAATGTTGCAGGATGCCATACTGATGTCCATTCTCTATTCTATCCAGCCAGCTTAGATAAGAGTTTTAAAATAGAACAAGGAGAGATACTGGAATAACAATCCACCTTTTTGATATACTTTAGACTGGATTCAGCAGTTAATGAGATAAAAAGCTTTGTACAAGACAGATTTTAAAATTCCAAAAAATAGATTCCTGATATCATGTCATCAAAATAACTGATATTGATCAAGTAACATTTAAAGATGATAAACTAAAATCCTATAATAACATGCAAGAGCAGGATTTTTCAATCATTGTATTAGATCGGCATTTAGAACTGGCTTTTCACTCCTTCAAAATATCTTTCATTATAACGTGCTATAGTAACATTTAAAATCATGTTACTTTATAATTTTTGTAAAAATAGATAGGATGTAATTAAATAAATTAAGTTTTAAAATATTTACTTGTAATCATTATTGGGGAGCAACTGCTCTCTCTTTTCCCCCAGATCCTGGCCCTGGTAACTCATATTTCAACACAATGAAACCATCAAGGTCTTAGGAGACAAATCTCCTGATCGTGAATAGAAATTAAGTTTCTTTTAATCCTAAATAGAAACATGATTTCTCCGTTGTCCAAAAGAGCTTAGACACAACAAAAAGAATTAGACTGAACAAAACAATTTTAGGCGCCACTATTGACTTAGGCATTCTGATCAAAAGCCAAGAGGTTAAAGAAAGTAATATCTTGTGAAAGATTCGATCATAAGTACAGGGAATGTTAATCATGAGATAACATGTGGAAATGACAATTGTGTTTTCAAATGATTCACAAAGCAACTTAATCATCTGTTTTACGAAGACTAATGACTTGCTGGAATTGGGGAGTTGAAAAAAACGTGCACAAGACCAGTACAACTGTACCAGCTAAACTTGCACAGCGCTATTCAAGTTCGGTGATGTGTTAGACGGTATGGAATCATGAACACTATTTGGAGTAATGTTGAAAACATTGGTGGCTTTTACAATGTAGACATACTGAGTAATGCTTAAAATAAGTAAAAATCTTTCAAGTAAATTGTCTTATATAGAATGTAAAAGAATAAAGAAATAATAACTAAAAACACTTGAAAATATATTACTTTGTTATACTTTCCTAAAGTAGCTCTTAATTTTTTGATTATTGAGGATGGGCATTTGGGGATATGTGTTCCATTGTCAACTCAGACCATAACTGACCTCTTGGTTGTTTTAAATTAAGGTGGAGTGGGGTAGGAAAGGGATATTAAGTGTATTTTTAGAAATTATTGGGGATTATAATGTTCAAAAGTTTATGTAAGTTAACCCCCAATACTCTTTAAAAATAAACCTAATATCCCTAGCCCTCCTAACCAAAAATAACCAAGAGGTCAGGTACCTCCCCTGTTAACAAAGGCACACATCTCTCGAAAAGCTGTCCTCAACAATCAAAAACGTAAGTGCTACTATAGACAAGTGATACATACTAATATATGTTCAAGGGTACTTATGGAATCAAATAATATGTAATAACTACTATAAAAAACAAGGAAACTGTATAATTGTCGACGTATAGGAAGCGGTTTGTAATACTGATTACTTCAAATTAACACCCAAGGAATAATTTTAGGCAAAAGACTACCAGGTGGGGAAACAACCTTTAGTTGATGAAACTGGAGCAACTGTTTGTCAATATAGTTCACTTCCGAGAAGCCATCAATAAGGATATAATAACAGAACGATTCCCATTGTTAGAGTCTGAGAAGGCAGAAATATAATGTAATAGAAAAAATTTAGTGATTCTCTTTTGCAGGGGTTGTAATACGGTCAAATTATAACAACACTAAATTTGGGAATCCTGAATGAAGCCAACCTCAATTGATTTCATAGACAGTGCTTTTACGAAAACGAGTTCGAATAAAATTTGCAGTTTTTGTGTTGTACATCTTGAGGTTGTTATAAAAATTACACTTTGTTTATATTGGCAAAAAACTTGTTTGTTTATCTAAACACCTAAGCAACAGTTTTGTCAGTATTTCACAGCATTGTAAAATGTGCTTACTTAGCGCAAAACGCGTCTGCTGAATAAATAAGTAAGTAGTGGTTTTGTTGCCAAGATAAACAAACAAGTGTAAGAGTTCAAATAGTCGAAAAATGAGGAAAATCGACAGAATCAAAAAAAAAGTTGAATGGTCTGAAATTATAAAAAGCAACAAAAAATTAAATAGCGTGGTCTTTAGTTACTTTACTTCATTTTTTGAAATAGATTACTTTTAAATGTTTCATTTGTAAATTAATCATGTACCTATTAAGTGACATAATCATATTAGTTATCATTTAATTATAATCATTTAATATTTTAAAAAACAACCACTAGTGAGCTATTTATTGACTGAAGCTCTGATAGATTCTTAACCTATTTTCTAGTATTTGGAGCGAAGATTTGGCCCAACTCTCAGAATCATGGCCTCTCTCACTTTCACTTTGTACATGATCCTATACATGGGCATAGTTCTGTACGCTCCAGCCATAGCGTTTGAAGCTCTTACAGGCCTTACACAAAACAAATCCATCCTAATTGTAGGCCTGGTGTGCACATTCTATTCAACAATAGGTGGCATGAAGGCTGTCATATATACTGATGTGTTCCAGGTAATTTTCCAAAAGAAAGTATCTGTGGTATAGTTAATTTAAAAACTAAGAGCTAAACCATTTTCTGTAAATACTAATAGAAATGTTTAGTAATACAATACTCGTAATAGTAATACTCGTACTTCAATCAAGAAATTGCCCCTCGCTGCAGTTTCTAAGCAAAATGCTTTTCATACTAACAATATCCATATTACTACATCTAAGATGTTTATAATTAGTACTTTTGCACGTTTAAAGTTAGGAATCAGCAAAACTATTGATTTCATCTAAAGTATTATGAAGCCAATTATTTGGGAATAAAGAATTATTTAACCAATAATTATTTTAATATTTTTTATATCCATGTTTACTTTTGTATGATAGTAAAAAACCGAGTTTAAAAGCTCTTGTCTAGAAGTGTGCAGCCCCCTATATATTGAACTGCTTATTACATTCCTTAGTTATGAAAACCATTTCAATTACAATAGTCAACAGAAGTCACTCAACAATAGTCAATAGTTATAATACTGAATGATTTTGTTCCTTTGTCATGAAAAATTATATTTTAGTTTTGATCTTTTAGAAAAAAAAGGAGTCAAGTGTCAATTAGGATATACTAAATAAGGTTGAGCCTACATGCATAAACAATAAAATTTAAACATTTGTTGATTCCATCTTCGCGTGAGCTACTAGTAATCACTAAACACTTTTTAAATGTTTTAAACTTAACTATAGTAGCACTTACTTTGCTTGTTGAGGACGGCCGTTTCGGGAGATGTGTCCCTTTGTCAACCTGCAATATTAACATTTGTTGATTCCATCTTCGCGTGAGCTACTAGTAAATCGTGTTTAGTAAATCGATTTAAAAAGTGTTTAGTGATTACTAGTAGCTCACGCGAAGATGGAGTCAATAAATGTTAATATTGCAGGTTGAGAAAGGACACATCTCCCGAAACGGCCGTCCTCAACAAGCAAAGTAAGTGCTACTATAGGCAAGTTTAAAACATTTAAAAAGTGTTTAGTTATAAAATTTAATGAAAGTAATTGTGTATTTTCTCTTCAAAATAACTTCACCCATGCCAAATAAAACAATTTGTAATATATGTTTTATTTTCAATGTGATTTTTTAGTGCATTGAATTCTTCATAATTAATACAAGGTATTTAGAGCATGTTATGACTGAACTAATTTTTTGTCCACCAAACCCCAACTTTTTGAACAGAACATTATTAATTTGAAACAAACTTTCAGGCTTTCTTGATGTTTGGCGCTATAATAAGCGTAATATTTGCTGCAGTATATGACAAAGGTGGTTTTGTGCCCATTTGGGAAATTGCAAAAGAGAGAGGAAGAATTGACTTATATAAGTAAGTTTATTATAAAATAAAATTACAAATTTATTGTTTTTTTTTTTTTTTAAATAATGAAACTGTTCTCGACAGCTTAGGCCTAAACCAATACAATTTTTAAACAAAATAATAGTTGTATTTCAATACATTTTTCACTTTTATTACTTGGTTTAAGACCTAGTACTGAAACTCATTTGGGTATTTATACTATAGTGTTATATTATTTTAGGCTAGTCAAAAGTTTTGAGAACTAAATATTTTTATCTGTATCCAGAAGTTTACATTATCTTTCAAATAGAGGTAATTAATGTGATGTCTAGCAACTTTATATTGGGCAGTTTCAGGATGGTTTTATGAATTTGCTAGTAAACTAAGACTTATCTTCATACTAACATACATAACTATTCCATTATTGTCATGGTAACTTAATAATAAGGATGAAAATTACTTTAAGAAAAAGTGAATTACACTATACCAGGAGATATCATCAGGTTTTTCTTGTCCTTCACCTGTCACACATCCCACAAAGAGAGTTTAATTTCAAGGAAATTCAAAAATTATAATACCAAGACAGTATTCATATAAAACTATGTGTTATTTCTCAGATCTATTAATGAAATAGACATACAATGTAAGTAAAAGCCTTCATTTGCCATTAATTGCATATGTAAGAAAAAAACTTCTAGAGTGCACTTCTATTGGAGTTTTATGGTTTATAATCATGAATGAATTGTTGTAAAAGGGCAAACTCTGTTAACCTTCCTATTGAAACTCTTAAATGACCTTCAAAAATCCTGGTGTACTCTATATTTCTTTTGTAGATTTGTAGTTTAAGAAAATAAACATTTAAAGTTGGCTTTCAAGATCTTATTATTTATTGTAAGACTGTAACCTGATATCCTAAAAAAATACCAGCCTGTAAATGAGCTTAGTTATTAGTTTCCATTAAATATCGAAATCCTGTTGCTGTTCATGACGAGCTGGTTGTTAATTACTTATTACACTTTTACTATTATTTGTGACCAGACTTTTTGTTAACTGAAGGTTGTTAAATTGTTAACTTACATTTGGAGGAAACGTTTTCGTCTTACGACTAGGAGGCTGAAGAAGTAGTATGGCGAAAACGTTTCCTCCCAGTGTAAGTTAACAATTAAACAACCTTTAGTTAACAGTCAGGTCGCAAGTAATATCAAAGTGTAATAAGTATCATGTTCCTTAAGTGCTACTTTTTTAAATTTCAAATCTGTTTAAATAAGAAAACAATCTAAATTTTGTGAAACGAAGTGTTAGAATTGCATAAAATGGCATTCCATTTTCAAATTCAAACTTTGGGGTATCATTTAGCTATCAGTACCCTCACCTGAAGGAATTTCTGGATCACCTAATATCCTGAGATTAATATTGTTTATCACTGTTTGAAATCTAAATTAGGAAAAAAGTAGATCTTTTCAGATCAAATTTTATGCATTTAGTATCCAAAGTATTTCTCATAATAGAAAAAAAAACAGGATTACTAAGTAGTTAATCCAGAATTTGTAAACTATATTTTCAAAATCAGCTTCAATACTTGGTTTTGGTTGATATAATAAAATTAAAATTTATTAATTACCATATCTTGTTTAATTAAATGGTGGTTTTCGCCTACACATCGTTGGTCCAATAGATTGGACCGTGGCGTCCAAAGGGTTAATATCTTAAAGAGATCCAATAAGAGACAACAACAACAAAAAATTGAAAATGATAAGTTTGAAAAATATTTTTAAAAGTAGAATATAGTAAATTACTAGATCTATTATACCTGTTGTTTTTAAAAAGAATCAGGGTTTGAATCAGAATTCTCTTAACCTCTACATACTGTATTAATGACAGAAGGCACTCTTTTATTCTCTTTTCTTGAATTATATATTATATCTAGTGAGAAGTTTATAGTTATCAAACTGCCTACGTGTCACGCATTATTCATCCAGATGACTTTCTCACCTGAGATAAGCCAAGAGTTTGTCCAATCAGATAACTTTCTCACCTGAGATAAGCCAAGAGTTTGTCCAATCAGAAAATTTACTTCTGAATGCAATACTCTTTAAGAGAAGATTTGTAAGCCTTCATTGCATTTGTCATAAGAAGTCTATTTCTTAAGTATCCGATCATCTGTATTAAATCCTGAAGACGCCTTTTTCATTTTTTAATATTTAGTCCAAAGACAAATGAGAGCCATTTTCGGACCTATCAATAACACGCAAACTAACAAAAATCCCCTTTTGAAGACAACTCAAAATCAGAGAACAACTAGAATATTTTAACCATTTGTATCAAGAGGATTTTGAACTATTCCTCATAAATGTAATAGTTCCCTTAATTATCATAGTATCACTCACTTACTCAAGGTCTGTTGAACTTTTCCGTCTCAAATCCCATCCAAGCGCTAAGGACGTTCCGTGGAGGAGGGAACAACATTGGCTCTTGTATTGCTTAGTACTTTTTTTATTTTAGACTTTTTACAAGAAAGAGAACACTAATGTACCCAAGGGGGGTCTTGCATTCCTTGAATCTCTTTTTAGCACAAAAATTATAGAAAAATTAAAAGGTAATTTTTTTATCATGGTTACTAACTTTACACATAAGTGAAAGATTTTGAGACAAAATGGAACAAGTTAATATTATTTTGTTTTAAACATTAACTACCTATGAAACTATCCTTGTGCTTTATGTTGTACAAAAAAGTACATACAAAATTGTCCAATACAAAGATGTCTTTGTCATTTTAAATGAAACAGTGAAGTGGGATACTATAAACAATAGTCTACTCTGCAGTACCAGAAAATAGAGGGAAAGGGTTTAAGGGTGATGTATTTCAGTCACCTTCCTCCCCTCTCCTCATAATGTTGATAATTCTCCATCTGTAAGATCAGAAGAAAAAAAACACAACATTTTAGTTTAGTTTTAAAACTAACAAACTAAGACCATATATCCCAATTTAATTCATATGTTTTACCCGTAAACTTACTATTGCTAACAATACCCTATTAGGAGTCACTTATTTAGACTGAACTTCTCAAAATTCTGGCGATTTGTTTGGGGAGAAGCACAACTTCCATAAGAGTTATGTATTTTAATTTAAGAAAATCAAACATTTCATTAGAATAATAAGTTAGTTAGAGCTTAGCTAGTAAGAATAATCCACAACAGTAAAAATTAAAACAGTTAACAGTTATATTTCACTACACATTAATTTATTAAAACAGACACTAGTTTATTTACATAATGATGTCACCTTCATCAGTGCTTTGGTACTGCTGAATGGCAAATTATTCATTAGATTGTAAACTTATTTTAAAACTTTTCTTATAATCAACATTTCCTGCACATTCAGTGACATTTATCAACCTAAGGCTGGACCGCATGTTAATGAATAATATGATCAGAATCTTGAGAAAACAGTACAGTTATTATAGTTGAGCGATATGGTAAGGCATATGACCATGAGACCAACTATACAAAAATTAATAAAAACCAAGCATAATTCACTGCTTTGACTAAGAATACATTTACCTAATCTTGCTTAATTTTTGATTTAATTATAATTGCTATTTTATTATGATTACAAAAGTTTTCTGTTTTAAAATATTTGTAGCTACCTTGACCTAGACTTTAAATACATTGCTTATATATGACATTGACATGTTTTTTTTATTACAAATTTATACTATATATTTGCTATCTAATGACAAAAATTGAAACATTTAATACTTTATTAATTCTCTTATTGTCAAGTAGTAGGCTCATGTTGAGTCTCAGCTTTGGGCAAAAATTCCATTTATTATTAAATGGAACTATTTTTCTTTGTGTTACTTGATGATCATGCTGTGTGTGTGTGTGTGTGTGTGTATGTGTATGTGTGTGAGTGTGTGTTTCCAAGTAGGATTTGGTGAATTATAAACCAAACCCAATGATGAATAGATAATGTACCGTATTAACCTAATATGCTGTTATAGACAAAACACAACCTTTAAATTGTTAACTAATAAGGAAATATTGTAATAAGTTAATGAAAACTTTGTTAACGGTATTTAGTTTTCAGCATAGACATTGACCCAACAGTTCGTCACACTTACTGGAACTTACTTATAGGTGGAGGTGTTACCTTTTTGTCTTTGTATGCAGTGAACCAAACTCAAGTCCAGAGATACTTAACAATGAAGGACCAAAAGACTGCTGTCAAATCTCTCTTGCTGTCTATACCAATAGTGTTAGTTTTGGCATCTCTTACTGGGTTTGCTGGTCTATCAATGTTCTCAAAATATTACAATTGTGATCCACTAGCGTAAGTAATATATACTTCATTTTGGTTCTCAGATATTTATGAATATTTATCACCATTTTACCTCACTTTTTAACATGTAGGAAATCTTTAGAATTTGTTATAACTACTTTTTTATTATAGAAATTATTATATTGTCATTTCTTATTATTTTAACTTAACTACTTTTTCAAACTTGGGTTTTTCTGTATTGTTTGAAATATTAAATGCTTTGATTCCCTATCTTATCCTTAAATTTTGTTTAATTTATTCCATTGAATTAAAAATTTAAGAAACAAAATTATTTAAGTAATATATAAATATTTTTCAGTTTTAAAATTTAATTATAGTTTTCTTTATTATTACTTTATTTTTAATTTTATATTAAAAATGTTATCACCCCATAAGAAAGTAGGCGACTTTCAAAATTAAAAAAGAATTAATACATTGCCTAGATCTTAAATGCCGTTTATTTTATGTTACACAGTATTAGAAAGAAAACTTACTTGAAAACATTCATTTTCATTAAGAAGCTGGTTTACAGATTTTTTTTTTACCATGGCCTAGATATGTTGTGGTTGTTTACTTGACTTCTGTCATTTTTTCAATAAAATAAATAATACTCCATCAACACAGAAATCATATGATATCTTATAGCGAATCATAATAGTTCAAACACCTTGTGTCAATTTCATGGGATTTTCAGTTGAACCAATCCTCTCATCTTCCTGATTGATTAACAATACTTCTTTACTTATTACACTTATGATATAACTTGTGACCAGACTTTTTGTTAACTAAAGGCTGTTAAATTGTTAACTTACACTTGTAGGAAACGTTTTCGTCTTACGACTTCTTCAGCCTCGTATTTTTGCCGCTAGGAATACTGCAGTTGTGCTTCCTCAGTACCATTTTTTTGAAAGTTAGAAGTGATGTGATCGAAGAGTATGTGTGATCTGTGCTGTGTTTGTTCATTAAGGATGTCATTTTTATGTGTGTTGCTATGTCTATATATTTCATACTGTTCTAGTGTGTTTAATTTATGGCCTTTGTTGCATGTGTGGAGGATGCTCATGTTATTTTCCATACTTTTGCATGAGTGTTTAGTGTTCATGAGGTGATTTGCAAAGGGGGATTCAATAGTAGTGTGCAGTGCGCTTTTGTGATCTTTATATCTTTCGGCAAAAGATCTGCCTGTTTGTCCAATATAGAACTTATTGCAGTTGTTGCATTTTAGTTTGTATACTCCTGGGTTATTGTATGTGTTGGTATTGTTATTAATGCTGTGTCTGATAGCCGTTTGGCTTTTATTTGTTGTCCTCTAAGCTACATTGTATCCTGCTTTTTTGAATTGCTGTGCTATTTTATTTGCGAGTTTGTTTATGTATGTGAGGGTGATGAATTTGTTTGTGTTCATGTTTTTGTTGTTTGTGTTGTTATTATTGTTCTTGTTGGGTATTTTTCTGTGTAGTTTGTCTATTAAATAATTATCATGTCCATTTTTGTGAGCTAAATATTTGATTGTGATTAGTTCCTCTATGTAGTTAGTTGTGGGCATAGGTATTTATTTAGTCTGTGTAGTAAATGTTTGAATGCTGCGTGTTTATGTTATATTGGGTGGTTCGATGTGTTGTGTATCAGTGTGTCTGTCATGGTTGGCTTGCGGTATATGTTGAATTCATGTTTGTTTTGATTTTTTGTTATGGTGATGTCTAAGAAATTCAATGTTTTGTTGCTTTCAAATTCTGCAGTGAACTGGATATTTTTGTGTATTTTGTTTATATGTGTTTGGAATTGTTGGCATTGTCTTATGTTTCCTCGGTGTAGTATTATAACGTCATCTACATATCTGTGCCAATATATTATCTTATCTGCATGTTTGTTGTTATTTATGATTATATTCTCTACTATGTGTTGTAGGAATACCTCTGCGAGAATGCTTGAAATCAGTGAACCCATTGGTAGGCCTTGTTTCTGAGTGTTTTTAGTTAGCAAAAAGTTTGGTCGCAAGGTATATCAAAAGTGTAATAAGTAATTAACAACTAGCTCGTCATGAACAGCAACAAGATTTTAATATTTCTTTGCCACCTCATACAAATTATTTTCAAGATTTAGTCTAACCACTTTAATTTTTTTTAATGTTAAAAAATATTTTAAATTCATCAATATTTCAATAAAGTTTATTTATTTATTGCAACGTTTCGGCAACTAATTTGTTGCCCTTATCAAGCCTTTAGTTCTATGAAACACAAAGACCTTATATTCAATGTTCAACTTTCCTTGAGCTCTAGGACAAGGTAGCAGAGCTCTAGCTCAAAGAAAGTTCTTGGTAAAGTGTAGGGGTTTGATGGTTTCCCTTCTCACATTACTCACTTAGACATTGAATGTAAGGACTTTGTGTTTCATAGCACTACAGGCTTGATAAGGGCAACAAATTAGTTGCCGAAACGTCGCAATAAATAGAAAAGCCTTTGATTCTATAAACTGGTTTAGTTGCTCTCCATTTTTAATTATGTAATTTTTGTAGATAATCTTATATCTATGTGATAGGTTATAAGAGTTTTAAATAAAATTTACTCATTTTTCACCACCCAGAATGAATGTTTATTCTAATTATTTTTATTTTCCTACAGACTATTATAAATTGGTTACTGTCATATACTTCCAGTAAGATTAAAATGATATGAAGTTATTTTTACTTTTATTTAGATCAGGCAGAATTACCCGTCAAGATCAGTTGTTGATTTTATATGTAGTAGAGACTTTAGGACACATTCCAGGATTATCAGGTCTGTTTGTCTCTGGGATATTCTCAGCATCTCTTAGCTCTGTTTCTGCCTGTCTTAATTCCTTGGCTGCTGTTACTTTAGAAGATTATGTAAAGGTATATTTAGCAATATTGTGTATTTTTAATATAATGTGATGAAATATGTAATTCAGTGAAATTTAATACTACTCTACAGATCCATTCAAGCTTACAGTTAGAAGTTATCCCTCAAAATGCATTTAAATTTTAAACAAATAATACGTTATAGAACAAGTAATATAAATTATTTAAAAAGTTAATTCCTACTTAAATCAACAAAGAAAGTTTTTATTTTAGTTTCTATTTATTTTATAATTACAATTAACATAAATATCTATATACATATGTCAGAATAACATATTCTGTGGTAAAATGGAAAGCAAATTTCCTTGCAATTTTCCATTTCCCTTTTTATGTACAGCGTTGGACATAAAAATATTATTTTTAATTGTTACTATTAATACGCTTTCTTTTTTTTTTTTGCTTACATTGTGTTGTAGTTTCTTTTTGCTTTCCTATCGCATTGTCATTTGTGAAGCAAGGTTTGATACCATTAAACCAGTTTGTATTTACATTTTATTCTTTTCATTCATTTTTTTCTAAAGCATTATTTATGACATTGTGTGATAAACATGGCAACAATTTAAGGCTATACAATGTAAGGTTTTATATAAATCTTTGATTAATTCATTTCTAACTGTGGAAAGTTGGCTCAGTGCCAAAAAGCGCTAGACTTCGAACATGAAGATACTTAGTTTGAAACCTGAATTTTTATATTTGGAAAAACTATATAAACATCAATTCTAGTCCACTATAGGTTTAAAATAATGTATTTGAACTTGATTGATAAATAAAAACCTATTTTGAAACGATTGAAAATTTGTATAAGATATATACGAGTATCAGGAGAGTTTGAGCTAATAGAAGGGATTTAATAGAAATAGATGTTATTAGACTAATAGTCTAAAACCTACTAAAATTTATAAATTGTATAAGGTAGGATTTTCATGTAAATATAAATTTTAAATCAAAATACTCATACAATAGTAAAACCTCAGTATACTGCATATATATTGTTAGTTTTATCTTTATAATTTACAGTTAAGGTTTAATTTTTGATTGGAATATAAGGATCCACATTATGGGTCCTCATATTGTTGTAAATTTGTGAGAAGTTTATGTTTATAAATTCATAAAAATATCGCCATGTATTGTGTGCACAGCAATGCATATTGTGTTTATGTATGCTAATTAAGTAGAATTTAAGACTTAAATTTAGAAATGTAACATTATCTAACCTACCGTACTTTACACTATTTAGGCTTAAACAATTTACCAACTCATCTTCTTAAGATCAACAACTTAGTCTTTTCATTGACATAAAATATATTTCAATTAGTTTGAAAATCCAAAACTTTTTTTTACTCTGATATTGTACATAATTTAATAAAAGAAATTTTGTTTTTCGACCTTCAAATTAATTTATCCATGCAACTCCAAATTAATTTGTCTTTCAACATAGGATACTAAGTCTTAGTGTGTGTCTGTTTACACCTGTGAATAAGATTTGTCTATTTAAAGCTGTTTAAAAATAACTTTTCTTTTAATTCATAATATTTAAAATATCGAAATCTTGTTGCTGTTCATGACGAGCTGGTTGTTAATTCTTATTACACTTTTGCTATTACTTGCGACCAGACTTTTTGTTAACTAAAAGTTCTTAAATTGTTAACTTACTTTTGGAGGAAACGTTTTGTCTTACGACTTCTTCATTCTCCTAGGATAAGATAATTATAATGTTACGCAATATGTTGTGTTTAATTCTGTTAACATACAGCTAACCAACTAGTTTTTCTTGCTACTTTTCTATTAGTATTTTAGAAGAAAATTATTTTCTTTGATTAGGCAAGAAATTTACCTTTTTCTCTATTCTAAGTGCTTTTGAAATGTGTTGTTATATCACAAAAATGAAGGCCGTTGATATTTGTGGGTGTTATTGGACTATTGTTATATTTATGTCCTATGGATTTAATTTTTTGTTGCCAAAGAGGCTCTGATTTTTATTAGTACAGTATTGTTGTATTTTAGAGATGTTTTGAATAATTTATTCTGGCTAATATTTAAAAACGAAAGAAATTAAATGAAAGATAGCTACAATTTATGATAGCACTAATTTGTTTTTGTTAATTTAAACCAATTTGATATGCCATAATTGTGATTTTTTGCTTTATTTAAAGTAACATAAATCATGACTCTATTTACTAAATTGTTAATACTAATTTTCTTTGAATTTAAATATTCCTTTTAATAGATTTATAAGTCTTAGGATTCACTATTTATTGGCACTAAACCATTTTAACTTTTAGTTGAATTTCAAATACTAATAACATGTTTTATACTATCTAAATAAAATATTACTGCATAATTAACAATAATGTTTCAGAAGCTGTATTCATTTTGGACAAAGAAACATTTTCCAGACTCAAGGAGTCTTCAAGTTACTAAAACTCTTGCATTTACTTATGGTATATTATGCATAGCAACTGCTTTTGCAGCTCGGTATCTTGGGGGCATCCTCCAGGCTGCTTTGACCATATTTGGAGTGATTGGAGGCCCTCTACTTGGCACCTTTACTCTTGGCATGTTTATTCCCTGGGCTAATGAGACAGTAAGTTAAAAGGCAATTTTTTCGATTACTGTTTTTTAACTAGACCTTTGTAACAGTCTATATGTATTTATGTATTCAACATAATGAATACAAAAATAATGGTAAACAAGTACTCTACCTTAATTTTACACTCATTTTAAACTCATTGCAAGCACCAATTTAAATTATTTTCACCAGATGACACCATCTTACGTAATCCTCACTATGCTATCACCTATAGCATGCAATGACAAATGTTTAGTGAGTAGAATCTCTCATGTTAGTTTTAGCAACAAGTAACAAGCAAGTAGCAACAAGCAATTTATTATTATTTTTATTTATGTGAGTGTAAATAATAATGTTTTATAATAAATGACATTTACAAAGACACAACATATTAGTAAAAATCATGTGACAGCAAACCAGGACTATGTCTAGTTAAACTATTTTGGAGTCTAACACAAATCGCCACCCATACACGATGTAAATGAGTAGAACCAGTGACGGCGACAAATGGGGTGACAAATCAACCAATAACAGCTGTGGTGAAATATCAGTAACTTTTCAGTTGTTACAGCGACATTTTGCCCAATCACAACAGATAACCCCCTCTCCCCTTCAGTCAAGGACACTGGACAATTATCGGTGTCATGAGCGGTGAGATCACAGCTAGTAACAGCGTCAAATCAACCAATGACTGTTAAATCCAGTGACTGCGACTTTTTTCCCAATCACAACAGAGTCAACTTCAGATCATTCTATTGTCACTGGAACTGGGATTTTGTATATTTTGTCACTGGTGCCATCAGCAACAAAACGAATATCAGTAAAAAGTCACCGTGACAGAAAATATCAATCATCCCTAGTAGGTAATTGATATTTAAAATTAATAATAAAGACCTATATATTTTTTAAATGCATGGAAATTTTATAAAATGTAATTTGTTTCATTATTGATAATATGAAAATACTTGTAAGTTCAATATTAAAAACTTGGGTTGCATGCAATAATCATTTTGGTTGCATATCAACTGAGACTATTAGAGATTCACTGTCATTACAACTCAAATACTAATTCATTTCACTAAACACTTGTAAATATTTACAAACTTGTCTATAGTAGCACTTAACTTATATTTGTTGAGGTCGGCCGTTTTGGGATATATGTCCCATTGTCAATGGGGAGTTGACAATGGGACACATCTCCTGAAACGGCCGCCCTCAATAAATATAAGAAAGTGCTACTATAGGCAAGTTTGTAAATATTTACAAGTGTTTAGTGAAAATGGAATCAACAAATATAATTCATTTCAGTTATTTACTTCATGCACTAACAATTTTTTTTTAAAATTTTACCATCATTTTAATATATTTATTTAGTGTATCATAAATACCTGCCCATTCCCAACATCGTCACACTGGCCGTCAGAACTTTTTATGAACTCTGATAGGAGTTCATAAAAAGTTCTGACAGATGGAGGACCTCCGAATCACGTCAAAGGCGAGTGTGACGATGTTGGGAATGACAGGTATTTATGATACTCTAAATAAGAATATATATCCCAGCGGAAATGTAGAAAATTATCAAAAGTATTTTAATATATGTTATAAATCACAAATATTTAGGTTAATCTTTTTGGCATTATGAATCTATATGGGATTATAAAGATAGGTAATTTCTAAATATCTCTAGGAAAAATTGTTATATTTTTAACCCATTATGAGAACAATATTTTTCATGTGCTTTATGTATTTTGTATTTTCAATTAAAACTAAAAGATTTTCAAATATTATGTTTTGAAAACTTTAAGTACTCACGGTTTTTAAGATTCATTGAGATTTTTCTCTTTAGTTTTCAAACGACCTGTAAATATTTTCATTAAAATTTGCTACTATAACTTTAAAAAATTAGTTCACTCTAAGTGATCAAAAGTTTGTGTAACAGGGGGCCTCTGTAGCTTTACTGACAGGAGCAACATTTTCCTTGTGGCTTGGGTTTGGAGGACCTAAACCTCCTTTACCGAAGCTTCCAGTCACTGTGGAAGGATGTTACAATGCAGTTTCGACAAATAATATCATGACTTCATCATTATGGGCTAATAGTACCATTCATGGATTAAAACAAAAAACTGAGTAAGTTACAGTCATGTCCCATCTGGACTCTGTTCATTCAAATATGTTTTTTTATTATTGAGACAGTCATATACTCTTGAATTTTGTAGTCCATTACGATCAGTGGATCTTAATTAATCACTTTAAAAATTTTAAAGTGATTAGTTATATACTGTTTATAAAACCTAATTATGGTAATTTAAAACTGTTCTAATAAGTTTAGAAATATATTTGCTCTTGCAATTAAAAATATGTGTTTAATAAATTATTGTGACGTATCAAATTCCATTTAACTCCAATTTTAACTTTTAACCACTAAAACATTTAAGCATATTTGTGTGTGTGTGTGTGTGTGTGTGTGTGTATGTGTGTGTGTGTGTGTGTGTGTGTGTGTGTGTATGTGTGTGTGTGTGTGTGTGTGTGTGTGCGTGCGTATCTTGTGAAAGAGAGAGATTAAAATTAGTTTCTTTTACATGCTCTAAGGGCCTTATGATACATGCCAACACAACTTAACAGCTTCATTTGGCAAATAAACATTTCAAACTCTCAACAATCTCATATTACAACATCTAAATACTATGTTTGGATTATACCCTGTAGATCACCATAGTGCTACATTTGGATTTCTTAATGTCCAGATTTATTAAACTTAATAGGCTTGACGTTATTTAGAGCTAGGTTGCTTACACCATTATATTTATTGCCATTTACCCCGATATTAGCAAATTTAGGGATTTAGAAAGCTTACCATTACCATAGTTTGAGTTTAAAAATTATATGTATATATATATGTATATATATATATATATATATATATATATATATATATATATACATATATATATATATATATATATATATATATATATATATACATATATATATATATATATATTCTTGATATTTTACGTTATCCATTGTTTTTTCCGTTGCACTGACTTTATGAAGTTAATATATTACTATTGTAAGTAATGTTTACTTACATATGTAAGTAAAATGACTTACAATAGTAATATATTAACTTCATATATATATATATATATATATATATATATATATATATATATATATATATATATATATCACTGATGATCAGTGATTCGACAATGGTCAAGTGACCGAAAGGTGCCTCATCACAACAAGGTAAAATTATTGCACTTAGTGGTTGGATAAAAGTATTTACAATAGTAATATATCAACTTCATAAAGTCAGTGCACCGGAAAAACAATGGATAACGTAAAATATCAAGAATATATATATATATATATATACATAATGGCCTGCTACTGCACATGTCATTTCTGTTAGAGATTTAATAGCAATTTTGTAATAATTTTTAATAGCTTAAAAGCATTTATTCTAAGATGGCCACCTGGTGGGACAGATAATTTTAGAGTAAGGTTTTTAATAGAAGTATGTTCTTTAATAGTTCTCTCTAACTTCTACCAGCTTTCTAAACTTTCACTAAAATACACTTACACCTTCCTAACAAAACCATAAAACTATTTAGTTTTAAAAAAATGAGAATTTGAACAATTCATTACCACATTAAAGTTGTTGGCTGCACAGTGCATGTTCTTCGAGTTGGGAACCATAATCTTTTGTAGGCTGCTTGTGAATGCTCCATTGTAGCTTTGTCCCCTACATATATTCATGTTCTCTTTGTTTTGCCTATAAAAAGTCCAAAACCTTATTCTGAAAGCCCTTCCTACTAACATCATGAAATTTAGTGAATTCCAAAAAAGATTAATGTTTTACATCATGAAAACTAGAAAGTTTTCTTCACTCATTCAATACATCCCACCACTAGAGTCAATTGGTATATTTTAGAAATGGTAGAAATACTAATTTTCTACTTTAATTCTATCAAGTAGAATTAAAAAACTGGACTTCTAAAAAGTTTTCAAGTAAATTATTTAGTACTGATTTTCTTAACAAGGAAATAAGTTGATTTTAAATATCATCATGTATTATTTTTTAGTGTTTTTTCATTATCTGAATGAGCATTTAGAAGGAAGTCATAATGCAAAACTAAAGATATTTAGTAAAAACGTTACCACACTAAAAAGTCACTAAACACTTAAATGTTTTAAAAAACTTGCCTATAGTAGCACTTACTTTGTTTTGTTGAGGACGGCCGTTTCAGGAGATGTGTCCCATTGTCAACTCAGACCGTAACTGATCTCAAGGTTTACGTAGGTTAGGATAGTAGGGTGGGGTGGGATATTATGGGGTGTGGGTGTATTTTGTGTGTATTAGGAGTTACGATGTCAAAAAGTGTGTGTGAGTTGTAATGTAATTGTGTATTGAGTATGTGTGTAGGGTGTAGTTTGAAGTCTGTACATTACAACTCACATGCACTTTTTGACACCATAACTCCTAATACACACAAAATACACCCACACCCCATAATATCCCACCCCACCCTACTATCCTAACCTACGTAAACCTTGAGATCAGTTACGGTCTGAGTTGACAATGGGACACATCTCCCGAAACAGCCGTCCTCAACAAACAAGGTAAATTCTACTATAGGCAAGTTTTTTAAAACATTTAAAAGTGTTAAGTAATTACTAGTAGCTCACGTGAAGATGGAATCAACAAATACTAAAAATTCATCTCGGACTTAAAAGTCCTTTCAATGTTTTAAGGTTTTTAATTTATATTAGCTATTGATTATTTTTTTCCATCTAGCATATGTTAGGAAAGTTTGTATGTGAGCACTACTGGTTCATAGATATTTAGTTTTTTAGAAAGCTCTTCTAATCTCTAATACTACTGTTATGCAAGGTTCTAGCATCAATATTTTCACTTAACAGCCAACAGACACACAATAAATGCCATCTAGAGAAGGAGAGTAAAATAACCAAAAAACTATCAAAATGTTAGTGTAACCCATTGCTGATCTAATTACATGTGTGTCATGGACACTAGCGGGTTTGAATTAATTCCTTCTCTCAAGTGAGCTGTATTTCACTACAATCATATTCTCACTTATAAAACACTAAGGTAAGGTGCAAATTGAGACATGTATAGCACGTGTGAGGTGACGCAGCATAGCACGTGTTTTTGTAACCTATTGAAACCATTGTATCAGCGCAAATTGACCAGTGACGTCACTAGACGTGTCACGTTGTGACCACCCACACATGTGACGTTGTGGTTGAGACACAGATTCTCGCATCCCACGTGCCACTTGTGTATTGACCGTGCATCGCCGTTCTCTGTTTTCGTAGATTTTATTTACTTTCTCGTTTCTCCTTCATTAAAAAAGATGCCAGAAGAGAAGATAATAGAGCCGGTAAAATAAATAGCTTTAACCTGAATTTAGAAATATTTATTACTTACCTCAAGAAAATTGCAAGTTTTTCTTCTGTTGATATCGGCCTTTGAGCATTACATCCATTTGAGTCAATGTCTTGTTGAATCATCTCATGAACATCAAAAAACTGATTGCGATTCATGCGGAAGTAATTGGTAAAATCAGCATCACGCATCATAGTAGTAATTTTAAACTGTCCACGGCTATTTCTCTCTGATAGAATGTACTTATTTGGTCATTTAATTTTTTTTTTTTTTTAATGAAAAAGAGAACAAAATATCTTCTTTACCATCATCGGATTCTGATTCAGAACTCAAGTTTAACAATAATAAATGTTTGGTTCTTGCATCCGACATTTTCCAATATTGGATTGGTTGCGAGATCCAACAAACTGCACCTCAATATGTAGATCACCGCACAGCCTATACGTGTCGTGTCTTGATTTCAACTGCGTCTCAATTTGCAGATCCCCACGCAGCACGTGTGGCACACACTTGTCGTGTCTCTCATGTCAGGTCACCTCACACATGCTATATGTGTCTCAATTTGCGCCTTACCTAAATATTAATTTTTTTATTTGGGTGCAATTTTTTTATTAGTTATTTTATACCTTAATTAGTTTATTATTTGTTAATTGATTATTATGTGTAATCATAATTAGTAAAAACAAATTAAAAACTACTTATGGTTAAAAGTTTGCTTTAGATTCGAGGCTCTCACTATTATTGTTCATTTCATAGGTACACAAGAATACACTAACTATAGTTACTGACTGACACAGAGTAAAACCGAACCCTATGCTCAACTTCTCATTCCAGTTGATAGAAAAACTGCTGAAGATGTTATTATGTTTACATCTGACAGAAGCTCAATGGGTCATAAATATCTTTCTTTATTTCTGCTGTAAGTTTTAAGAGTCCATAAATATCAATTAGATATCACAGATTTCTATCTCTGTGTATGACGTATGAGAAAATAAACTCACTTGAAGCAAACAAATCAATCAAAGAATGACAACATTCATGACCAGCTGGGCTAGTCTTTATACCAGGACCTAAATAAATTACTGTTACTAGCTGACTGTCCATAAACTGTAATGGGTTTAAGATTAGTAATCAGAACTGAAAGATCTCTTATAAATTGATTTTTTTTATCTCTTTGGTTCAAATGGATTACCTACTGAAATTATTTCTTAAATTTTATTGGTTAAATATTGATTTTGATTTAAACTCATTGTCGGTTTTAAAATTTTTAGTTGTGTTAGTGGAACAATGCGAGATTAAATTTTTCTCATACTATTTTACACCTACAGGTATATATGATCAGTTTATTGATCATGCCTATATATTGATAATCTGATTGTTTATTATTTCAAGTTTACAAATATAATTAGGTCACCTGTTGTTGAATCTGATCAATACTCAGAATACAATTTGAACGTGCAAATTTACATAAAAAGGAGTATTTACATTACATTTAAGAGCATGGCTGCTAGTAGATACACATCTGCTTTTTAGTTCAACCAACAAGTTCAGCTGATTGTTTCTTATCCTCAACTACTTTTAAAAATGTTGCCAATTTTTTTCATAATGCTTTTAGCAGTTTTTTAAAAATCTCATTAATTAATTCATTTATCCTCCAAAATTGTTAATTCATAAATTGAAGTGATATAATCTTCAATACTACCCTATCCCCTACATACATAGGACGAATTGCCAAAGCTACACTAATAATTATGAAGCACAAAAATTAGAGTACAGAGTTGTAACACACAATTAAGAACAAAGCACAATTTTACTTATAGATGATATTTGAGCTGGCTTGAGAGTGAAGGTTATAAACAAAATATTGAATAGGCTAAGACTATCATTAATGAAAACTTTATTATCAGACGTGTTTCAATGACATTATATCGTCATCTTCAATGATGCTACACAATTGAAACTTAATTTAAAAAACTGAACATAACCTATATTGTACAGTTTTACTTGCACAATATATTATCTACTACATTATACCTTTTAAATTTGTCCATCCAACTAAATCTTTAACTAAACCGAGTACATATTCACGGCTGTCACACTGAATTTACGAGTATGCTGATGGCGCAGAATATCAGTAGCTTGTTTGTACAAGTATTAACTTCCTATACTTTTTTCTATCATGTCTTTATACTCTTTCAATAGTTTATGTTTATTAGTTTAATTTTTGTTTTTATTATTCTTTACTGGTGAGTGAATTAATGTATGAGTGATAATGATTAGGAGGACAGATGCTTACCCATGAGAAAATAAAACAATACAGTTCATAAATAGACCTTGATACTATCCACATGATCGACATTTTCTTGACAAACAGATTTTCCACTTAATAAATAGAGGTTCATTGCAAAGTGCTACTGAGGTAATGCTAGTCAGGTGGGGGGCCCTTTTATTAGGGGATCGAAGATGGTTTGTATTTACTAGGATTGGTGTTCTATTTATCTTGTTTAAAACACAGAGCCAAAATATTTCAAAACAAAACCACTTTCCAACTGTTTTGAAAGATTATTTGTATTAAATTTAGATATTGAAAAAACAAATATTTTGTCTAACATTAAAACACATCGTTTAAAACTTTGTATTCGATTCCATACTGATAGGTAATTCATGTACTCATTCTATCAAATTTTTTTTGAGAAGACACCTATATCTACAAAGAAATATTGCAATAATACTAGAATCCATTTTTATTTCTTCATGGGGAAAGATGAACCAGATGTCCGTTTTATTCTATATCTTCTGCTTGTGGAGAATCAAAATTTTGTTCAGCTCAAGAAGTCTTCTGCTTGATAGCTTATTTCTTAAATATTTTACTTCATTCACTAACAAACTAACATATGATAGTAAATAATAAAGTTGCTTGTTGCTGAAATCTTGAATTTACTGAATAAATCATAAGTAATTATCACATATCTGAGAGTAAACTACTCGAGTAACGGGTTTGCTTTGTCAATGAAACGATTTTTTCAAAACACATCAGTATGTAACTTGAAAGTTTTTATTCAGTTACGTAATAATTACTTATGGTTTATTCAATGAATTGAAGATGATTGCAACAAGAAACTTTAATAGCGGCCAACAGTATCAATAATCAAGCTCTACAGAAGGACAAAACTCAAGGTATACAAATTTCCCTTCATATTTCCTTCAACTCACAGTACCTCAAACAAAATCTTACACCTAAATATAACATAATAACAATGAAAAACAAAACACCTGCTCCAAAAAAAAAAACAATACAAGTAATGAAAATATTTATTAAAAATAACATCAAACAATTAGAGTAGCGGGTTTGCTTCGTCAAAGAAACAATTGTTTTGAAATATGTCCAATTGTAAGTTGAAAGTTTTCACTCATTTATGCAATAGTTACTTACTAAATAAAAAGTAATCATTATTCATGACACAGACTTAAAACTAATCACAAATGAAAAGTCCTAATAATGAGAAGCCTGAAAATATTTTTTTACAACTGTTTCAAGATGCTATTCATAGGGGTTTATAAATTCAAACAGACTGCAAAATAATTATTGTGGTGTTTTTATATATTGGGGTTGTTTCCAGAACCTTACATTTACTTCTTCTTAAATTATTCGCTTCTTGCTTATTTAAAATTCCTTGAAAATAGAAAATAGTAGAAGTATCCCGGTTACTCATGCATGTACTTTGTTTTAAAATCTTGAAATTTCTTTACTAATCGATTTAAAGATTTTATAGTATAGATGCATTTTAAATTTTAAATAAAGTAGAATGTGACCAGCTGGTTTGGTAGTGTCTAACAAACAAATGATGTTCAATCCAAATACTATATGTCTCAAAAAAAACAAAAAATTACAAAAATATTGTAAATTTATATTATTAATTTATAGGGACATGAATTTGCTTTCATGAATAAAATAAGCTGTGAATCATCTACCTAGCAACAAAAACCTCAAGATATATTGTTTTAATTATAATTTATAAAAACTCAATTTACAATTAATTTTCTCATACATAAATTATTTAAAATCCTATAAAACATTTTCTTCATTTTTTTATTACTAATGATAGGTAAATTAAATTATTTTGATATTGAATTTAGAAAACAATTTTACAATTTTTAATTATTATGAACTAAAACAAAATTGATTAGCATCAACAAAAAAAACTAAACTGTTTAAACTTGTTGCATTTTAACATATTCACGACCCACAAAATTTATGAACCCAGGCTTAATTTATTTAAAGAAGATCCTCTCAAGAATATTTTTTAATTGATGTTGCTGATGTATACTGTCAATGTAAAATATTCACTCCGAAACAGAATTTTTGTCATCCTTCACTCACAATACAGAAAAATCACTAACAAATGTACCTGGAGATACTGAACCAAACTTTTTTTCAGGTGTCAAAGTTTGCTACTAGAGTGACGGTAATATAGTTTAAAGGTTACTTGTGTTACGATAGTGGGATATATAGTAAAAGTGTAAAATATTAAAACATAATAAATAAAATTAAATGTTTGTTTTACTTTATCATAAATAAAACTGACAATTTTAAAGAGAAGTTTTTGTTACAATGTTTTCTATAATTTAAAAAAATAATAAACTCTGTCATAAAAAATTGATGTTCATAAGAAATCAGAGTTGTACATTATGTTGTATAATATTTAGTAAACTTGTATAAAAGTAGGAGTTCACATATATTTAATGTACTTTGAAATAGATTACTTTTCGAATAAATGTTATTAAACATCTAACTTAATCAATTTGCTTCTTTCACAGAAATTATTTGTACATCTTCCGAATCAGTTACATGTGGTATGGTGTCTTTGGGTTTTGTGTCACAATGATTATAGGAGTCATTGTAAGCCTCATTATGAAGAACAGTAAGAGACTTGAGGTCTTGCCCGATCCTGATTTGTTTTCACCACCTGTAGCTAACTATTTGAAAAAGACAAGAAGGAAACAGAATGTCGTAAGTTATTATACACCATATAAACATAATGATAACAATAATTTATACTGTTCTGTGTTAAGTTAGGTATAATAAAGTCACAATTTTATTTGTTGTGTTCATAAAGTCAAACACAAAACTGACACCAGTCCTACGCTTGTTATGTTTATACAGTATTCCGAAAGGTGTAAATGTTTTACAGATGTTGTACTAAGAAGAACAAATGCATCAGTCATGTACTTGCCACCTTTTCAAATTTATTGATGCAACGACTTAATATGTTTGTCCTTGTCTCAAGAACAGTGTGAATATTTTTAAAAGAAGTGACTATGAACAATTAGTAAACAAAGCAAGCCCCTTTGTCTCATGACTACTTTCTCAGAAATGACTAGAACACTTCAAAAGCAAACTGGAGTTGTGTAATTCATGTTGAATGAAAGTTATTGAAGAGAACCAATTGATAAAATCCATAAAGAGCTAAATGAGCCAGTGTTCTACAGAGGTAAATAAAGAACAATGTATCTACTTGTGTTTACTTTCAGGCCAAGAATAAAGAATTCTTCCCAAATCAGTGTCTATATACTGTAGATTTCAACAAGAAGACACTTTGATAAACCTAAAATACATTCATATCAAATATGTAATCAGAAAATAGAAATAAACCATAATTTTCAACTTGATGTCTAGATTAAATGAAGCCAGAAATGAACAAGGGATTAGTGGAATCATTAGTGGTTCTAGGTACCCTGCTCTTTGCACTAGATATGGCCAGTAACCAGGATCTAAGTGACCCACAACAAATATTTTTATTCATTCATTTTTCTAGGAAAATGATTGCAACTAAAACCATGCTATATAATTTGTAATTACATTGGTATCAAGATGCCTATTCCAGGTTGTAACAGCCTATGTTAGTGTTTGTTACTTTAAACAACACAAGTACCTCCTCTGTAATGTTGATATTTCCGAAGTATTTTGATAAGGGATACTTTAAAATCTTCTGGTGGCTATAAATGAAACTGAAAGTTTAAAATCAACCTAATTATATCTTTTAAAAAGTATAAAATCAGCGATACAAAACATTCAATTTGTAATTGCTTTACTCTTCCACATTTTACCAAAAAATAAAAATTGTGTACTTTAGAAAAATTTACCAAGTAATTTTATTTACCTAAAACTGAAACCATAAAGTCACTTGTTTTTAAAACATTGTTTCCTACTAAGTTGTCTGAACGGTTTAAAAAATTTTATTGTATACCTCTTGTTTAAAATAACATACAAATAACACAAAAATAGTTAGATTCTGACATAGGTAAAAGATAAATATATTAAACTTATCACACTTTTTCGCTTATTTGTAGTACTCTACATGTGACAGTATTCAATAAATATATAGTTAAATTTTGAAAATTTGGCACTGTTTTGCAAAAACACTTTTGTTACAAGACGAATATATTCAAAATAATTAAACAAATATTAAGATTATTGTATTTCAATTTTCATTAGAGAAAGGTTATTTATATGACTAATATAAAAATATTAAAATTAGTTTAGTATACCGTATATATAAATACTTAACTTAAATACTTAGCAATAAAATTAAGCTCATTTGTGTTGAAACATTCACCCATTACTAAGTAAGATTGATCTGTTACCATATTGAAGGACATATTGGTAATTACACTACAATTCTTTTTTACTTTTTTGCACCTATACCATTCAATATTTTAGATATATTTTATCGTACTAACAAATAATTGTATATGCAACTGTGACTCGCTTCATTTCTCTTTCTGAAAGGATACATTGTGTCCAAAATATATAATTAATTTAGTGTTTAATGGGTTTATATTAAAATTATAAACTGGAATATTACCAAGGTGGCTCTGTCAGTTTCTCATCTAGTCCAAAATATGTGCAAAAATCTTTAAGCTATAGTAGGATTAACCAATAAATAATTCCTTATAAATAAGTTTCTTTGATGTAATCATCTTGAGTTCACTGATTAAACTAATTTTAAACTACTTAACTAAGTGAATAGGTAATTGCTTACTTGCTGATGCGTTTCAAAACGATCACTCCTTTTATGAAGCTAACCCTCTACTCCAACGATCGTTTTGAAACGCGTCAGCAAGTAAGCAATTACGTATTCACTTAGTTAAGTGGTTTAACTGTAGTTAAGGCACTAAACGGACATGTGGTCACCTCGGCCATAGTCAGGGAGTGCCTAAATAACCTAGAAGCCCTGGCAAGGCACAATCAAATCAAGATAGGTTGGGTGCCAGGGCATAGGGAAATATTTGGAAATGAAGCCGCAGATGCACTGGCCAGAGAGGGGTCTTCAACTACCCTGATTGGACCGGAGCCGGCGGTAGGTATTTTCAAATCCATGGTCAAGATTGCAGTGCGAAGGTGGATGGCTGAAAGACACTGTGAGCACTGGGTCAGGGCTGAAGAAATGAGACACAGTAAGCTAACCCTTAGGAAACCTTCCTTGGGGCTGCAGGAGAGTCTCATCTATCTGTCTAGGCAGGAATTGAGGATAGCCACAGGTCTACTCACGGGACACTGTGGACTAAGGAAACATCTGCATAATACGGGTATCTTCAAAGATGAACCAGTGTGCAGATTATGCGGGCAAGAACTGCCACACACATCATTTATAGATGTGAAGCACTTGCCAAGAGGCGCTTCAACTTCTTTGGTGATAGCACAGCTCTGGAAGAGGATGCTGAAGGTAAAACACTAGTCAGGAAACTTCTAAACCTGATAAGAGGGAAGGGGCTCTTTAACTAGATCAGGGAGGTAAGTACAATATACCTAAGGTAGCGGTGCTTCGGGCAGTTTAAACCCGCTCACAAGTTAAAAAAAAAAATTAAAAAAAAATAAGTAGTTTAAAATTAGCCTTATAAATAGTTTCATTAAGACAATAACTAGATTCAGCTCAAAGTTTATCGGACTTCTCTTACTAATCTAAGTCCTTATCCTTCCATATAACTTACAATTGAGTTTAAAAAATCTGAATTTCTTCTTTGTTATAAAAAAATTGCTAACATATATCATCAGTTTAATTAAACTTTTGATTTGTTTCAGTTGCTAGAGGAAGTATCCAGAAATGGTATTCAAATTATTTAAATTATGCATTTAGGTCAAGTATTTAAACAGATATTTTTATTTTATTAAAATTATATGGGTTTTATACTTTGAAGAGAATGTTGCTGTATGATACCTTTATTGGACAAATAAAAATAAGGTAGTTACTGTAATTTTAAAATAATTACACTGATAAAACCAAAAATACTCTTTTCTTTATGAGGAAAATTGTTTATAAATACATATTATAACTAAACACTTGTAAATGTTTACAAACTTGCCTATAGTAGCACTTACTTGTATTTGTTGAGGACGGCCGTTTCGGGAGATGTGTCCCATAGTCAACTCAGACCGTAACTGATCTCAAGGTTTACGAAGGTTATGGTATTAGGGGGGGGGGGTGGGATATTATGGTGGCATGGGTGTATTTTGTGAGTATTAGGTGTTATGATGTCAAAAAGTGTGTGTGAGTTGTAATGTAATTGTGTATTGAGTATGTGTGTAGGGTGTAGTTTGAAGTGTCTGTATATTTCGTATTGTTCGGTTTGTAGCGTTGGTTACTTCTGTGTTGTTTATGAAGAATTTGTAGGTTAGATCTTATATTTATGTAATCATGTTTTGTGGAGTTGAGATAATCGGCGAAGTTTGATTGGTAGTTATTGTTTGTTAGTGCTTTTATATGTTCTTGGTAACGTGTAAACTGGGGCATGAACTGCAAGTTAGTTTGTAAACTCCAGTGGCGTTGTAATTGTTGTTGGGTTTAAATTGTTTATTGAGAGTGTTGTGAGTGGGGTAGGCTATTTTGTTGCATTCATTGTGTATTTTTGTAGGGTATTTTGTGTTGCACTAGGCCAGACAGGGAGGTCCTTCTACACAAGTTACCAAGAACATATAAAAGCACTAACAACCAATAATTACCAATCAAACTTCGCCGATCATCTCAACTCCACAAAACATGATTACATAGACATAACATCTAACCTACAAATTCTTCATAAACAACACAGAAGTAACCAATGCTACAAACCGAACAATACGAAATATACAGACACTTCAAACTACACCCTACACACATACTTAATACACAATTACATTACAACTCACACACACTTTTTGATATCATAACTCCTATTACTCACAAAATACACCCATGCCACCATAATATCCCACCTTCGCCCTAATACCATAACCTACATAAACCTTGAGATCAGTTACGGTCTGAGTTGACAATGGGACACATCTCCCGATACGGCCGTCCTCAACAAATATAAGTAAGTGCTACTATAGGCAAGTTTGTAAACATTTACAAGTGTTTAGTGAAAAATAGTAGCTCACATGAAGATGGAATCAGCAAATATACATATTATAAAAAATTACCAAACTCTACAACGAAAATATTGGAAACAAAAAATACCAAATTTTGCAATATTTCCATTGTAATATAATGTACCACTCTGCTCATGATATTGTATAAACTCTACGACAACTACCATAACATGTCAGTGTCATTTGAGGAGTTAAGGGGGCAAGGAGGTGCATTGCCCCCCAACTTTCTGGACAGTCGTATTACTTTTTTTAATCAAAAGCTTACAGTGAACTCATTAAAATGCTACAAAAATAATAACAGTGCTGACAAGAATATACAGTATCAGTTATTAATATGACCATATGCAAGTTATTATCTAAATATGATTGTAAGATTATTGAGAAATGTGAACTTTAGTTTAATCATACAAGTCATGATGTTAAAAATGAAATTTTAGGAATTGTTTCAGACAAAGTTTGGTATTCAACGTTATATTTCTCATAGAAACAAAATCAGGCTTATTTTTGAACTTATGACTGCAAAATTTGAAATAATTTTCAACTTTCCAAAGCTAATTGTCTAAAAGCTCTCGTTTTACGTTCTATGAAAAAAAAATATTATTGAATACCATACCCAAATCTACAAATAAACAAGTAATATAAAATTTTTTAAAGTCAATTCATACTTACATTAAAAAAAAAATATTTTAGTTTCTATTTATTTTATAATTACAATGAATATATATATATATATATATATATATATATATATATATATACACATATATATATATATATATATATATATATATATATATATATATATATACATATATATATATATATATATATATATATATATATATATATATATATATATATATATATATATATATATATATATATATATATATACATACATCATTCAGAATAACAATATCAAGTGACAAAATAGAAAGTGAATATCCTTCCAATTTTTCATTTTCCTGCCTATGTATGGTGTTAGTATATTATTTTAATTTTTACTATTTATACGCTTTCTTTTTTTGTTGCTTACATTGTGTTGTAGTTTCTTTTCGCTTTCCTATTGCATTGTCGTTTGTGAAGCAAGGTTTGATACTGTTAATCCAGTTTGTTTGTACATTTCATTCTTTTCATTCATTTTTCAATTCTAAAGCATTATTTATGATATTGTGTGGTGACAATGGCAACAATTTAAGGCTATACAATGGAAGTTTTTCTTATAGATCTTTGAGAAGATCATTTCTAGCTATGGAAAGTTGGCTCAGTGCCAAAAAGCTCTAGACTTCGAACATGAAGATACTCAGTTCAAAACTGACCTAGAGCCCCTAAAGTTTTATATTTTAATTGTTTAATTAATAATTGAAAAAACTGTGTTTACATCAATTGTCACCCACTATAGGTTTTAAAAAATGTATTTGAACTTGATTGAATGAATAAAAAAGTATTTTATTAACAATTGAAAATTTGTACAAGATATAAATCAGGAGAGTGAGGGATAATAGAAGGAATTTAAAAAAGTAGTTTAAAACGTGTACTTTATAATGTAAGTTTTTGGATCCTGACTCAATGTCAACAAGCTTTTAATTGTTCTCTATTTTTTGGAGGGAGTACTCCTAGCCCCCATTTAATACCCCCGCATGACAATCTTGTGCTACACCAGAAAAAAACTTGTAACTCTGCTCATGGTGAGTGTACTGGTGTTCATGCCCAATAATATCATTCAGTGAGTCAATTTGTAAAGAAAACCGCTAGCCGCTTTTCATTAATTTAATATTTTGATATAAATTGAGAAAAAGCTTCAAGCAATTTACTTTATAAATATTGTTTTATTATTAAAACCTTTGTACTTTATTAAATAAATATTTAAGAAGAAAAATGTCTTTTAAAATTCATGTGTATACATCGGAACTACATATGGCTTTCATATGAAAGAAGTATGCATATAATGTCGCTTCTGTATATGGAAGTCACTTCACAGCTTCTTAAACAATTTTTTTTTTTAAGTATGGAGTAGTTATGTTGAAAAAATTAAAGAAATTAAATATTTTTAGTTGAAAAACCTTACCACTTGCCACTACTAAGAAAAGGAAATACAGATTGAACCATAATTTTTCTTTACCTTTTCACCAGAGTTCCTACCTGGTGGGGGAATTACCTGATGATTGTTTTGCCTAAAACATCAAAATAGTAGATAAAATTCATATCTGCTAAAGGTATTTACAAGATATAATTACTTTCAATCATATTTCTTTACAAAATTTTAAAAAATTACCACTTTTAAAGTAACGTTTTATGAGGTTTTTTCCAATACCCCAAAATTTCAGTTATAGTAAAAAAATTCCAATGCTCCCATGTGACAGTAAAATATTATTTTATTACTTTTTTTGGTTGATCATTTAGATATGTAAGCATATTTTTAAAATGTTTGTATTTATTTTCATGTATTTGTTTTTAAGATGAAATGTATATGTAAAAACATTTTCAAACTTTATCTGAGAAAACAATTTTTTTAAACAATAAGTAACATTTTTTATTATCAATTATTATAAATTTTTTATGGTATTTTGTTAGAATACTTGCTCAACTGTCTAATTCTGCTTGATAATGAGGAAGCATATTTCATAAAATGTATGTGCCAAAGGTTTATGTTAAGATTCAGGTTTACCATTTTTTAATTGTAATTTTATTTCTTTAAGTTTTAATGCTATGAATCACTTGTAACAGAGAATGTATGTTGATAAGAAGAAACTGTTGATATTGCTTTTTTATACATAAATATGATTGTGTCACTAGTTATTCTTAGCTAATAAATTCCATTTAACACAATGATCCAGAACACTCCAAAGAAACAATTTGTTGCTTCATTTGATGCAATGCCTCACTAGAGCATTGGTAAGAAGTGGTACCACAGGTTAGATTCCTAGGTTCTCTATGCTTATAATTTTCCGCTAAACTACCAAATGGTTTTCTGTTGAAAAATTTTGGATATTTAATAACCCTCAAAAGCATGATACAGAATCAATTCCCAAATCTGTTTGTACCAGTTTAGAATATTGTGTTTAGAAAAACTCATCTTTCAAAGCTATGATAGTGAGATTATTGGCAGTGGTCATCCACTGGAGTGGGTTGTACTGCCAAAATATCCAAGATTTTTTTCTATGGTTTTTTTTTTTAATTACTGAGAGAGTAACTAATCTGGACAATTTAGTAGTTAGAAATACCTCACTACTATAAACTTCTGGCCTTCTAAAGCCAGTTTTTATATTCTGGTTTCTGTTTATAATTCTGGTTTATATAGTAATGAGGTAAAATTTGAAGAGCTTAATTGCTAATGTTGTTTTCAAGTACAAAAGGAATTAGTTCAATGTATGTAGCAAATACAACTTATAAGCAGTCAAGTTGATAATTAGAGCTGGTACCATTGCTATTTTTCTTAGAGTTGATAAGTTCATATTTTGGTTGTTTGTTATTCACAAATTATTACCACATATGGATATTTTATAGAACAAATTATAGCTAACCTACACTGACACTGTGAAGGTGAAACCATTGTTGAACACTACATCAAGTTTATTCAGAGGCAGAAATCATTTACTAAACAACCTATTGTTGCTGTTAATCTTATATCAAAGATTTTTACTATAATTAAAAAATACTTAACTAAGATTACATAGGGCATACTTGCTGACGAGTTTTGAAACAATAGTTCCTTTTAATGAAGCAAAGCCTCTACTGGCGGCAAAGGCGTTAGGTACAAAAGGTTGCCAAAATGGATAGGTACAAAAGGTTGCCAAAATGGATTTATGACTGGGGATGGGGTGGGTTATTTTGGCTGTGTGCTATATAATAAGAAAAGTTGTTGGCCTCAAAATGTGTGTGATCATTTAATATGCTTTCTTTACCTGTTGCGTAGTGTTTGTATATCTCGTATTTTACTAAAGTGATGAAAGATAAACAACAGATAAGAGCAAGTATGAAAGCCTGTAGTTTTTAATGAAAACACTAACAGGTATACAACTCAGTAGTCACAAAAAATCCTGGAACATTGATTAAAAGCAAAATTTTTCAGGGAAATATTTTTTTCGAAACAAGTTCCATTTTATAGCTAAAGAGCCATTTTAGGTAAAAACTGTTACTATTATGTAAAACAGCTTTTGGCAATAGTTCCTAATAACAAACTCCAGTGTGTGAAAGTTGAGATAAAAATGAACTAATGAAGGATGTGAATTTCTACTTTGGCTTTGATGTCAATTCCAAGAAAAAACTTCCCCACTCCCTTCCTTACAAAATTCAACAACATTTTACTGTAAGTGTACAAATAAATATGAGTATCTAAGGGTCAAACAGATTAGGATGTATCTCATTCAGCTGTGGGAGTATCGGGTATGTTGTCTACATAACTGAGTAATAAAGTAATGCTTATTATTAATAGCTTTTTATTAATAACAGTAAAAATATATAAAAACCACTTATATAAGTGAGAACTTATACCTTTTTTACAGCTTTTTTGATTTTGAAAAAATTGTATAAACCATGAAAAAAATTTAATTAAATTGAATTTTTTTTTTAATGAATAAAAAATTAGTATTTACTGATTCCAAGTTTTCATTAACTAATTAAATATCAGCAAATAATAAAGTCGAGGTAGTACACAATCACTTGTTTCTTGACAAGAAAAGCAGGTGCATATACAACGAGTACGAATGCAGTGTTTCTTCTTGATTATAAGGCTTTGATTTCTAAAACTTTTCTGAACTACGATATTATAACAGAAGGATGTTTCCTGTACTTCGAAGAGAAAATTCCAGTCTTTATAGTCAAAGATTTTACAATAACATTATTGTACAAACAGTGGTACACTGAGTATCTACCGTCTATACTGAGTGTCCATTTCCATTGCCATATTGTCAAACTGCATTGCTGGTCGGTTTCTATAGTGTTGTTTACCTGGAGAAAATATACAGAAAATTAAATTAAAATATGAATATCAATCTTGTACCTAAGTATTATTGTATGAAAATAATTATACAGCATTTGACGAAGCTAGAATTTAAGCATTTATTTTATTAAAATATAAAAAATATTATCCTAATAGTTTAAAATATAAATACAAAGTTATAATAACTTACAACAATAACAGGCCTACTTAAGGTTTAAATATTAAGCATATAATTTTCTGTATTACAGAAAGAGTTAAGAAGGACAATACAGTGAGTTCTTAAGAATAATAAGGACTTACTTTTATCAGCTGTTGGTTTACCATAATGAGCATGAATTGCATGGGCATGATGCCAACCTTTCACTGGATAAGCTGGTTCATTGTGCTTGGAAATGTCCAAACCTTTAATAAAAAACAATTTTACAATTTTTAATAAAAAAATTGTTTTAATTCTAATGTTAGACTTAAACACATAAACACCAACTTAGAATGTGTTGGAGGTTTATCGGCTACTTCTGTCAATGGTCTTTATATTAACCTAGTTAAAAAGATACATACATCCAAGATGGTTCCTTTTCTCAGGAATAAATAACCTTATTCCTTGTCCAATAGTTTTTATTTTGGATTTATATGACTGCGTTATGTCCTACAGTGATATTTAGTATGCTTTTATTTGTTTACAATTGATGAAAATGGCTGATACTTCTAGTGTTATTTTAACAAAGATGATCTAGTGAACCCATAATCTATATAATTAAGGCAAGTTGGTCAGTTCTAGAGATGATGAGAGTGATCTTGACAACGCGAAGCTGGATGGAGTAACATTATCTAAAAATTGTGATATGTTTGAGCTTGATGAAGACTTAATTTATGAGCAGTCATTGAAGTCACATAATACTATAAGCATTTGTTATTTTCATTCACCAATGCAGGTAAATTGTTATGTCTGTGCTGGTAATTTAAGTAAAATGTCTAATATGAGAAGTAGCTTGTCGGCTACTTCATTTCAGATGCCAATAGAGCACTGACCTCATTTTCTAGATACTTAAAAGGGGGTCAAATTACTTTATTCAAATAAATTTACAATAATTTATAAAACCATATTAAAAACAAGTAATATAAAAAAAAGTTTTAAAAATAAATTTCTACTAAGGTTAACAAAGAAAAATTTTATTTTAGTTATTCTAGAGCACTATTTATGATATTGTGTCTTAACCATGGCAACAGTTTAAGGTTGTACAATAGAGGTTTCGATGACTACCAGATGGGGGAAAAAAAGTTTATATAGATCTTTAAGAAATATATTTCTAGGTATTGGAAAGTTGGTTGCAGTGCCAAGGCGCACTAGACTTCGAACATGAAGATTCTCAGTTCAAATCTGGCAGGACCCCACATATTTTATAATTTAATTATTGTATAAATATTTTGAAAAACTCTTAAAATCAAATTTTCATCCACTATAGGTTTAAAAAAATGTAGTTAAACTTGATTGGATGAGTAAAAACGTATTTTATTAACAATTGAAAATTTCTACAAGATATATATATATAAGGAGAACGTGAGCTAATAAAAAGAATTTAAAAATGATCATTTAGATGTTCTCAGGAAGTATATAACCATTCAAATTTTGACTGTAAACTATGAAAAGTTTATTTTAGTATTATAGCAACTGTCATACAGTTACAAGTGAATGTATTTTATTAACCCTTAATCTAGCATGCAAGCTATATGAGTTTAGACAGGACATCAACTTCTGATAAAGTCATAGTAGTTATGAGCATTCCACTTGCAATTATTGCAGTTTTTACTAAAATTTCCTAGCTTAATTTCAAACTTTTAAAATATTTATGTAGCTGATTTACTAAAGTTTGAGGGAAATATATTAATAAATATTGTCCTATTCTGTAAAAGAGACTTTCATATAACCACACATACACACACACACACACACAAATATATATATATATATATATATATATATATATATATATATATATGTGTGTGTGTGTGTGTGTGTGTGTGTAATATATATATATATATATATATATATATATATATATATATGTGTGTGTGTGTGTGTGTCTGTCTGTCTGTCTGTCTCCTCATGATCCATTGGTGTATTCCTATTCAATTCTCAAACTTCCCAAAACTGCACATCTCCTTCGTCTCCTCAAACTCCTTCTCTAACCGCCTATACTGGACTGCTCTCATGGACTTCCAAAACTGAACTCCTCTCGGACTCGTAGGTCCTGCCTTCCTTCAATCGCTTCCCTTTCTTCTATCTTCACCACTAAGACTGGCCTGTCTTGATTTGCATTGTTCTCTGGAAGCGCGTAATTTGGGAAAGTACAAGTTTGGGAATGCCGCCGACAAAGGACTTTGGTTTCATCCCCGGCTTAGAACTTTCTAAACCTTTGATAAACCCCTTTGTCTTTTCAACTAACCATATCCCATAACACATCAAGCCTCCGTCTATAGATTTACAAATATCTAATCAATGCTTTTATTAAATATTGCTAGTTAGGAACGTATGCTTCATTATAATATATGTGTGTGTGTGTGTGTGTGTGCGTGCGTGCATTTAAAGTAAATATTGTCTACAAGAACTGAAAAAACACACTAGCGCTAAGGGAATTTTAGTGTTTTATAGCATGTCAGATGGAGGGTTGAATATATATAAACACTAACCTTCTAATTCATCTTCCTCTGTGACTCTAAGTTTGCCAATCAGTTTCAGAGATCCAAACAGAATCACACTAGTGACCGCTGACCAAGCTATTATAGCTGCACAACCTATAAGGTTGTTTAATAGCTCCTGAAATATAATTGAATTTTACTTGATTAAAGTCTGACCTTAATTTTACTTATTTTGAAATATTAAATAGTTATTAAGAAATATAATAATAATGTTTTCCTAAAAAGCAGTTGAACCCTTAGAAATCAATCTGAACTATAGGAAATTCATAATTAAATTCTTATCTTGATTATTTATTTAAAACATGACAATAAACTATTTCAAAATACCTTTATTTTCAAAATCAAGCTGATTAGGAAAATTTGATTCTATCAACAAATAAAGCCTTCTCAGAAGTCTGTTGAGGGTAGAGCTTGATTTTTTTGGCCAGAAACAAACTTACCATGAAGTAGAATGTAGGTTTAGAAACACTCACCCATCTCATTTTTGTCTCAGCTCTTGAGACAATTACTTCAGTAAACAATTTGTGACATCAAATAATTTAAATTAACTTTCTGCATTTCTTAGTTAATACAAACAATCCTTTTGCACACAAAAAGGTGACTTGTGCACCTTAAACCCATTGTGGTTTATAAGCTATTTAGAAATTAAATATTGAAATCTTGTTGCTGTTCATGATGAGCTGGTTGTTAATTACTTATTATACTTTGGTATTACTTGCGACCAGACTTTTTGTTAACTATAAGTTGTTAAATTGTTAACATACACTTGGAGGAAATGTTTTCGTCTTACGACTTCTTTAGCCTCATATTTTGCCGCTAAGATTGCTGCAGTTGTGCTTTTTTGGTATAAATCTTTGTAAGCTAGAAGTGATGTGATCGAAGAGTATGTGTGATCTGTGTCCCATTTGTTCATTTAGGATGTCATGTTTATGAGTGTTGTTATATCTGTATATTTCATATTGGTCTAATTTATGGCCTTTGTTGCGTGAGTGGAGGATGCTCATTTTATTTTCTATACTATTGCATGACTATTTAGTGTCCATGAGGTGATTTGCGAAGGTGAATTCAGTGCGTTTTTGTGTTCTTTTGTGAGAATTAAACACACTAGAACAATATGAAATATACAGACATAGCAACATACATAAAAAATGACATCCTAAATGAACAAACACAACACAGATCACACATACTCTTCGATCACATCACTTCTAACTTTCTAAGATTAGTACCAAAAAAGCACAACTGCAGCAATCCTAGCGACAAAAATATGAGGCTGAAGAAGTCGTAAGACAAAAACGTTTCCTCCAAGTGTACATTAACAATTTAACAACCTTTAGTTAACAAAAAGTCTGGTCGCAAGTTATATCAAAGTGTAATAAGTCTTTAGAAATTGTTTAGTAAAAGAATTTGTTTCAATACAGTATAGATAGTATAACTAGAAATCCTACTCAGGCCAATCATATTTTCAGTCAAAACAAGTTGTATTTAATGACCAGTAAATATATCTTATTTGTTGATTCCATCTTCACGTGAGCTACTAGTTTTTACTAAAACTCTTGTAAATATCTGCCTCCTTTAAACTTGCCTATAGTAGCACTTACTTATATTTGTTACATCCCCCGAAATGGCTGTCCTCAACAGATATAAATAAGTGCTACTATAGGTAAGTTTGTAAAATATTTACAAGTGTTTTAGTGACCAATAAATATTTTACATCATTTTATATTTGCCTTAACTAATGAACTTATGAAGACAGACATTACAAAGAACTATGTCACAGGAGAGGCTGAATTCTATAGCCATCTTGTCAATGTAAAACGATGATGTACCAAAAATATACTTTAAAGAAATTATCAACAGATTTGCTTGTGCAAACTAGGCAAATGCCATTTAATCTTTAGTACTATATATAAATTTGAAAAAAACATGATACCTGTTTCTGTATTCTATTCAATGTGCATGTATCTATTTAAAAAAATGTCAATTTGTATAAAAAATGCTTTAAATATTTCTTATTGTTAATTTTTTTTACATTATTTCAATTTTTTAAATTTCTTATTATATTTTTTAAAATAATTTAATGACTGACTCTGGCATTTTTTTAAGGTTATCTGATTAAGATTATCTGGTGCACGGAAACACAGTGATGTAACTCACCACGCAACTTTACGTTAGCGAATGGACACAATATGGCTTGGAGCTTGTCCAGTCCACATCGCATCGATCATTGTGGATTCAAGCTCATATGATTACATGTATTTCACAGTATTGTGTCACATCACTCACTGTTTGTTTGTCTTTGCTTATCTTTACAGACAGGTGTAATTTGTAGTAAGTCTCTGTGAGGTTGTGTTTGGAGGAACCCTTACTAAAATCTTGCTTTGGACAAACCACAAAACAGTCTTGCTTTCCATTAAAATGTTTTTTGTCGCTAACCTCGGAAATGTTATGCAATTAATTTTTGTTTTATATTTTCCATTTAGTTTTACCTGTAAATCTTTAATTATTTATAGGAAGTGTAATAGATTCTTGTTTAATGGATTCCATGTTACAGAATTGTCCTGCTCTATATACAGGATATAGATAAAGTTAATATCTATTATAGGAAAATTTGCCGTTTGGGTAAAACATTTCTACTAGAACCTTTAATATTAAAAAGTTTAGTAATAAAATAGAATTAACACTTTAATATTGAGCAATACAGCTAATATCAGAGCTATAATAATCGATGTAAATAATATTTGTAGTAAAATTATCACCTTCAAAGCTTCATTTCCACCTCCATAAATAACACCTCCTCTAGCAAAAATAGGTCTAGCGATACAACCCCATAGACCTCCGCCAAAATGAACCGCTACAGCATCTAAGGGATCGTCCACTGTAACATGTGCAAACTATTAATATACTGATACATTTTAATATAAAATTTTGTTACATAATGTGATTAACAATATCTACTGAGGCTGTACATTTTATATTAATAGAAAATGAAATAGGAATAACTAATTTCTTTATTATTATTATTATTATTATTGCTATTATTTAAAAACTCTTGATTGTAAATATTCTACAACTACCTTTCAAACATTTTTACCTTTCAAGAAAAACATTATATATCGAACGACGAGAAACACCAGGCAGCCTCCGATACCAGACAAGAGAGCTCCTATTGTAGTGAAAACTTCTGCACCGGCACAAGAAGATACCTGCAAATATTGAATTCAATTTCATTAGAATAAATGATTGACAGTGAGACTATATTTGCCTAAATTGAAAAACTACATATAAAAGAGTTGCTAGTAACCAAAATCTGTTCTCTAAAAATATATCACTAAAACAAATTAGAAATATAGAATAACAATTTTTCAAAAAAATTTATAACCTCGATGTTGAAAGGTTTTTTTTTCAAAAATTGGATTAAAAATATATAAATACCTAATTTATTCAAAATTTTAAATGGAAAACTTCCTTGGTCTCTTCTGACACTTTTAAAATAGTTATCAATTGAATTTGTTAAATAAAACCTTTATTCAGTAAAATTTTCAACGTCTAATAAAATATACATTAGTTGAATCCATCTTCTTGTGAGCTACTAGTTTTCAATAAAATACTTGTAAATATTTGTACTTATAAATACATATTATAACTAAACACTTGTAAATGTTTATAAACTTGCCTATAGTAGCACTTACTTATATTTTTTGAGGACGACCGTTTAAGGAGAAGTGTCCCATTGTCAACTCAGACTGTAACTGATCTCAAGGTTCTCATGGGATGGGGGTATATTATAGTGGTGGTGTGGGTGTATTTGGTGAGGATTAGGAGTTATGATATCGAAAAGTGTGTGGGAGTTATAATGTAGTTGAGTGTGGAGTATGTGTGTAGGGTGTGGTTGGAAATGTTTGTATATTTTGTATTGATACACAATGTTATTCCATATTAAAGGTGTACAAGAAATCAAAATACACGTAATTTTATATAACACACTCTTTTCACAATGTCATCTACATTTCTTCTTATTATTTATTTAATATTCTTACAAATTACACTTTTGCTATTACTTGCGACCAGACATTTGTTAACTAAAAGTTGTTAATTGTTAACTTACACTCGGAGGAAACGTTTTCGTCTTACGACTTCTTCAGCCTCGTATTTTTGCCGCTAGGAATGCTGCTGCAGCTGCAAAAATACGAGGCTGAAGAAGTCGTAAGACGAAAACGTTTCCTCCAAGTGTAAGTTAACAATTAACAACTTTTAGTCAACAAATGTCTGGTCGCAAGTAATAGCAAAAGTGTAATTTGTAATTTACAACCAGCTCGTCATGAACAGCAACAAGATTTCGATATTTAATATTCTTATTAGTCCTTCTTGTAAAATCCTTGTTTTAGGGAAAGCTATTCCTAAGTGATCAGAAGTGTCCTAAGTAAGGTTCTTTGAGTAAATGTGAAAACCCTCTCAAAATGATAAGTTTTTTTTTATAATAAAAATCGGATCTTAAAACACTGAGTAAATTGTTTGTAGGGCTTTTCCTTCAAATGATAATTATACATTAAATTGGAATTCAGATTTTGACAATGTATGTTTGTTGTGGATGCTTTTGATGCCTTATTGGAGGTAGCTAGATGGACAGAAGATTGAATAAATAATAGTGGCAACATATGCTAAAAATTCCTTTAATTTTGATTGTCTAGAAAACATCTTATTTGCCCTAATAAAAACAGAAATACCAACATAAATGTATATCAAAGCATCGTTGATTTTTTGAAAGGTAGATGGGTGATCTACACTGACAAGAAGTAGACATTAAAAAACAGAATGATGTATGAAAAATTTCTGTAGAAGATAAAGATAATGGATCAAAGCCTCATTAACATTGTAAATCTACTCCTCTTAAAACTAAACATGTTTTACTATCGTATATGTTCTACGGACAAGAGTTTTGGTCGCAAGAAGAAGAGCATATACAATAACAAATATTTTACAAAATTGATCTTCAAGTGGGCGAATTATTTAAATACTTGTTTCTGAAGCTAGATGGAGAACTTACTTTTCTAGGGCACAACAACAAAGAATCTGAAAAAGGTGTACAGACTGGTGAAATTATTGACTGATGGCAATGAAGACTGTTAGTGTATGTAGTGCCCTGGAAGTAATTTACTTTATCTCCCATGTGGGTAAATCTGCGTGAGGAAAGTAGACAGAAAAAGGTTTTAGTGTCTATACAGAGAGGTACAGTGGTCCATACACATATAATTATGTGTGTGTATGCATGCATGACTATATCCATTAGTGTTATTTCTGCTTACACAACAGTATCCACTTGTTTGGTTTAGTTCATGCTGGGATCCAACTGATTAATTCGTTGTCAAACAGAAGTTGCATTAAAGGGTGAATAGACTGTTAAAAGTTCTATAAAAGCAGCTAAAACACAAAATTCTATGAGGGAAGGGAGGGGAGGAGGTAAGTAGAGGGAGATTCAACCTGGGTCATCCATTTAATAACTTTCTGTAATATAAACAGAATAAGTACTTGTGGCTGCCTAAATATGCAGTGAAGCTTTCACTGAAAATACAAGATGGATGACATGAGCTATGTTTGTATGTAAAAATGGAGCCTTTGTAGAAGGAAGTTATTTATTTTATTCTATTATAAAGAAGTTCTACAAGAATAATTACACATATATGGGAAGCATTGTGGAATAAATGCTGTTGCCTTGTACAATGTGAGGTTAGGTCAACACTCCAAAAAAAAAATCATTAGTAATTATTTTGAAGAAGCTAAGAGAAAACCATTAACTTACTTAACGTGTTTCAAACCGTCGTTTCATTGACAAAGCTAACCTGTGTGTTTATTACAAGCCACTTTAAAAAAAAAGTCATGGAGCACAAGAAGATATATTTGAAGAAAACATTCGAGTCTTCTTCTATAGTGACAAGAAAAAAGGTAGCAACAATGAAGATCAATAGCATATCTTGCTCTATGATTGAATAGATGTCACTTACGGTGAAACTGCTCTAAACATTCATTAATATGATAATTTCCACTAAATTTATATTCTAAACAAACTTTTTGACATTAATTTTATTATAGATAAATTTTATTTTGTTTTAGCCAAATTTATTTTCTAGGCATTTTCAGATAAGCTAAAAAAGATCTAAGGGTCCTCATAATACTGTATTACATTATAATCATACTAAATAATAATATTTAAATATTTCTTGGTAAAATTATTTTGAAACTTACTAACACACAAAACACAAAGTACAAATATATTAAATGATCAAACCCAATACAAATCACACACACTCTTTGATAATATCGAAAATCTGCCTTTAAAACTCGCATTGCTTAACCTAACAACTCCAAGCAGAAGGCACTGATGAAGATCGTCACAGAGCAATTGAAAACATTCTGTCTCAGTAGTATTTACAAAATTTAAAGTTCGGATAGTCATAAACTAATGTAAAAATGGTGAATTAAGTTTCACCAAACGTAATGGACTAAAAAATTCAAGAGTAAAATTACTTGATCACAATCTTCATTTAATCCACATTTTATATATCTACTTACAATTCCAGCTAGAACAGCATTAAGAGTAAGAGAGAATGCCCATGATGGAGTCCCAACAAGCCCCGTTTTGCACAGAAACAGAATAACAACAGCAGCACCACTTCCACCCATAATAGTATTGGTAGCACTACGGGCAACAAGTTCTCCATCTCCAACAGCTGCAATGTGACCAATAGATCCACCATTGAAAGCTAAGAAGCCTGTGATCAACAGCAAACCACCTATACCGACCAGCTGAATGTAAAACACAAATTGTATAAATAATACAAGGGAAATGTACTTTCATATTTTTATTTAAAATTATGTAAACTACACATAAATATACCATTGTTATTTTCCAATCCATGATACTCGTAGTTATTGTTTTTTTTGGAAAAAATCATTGATACTTGAGTATAATTCCAGGAAAACAATATAATACAATTAAACACACTATAAAGTATATATAAAAAGTACTTAACTAAGTAAATATGTAATGGTTTACTTGCTGACGCGTTTCAAAACATTCGTTCCTTTTATGAAGCTAATTTTCTACAGTAGGTGGTTGAGAAGAAGGATGTAAAAGGAGCAAATGTTTTGAAACGCGTTGGCAAGTCATTATGTGTTCACTTAGTTAAGTACTTTTTAATTATAGTTTAGTCAGTGAATTCAAGATGATTACATCAAGCAACTTTTACACTATAAAGAATTCAAGTTTAGTTCATTTATATTGTTTCGTATTTGAGAAAAACAGACTGTGAGCCTATAAAAGATAACGTTTACCAAGTTTAACAAAAGGTATAAGTGCTGTATGCAAACAAAAGTTTAGTGAGTGTCAGCACTATATAAATTAAAATAAACTATGTAAAACATTCTACTATTGTAACTTAATGTCATCACTACATAGTACAACATTTATTGGAGTGTCCTTGAATTTAACTTTTAGTTAAACTTCAGAGACATAAAAGTCAATGACATTAAAGGTTATAAATCAAGTGATTGATGTGATATTGTCTGCAGCTGCTGTAAGACTAAAATTCTTTTGAAAACATCCTCTATGCATTATGCAAAATAACAAGCTTCTCTGACCTGATATGAAAACAAAACTTTTATAAAAGAAATTATTATTGGAAGCTGTACTAAATAGAGATGATACCATATACTAAATGACTTAAATTCAGAGTTAATTTTTTGTAATTAATGCTAAAGTAGTTGCTAGGATTAGGATAATTAGTTCTTATTTATATGTTATCTATTAAAAACAAATAAAAAAATACACAAATTCTTAATTTTTTTAACATAACCTCACAAGCTAAGCTCAAAGAATATTTGTTTATGTTATTTATTCCTAATATTTTCTAATTCAAAATCTATCTAAGAGTGTTACTTGCATATCTAGGTTTAAGGCTTTTGAAAATTTAGAAATCAAATTTAATTTTTCTTTTACTGTTTAATGTACAAAACACTAGTTAACTATTTGTTCATATAAATTAACCCAAATTAAAACATAGTATAATATTAATCTGAGGATGGTACAGGGATTGACAGTTTTTTCACTAAATTATTTTCATGTTTAAAAAGACGTAATTTACTACAAATAAGCATTTATAAAAAGTAGTTTCACAAAAAAAATATAAAAATTGCAAGTGGGAACACTGTAAGTGTAGTAAATTTGTATAGCTAAAAGAAAACAATTTTTTTTCAAACATTCATATAGATTAATATTTATTTATTAGCTTCAAAAAGCCAGTTGTGGCAGAACAGTTGTTGCTATTATTATTAAATGTCATAAAATATTTAAAATTATGTATTTATACCTCATAAGCTCATTTGCAGAAGATAGATGTTAAAAACTAGTATTTTAAAGAAAACATATAGATTTTGTCTTGTGCATTTTATTTTAGTTGGCTACTATTCTAATTAGTATGTTTTACATCTTTAATAACGTGTTTGTATTATTTTTCATAACTTGCAATTTTTGTCTGTATATCTTCAGCTTTTTTAACAATTGTTTTTATTGATATTACTTGGCAAATAACCACTTCTTTTAGATATTTTTCAGCAGACATGTTTCCCACTAGATCAGTGCATTGTTCAAGACAGACTTGTCCGAGACACACAGCATTGAACAACGCACTGATTTAGTGTGTAACAGGTTTGCTAAAAAATATCAGTAGGTTGTGTTTTTTTGTGAAGTGATATCAATAAAAAACATATTTTATTATTTCGAAAATAGGAATAACTCATTTATTTAGTGAGTACTCACAGGGACTGAATGACCTGGCTTATCAACAGCTTTACCATTCTCATATCGACCTATCCTCGGTCCCATTAAGAATGCTGCTACAAATGAACATGTTCCTGCCAACAAATGTACGACACCACTGCCAGCATAGTCACGGTATCCTTGAACAGCAAGAAATCCTTCTGGAGTCCAGGCCCAATGCGTTACTATTGGGTATACAATTCCTGAAACAAAGTTTATATTTTTTTGTTGCATTTTATATATATTGAATATAAATAGATATCAGAAAGGTTTTTGTATGACGAATAATAACTAAGAATCTTTCCCTATGCAGTTATTGGTACAAGCAGTAAGAAACATTCTTTAAGCAATGTCAATGTTTGGATAGATGTCTTGCAATTAAGAAATAGATCACCATGTTGCTTTCCAGTTTTTGAAGTGAAGTAATTTAATAAACTGATACTACAAAATTATATGAAATAATTATAGCTTACAGTACAACAATTTAAATATCTTGAATTTTGTAGTCCACTTGAAGACACTGATGAAGACTGCCACATAGCGATCGAAAATGTTCTGTCACAGTAAGTTTTTACAAATTTACAAAATTTAAAGTTTGGATAGTCATAAACTAATGTTAAAGTGATTAATTTAAATATATTAAGTTCTGATAGTAGAACTTTTTTTTAATAAATATTTTACCTAATGACAAATAGTTTAAGATTTTTTTTGTCATGGCTCAGAACATTCACTCTTAATTAATCATTTATTATTGTAAATTGGCACAGTTACAAACTCGAAAAAGACTCAATAAGCTTACTAAATAGTAAAGCAATGTGGCATATCATATAATTTTTGTTAAGATTCTATATTTCTTATTACACTTTTTCTATTACTTGCGACCAGACTCTTAGTTAATTAAAAGTTGTTAAATTGTCAACTTACACTTGGTCAGTTCCTCCAAGTGTAAGTTGACAATTTAACAACTTTTAGTTAACAAAGAGTCTGGTCGCAAGTAATAGAAAAAGTGTAACAAATAATTAACAACCAGCTCGCGATGAACAGCAACAAGATTTCCATATTCTATATTTGTATTGAATTTAAATAATTTTAATAAAATTAGACCACTTCAATTATATAGAATTAGTCCACTTCATAAAAAATATCTACCCATCATTTAATAATTCCTAAACAATTTATTTGTTTTAGTTTTAAGGTAATGATAGCTCCATGGGGCACAATAGGAGGGTTTGCTTGGCCCTAGTTGTGCCATCAATGTATGTACACATTTGTATTTTTTGTAACCTTCCACAGATACAATCTTCCATAGATAGAAAGTCTGAAGTTTTTATGAATAATGGCAAAATAACTACTTATTAGTTGTACAAACTATTATATTTGCGTGAGCATACTCCCAATGATTGGTATAAATTGATGCATTGTTTTATTTTTTAAAATTAATGTTAAAAATTATGAATTTTCTTTAAAAAAAATTCACAATAATACAACAAAATATTAATACCAATCATATACCCCTGCATAAATGTGAGTTAATTTATTGATCTGTTTTAAAACAAACAGTATTAAGTTATAAATAATTATTGCGTAGCTGAGTGAATACTTTTAAACTTACTTGCTGACGTGTTTCGAATTAATCTTTTCATTGAGGAAGCCTTGATTATTTCAAAACGTATCAGCAAGTAAGTTCAAAAGTATTCACTGTGTTATGTGAAAAATCTTTTATGTTTTAATTAGTGAATTCAAGATGATTACATCAAGCAACAGTATTCACTTAAATTTGCTTGTTGTAATCATCTTTAATTCACTGATTAAACTGTAATTAAATGTTACTTAGCTAAGTGAATACGTAATGGTTTACTTGCTGACGCGTTTTGAAACATTCCTTCCTATTACGTACTCAGTAAGCCCTTACAAATTCACTTATGTAAGTAACATTTATTTATAGTATTTATTTATTTTGAATTATTTCAAACTTTTTCTGTTTTGTTCCATTGAAAATAAAGATCTGTAGAAACAATAACAAATTAAAGCAACTGATGTATACTCTTTTAATAAATAAATAAAACCACTAATCTTCACTACAAATATACTTGTTTTAAATCCTAATGAACATTAAGATTACTAAGCAATCATAGAAACCTGTTGAAGAAGGTACCCTAGGGTTTTGATTCACAATCTTTTAAACACTGCAGCCCCTTTTTTTAAGATTCAATGTTTTAGCCACCCCATCAATTAAAAATTTTTGAAAAATTAAATTAAAATATAATTGTTGATTTGTTTACTAACATTACAATGATATGTAACATGATTAAATATGTATAATAAGATACGATTTAACACAAAATATGATAATATTATTTCAAGTGATTTTTATATCATTAGGCTATGTTTTTCATAGAAGTAACTTCATTTATTTACATTCCTTCAAGATTTGGCATGCTTCACATGGTGTTTCAGGGTTAGGCATGCCTTATGCCCTGTACTAGTGCAGCCACCAACTGCCTGCTTTACTACCAAGACTTTTTATGCACACTCTGACAAACAAGCCAGATAATGCAAGATAGTTGAGTGTCTGGTGCTCATGGGGCATATTACACTCATTTTGTTAATACCACTTCAAGTTAAAGTTACAAGAAGAGGATAGATTTTTTAAAAGAGGGCCGCTAAGTAGTAACAATTCATACATACAATTGGGCTTTTGCTGAGCTATCAAACAAACCCCAATGTGTCATATGTAGTAAACTCTAATAAGCCGAAAGCATGAAACCTTCAAAAATGAAACATCAGCTTGTAACAAAACAAGGTGCGTTCTAAAACAACCAGTGGAGTTTTTTCAAAGGAAAACTGAAACAAATAAATATTAAAGGTCGTCCTGGTGTAAATAAAATAGCTCTTAAAGCTTCATATGACTTACTGCTGAAAATTTCTAAGGGGAAACCACATAAAATTGCTGAAGAAGGAGTTCCTCATGTTGCCTTATGGTTTCAAATATAATGAGTTATCAAGTTGCGGGAAAAACTGAAAAAAAATTCCACCATAAAAGGCACTATGTGAGAAAAAATATCTGACATCGTTGTAGATATTGGGTACCAGCTAAAGAAACAAATTATAGAATTTTTTTTCAATTCAGTTTGATGACGCAACAGATGTCAACTATGCTCAGTTTTGATGGTAGATTCGATGTAGTTGTGGTGATAGTATTTACAAAAACATGTTATTTTGTATGATTTTGACAAATAACGTAAAAGGTGAAAGTCTTTTCTTGGTCTTACAAGCAATTGCCCCTTTTGAAACTGAATAAAAAAAAAAACATGTTTCAATTTGTAGTGATGGAGTGAAGTCCCTTACTAAAAAAACAGTGGTTTGATTGCAAGGCTGAAATCTATAGTACCACATGCACACTGTATCCATTGTTTTTTACACAGGCTATTTTTCACTGGTTAAAAAAGCTAAATGAACTCCACCAAGTTTAGAATCCACCAAGTTTAGAACTATTTTGAAGTATTAAAATAGATAATTATATAAAGATACCCCCATTGCAGGTAATTTACTTGAATACCTAAGTGAAAAGGTAACAATTGCTATTCAATAAGAAAGCACAGTGGTTATTGTTAAGCAGGCTGTTTGAATTAAAGTCAGAAATGTTGTTATTTTTTGTTGATAGTAACCTGACCTTTCCAGTTTTGTCAGTGATGAAAAGTGGTAGATAGTCTTGGTTATTTGGTTGACATCTCTTCTTGTCTCAATAGCTTGAATATATCCCTACAAGGATCACACAAAACAGATTTTTTTTTTTTTTGCTCTAGACAAAGTTAACTCATTTGTAAGTAAACTTAGTATTTGGAACCCAAGAATCAAGAAAGAAATGTTCCGCTTACTCAAGAGTTTAAAGAGTATGTTTAGAGTATTGGGGACACATTACTGAAATTTATCTATCTCCTTACTCATTTCATTACACCTTGAAACCTTAATTGAACAATTGAGGGATTATTTTCCTGTTAAGAGTATTATTGGATTTTTGTAGGTATTAAATTTCGTTTAAAATGCTGAGCTGAATGCTCGTCTTCAAGTTGAACTGTATATCACTAGATGATATATCTACTGATCAGTCCATGATATTGTCTTTGACAAATGTTTGTACCAAAATATTTTGGATAAATGTTGAAAAGGAATATCCAGAACTTTCCAAAACAGCATTAAACATGTTCATACCAATTGTTAAATCTTACAGATCTAAATAAGGATTTTCAACAATGAGGAGCTTAAAAACTAAATTAAGAAATCGTTAGACACTTGATAATGGCATTATATTGTGTGTTACAAAAATTAAACCAGATATTGATGAGCTGGTTAAACCAAAAAAAGTAAAAGTATCCCATTATTTTAACTTTTTAAAAGGCATTTTGTGCAGTCTATTTCCTTTTTTTTAAATTAAATTATTATAAAAAAACTGCTTTTAGTTTTTAATCCTTACCTGTATCTTGAGACCCCCTTTCATACATCCATTGATACTCCAAGGAGCTATTATCCTGTTCATAAACGTAGCCCTTTGGTATTATTGTAACAGATCACTCTAGAGATGATTGTTTACCAGTGACAATTTATATTGAGATTTAGGTATTTAAAAAATTTAATTTTGTTCAAGGTGTTATTTATTTATAAATTTGTATCCCAATAGGGAATGAGTGTAAGTAGAAAGACCGGGATACAAAATAATGAAAAAGTAAGGTATAAAAAACAGAATATTATAGAGATGCTATGGGTGTTTATCCATTGCCTGGAAGCTATATTAGCTAATGATAATTTAAAATTGCTTATTACATATAATCCTTACCTTTTAATGGATAAAACAAAGTAAAAACCTTTTAAAGTTGCAGTAAACAAAATTGTATGAATAAAAGTATACAGTCCAATCATAATAATTATTTCAAAGGATTTTGTCTGACCATATTGAGCTCTTATGATATTCAATATATAAATATGTTTCGTTAAAATAATTTTCTAATCTTATAAAGATTTAAAAAAAAAAAAACTATTCAGAGTCTTAGATCAAGAAAAGCTTACCAGATATAACTGAGCTGTACACAATGTATGCAATAAAATTGCACCTCTCTGCTACAGCCCCAGAAATAATTGTAGCAGCAGTTGCAGCAAATACAAACTGAAAGAACCAATGGCTCATAGCAGAGTCCGGCACACCAAAACCTGCCCAGAGTGTATAGCCTATGAAACTGTTACCTGGACTGTATGCAAAACTGTAACCAACAAGCCAGTAGCATAGTGCACACAGAACTGAAACAAAGTGATAAAAAGTCCTAATTCCCAGTTATGCCGTAGAAAATGACACTAAAATTAAGACTGCAATTTGTATTTAATCCCTTATAATACTTACTAAACATTACACAAAAGCAACAACAAACAATCACATAACAATAAAAAAGTGTATAGAAACATAAGTACATCAAAATACAAGAACTTTAAAATCTCTAGTTCTATTTACTTAAACAGTTGTTTTTAATTTGGAAATCTATAAAACATATTTTATACAATATCAAGAGCACAGTTGTACAATATAAAAATATTGGAAACAACCCCAATACCTCGAAAATAACTACTCGTAATAATACAAGTTACCTAAGATTAAACCCTCATGTACATTTCTATGACCGTGCCATCATCATCATCGGAGGGTAGTATTACAAAACTACAATCTAGAAAAACAATAAGTTGTAAAGTAGGTGTCAGTTTCATACTTTTTTTTTGTTTGCGTAAGGAATAACTTCAATTTAAGAGCTAGTACTATATATTGTAGGTCTGTCATATGTATATAAATATTTATATATATATATTAGGTAATTATAAAATAAAAAGTAACTAAATTAAAATTTTTCCTTGTTAAACTCAGTAGGATTTACTCTAATATTTTTTTTATATTACTAGTTTAGATTTCAATTATTTTAAACAATATTCATTTTTGCGGAACAAATTATACATTTTTTTTTCATGCAATATATTCAGTTGTAAATATTTATTCTAAATAAAACATTCCTTTTGTATTTTAATAAAACGGTGAGGTAGCCTAGAATTTCTTTTCTCACTTGACAAAAAATTTGCTATTAAATATTTTTTTAAAATTGATAAATATAAATGTTCGATAAATTAAAGTCAACAATTTTGTCTGAAATACTGATGATGATATCGCCTAGTGAGATCAAAAATGTTGTCTCAGTTTTTTTCAAAAATTTCTGTAATAAATGCTCATACAAGTTATAATGTATTTTTAAGGTTGTGTTAACTAATGAGTGTGTGTACCCTATGTCTCTGTGTTTTTTGTAGTGTGACAGGGTAATATAATTTACTGTAAACAATTGAAATGGTTAAGAAATACTAGCTGTGATATTGATAGTAAAATTTTTAAATGCAATAAATAATCTTAGAAAATAGAGATTTTACATAAAATTACATGGACGTGGTAAAATAACCTTTCACTGAAAACAGCACTACGCAAGACTACGGAAAATTTTCCAGGAAATTCGGACCTGTAATTAAGTAGCCCACATTTATTCTGATAACTAAAGCTTTTACAATACCACAAACCTATTATACATTCCCAAATTTCTTAATACTTTTAATGATAGGATTGAAGTATTGAGGTAATTGAGGTGAAAAGTCCTAAGCGATGGCAGTAACTTATTATTTCCGTTAGAAAGTTCGTTAAGACGACGTGCGATTTTCGTTGAAACGAAGCTTATTCTATTGTGAGCCGACGCTATTGCGTGTTTTTAATATTCATTTCGTGACATTTGCTATTATTTGCAACAGTCTACAGACCATAATAACTGTTATTTCTACCAAAAAAACCTCCAAATATTTCCTAACCTACAAAATGTTTTGTTGACTACTTTCAAGGCATTACAAGCAAATTAGAAGATATAACTTCTGAAATACTGGATAGGAATGAAGAAGAAGCGATTTTCCAATTAAGATTAAAGCCCTATAATTTAGCAAGTAAATTAAAATTCCTTGTCAAAGTATGAAATCGATATAGCGGTAGAGGCAAATCCATTTTCAAGGTCAATATGTACATTTATCGAAATATAGCAACAGAAGCATTAGGTGTATGCCTCGGTAATACTTTACAAAGACGGGGATACAATTTTTTTTTCGCATAGGCCTATAATGAACAAATATCTAAAAGAGCAAAAAATGGTCTGTGTCGAAATCCATTAATATGCTTCAAAATCGTAAAAAACGTAAAGAAGTACAACACTTTTTAAGTTTAATATATATAACATATCACTATTTTACACTACAATAAAATATAATTTTGCAACATACTGTACCTACATAGTGTCTAGTTAGATTCTATTAAACTAGTAATATAAACAAAAATTCAATTAAAGTCAATTCCTATTTAGGTAAAAAAAAATTATTTTAGTTACTTTTTATTATAATTACAATTAATATAAATAAAGTAACACAATCTATGCTGTAAAACAGCTGTTCCCACATATAACCTACAACACAAAATCAGCTGCTTTATGAAATCATATGTTATCACTTATTTTAAACTAAATGGGACGAAACCATTTATTATATACAACGCCCTTTTTGTGAAAACATTTCTTCTAAAATAAATAAATAAACTAAATTAATGAATGAATATTTGAAAAAACTGTATTAATTCAAGTATCATCCACTACAAGTTTAATAAAAAAATGTATTGGAGCTACAGTGGATGAATAAAAAGTATTTTAATAATGATTGAAAATTTGAACAGGATATAAATAAGGAGAGTGTAATAGAAGGAATTGAAGAATTACAACTTTACTAATAGTAACTTATGGATTTGATTGTCCATGTGAATCGACAAAAATTTAACGTTAATGATAAAATCAAACTTTATCATTTACCTTATATCTGTAGCGCACTGAAGAGAAGGCCAAAGGGCTGATCAAAACATAATTTATAAATAATTTAAAAGTTATATTAAAAATATTATATGTTTCAACTGAAATTACGTGTATGGTAATACGAACAACAGTAGAAAATATTATTTAACAAACTTGTAAATTGAATACCTCCTCTAGTGAACTAGTGAAAGGACTGTAATATATTTCTCCTAAACTCGCATCCTTCCTTGGAGAAGAAAAGTACGAATGCGCAAGCTGGTATGAAAAAACAACATT